>CM070784.1:53977334-54583584 GCA_036346955.1 Dipus sagitta
AACATAAATCCAAACCTAAAACATTGCATTCTGGAATGCATTTTTGCATCAAAACAAGCACAGGTAAATGGAAAACATTCTATTTACTTCTGATACTATATTTAGGTGAAGGGGAAAAAAATTTCTGTGCTTAGGAAACTCTTGAAGAGACATTTGAGGGTGTGTACTGAACTTGATGAAATTTTCACTAAGGAAAGCAGTTGTCTGAGGAGTTGTAGGACAGACAAAAGAGAAGAGATTAAAGACACAGGCCAGATGGAGGATGTTATGAAGAATGCTATAGAGCTGAAAGGCGCCATCTGAAGGCATCGTGCTGGTTAATCTCCATTGACTTGAGAAGTGCCTTAGAAGATCAGTAGGACACATCTCCGGGTGTCTGTGAGGGTGTTCCCAGAGAAGACCAGCCTTGGATGTGATAGCATCATAACTTAGCTTGGGGGTCCAGAGGGAAGAAAAATGATCACAGGAAAGAGCCCGTAGCATGGGCAACTTCTTCCCTGGGATGGCATGAACACATTTTTAATACCAAGATAAGGCACAGACCAAAGGACGATTACAGCAAAACCAGTTTTGGTGAGCCAGTCAGTCTATTGGGGTTATTTACAGAGCAGGGTGATGGGTTGCTTACAGGAGCAACGGATGACTCAAAGGCAGCTGTGTCAGGGAGAAACCCACCTCAGCACAGGTGAATAATCCTGGAAGCTGCATCTCTGGATCCCACTGTACAACCCGCAGGCAGTTCTACTGGAGAGTCTCCCCTCCAAGCAATTGTTTCCTCTTTATGTAGCTATGATGGCTAAGTTTTGTGTCCACTTAATCTGTTTAGGAATCCACAGACGTTCCTCATAAGTGAATCTCTGAGGTTGCTTCCAGGAAAGATTAACTGAAGGAGGAAGTCCTTCCTCCAGGGTGAGTCCTTCCTCCACAGTGGGTGGTCCCTCTCAGAGGGGGATTTTATATAAGGAAGCTCTGGGAAGGAAAGTATCCCACCTGACTGCTGCTTGCTGCTTCCAGTGGGGACTGAAGAGCAGCATCTCTCCAGGACTCCTCCAGGCCTTCACTGCTGGATTGGGACTGCTGAGGCATCCAGCATCGTGGACTGAGCAGCTCCAGGTTCCTTGACTCTCAGGCCTGCAAACTGCTATTGTTGGACTGCCATAAACTAATCCAATAAATACCCTTTTAATACAATTCATTCTATTGGTTCTGTTCCTCTAGAGAACCCTGACTAATACAATAGCCTTAGGGAAGGGTCTTGCAACCCGTTTCCCAGACTTGTTGACTCTGTGAGTGTGGTGGTTTGATTTAGGTGACCCCATAAACTTAGGTGTTCTGAACGCTAGGTTCCCAGCTGATGGAGATTTAGGAATTAATGGCTCCTGGAGGGAGTGTATTGTTGGGGGGGGGGCGGTCTTATGGGTTTTATAGCCAGTGTCCCCTTGCCAGTGTTTGGCACACTCTCCTGTTCCTGTTGTCCACCTTATGTGGGCCAGGGGATGATGTCCACCCTCTGCTCATGCCGTCATTTTTCCCTGCCATTGTGGAGCTTCCCCTCGAGCCTGTAAGCCAAAATAAACCTCATTTTTCCACAAGCTGCTCTTGGTTGGGTGATTTCTACCAGCAATGCGAACCTGACTGCAACAGTTAGTCTCTGGAACTTCCTGCTCTCCCTGCCAGGGAAGGAATGTTTTAGTTTCTAATTTACATAACCTTGGGGAGTGGTTGTGTGATCTTAAAGTTTTCAGGTCTCCCAGACTTGACTTCATGGGTCAGCCTTCTTGCTGTCTTCACAGTATTTCAATTCATCGCACTCTGTACACAACAGGCAGCGTTCCCTCCGCTGCTCCCTGGGGGCCATGAGTAGAGCAGACAGGTGTCACCTGACGCATCCTGCCTTGACAGACTGAGGCTCTAGAATGGAGCTTTTTTTTTTGCCACCTCTATGATAAAACCTGGGTAACACAGGTCGCATGTGGGGTTGACAAGAGGTATAGATGAGCTTGTGAAATCGGTATGTGATTGGTGAAGGGCGGTGAGGGAGTGTCACACACTCCCCAGACTACCAAATACACAGCACACTATGGATTTTGGTTTGGCCATCCAGTTTAGAAAAAAGAAATATTATCACTCTTGGAAAAAAGCGGGAAAAGGGTCTCATTGAGAAGGAGTCTGATAGCTTTGTTAGGCAGTTAGGGAGACTGAGGCCATAAAAGTAAAAAGCAGGAATGTGTTTAGGTTTTGCTGGAGATCTGAGAGGAAGCTGGCTTCTCCTTATCCCTCGCCTAAAGGAGTTCCCTAGATCTGTTTGTCCAATAAGAACATGAGTCTCTCCTGGGGAGGAAGGTCCTGTTTCCTAGATTTTTTTTTTTTTTTCAAGGCAGGGTTTCAGTCTAGCCCAAGCTGACCTGGAATTCACGCTGTAGTGTCAGGGTGGCCTTGAACTCACAGTGATCCTCCTACCTTGGCCTCCCAAAGCCTGCACCACCATACCCAGCAGAATGTAAATCTAATCCTGACATTATGGTTGGACAAATTCAGCTCCCAGAACTTTACGTCATGACTGGTCTCTTCCTGAGCCAGCCACATAGCCCAGACCAATCAGCTGTCTCTGTAGCTCACCTGAGCTGGAAGGTGAGGCCTACCACCATAACGTTATAAGTACATTCATGAAGGGAGGGCAGGCTCTCTCTTGGCTGCTGGTTCATCCCTCCTGAACCTCCAGGTTCAGCTGGGCCGAGAGGAGGGGTGAACCCCCTTGATCCGGCTCTAGCCCCTTTGGTCTTCACATGGCATGGTCTCCCAGTAGTATCCTGTATCAACATGATGCTGGGTTGTCAAGGACCAGAAATAAACACAAATGATGCACCCAAACATACTTATTCCAAACACATCATGAAATCCACAAATTGTAGGCTTGATAGTAATGGACAGTGGAAGCCAGATGGCTGGCATTCCCCACTAATCAAGTATTTAATCCCCACAGCAGTGTCTTCTAACATGATGTCCTTCTCTAATGATGATAAGGCAAGGCTGGCTATGCATACCAGCCTGGAGGTGGGTTCAGCATTTAAAAGGCTCGAGGTCTGACTTCATCAAAACTAACAGTGGAGCCAGGTGTGGTGGCACACACCTTTAATCTTAGCACTCAACACTCAGGAGGCAGAGGTAGGAGGATCGCAGAGAATTTGAGGCCACCCTGAGACTACATAGTGAATTCCAGGTCAGACTGGGATAAGTGAGATCCTGCCTCATAAAATAAATAAATAAATAAACTAAAGTGACCACATCATCCCAAGAAGAACCCAAATTCCTTCGTCTCACAAAATAAGATAAAAAATACCTGTCACCAGAATACTGTGAACTTGCATAGGACCAGATAAGAATGAGCTTTTACATTACAAGAAGCCTCATGTCAACACCACAGAGCTGTTTTCAGTAGCTTCCTTTTCAGTTTTACATGTACAGAGTTTTTCCCTCCAGTGGAAACGTGAGTATTTACAGAAGTGAATTTTTAATGAATAGTTTCCTAAACCATGGTGAGGGAAGGCATTTTTGAGCTTCAGAATCTACCAATTGGTTATCCGCTACCCACCCATAATAAAAATGTGAGGGTGTTTCCACATGTGTAGCGAGGTGGGGTGTATATGTGTCTCAAAGTCAAGGTGTAGAATGAAAACATCCCAGCTTGCAAAAAACACACAGAAATTTTCCAAAAGCAGCTTCTGCAGTGAACCATACTGATCTGTTTATAAACCCAAAATAGTATAAACACACACAGTTGCTCTCATTAATTTCTGATAAGCAACATGACTTATAAATATTTTACTTCCAAGCATATGTTCCCTGCATTTGGCCTCAGCAGTACATATGCTTTGACATACGATGTGCCATCTTGTTCCAAATGCACACAACTCATATCTGAAACAATGGCTAATCTACATGTGCGTGTCTCATGGGCTGTTTGGCTTAATCACATTCAGTGATTTTTGAATAAGACAGAGACAACATGCACACGTGTGTGCATGTGCGTGTGTGTGCGTACACACAGAGAAAGGTTCAAATTCCTTATTTGTGTTACCTTAGCCACTTTTGTAAAACCAAAATAGAAACCAATGGATTGAGATTTCTTTTTCCTCTACAAAACTTATTTGTCTTTATCTGACATATGGAGTCCTATTCTGGAAGCATAATTATCAAAGTTCTTTTTTATTTTTAAGCAATTCAACTAAACTAAGCATCTTGCTCTGATTCTTTTAAAGGCACCAAAAGAAACCCAGAAGTGAAACTGGTGAGATATACCCATTAAGCAAGTTACTATTGTATCGAAACATAAATGGGGCTGGAGAGATGCCGCAGTGGTTAAGGCACTTGCTTGCAAAGCCTAATGACCAAGGTTTGGTTCCCCAGTACCCACATAAAGCCAAATGCACAAAGTGGTGCATGCATCTGAAGTTTGCCTGCAGTGGCTGGAGACCCTGTCCCACTCATTCTCTCTGTCTGTCTCTCTTTTTTCTATCTCTCTCTGCTTACAAATAAACAAACATAAAAGAATACATGAATGCCTGTGTTAGTCTATGAAAACTGGAGGATTCTGCCACCAACTGTCATTGTAGTTTGGATGTAAACTATTCCCCCAAAGGCTCATGTGTTTGAATCCTTGATCCTCAGCTCCTGGTATTGTCACAGAAAGTTGTTGAATTTTAAGGAGAGGACCCTTATGGGAAGTGGGTCCCTGGGGGTGGGCCTTGAGGTTTTATAACCTGGACTTATTTCCTTGTTCCTTTCTGCCTCCTGCTGGTGGCTGCCGTGTGACCAGCCAGTGTCCTGCTGTCATGTCCTTCCTGCTGTAATGGAGAGCTATCATCCTCTCAAAACTAGAAGCACTTTTCTCCCTTAAGCTGTTTTTTGTCAGACACCTTATTATAGCATTGTGAAAGTAACTCATACATCTGTTGCAGTCAGGTTCGCATTGCTGGCAGAAATCACCCGACCAAGAGCAGCTTTTGGGGAAAAGGGGGGTTTATTTTGGCAGAAAGACTTGAGGGAAAGCTTCATATGGCAGGGAAAAGCGATGGCATGAGCAGAGGGTGGTCATCACCCCCTGGCCAACATAAGGTGGACAATAGCAACAGGAAAGTGGGCCAAACACTGACATGGGGAAACTGGCTATAACACCCATGAGCCTGCCCCCTAAAATACACTGCCTCCAGGAGGTGTTAATTCCCAATCTCCATCAGTTTGGGACCTGGTATTCAGAGCACCTAAGTTTATGGGGGACACCGGAATCAAACCACCACACAGTCATTGTCAGACTTTAAACTCTGGGATACTTGAAGAGCTGCACCAGCGACGCTGATGGTAAAGGGACTGGACTACGTCAGGACCACAGGCAGGAGGAGAAGTCCCACAGAGAGGGGGAGGGCACTGAGTGTGGACCACCTGGAGGTTGGGACAGGGTGTTTTTGCCAGTCACAGTGGTATGGCTAAAAAGTTTAAGGCGGGATTTTTTATCCCTCACTTAATGTTATGTGGGGACCTAATCTTTTGGAATCTGAACTATAGGTATAAGACATGAAAAGTGACACCTATGTGTCAGAAAACCACATGATTCTTATCAGTTGCTAGCAGAGATGTCACCACATTAGCCGTGGATGTGGATGTGAATTAATAACAAGGGGGCTGAAGAGATCGCTCAGCGGTTAAGGTGCTTGCTTGCGAAGTCTGTCAGTCTAGGTTTGATTCCCCAGTACCCACGTAAAGCCAGATGCCTAAAGTAGTGCACATATCTATCTGGTGTTTGTAGTGGCAAGAGGCCCTGGTGTGCCCATTCTCATTCTCTTTCTGTTTTTCAATAAATAAAAATAAAAATAATAGAATTAACAAGAAGGGAATGCTCAGGATAGAGAGAAGAGAGAATGAAAGATGCACAGAGAGAGAGAGAGAGAGCAAGAGAGAAAATGGGTATGCCAGGGCCTCTAGCCACTGCAAACAAACTCCAGATACATGTGCCTCTTTGTGCATCTGGCTTTACATGAGTACTGGTGAACTGGACCCAGGTCATTAGATTTTGCAGCCGAGCACCTTAACTGCTGAGCCATCTCTCAGCTATTATTCAGAGGAGTCATGGGAGGCTTAGCGAAGTGACGAGAATGGTCAAGATTCTAAACCGTATCTGCCAACTCCAAAGCCAAGTGTGCTGCTGCTGAGCTATCACCATACACAGCATCCCGACGAAGGAGTTCAGGCAACACCACCCCAAAGTGTCTGTTTGCTTGGGGATGCTGGTGGCTTCAAATTGAGGGCACCTGGGGACAGCAAAAGGCGAGAGAAGCTTTTCCCAAGTCTCCCTGGTATGACAAAAGAAAGGTGTGATCCTCCGAAAGCATCGAACCCGGGGAGCCCAGCATGCTAGGACAGGACCCTACAAGTGATGCACACCAGCACCCATCTTCCTCCTGTTCCTGGGTGTCTTACAAAAGGGGAAGATGAAAATGAAGGGAGGAGACCAAGTTGAGCAAAGCCAGAATAAAAACAGGAAAAATTAAAAGGTAAATCAGAACCTTCCACTTTACATTTTTAGAAGGTCACATGCTGGACTGGATAGACGGCTCAGAGGTAAAGTGCTTGTTTGTAAAGCCTGACAGCCTGGATTCGATTCCTCAGTACCCATGTGAAGCCAGATGCACAAAGTGGTGCATACCTCTGGAGTTTGTTTGCAGTGGCATAAGGCTCTGGAATACACATACTCACTCTCTCTTCTTATCTCTTTCTTCTGGCTTTTTTTTTTTTTCTATGTAGGGTCTTATTTTAGCTCAGGCTGACCTGGAATTCACTCTTTAGTCTCAGGATGACCTCAAACATACAGCAATCCTCCTACCTCTGCTTCCGGAGTGCTGGGATTAAAGGCGTGCACCACCATGCCTGGTTCCCTCTTTCATATAAAGAAATGGAATATTTTTTTGAAAAGATCGCATGCACACACACATATGCACACACCTAAAAGAAAAAGAAGCACATCTTTGCAGCAATAATTGCTATTCTTTAACATCATTATCTCCCAGTAAATTATCTTAACTTTAGGAGGAGTACAAGTCTCACAGTTACTAAAAATTAAATTTATTCAGAACCACAAATCACCGTTTGCGTAGACAGAGAGGCCAATTAGGCTTGCAGTATGTCACAGGGGGAAAACAGCTGACAAGTCAACTTTGTAGGAAGCACCAAGGCTCTGTGCTTTCCTTCTTAGATTCAGCTTGGCATCGCACTCCAGTGATTTTGCCTAATAGCTTCTCAGACATGCAAGCAGCTTTGTTGGGCCTCCCAGGGGTAAAGGAATCAGAATTTGTGGAGCTGAGTTAATAGACCCTTGAGAGCCCCAGTTCTTCAAGGTGAGGCATCGGTGATGTTTTATTTCTCTCTCTCTCTGTAAGTAGTTCTTTTTACCCTGCTGTGATCCTGCACCCATTTTGGAGAGAACAGAAATAAAGATTTAGAGCCAGGCATGGTGGTGCACAACTTTAATCCCAGCACTCTGGAGGCAGAGGTAGGAGGATTGCTGCGAGTTTGAGGCCAACCTGAGACTACATAGTGAGTTCCAGCTCAGGCTGGGCTAGAGTGAGATCTTACCTTGAGACACAAAATAAAACAAGACAAAAAGGAAACAAAACTTCAGGAAACACACCCAGTTAAAAATAAATAAATAAAACAGAAGGAGGAAAGAATAAGATGACAATAAAAAGATGTGAGCTAATGACTAGGATTTGTGAGGTAAATAATTCACTTTTGGTCTCTCTTTGAGACATGTTTTGTGGGACAAACAGAAATGACATGATCAAAAATCTTTGTTGCTGGTTGTGGTGGCGCATGCCAGCAGAGGTAGGAGGATCACCGTGAGTTCAAGGCCAGCCTGAAACTACATAGTGAATTCCAGGTCAGCCTGGACCAGAGTGAGACCCTACCTCAAAAAACAAAAACAAAAACAAAAACAACAACAACAACAAAAAGTCTTTGTTACTTTGCACAGGAAGTCCTGGGCTGGAGAGGGAGTGTGGACTCCTTGAGCAGGCAGGTGCTCTTTAAAGGGATCTGTAAATGTCTCATTGCTTCTCTGTGAAGTCATGTCATTGCTCCTCTGGAGAAGACCGCCGTGGGAAACATTCTTTTCATTTGGAGTCTGACCAACTGTTTCATGAGCTCATTTGTTTCATGGATATTGCGCCTATAAAGGTGTGCTGAGAAGTGTGATTCTCATTCAGAACAACTTGGAAACCATGAGAATCAAACTGACTATAAATTAGAGAAAGCTAAGACATAAAAATAAAAAAAAAAAAACCAACAGTGGAAAAACAGATCCAGGGAAGAGATAAGAGATCAGATCATCCTTTAATGTCTAGCAAAGTGAAGACTATAAGGACAAGCCCGAAGACAAAAGACATTCCTACTTCTTACTTTCAGAGGCCCAGCCACCCTAACTGCCTAACAAAGCTACCTGACTCCCTCTGAAATGCAAGATAAAATAGAAAAGGTTTGATCTGGCCACACTCCCTGGTTTTAGATCTTGGTTTTATATAAATGACTCATATAAGGCCACATAGAAAGATCAAACTGTCTTCTTTCCTGGACATCAAGAAAATTGTATTATGCTGGGATCTCTTAGGGTGGCCACCGTCACTCCATGGAAGAGTCCAAATGGGAACATGTGTCTCAGCAATGGAATATCATTCCCTGCTTTTCTCAGCTTTTCCACTGTGTTGCTCCAAGCCTAGAGAAACACCTAGATGCATTTGTTAGAGGTTGAAGTCAAGTTGACGAAATGGTCAAAATAGTTACGGAAGAGAAGTCATAATTCACTCTAAAGCAATTCAAGATAAGGCTTTAGCACTGCTAGAAATATTGTTTGCAGTAGGTCTCACAATCAGACATGCATGTTGATGCAAAAACACAGCTCAAGTGATTATTCCTTCTGGAGCTAAATATGAGAGATGATGGCCCAAGAGCACAGATGCAAGATCCCCTGGTGCCAGGTGGTAATGGTCTCATGAAGCTTCTAATAGTAACAGAACAAAGAAAATCATAAATCAAGGTATTTAAAATACACTGGTGACTGGAAAGATTGTTCAGTGGTTAAGGTACATGCCTGCAAAACCTAAGGACTTGAGTTAGATTCCCCAGTACCCACATAAGCCAGATGCATAAGGTGGCACATGTGCCTGGAGCTCATTTGCAGTGGCTACAAGCCCTGATGTACCATTCCTTTCTCTCACTCTCTGTATCTTCCCACTTTTTCCAAATAAATAAATATTAAGAAATACATTGAGATTTTTAGTTCTGTCAGAGCACTTGATTACTCACCAGAAGCTAATGGTAAGACCCTACTGCTGAGGATACCATATGCTCTTGTTACAGAACATGGAGACTTGGCTGGAATCTGGAAGAAAGCCAGTACCTAGGCAGCCTTTCTAGTGCTAGAAGGTGCTACCTGAGCTACTGGGGGAAAGTGGTTAACATCTGTCTGAGCAACTCGAGGTCTACGCCACTCAGAAGCAAACAACATGACGTGATGCTCACACGAGTGCAATAGTGGCACACAGCCATGGTGGGTAACCAACTGCTCCTGGATTGGCTAACAGATTCGCTTAGTGGAAAAGAACCCATATCTGGAACTGGGAAACAAGTCAGAATCATACCCAGATAAGGAGTTTGCTCTCCAATATCAAGCTCCCACCAATTTTGGGCTATAAGAGGGCCTACACCCATTAAATTCTCTCTCAACTAACAATGGTTATCCCATTTAACCTGTGCTGACTTCACTCTCTATTGGAGAATCTGCTTCTCTTTTTTCAGATGGAAACAGGATCTGAGGAGAGAAACGGTACATCACACTTCACCAGGGCCCCAGCTGAAACCATAGACGAGTTGGGGAAATGAGCAAGAGTGCTACTTTCTCACTGAACCTGATATCAGCACAAGGGTGATGGAGATAGACACTGAGGACACTCAATTCCTACCAAATCAGAGATCCAGAGGCTCCTAAGAGCCCATCACTGAAGCACCTAAAACAAACCCAACATGGCTCAGGGAATTTTGCGGAAGAGAGGAGTGGAAAGATTGTTAGAGCCACAAGTTGGGACATTACACACAGAGAAATTGCCTCTTCACGATAACTGATGGCTACCCCCACAATGCACAACCCACAATCCTCATGTGGATAACTGGCATCCCCAATGAGGAGGGTCCCTTTGGAAGGGGGCAGGGATGAGGGTAAGGATGGTACCAACATGTGCTGTTTACATACTGAGTATGTCCATATCTAATAATAAATAAATAAATAAATACACATTGGTAGTGGCTCATGTGTAGTGGGTAGGCTCTGGCTCCCCAGTTCCAGGGAGTGGATGGAGGAGAACACTGGAGAGAACCAGGTCATATCAAAACATCAAGAACAGAGAGACAACTGTCTACCATGATGTGGGTCACCTTCACCTCACTTGCTGTGGCCCAGAAGTCATTACAGAGGAAGCAGTGACATGAATACAGCTCTCATGGCTAGCCTGAAAACCAGTTCCAGTGACGCTGTGGTCACTCAAACCTCATCAAAACATAGATCCAGAGGCTATAGAGAAAGTAACACTAAATCAGATCTCTATCTTGCCTATCAAGGCTCAGGAAACATTGTAGAAGAGGGGGCAAAAAGCTTGTAAGAGCCTCAGGTAGGTAGGAATACGTTGAAGTACCATGTCTCCCCAACCCACAGAGACTGACTGAGGCCTCTTGGCCCCACAATGAATGCAAATAACCCATTAAAGACCCTCAGCAGAATTGGGGTGGGGACAGGAGGTCTAAGGGTACAATCATATATATATATATATATATATGTATGTATAAACAATTTAAAATAATTGGTAGAAACCAATCAGGTAGGCAGGTTATAACAAAATGAGGATGTCCCAACTATATGTATCAGATGCTATCTGATGACATTCTTAGCCTTTTTTGGTAGATGAGAGATAGGGGTTTGTTTGCACAATCTAAAAGGATTCACCTAACAACCCCAAGGTTGGCGATAGCTCAAATACAGAGGTAGGTCATGACTGGCTAATGAGAGGGCTAAAGATAGCCTAAGATGACTTTGTTTCAGTCCTGCAACATTCAAACTGTTCACAATAACCTATAGTTTGTCTCTAAAAATAAAGGGTCAAAAAGAAAAAGTCAGGGCTAGAGAGATAGCTCAGTAGTTAAGGGGCTTGCTTGCAAAGCCTAATGACAGAGGTTTGGTTCCCCAGTACCCACGTGAAGTCAGATGCACAGTGGATCATGTATCTGGAGATCATTTACAGTGGCTGGAGGCCCTGATCTACCCATTCTCTCTCTCTCTCTGTCTTCTCTCTATTTCCCTATGCTTGAAAATAAACAAAATATTTTTTAGTCCCTGTTATCCAGCTTGCTGCCTGGCTGAGTGACTTGTGACACCCCATACAAATAATTACAAACTAACTCCTTGTTGTACTTACCTTCTTGTTGCTGGGAGACAACACTTGACCAGAAGCAGCTGACGGGAGGAAAGGGTTTATTTTAGCTTACGGTCTTGAGGAGAAGCTTCATGATGGCAGGGGGAAGATGCTAGAGCAGAGGATGGACATCACCTCCTTGCCAACATCAGTTAGACAGCAGCAGTAGGAGAGTGAGCTGAGTTAGCACTGGCAAACTACGGACTAAGACACCTCAAGATCTGCCCCTTGGTGACACACCCCTTCCAGCAAGGCTCCACCTCCCAGAGTGGTATCTTCTAGAGACCAAGCAATCAAGAACACACAAGTTTGTGGAGGACCTCTCATTCAACCTGAGAAGGAGCCAGGGAGCTTTCTTAGACAGTTTACGGTGACTGGCCCTGAAAGTAAAAAACCAGGAATGTCCTTAGGTCTGCCCTTACAATCTCTACTTTACTAGAGAACAGAGAAGTATCTCTCCTCTCCTTATCTCTTGACTAAAGGAGCTGCCTAGATCTGTTTTTCTATTAACAACCTGAGCTCCTCCTGGGAGGACATTCCCCTTTCCCAGAAGTTAAACCTGATCCTATCATTGTGGTTGATTAAGCTTAGGGCCCAAACTGGCCTCTTCATGTATCAGCCCCTAGCCCAGACCAATCAGCCCCCACTCTGGTTCACCTGAGCCTGAAAGTGAGGCCTACCACAACGAGAGCACCTAAGGAGGTGCTGCCCAGGTGGACAGGTTTCTCTCCTTTTGCTTGCTTTTCATCTCTCCTGAACTTCCAGGTCCTGGTAACTACCCCCCCCCCATCCCTTCTCCCACGTGGGCTCTCTGCCCCCTCCTACCATGTGGACTTCTGCCTTCTCTTTTCTTCTCTTAATCTAATAAAGTCTCTCTGAACTTTACCTTCTGGTCATTGAATTTTAATTCTTTAATTTATAAGACAAGAATACAGGTATGCTAAATTCATTGGTGAATTGGCATTTTGGTGCATTGGCAAGGAACCCCAAAATTCTTGTGTCAAAACCACCACATTCCTCATGGATCCTGGCACCTCACCCAAGTGGTCAATCTCAGGAAGGACAAGTGGCTTTACACGCTTTATTATCTAACATGCTCGTGAGCTGTCTATTGCTTCTCTAATCAAATATGACATGACGTGGCAGAGCTAGGTAATTTCTTAACTTCTGTAAAAGGACCCCACTCCTTAGTAGGCAATCTCTGAGAACTCAGCATCTGTGTATGTTTCTGTCCACAGTATCTGTTTTTTTTGTTTGTTTGTTTGTTTGTTTTTGTTTAGTTTTGGTTTATTTTGGTTTTTTCAAGATAGGGTCTCACTGTAGCCCAGGCTGACTTGGAATTCACTATGTAATGCCATGCTGGCCTCAAACTCACAGAGATCTTCCTGCCTCTGCCTCATGACTGCTGGGATTAAAGGCATGCACCACCATGCCCAGCTTGTGTCTGTTTTTCATTAAAACTTTTATATCAGTCATGGCCTGGTAAATATTTTTACCCCTGTGCTTTTTTCCTCTCCCTTCTAGGCAATATCAAAGTGTGATCTAGAATCCAGACTCTAAGACAGGTGAGGACTTGTCCACACAAGACAAGGGAGTGTGAGCTGAAGTTCCCTGAAAATGCTACATCTGCCTCACATAAGGCTGAATGGATGGACAGGTCACTTGTAGAGATGGAATGTTGCTGGTTCAGAGCCAAATTACTTTGGGCTACCTTTAGCCCCTTAATAGTCATTTATTGCCCACTTCTGTGTCTGCCCTAACATCCTGGTGACTCAAGTGTTGTCAGGTATAATCCTTTTTGCAATGTAAGAACAGACCACCCAGCTTCCACCAACCCAAGGGCTGAGAATGTGATCAGACAGCACCTGAGGCCTGTGTTGGAGACGTCCCTGCTGCGCTGTAACCCGCCCTACCTGATGGTCAGCCAACGTATTCGACAAGTGCCTTGATTATGACTTTTCTGTTCTGTAACTAAAAAAACCTTCATGAAATTGTTAACACGTTGGAACATGGGACTTGGGGTGACCTAAATCTATGTTCCTGGGCCATGGTCGCTTATATCTGGCTCCAGGAAAAAAAAAAAAAATCTCTTTTCCCCTTTGACATGAGAGCGGTAGCTTTTGGAGGACAGGAGAAAGAACGCTCTGCGGTGACTCGTGACTATATTTAGTTCTAATGCAGCCCCCAGGGGCATACGGAAAGGACCGAGCAAGCCAGAGAAGCCACCACTAAGTTAAACAAGCAGCTGCTGTGACATCCTGGTGACAACCTCACAGCCTGGGGCCAGGTTTGTGCACTGGAAGTGCTGTGTAGACAATAAAGACCCTTCCGAAGCTGCAGCCGCTCACTGCCCCTGAACCTGGAGTGGCTAAATCTCATGGTGACCCATGCGTGGAAACGCGACAAGCATAGATGTCTACGCTGAACTGTCCAGAAGATTATAATGAGCTCCCATTATTAAACTCTAGGTGAGGGGCTGTGATCAAACCCTACTCTCTTTTTCTTTTAATGGGCATTAAACATTTTATTTAAATATTTGCATATAAAATATACACAAATACAGATTACAGTGACTAAGGCAATACTCTACATAACAAAAGCCAAAACAAAACAAATTTATAAACTAAATGTACCGGCACTGAGCACACACTATACTTGATACCCAATCTAGGTTGCATATGCATAAACTGATCTGAGCATATGCTTATGCAAAATAAGTTATTTCCTAGGACACCTTATGCCAATCACTTGTAACTGTCCACTCACGGCCCCATTCCCTGGTGAGTATTTTGAGAGAACTTTATATAAGAAGAATTGGCATGGCACTTAAGAACTGGAAAATAAAAGAGCACAATTTACTTGTAATGCAATTCTGTATAAAATATACACAGTACAGTACAGGTAGATATATCCAGAGCAGAGAACCTATTACCCAACTGCCGTAGACAGCGCCACATTGCTTGGTGAACATCCAAACTAGATGTAGCTTATGGGAGGCAAGGATATATTTCAAGCTTACAGATCCAGGGGACGTTGCACAATGGCGGAAGAACCTGGCTCCCATTCACAGATCCAAGCAGAGAGACACCACCAAGCACCAGCCCCACAAGGACAGCCAGAGCTCAGAATCGTTCTGCATACTTTTAAGCAGGAACTCAGATGCAGCCCCGGTGACACAGTCCACTGCAGCGGCACTCAGCCTGCTAGGGGCTGAAGTTGCAAACTCAGTTTTAAAAATTATATATATATATATATATATATATATATATATATATATATGTATATATATATATTTATTTGAGAGAGAGAAAGAGGCAAAAAGAGAGAGAGAAGCCCGGGGAGAGACTGGGCACGCCAGGGCCTCCAGCCATTGCAAACAAACTCCAGACACATGCGTCCCCTTCTGCATCTGGCTTACGTGGATCCTAGGGAACTGAACTGAGGTCCTTTGGCTTTGCAGGCAAATGCCTTAACCACTAAGCCATCCCTCCAGCCCCAAACTCAATTTTTAAAAACGTTTTATTTTATTTATTAACTTAATTGAGAGAGAGAGAGAGAGAGAGAGAATGGGTTTTCCAGGGCCTATAGCCACAGCAAACTCCAGATGCACGCACTACCTTGTGCATCTAGTTTATGTGGGTTCTGGGGAATCAAACCTGGGTCCTTAGCCTTCACAGGCAAGTGCCTTAACCACTAAGCCATCTCTCCAGCCCACAAGCTCAATTTTTTTATATCACTTGGGTGCCAACTCCAGAGATACTGTTTTATTTTATTTATTTATTTTTGTTTATTTTTATTTATTTGAGAGCGACAGAGAGAGAGAGTGAAAGAGAGAGAGAGAGAGAGAGAGAGAGAGAGAGAAAGGCGGAGAGAGAGAGAGAGAATGGGTGCGCAAGCCACTGCAAACGAACTCCAGATGCGTGCTCTCCCTTGTGCATCTGGCTAACGTGGGTCCTGGGGAATCGAGCCTCGAACTGGGGTCCTTAGGCTTCACAGGCAAGCGCTTAAGTGCTAAGCCATTTTTCCAGCCCTGTTGTATTTTTAATATTATATTTTTATTTATTTATTTGAGAGGGAGGGAGGAAGTGAGAGAGAGAGGGAAAGAGAGAGAAAGAATGGGTCTGCTAGGGCCTCTAGCCACTGCAAACTCCAGATGCATGTGCCACCTTATGCATCTGTAATACATGGGTCTTGGGGAATCTAGCCTGGGTTCGTTGGCTTTGCAGGCAAGTCCCTTAACCGCTAAACCATTTCTCCAGTCCTCATAAGCTCAATTTTAATCAAACTCCTGAGTCTGGGGGACATACATTCAAACTACCACACTAACCCAAAGTTCCTTTACATTTGCTGTAAAACATATTCACGTTTTCTCCTGTTGGGCATGAATAAGAGGAAAGTATTACATTATCTTACCAGGTCTTTGATTAAGTCTCCATATTTAATTGCTCTAGTGGTAGCACACGCCTTTAATCCCAGCACTCAGGAGACAGGAGACAGAGATAGGACAATCACCATGAGTTCGAGGTCACCCTGAGACTACATAGTGAATTCCAGATCAGCCTGGGCTAGAGTGAGACCCTACCTCCAGAAACAAGAAAAATGAATATTGTTACAAGTGACTCTAGTGAGTGTATGGTAAGCACATGAAGATGAAGGACAGAGGCCTCAGGTGAGGGGTGAATGGAGGAACATTCTCGTGCCCACACGGTCTGCTTGGGCTGGGGAGAGCTGCAAGCGCTGTGAGACCAGCTAGAGACTGTGCTAGGCCAGGACATGGCAGCAGAGCCACTCACGTGCTGGCAGCCTCACTCCTTTAGTAGTCAGCTCCATGCTGCTGGGATGGACATCCACACCAGGCACAGTTTAGGGGACGAAGGGAGTTATTTCAGGCTCACAGATCCAGAGGAAGTTCCATCAATGGCAGAAGAAGCTGGCTCCCATTCGTAAATCCAAGCAGAGGAAGAAACCACCATCAGGCAGCCAACACCAAAAAGCTGCAAGCACAAAACTGACAGCAAGGGCCCCCCAGAACTCAAACCTTTCTGCACACCTTTGGGCTGAAATTCAGAAATGCCCCAGACACACCTTTGGTTTGGACCTTAGGATCATTCCTCAGTGACACCTCCTCCAGCGAGGCAGCTGGAGACCCAAGTTACAAGCTTTAATAAAACACCTGAGTCTATAGGAGACATATGTTCAAACCACTACACTCATTCAGTCTTCAGCACGACTCAGCTTCCATGCATGAAGACACTAATGAACTGCAGCCATTGGTAAACAGACTGTGTGGTGGTTTGTTGTGGGAGGGCCAGAGACAGTACAACAGAGAGCTAAAACAGTCACCACAAGGCTGGAGAGATGGCGCAGCAGTTAAGGCACTTGCCTACAAAGCCTAATGACCTGAGTTCGACTTTCCAGTACCCACATAAAACCAAATGCACAAAGTGGTGCATGCATCCTAAGTTCCTTTTCAGGGACTGGAGGCCCTGGTGCATCCATTCTCTCTCTCTCTCTCTGTCTCTGCTTGCAAATAAATAAATAAAAATGAATAAAAACATTAAAAAAATAGTCACCAGAGGCAGGTTTAGAGAGTTCAGGAAAGGCCTCCCTGACAGTGATGTGGGCTGGAGAAACAACAAGTCTGTGTGGAGCAGCTTGTAGAAAGTCCTAGAAGCAGGGCCTTCAGAAAGAAGGAAAGCGGTCACTCTGTAAACAATACCAGTTATGACAAATCAACTTCATCCTAAGGAGCTGGACAATCATCTTTACATTGACCTCAGCTATCACATGACACTATATCACTCCTGAATATATTTACTCATTTAATCAAAAGATACTTGTTAGACAGTTAAAATGATTCTCATTGGAGTTCTGGAAACCATAAAAGATAATGAGCAATCAAGGTCAGTTCAGACAAACTGAAATCCATCTTTGCCTATTGAATGAAAATTCTAGCCTAAGATTCAAATTTGCTCCTTTTGAAAAAAAAAAAGTTATTTGCTAGACATGGTGGTATATACATTTAATCCCAGCACTGGGGAGGCAGAGGTAGGAGGACAGCCATGAGTTCAAGGCCAAGCTGAGACTATATAGTGAATTTCAAGTTAGCCTGGGCTAAAGTGAACCCTACCTCAAAAATACAACTATATACATATAAAAATATAATATATTATATACTAATATTAATATATATTAAATTATATATATTATGTATATGATATGTAACAACATACATTAAATTATATATAAATATGTATATAAATAATCTATATATTATTTGCATGTGTGTGAGTATCTAGGACCTCAGACACTTGTACCACTTTTGGAATCCTCTTTGTGTGGGTGGCTTGGAAATTGAACCTGTATCAGAAGGCTTTGCAAACAAATGCCTTGGACCACTGAGACATCTTTTCAGCCCCCAAATTTGCTCCTTATAGAGAATTATGAATGAGATCATAGCTTAATGGTATAACAGTACTTAGAATACACAAAACCCTAGGGTGATCCCCAACTCTCTCTCTCTCTCACTCTCTCTCACACACACACAATTAAACTTTGTTGGAAAAAAAATGATGGTTTGATTTATGTATGCTAACATAGAATGTCACTATCACTTCAATTAGCTCAGGGAATATTCATGAACCACCCAATTAGTTATAATCAGGAAAATTTAAAGATGACATGAATCATTATTTTTAATATAAAAGGAATTTTCCTCAACTTTTCTAATTTTGATCATAATGTTTCAAAAATAGTACCTAGTATTTATGTACTAGGTAAAGAAAATCATATAAGAGCACAGTTCTTTAAAAAATACCAGAAATGAATAAAGCACTTTCTGTGACCAGGGTCTTTGGCCCCTGCTCCCCTTTTATATTCATAAAACATTCTTTTTATTATTTTATTTATTTATTTGAGAGACAGGTAGAGAGAAAGAGAGAGAGAGAGACAAAGAGAGAGAATGCGTGCACCAGGGCCTCTAGCCACTGCAAAGGAACCCCAGACGCATGTGTTATCTTTGTGCAGCTGGCTTATGTAGGTACCGGGGAATTGAACCTGGGTTCTTAGCCTTCTTAAGCAAATGCCTTAACTGCTAAGCCATTTCCTCAACCCAACATTCTTTTAAAAATATTTTATTTATTTATTTATTAGTAGAGAGATCCAGATAGATAGATAGATAGAGAAACAGAGAGAGAGAGAGAGAGAGAGAGAGAGAGAGAGAGAAAGAATAGACACACCAGGGCCTCCAGCTGCTGCAAACAAACTCCAGATGCACGCACCATTTTGTGCATCTGGCTTTATGTGGGTACTGGGGAATAGAATCCGGCCATATAGGCTTGCAGGCAAATGCCTTAACTGCTGAGCCATCTCTCCAGCCCCATAAAACATTATTTAAAATACCACCTCACCGCACTGAAGTCTCAGAATATAGCAGAGTCTCATTACTTTATGAACATTATGGAGCTATTCCTTACAACTACTCCTTGATTTGTACAGGTGTGATGCCCAGTTTTCAGCTTAAAGAGAAAACATTCAAAATGGACAAATGTATTAAAATTGGTCATGACTGGGCTGGTGAGGTGGCTCAGCGGTTAAGATGCTTGCCTACAAAAATGTTGATCCAGGCTGGATCCCCCTGTACCCATGTAAAACCAGATGTGCAAAGTGACACATCCATCTGGAGTTTGTTTGCCGTGGCTGGAGGCCCTGGCATGCCCATTCTCTCTGTGTCTGTCTTCTCGCTATCTCATTCTGCTTGCAACTAAATCAACAAAAATATCTTTTAAAAAATAGGTTATGACTTAATCAAGGACAGAGCACATCCAGCCATCTTTCCAAACCACACTCCCAGCTTCCAGCAAAGTGCTGATTCATTGAGTCAGTGAGTATAGATCACAACTTTGGTGCTAGCTCGCTGCAGAACTGTGTCAGCCCTGAAGGACTAAAGGAGATCTTGGCCAGAGCTTTGAGCAAGCTTCTTTTATCATAACGATAGGCACAGACAGAGAAACCACTGATTTCCTACTGTGTGTGCCTGTCTTGGGTTCCTGACTCACACAGCACTTACTACTTCAGTGGCCCATCAGATGTCTGTAGCTCATTTAATCAAAAGTACTTAAATCCTTGTCAACCTGAGATTTGAGAATGAGAGCTTCCAGTCACATAGAAGGCAAGTGCTCATTATTTATTTATTCACACATATGATTAACAACAAACAGGATTTGTTCACCTATTCAATATATACTGAGTTCTTTTTTTAAAAAAATATTTATTTATTTGCAAAGAGAGAAAAGAGAGCAAGAGAGAGAGAGAGAAGAATGGGTGTGCCAGGGCTTCTAGCCACTGCAAGCAAACTCCAGATGCATGTATCTCTGTGTTTCTGGCTTTACACAGGTACTGAGGAATCGAACCAGGGTCATTACACTTTTCAGCTAAGCGCCTTAACCACTGAGACATCTCTCCA
Source organism: Dipus sagitta (assembly GCA_036346955.1). Lineage (NCBI taxonomy): Eukaryota > Metazoa > Chordata > Mammalia > Rodentia > Dipodidae > Dipus > Dipus sagitta. The sequence continues at coordinate 53,997,306 of CM070784.1, forward strand.
GGCTGAATTCTTCTTTAATACTGAGGAACTCTCTATGCTTAGAAGATTTCATGATAAGCAAGATAAATTTGTTCCGAGAGGAGGCTCAGGAACGGGCAACCACAAAGTCAAAGACCACAAAGCCCAAAACAAGCTTTGTGTGGAGCCACGAGGCCGAGCGGAGGGGAGGGTGGAAGTGGGAGACAAATCAGGCTAACGACACAGATATCTCTGGTGCCTGAAAATATAGCAAGGGGAATGGTGAGATACAAGCAAAATTTTCAGGCCTGATCTGAAACTAATGTAACAGGTTGATGTTCTGGCTTGGGTATATAACCTCCTCCACAATGGCTTGGAACTGAAGGCATGGTCTCCAGTAGGTGGCACTATTTGGGCACCATGCCTGGCAAATTTGGGGAAATTCTGGAAATGTTAAGAGGTGGGAGCTAGCTGGAAGAAGGACGTCACAGAGGACTTGTACTTGGGATCATTTCTTGTCTCACGCCTTTTTCTGTCTCTTCCTCTGTCCAACATGAAGGGAGCCAGTCTGCTCAACCCTGCCTCAGTACACATGAAACCAGAAGCAAAGAACCAAGGAATCATGGACAAAGGACTTGCAAGCTAGGTGTGGTGGTACATGCCTTTCATCCAAGCACTCAGGAGGCTGAGGCGTGAGTTCTAGGTCAGCCTGGGCTGGAAGCTGGAGCCTACACTGAAAAACTGAAAAAAAAAAAATTATGCTGCTACCTGCTGTGGTCCATTCCACACTGCTGGGGTGAACATCTAAACCAGACACAGTTTATGGGAGGAAGGGTTTCTTTTTCAGCTTAAAGTTCCATAGGTGGAGGAAGAACATGTTTCCATACACCCAAGCAGAGAGAAACGGCGCAGCAAGCCAAACACCAGGAGCAGCAAACATGAACTGATAGCGAGCAGCAGGGCCCAGAGCTTACCCCCGCCCCCCCCGCATGCCTTTGCACTGGAAATCAGCTCTGCCCCAAACACATCCTAGGGATGGACCCCAGGATCCACCCCCAGTGACACCTCCTCCAGCCAGGCAGCTGGAGACACAAGTTACAAACTTTAATAAAACACCTGAGTCTGGGCTGGAGAGATGGCTTAGTGGTTAAGGTGCTTGCCTGCAAAGCCTAAGGACCCAGGTTTGACTCCCCAGAATCCACGTAAGCCAGATGCACATGGTGGTGCATTGTGTCTGGAGTTCATTTGCAGTGGCTAGTGACCCTGGCACTCCTATTCTCTCTCTCTCTCTCTCTCTCTCTCTCTCTCTCTCTCTCTCTCTCGTGTACATTAGTAAATAAACTTACACCTGAGTCTATGGAAAACATATATTTAAACTACCACACCATACAGGTAATTTCCATATAATATTTGAAGAAGGATCATTTTCTATTCTTAGGGTTTTTTTGTCTTTAAAAAATTATTTATTTACTTATTTGAGAGGGAGGGGGAACAGTGAGAAAGAATGGGTTTGCCACGGCCTCCAGCTACTGCAAACAAACTACAGACACATGTGCCATTTTGTGCATCTGGCTTAAGTGGGTACTTGAGAATCAGACCTAGGTTCCTAGGCTTTGCAGGCAAGTGCGTTAACCACTAAGCAATCTCTCCAGCCCCTCCTTTTTTTTTTTTTTTGTCTTTTTGTAAAGCATTTGTGTAAAGAATAGGGAAAATTTTCTCCATAGTACGAAAAAGCAACATAACAAAAATGACCAGCCCCAAGAGTCCCTGGACAAGATCCACTCCTATCAGAACGATGCATGCTCTTTCCCATACTCTTAATTTTTTTTCATTTATTTTTGTTTATTTATTTATGAGAGAGAGAGAGAGAACGGGCATGCCAGGGCTTCTAGCCACTGCAAATGAACTCCAGATGCATGTGCCACCATGTGTTTCAGGCTTATGTGGGTTCTGGGGAATCAAACTTAGGTCCTTAGGCTTTGCAGACAAGCACCTTAACCTCTAAGCCATCTCTCCAGTCCCTTCCCATACTCTTCACTCAGAAGCCATTTATCCATCTTCCTGTCACTAGATCCCTTTTACTTCCATATCTCCCTCTGCAGAATCTTCCTGAATCAGCTTCTGATATTCATCAAGACAACTTGCTGACTCTGCTTTTTGCACCTAAGATATCAGAATTAAAGCGAAGGAAAATTAGAAAGAAAATGGAAGGTGCACATGAATGGAAGTCTGGCCGCCATCCCCTCTTGTCCCCTGAAGTCATCCACTGCACATGCCTCACAGGTGCCACAATATTAATCAGGTGCACCTAGTTCTGTCTGATGTCAGCAATGTCCAGATGGGTCTTGGGTGAAGGACGGAAGTTGGAGACCCAGTGAACTACCAGGCAGTGCCCACTAATGTGAAAGCCAGAAGTGTTGACTCTTTTGTTGGTTTTCTTAGGGCTTCAGAGCCTCACAGCTGTTCCAGAGATGTCACATGAGTGCTAGTCTCCTTTAGCATGGTCAGTATGCATGTCCTCATCCTGCCCCTCTGTTCAGTAAGAATATCAGATGGCGTATTTATTTTTGCCTTTCTTGGTATATCTAGCCCACTCTCATTTTCCTCCAGAATTCTTCACTTAACATTTTCTGCGTGCTTATCACACTGAAATTTGAGTGATAATATATTTGTATCCTCCATTAGGCTAGAAAATCTATGTGGGAATAAATCGAATTGTGAATTTAGGAGGCCCCCTAAAAAGCTAAAATATAGAGATTCAGCAGTAGAATTTAACAAGCAGAAGAAATGGCAAAATGGAAGTCCTTTGAAATTATAAGTTAAATGAGAGAAGCAAATATAATGGAAAAATGATTAAGGAAATATGCAGGCCAACATAGTATTGTGCTAGTAATGTGAAAAATATTCATTGTAGCATAGATTTTAAAAGATATGAAGCACAGAATGACTATAAATTTATGTTAACTAAATAATAATATGAAAAGATGTAAATTTTGGCATTGATTACATATTGTTTGGGCAAACAGAGATGCAAAAGATGATAGTTTATCTATGTAATTAGAAAAAAAGTTATTCTCCATTTAAAATAGATTTCCATAGCTTTAAGGTGTTTTATTGGCTCACAAAATATTCACAAAGAAAATGTTGATAGTAGACACACACACAAACAATAAGCAAAAAACCACTACTGTGCTGGAGAGATGGCTTAGTGGTTAAGGTGCTTGCTTGCCTGCAAAGACTAAGGACCTAGGTTTGATTCTCCAGGTCCCATGTAAGCCAGATGCACATGGTGGTGCATGTCTCTGGAGTCCATTTGCAGTGACTAGAGGCCTGGGCCACCTATTTGCTCTCTCTCTCTCTCTCTGTCTCAAATAAATAAAAATAAATCTTTAAAAAGATATTCAAAAATCACTACAAAAATATTCATGAAGCAGAAAGAAAGGTCAGTAAAAAAGGTGTTATATAGCAAATTTTCTGAAATTCAAATGAGGAAATCAAAGACACAAGTAGGTCTGGGAAATGTGTAGAACCTTCCCTGAGGTGATATAAAGGTAAACCAACTGCTTGGGAAGAGACTCTCTGCCCAGCAGAGTTGCTTGCAGTTGTGCAGTGAGCTCCAGAGATGCAGCTTCTGTGAGTCATCACCTACGCTGGGGTGGGCTTTTTGGATATGCAGCTGCCATTGAGCACCCCTGCACCCTGTTCTGTAACTAACCCCAATATACTCATTTGTTCACCAAACTAGTTTTGGTGTGACCATACTTTGGTTTGTTGTCTGAACCCCATCTGTGGTGAGCAGGCATGCGTTTACATCTCCCCTGGGAAAAAGTTCCCCATGAGTACAGGAAAAGAAACACATGAGACATACAGACAGCTATAAAAGTATGGCAGCAGGAATTCCTTCCATATCAGTAACTACTTTAAATATCTTTTTTTATTTATTTGCAAGGAGAGGAGGGGAGAGAGGGAGAGGGAGAGAGAGAGAGACATACACACACACACACACACACAGAGACAGAGAGAGAAAGGGCATGCTAGGGCCTCCAGTGCTACAAATCCAGATATATGCATTACTTTGTGCATCTGGCTTTATGTGGTACTAGGGAATTGAACCCAGGTCATTAGGTTTTGCAGGCAAGTGCCCTGACCACTGAGCAATCTCTCTAGTCCCAAGCAACTACTTTAAACCTAAAAGGAGTAAACTCTTCAACCCAAAGATAAAGATTGGCTGAATAACTAAGAAAACAAGACTTAACTATGTTGTCATTACAACAGACTCATAAATTCTGAGGGTATGCAAGGTTAAAAATTCAAAGCTATAATAAAAGTGATCAAGAGTGGGCATACTTGAGCCGGGCGTGGTGGCGCACGCCTTTAATCCCAGCACTCGGGAGGCAGAGGTAGGAGGATCGCCGTGAGTTTGAGGCCACTCTGAGACTCCATAGTGAATTCCAGGTCAGCCTGGACTAGAGAGAGACCCTACCTCGAAAAACCAAAAAAAAAAAAAAAAAAAAAAAAAAATTAAAAAAAAAGAGTGGGCATACTTATATTAGATAAAATATAATTTGAGTAAAAAACTGCTAGAAGAGAGAAACAAGGATATTATATAATCACAAAAGTTCACTTCCTTGGGAAGATATAATTATAAGCATGTTTGTACCTACCATATTAATTCCCACATATGTAAAGCTAATGTAAACAAAAATGAAAATAGAAACTGAAACAGAACAGTAGTAGGAGACTTGAACACCCACATATAATAGTGAATAGAACAATTAGCAGAAGTCACAAGGAAGCAAGGGATGTAGACAGCCTATAGTCTAATTGGACCAAACTAACTCAGAATGTACTCAGATGTACTCAGAACATGACATACAATAACAGCAGGGCACATGGATCTGGAAAGGATTATACTAAGTGAGGTAACCCAGGCCCAGAAAGCCAAATATCACATGTTCTCTTTCATATGTGGATCCTAGCTACAAATGACTGGACTTGTGTGTCAGTAGGAAGAAAACTCAGTAACAGGCCAGTAAGCTAGAAAGGAGATATAAAGGGAATAGAAAGGGAGGGAGGGGGGACTTAATAGGATGGCATTTTATATATGTAAGTAGAAGAACAGATTAATGGGGAGTGAAAAGGTCTAAGTGAGGTCAGGGGAAGAGATTGAATAAACGAAAGATGGAGGGAGGGCCTATCAAAATCTAAGAGGATATAAATAAGTCATATGTAAACCTACTTTTTTGGACCATGGAACACACAGAAGCCATAGATTGTTACTAGAAAATTTCAGTGCCAGGGATGGGATACCTTCCACTGAGTTTTTGGCCAGGGAGGCCCCTGATGCCCCCAAAACATTACAGGCCATTGCCAAAGCCCTTGGTTTCTGACCAGGAATAGATGGTAAGACCCTATTGCTGAAGACTCCACATACTTGGGCTGTGAGGTCACTGAGAAATCCTGGTGGAGCTGAGCTGAAAACCTCCTCCATGTAGACCCACTGACAGAGACCTGGAAAAAGCCATGCTGCATGCAGTTCAGTGGGAGAGAGAGAAATCACCAGTGAAGATACCCAACAGTGGACATTGCAAGCTTTATATTTGGCCAGCTAGGCCAAATGACCCAACAGATGAAATAGTGGCATGTCTGTTATGGGGGAAATCAACCACCCTGTAATTTGACTGGAAGCCCGTTCCATTGGAGGGAATACATCCCTGATGCTGAAAACCTAAGATAGGGGAAATCATGAGTCCTAGGGGTGTACCGTCTGCTGCTGTCTGGCTACATGTATATACTATGCTCGCCAAACTGCCCAGTAAGCACTTCTCTTCATGTTCATATTCATATATCGATGCTACTCTCACTTTTGGTTAGAGAACCTTCTCTTTTCAGATGGAAGTTACCTTGGGATGACTCAGAAGGCACCATGGTGCTGAGAAGATGTGACAGAGGTGTGCTCAGCACTGAAACATCTCAACCACACCTTCCAAGGCTCAGGATCCATTGAGGAAGAGGTGGCAGAAAGACCATAAGAGCCAAAGGAAGGTTAGGACTCCTTACAATGTTCTCCTCCAGACACAAAATGGCCTGGATATCCATGACCTCACAGTGCCTCACACTACCTACACAAGACCATCATAATAGGAGGAAAAGATCATGACATCAAAATAAAAGAAAGACTGATTGAGAGAGGGAGAGTATATTATGGAGAGTGCAGTTGCAAAGTAGAAAGTAGGGAGAGGGAGGGAATTACTATGGGATATTGTTTACAATTATGGAAGTTGTCAATAAAAAAATTAAAAAAAAGAAGACATAGAACATTCCTCAGGACAGAGCACATCTTAAGTTGCAAAACCTAGGTCACTGGCTGGAGAGATCGCTCAGTGGTTAAGGCACTTGCCTGCAAAGCCTCATGTGCTGAGTTTGATACTCTAGTACCCACATAAAGCCAGATGCATAATGTGGTTCATGAATCTGTAGTTTGTTTGCAGTGATAAGAAACCCTGGCACACTGTTACTCTCTTTCTCTCTCTTTTTTTCAAATATATAAATAAATATCCTCTTAAAAAACCCTAGGTTGGGCTGAGAGATGGCTTATTGGTTAAGGCACTTGCCTGTGAAGACTATGGAGCCATGTTCAACTTTCCAGGCCCCATGTAAGCCAGATGCACAAGGTGACACAAGTGGGCAAGGTCACATGTATGCACAAGGTGGTGCACACTCCTGGAGTTCACGTACAGTGGCTGGAGGCCCTGGTGCACCAATTCTCTCTCTCTCCCCCCCCCCATCCTCTCTCTCTCTCTTGCATAAAAAAGGCATCTGTTTCAAAAAAACAAAAACAACCCTATGTCACAAGAATAGACTGACCCACTGTGGAAGGTGAACATCAAACAGAGTATCTGCTGTGATCTGCAGTGAACGACACTAGAAATCCTCAAACCCTCTAACTCATGTGAATGAAGCAAGATGTAAATAAAGTGATAGATCAAAGGGAATAATCCAAGAGAAACAAAATGATTTTAGAAAAATTGAAAATCATAGCATACCAGAGTTTATGGCATACAGCAAAATGTTACTGAGAGAGAATTTGATGCTAGAAAATGCTTGCAGTTGGAAAGAAGAAAGAACTCAAATCAGTACCCCTACTTTACTCTCGGCAGGACTAGAAACAGAACAAACCAGAGTGAGCCAAAGGAAGGAAATAAACAAGATTCAAACATGAAATATGTGAATATGCAATAGTAAGATGGAGCAAATCAACAAAACTAAGAGCTTTTGTTGTTTGTTTTTGTTTTTGTTTTGTTTTGTTTATTTTTTCAAGGTAGGGTCTCACCCTAGCACAGGCTGACCTGGAATTTACTATGTAGTCTCAGCGTGGCCTTGAACTCACAGTGATCCTCCTACCTCTGCCTCCCCAGTGCTGGGATGGAAGCTGTGCATCACTACACCCGGCAAGAGCTATTTTTACATATTATTTATTTATTTATTTATTTATTTATTTATTTGAGAGACAGAGAGAAAAAGGAAGAGAGAGAGAGAGAGAGAGAGACAGAGGGAGAGAATGTACACTCCAGGGCCTCCAGCCACTGCAAATGAACACCAGATGCATGCGCCACCTTGTGCATCCGGCTTTATGTGGGTATTGGGATTTGAACCTGGGAATTTTGGCTTTTGCTGGCACACATCTTAATTGCTAAGCCATCTCTCCAGCCCCAGTTGGGTTTTTATTTATTTATTTATTTATTTATTTTTAATTTTTTTGTTTATTTTATTTATTTATTATTTGAGAGCTACAGACAGAGAGAGAAAGAGAGGCAGAGAGAGAGAGAGAAAGAGAGAGAGAGAAATGGACGCACCAGGGCTTCCAGCTACTGCAAACGAACTCCAGACACGTGTGCCCCCTTGTGCATCTGGCTAACGTGGGTCCTGGGGAATCGAACCTTGAACAGGGGTCCTTAAGCTTCACAGGCCAGCGCTTAACTGCTAAGCCATCTCTCCAGCCTCCCCAGTTGGTTTTTGATAAAGATTGGCAGAGATCAGAAACTCTCAGCCGAATTAAGGGGAACAAAAAAAAAAAAAAAAAAAAAAAAAAGGAAACAGGACAGAACCACATAACTGACCAGAAATGCAAGAGGAGTCATTACAAATGTCACACATGAAAAGCGCTGGAAGATTCTTCTATGAATAAGTTTCACATTAACACATTGGTTAGCTCAGGAGATAATTCCTGGAAAATATATAACCCCAAAGATAGAATCACAACAAATATAAGTTAAGAATAGAAGTGCATCTGCTAAGAAGGTGGAATTCCTTATCAGAGAGTTCCCAGCAGGGCTGAGGAGGTGGCTCAGAGGTTAAAGACACTTGGTTGGAAAGCCTAATGACCTGAGTTCAATTCCCCATTACCCATGTAAAGCCAGCTGCACCAAGTGGCACATGTGCCTGGAGTTGGTGTGCAGTGGCAGGAGGCCTTGGCATATCCATTCTTTCTCTCTGTTCCCTATTCCCCCTCTTTCTCCTCCTTCTTCTCTCTCTCTCTCATAAGTAAATAAATAAACAAACAAATAAATACTAAACATAACTCCTCAGCAATAAAAGCTTATGGCCAGATGACCTCACAGGTTGCAAACATTTAAGGAACCCACGTCAATACTCACATTGCTCCAAAAATTAAAAAGGAGACTTCAAGAACTTCCAAACCCCGTTTATGAGGCCAACACTACTTTGCTAAGTCCAAAGATTACAAGGAAAATGAACTATAGATGCATGTCCTTGATGAATATTGATGCAAAGTCCCCAACAAAATACTAGCAAGGCAAATTCAATAGCTGCTTCAAAGGGTCCTATGGGCTGGAGAGATGGTTTAGCCATTAAGGTGCTTGCCTGTGAAGCCTAAGAACTCCTGTTCAAATCTCCAGGTCCCATGTAAGCCAGATGCACAGTGACATAAGTGCACAATGTTGCACATGTGCACAAGGGGGCCCATGCGTGTGGTGTTCGCAGTGGCTGAAGGCCCTGGCATGCCCATTCTCTCTCTCTCTCTCTCACACACACACTCTCTCTGTCTCTTTCTCTCAAAATAAATAAATAGGACACTTTCTGTCTCTTTCTGGCAAAATAAATAACAAATAGGGCCCTACACTTGAGCTAAGTGGCATTTAACCCTGGTTTCAAAGAAGTTTCAACATCCTGAATCAGCCAACATAACTTGTCACATGAACAAAATCAAAAGCAAAAGTGGGGACTGAAGGGAAGGCTTAGCAGTTAAGGCACTTGCCTGCAAAGCCTACCATCCCTGGTTTAATTCTCCAGTACCTACCTAAAGCCAGATGCATAATGTGGTGCATGTATCTGGAGTTCATTTGTCTCTGTATCTCTCTCTCTCTCTCTCACACACACACACACACAAATAAAGAGAATAAAACTTAGAAACAAAGAAAAAAAGAGACAGCAGTTCAGAAATTGGTTCCATGTGCCTTGGTTTAAGATGTGGTTTAGTGGAAAGTGCCGTCAGCCCCTGCACCACACCTTACAGAGATGCAGAGAGCCTGTGAGAGCAAAGACTGTCTAGACAAAATGTAGGAGAATTAACGCAAGGCATTGCCCTCCAGACAGAGCTGATTGAGGCCCAGGCTAGTTTGTCTGTGTGCAGGTGATGCTGGAGTGACTCGGATGGCCTGCATTTTGGAGGGAAGGCAGTCAGACTCCTGGAGCCACGCCTTATCCCTCTAATTAGCTCCTAACTGCAGATGCTGTTTGGCTGCCGGTTCAAATGCAGAGATTGGTTCTGCAGGAGTGCTGTGTGTCCTCTGTTCCAACACCTCCATGGCCTGAAAGGATGACAAACTCCTTAGTGCTTCCCCTGGAGAGAGTGATTGGTTTCCTGCTTGTAGTCTATTGTGCTGTTGGTAAATCCCAGGCTTTTTTAATGCACAGAAGTCAGAATTGAAGAGATTTGCTTCTGGCTCCATCAGTATTTCTCCGAAGGGAGGAGACCCTGGAGAGCTGTTACTCTGATCTGCTGGGTAGTGGATGGTTATGAAAACAACAGCCAGGAGTGGTGGGACTTGATATATGGACTTCACCTGCTCTGGAACCAAAGCCGATCATAAAGTTTACAGTTTATAAAATGCAGGTTTAAAATATTTATGTGGCTCTGTAGGCGAATTGGATCTGTTTTTCTCTGTATGCCATCCCCCCAACCCTGACCTTTACAAAAGACAATAATGCACGTACTAAGCTGCCTCCACTTCAACATAAATTTAATCTTCTACCTCACTGGGTGGATATTGTGAACAGTAAGGAAGGTTACGATAGGGGCTTTAGACTGGAGAGATGACTTAGCAGTTAGGTGCTTACCTGCAAAGCCTGACAACTCCGGTTTGATTCTCCAGTTCCCAAGTAAAGCCAGATGCACAAAGTGGTGACATCTCTAGAGTTTGTTTGCAGTGGCTGAATGCCCTGACGTTCCCATGCATTCTCTCTGCCTCTCCGTGAAAGTAAATAAAAAGAATAAAAAATTAAAAATATTTATAGGGAATTTTATAAATAACAAAGCACATGTATTTTCCTCTTACAAATGATTTTCAAGATGGTGTAGGAGACGGGCATGAGAACAGACAATAATAGGTCACAACAAGAGCAGAAGTCATCTGATCCTTAGTATACAAGGCGACAAATTCATAACAGCATTTATATTCTTGTGTTGGTGACTGGAATAAAAGCCTGAAGAACATCTAAAGATTGTTCATGTTTCCAATGAAAGATGGGGACTCGCCGGGTCTGGTGGCACACGCCTTTAATCCCAGCAGCCCTTGGGAGGCAGAGGTAGGAGGATCACTGGGAGTTTGAGGCCAGACTGAGAGAACATAGTGAATTCCAGGTCAGCCTGTGCTAGACTGAGACCCTACCTCAGGGGGGGGGGGAAAAAACACAAGACTTAAGTGGAACCCACCAGTAGATCACCACAGGACACAGAGAAGCTCCAAGCTGATTTCCCCACAAGGCCTTTTTTTTTCCTCTATAAATCATAGGCCTTTGGCTAATATTCAGGTATATCTTTATAAATCAAAAGATTAGGGGTGGCCCCTGGCAAGCAGGGCTGACAGAATGCATTCTAGTCACATTTACCCTTATGCCAGCTAAGAAGATACATCCGCCCCCATCCTTTTTATGACAAACTTATAGAAATAATGGTGTGTGAGCAAATGAAATGCAAGTGAATTATTTATGTCATGGAGACATTTGTTCTCATAAATTGCCAAATTAGAAATACACGTCGACATGTTGGATTTTCCTAGGGCTGAGCTGTTTTTCTTTTCATCAACTTTATATATGATTTATTAAGGAAGATACATCAGAATTGAAAAAAATAATAAAAAAGAATATGATTATAAGAAAAGAAGCCAGAGATAAGCTTGAGTTTGAAGATAGTGAGACCAGAGTAGCGATATCAAAGTTATCTATTTTGTCCCCTCCAAATGCTTCCTACTTCAAATTCATCACCAAAGCTTTATGAACACGATACTGCAATGCCGATTTGCACACCAAAAAAAAAAAAAAAAAAGAAAGAAAAAAGAAAGAAAGAAAGCAGAGAGAGGCAGAGAGAAGGGAAACAGAGAGAATGGGCATGCCAGGGCCTCCAGTCGCTGCAAATGAACTCCAGTTTCTAACGGCTGCTCCAACAAATTGCCCAAAAAATACCTGGTGGCTGAAAATAGAAGTTTTTTTTCTTCAGTGCTAAGCATTAAGCCCGGCTTCTCACAGTGCCCAATAGCACAGAGGACATACTGAGACAAGGGGTATATTTTTCACAGGACTGTTCCAGGTAGCAGAGAGTTGTGGTTTGAACGTAAAGCGTACCACATGGCTCATGTGTTTGAGCACTTGGTCCCTCGCTAGTGGTGGTATTTGGGAAGATTTCTGCGGCTTGAAAAGCGGAGGCTTGCTGGTAGAAGTGTGTCCGTGGGGGGTGGGACATGAGGGTTTATGGTCTGTTCCTACTTCCTGTTCAAGCTCGGGTTCCTGACTGATGCTGAGGTGTAACTGACTATCCCCCTGCCAGCAATGATGGACTGAATCTCTTTACACTGTAAGGCAGAATGAACCTTTCTTCTCTATAGTAGCTTCTGGTCAGGCAGTTGACACACCATCAAGAAAAATTAACTAATATACAAGCCCATGCTATCCACCCCAGGGGTCTTGGGAAGACTCTATTCCTTAACCTTCTGGCTTCTGGAAGCTCCAATATTTCCTTGACTTGTTTCTGGATGCATCCAGCTCTGTGTCCTAATCATATCATCTTCCCTTCTGTCCCTGGTGTGAGGTGCCCTATCACATATAAAGATGCATGAAATTTCATTAAGGGCCAACTTGAATAATTCAAATAATCTCCTCATTTTAAAACCATTACTGTTATCTATAAACACTTTTTTCCTCATTAGGTAAAATTTCCATGTCTAGGAAGAATATTATTCGAGCTGTAGAAGGTTTGTTTTTATTTTTCTAGTCTTCTTGACAAGTAAAGAATTCTCTACCTGCAAAAAAGGATGTCAGGGGCTGGATAGATTGCTCAGCAGTTAAGGCACTTGCCTGCAAAGCCTAACGACCAGAGTTCAATTCCCCAGTACCCATGTAAACCCAGGTACATAAAGTGGTGCGTGCATGTGGAGTTCGTTTGCAATGGCTGGAGGCCCTGGCAAGCTCTCTCTCTCCCTCCCTCCCTCCTATCTCTCTCCTTGAAAATGAATAGATAAGCATTTTTTTAAAGGAGTTCAAATTTGAGCCTGCAGTGTGCTAGGTCCAGAGCCGCGCCTCGAGCCGGGTGGTGGCTCTTTCAAGCCGCCATGAAGAGAGCTGCTTGCTCACCTGGCTGCCTCCCCCAGGCACACCGCACCCTGGCAGCGGGGACACCTCATCCCAGCTGCAGCCAAACACGGACTGACTGGGGACAAAAGGGCAGCTGTGCTGTTCACATAAGAATCATTTGAAATGTCAACCTCAATGTGTTGCTCAACTTTAGCCAAATTTTTCACGTGCCAACCAGACTGTGTACGTAGCCGGTGCAAATATTACAGCCCACCTGTTTTGTGGATTGAAAATTTAAACCTTAATAAAATCTCCAAATGGTCACATTAATTATAGAAATATAAAAGCTCCATTTGTTTGCTTTTTCCGTCAGTAGGTTTTATTGTTTATTTTAAGCTTAGTTTTTTTTTTTTAATTATTTACTTATTTATTTCCTTGATAGAAAGAGAGAGAAAGAGGCAGATAGAGAAAGAGTGAATGGGTGAACCAGAGCCTCCAGCCACTGCAAATGACCCGCAGACACATTCACCACCTGTGCATCTGGCTTTATGTGGGTACTGGGGAATCAATCCCAGGACGTTAGGCTTTGCATGCAAATGTCTTAACTGTTGAGCCATCTTTCCAGCCCTCAAATTTATTTTTCCATAAAGATGGAAAATTTTTTTCTAAACAAAGTATCAATAACTCTTCACTGTACTAGTTACCTCTCAAGTGGTCACATGTGAGTAAATCTGCATGTGTGGGGAGCCAGTGCCTATGTCCGTCTATCCTCTATCTATCTATCTATCTATCTATCTATCTATCTATCTATCTATCATCTATCTATCTATCTATCTATCTATCTATCTATCTATCTATCTATCCACCTATCATCTCTGTCATCTATCTGTCTATCTATCAATCATATATTGAGGAGTTTTTCAAAGTAACTTCCATGTAGAACACAATACTCACTAAAGGACAGATAACTAGGAGAATATATGGATATGAAACATACATAAATTATAAAGACTCAAGGGGAGCTGAATCAATCATCTAAGCTTCGAACTCAGATGTACTAAACACTTCTGGCACAAGAGGCACATAGTTGGCTGTATTACTGCTTTTACACTATTTTCAAACAATGCACCCTTATTGCCTGTGCCAAGGACAGAACACTTCTCCCAACTCCATTCTCATATTTGGTGTTTTCTCAGTTGGATAATTAGAACAAATGATTTATTTGATTCATTAAATAATTACTTGGATGGTTAAGTGACATGTGGATTCTAATGGTTTTGATTAAAACTATGAATAATCTGCCAGGTGTGGTGGCACATGCCTTTAATCCCAGCACTCAGGAGGCAGAGGTAGGGGATCGTCGTGAGTTCGAGGCCACCCTGAGAATACAGAGTGAATTCCAGAGTGAGACACTACCTGTAAAAGAAAAAAAAAAAAAACCAATCTATCTATGATCTGTTAGAAAAAGGGAATGAAAATTAAACATGCTTCTTTTTCAACTACCAGATTTTTAAGATCTTTACTTTCAAAAATATCTTAATATGAAGTTTCACAGGCTTACAAAAAAAACCATGAACTCTTTCCTCCGTAATCATCTGTTCAGACAAATGTTTCAAGGCTAATGGAATTCCGTTCAGTTTATAAATAATACAATAAAGTTTACTAGTGTCATTTCTATTAAATAATGCACTATAAATTCTAGTAAATGCCCAGAGGAAGAAAGGCAATAGAGACTGATACAGAGAAAGAGAGAGAGAGAGAGAAAGAGAGAGAGAGAGAATGAATTAAACCTAGTCAAACAAAATTATTACAGCTATGTCATCATACTCATGCCTTTAAAATAATTAACTACAATGGAATCAGGCACAAAGTCCCTGGAGCTCAGTGGCTAGCAGGATCAGTGAGCTGTAATGTCATCAAGAGACCTTATCTCAAAGACTAGAGTGGAGAGGGAGGGACACACCTGGCATTCATTTCTGGTCTCTACATACCTGCACACTTACATGTTCCAACACACTTACAAAGACCCCCCATACATGCACGCATTCACATACATATGCAACAAAAATAAATTTAAAAAATGAAAAGACAATGGAAATAGATAAAATGTGTAGAACTATTCACTTCTAGTTAGAAATCACTTGAATGCAGATAAGCACACTAGAACCCTAATTCATGACATCATGTGACAGTTCTAGTTTTACTTTTATTTATTTATTTATAATTTTTAAACATTTTATTTTAATAAAAGTTAAACATACAAAATTGAAATTAACACACATCCTAAAAAAATTATCTTCTTCCATTAATAGGAAGATCCTTTCTCTATGCATGTATTTGGCTTAAACTCAACTTGGCTAACTGTGATGTTCACTTATAGCAACAAATGCTGGCAATTTGGTCTACTTAGTAAAAATTACAAACTCAGCTACATGAACATACTAGATAGGGAAATTATGGTCAGATTAATGCACAAGAGATATAAGCAAATCTTAATCATGAAACATTCAGTAGTCTTGTTCTTTAATTTAGCCTTGGTTTCTTTCTTTCTTTCTTTCTTTCTTTCTTTCTTTCTTTTCTTTACAAAATAGTATCTAAACTGTATACAGGGCTATACATCAGCCTTTTATTTTCCCTTATAAACATGACATATCCAAAAAAAAAATGGTACCACTACCACAAGTGAGGAATAAACAAAGGAAAAAAGCATACAGAACGCACGCGCACTTGCACACACACAAACACACACACACACAAACTTAGAAGGGGAGCTCATCTTAAACATGGTTTTTAGACAAAACTAAACTCAAGAAGAAAAAAAAAATAGTTGTGGACCAACTGTAAAAATGACCTAATAGGCCTGGAGAATAAGTTATTGAAGGGAAAGAAAAGCCCTCAAAATAAACCTTGCCATTTATGAATTAACCTATATGTAGGCTTGTCTGGACAATGGCTATGTTTTAATATTTATTTTTAAAGTGAAATCATGATGCTCCTACAGAAAGAATCTTTTATTTTATTTTTATTTATTTATTTGAGAGCGACAGACAGAGAGAAAGAGGGAGAGAGAGAGAGGGAGAGAGAATGGGTGCGCCAGGGCCTCCAGCCACTGCAGACGAACTCCAGACGTGTGTGCCCCCTTGTGCATCTGGCTAACGTGGGTCCTGGGGAATTGAGCCTGGAACCAGGGTCCTCAGGCTTCACAGGCAAGCACTTAACCGCTTAGCCATCTCTCCAACCTGGCTAGGTTTTAATATTGAAGATAAAGAAAACAATCTTTAGCAGGTTGGTGTTTTGCCTTGATGTTCCAATGAATTGCTAGAAGGAGTCAAGTGCAAAGCCCCTGAAAATCTCAAGTCATGACTTACAGACTGTCTGCAGATATGAGCAGGCAAGTGGGAGGTCATCGAAGCGCTGGCTTAAGCAGCATCTCTAGAAAAGTTGTCTTATTCAACGAAGGGAACTGTGGTGAAGCAGTAATGGAAAGCTCCTTCAAGGCTCATTCTACTGAAGTCAAAGACAATGCACGCTCCTCACTCGTCTAACAAGTGATTTACCCTTGGAAAAACATAAGGACAAAAAGGTCCATGGAAAGTCCTTGCAGAGCTGATATCTGACAGTGCTTATGGCTACTGAGGCATCAAATGGCTGACCTCCTATCTAGACGTATCTTGATTCTGCGTTGTAGGCTTGTCAGCAGTTCCACAAGCTCCTGCTGCAACCTGGCCAGCTACACTTTCAGCTGAAGCGCAAACACTCGTCTTAACCCCGCCTTTCTTGATTTTAGAATAAGCTCCGTGGCTGAACTGTTGCCACGTCACCTTCTGATCTCTTTCCTGCTCAAGTTCTTTTATTCTCTGTGCTTTCTTCAAAGCTTTCATATTTATATTCAAGCTGCTGGGCAATCATTTCTTTCTTTCTTTCTTTTTCTTTTGTTTGTTTGTTTTTTCAGGTACGGTCTCACTCTAGCCCAGGCTGACCTGGAACTCACTATATAGTCTCAGGGTGGCCTTGAACTCATGGCGATCCTCCTACCTGTGCCTCCTGATTGCTGGGATTAAAGCACGTGTCACCATGCCCGGCTTAGTCATTTCTCTTTTTGACATGGGTTTGTTGCCCCTGTCCTCCTTGGCCTGCCTGTCTCCAGGCTCGAGGTTCAATAGCGGAGTCACTGGAGCATTCCGGAAAGCAGCAAAGGTGACGTGACGTGGCGGCAGCGCTGCGGTTTCTTTGCGTGTCTCCTCCATCTCCGCCTTGTCCTCATCCTTCTTCCCTCCAGGCTGCCACACAGCCGTCTCCCACTTTCCACGGACGAGCGCGCTGAGCAGAAGGAAAACTGTCCGAACTTGTAAGAGTTGCGAGGACAGAGCTGACAGAAGGTCTTCGTTAATTCTGTAACTTCTTGTAAGTCCTCCTTCAATTTCAGCAGGTCTTCGTTTGCTCCACGTCCGGGCAGCGCAGCTTCCGCTCGCTGGAGGTGATGTGCGGCCTGTTTCGCCAGGTCCTCGGACACCTCGTGTGGGCCAGGGGTGTCGGCGTCCACAAGGGACCCTCTGAAAACGAAACCTCGGCCGGCGACGAGGGGAGGAAAGCCGGCTGTAAGGGGAAGGAAAAGACCCTAGTTTTACTTTTTTTGTGTTTGTTTTTGTTTTTCAAGGCAAGGTCTCACTCTAGCTTAGGCTGATCTAGAATTCCCTACGTAGTCTCCAGGTGGCCTCGAGCTCACAGTGATCTTCCTACTTCTGCCTTCCCAGTGCTGGGATTAAAGGCGTGCACCTAGTTTTACTTTTTAATTAATTAATTTATTAGTGAGTGGGGGGGGGTGGAGGGAGAGAGAGAGAGAGAAAGAGAATGGGTGTACCAGGGCCTCTTGTAGCCACAAATGAACTCCAGACACATATGCTACTCTGTGCATCTGGCTTTATGTGGGTACTGGGAAATTGAACCCTGGCTGTAGGCTTTTCAAGCAAGCACCTTTAGCCACTGAACCATCTCCCCAACCCTGTCTTTACTTTCATGAGGAATCCTTCAGGCAAAGGTTCTTTATCAACGTATATCTTTTATATTTTGGACGATAGCCATACTAACACAAATTAAGAGACTTCTCACTGTGACCTTGATTTTGTTTGATTTTCATTTCTAGGTAATTGGTTATATTGAATATCTGTTGTATGCCTCCTATATGTCACCTTTTTTAATGAGAGAGAGAGAGCACAAGAGAGAGGGAAAGAGAAAAAGAGAGAGAAAGAGAGAGAATTGGCATGCCAGAGCATCTAGGCACTGCAAACTCCACATACGTGCACCATCTTATGCACATGTGTGACCTTGCGCTTGTGTCATCTTGTGTGTCTGGCTTATGTGGGATCTGGAGAGTTGAACATGAGTCCTTAGGCTTTGCTGGCAAGAGCCTTAACTATTAAGCCCTCTCTCCAGCCCTATGTTGCCTTTCGAAACATGTCTAGTCAGGCCCTTTGTCAACACCCTCCTCCCCACTTTTTTGCAATTAGGTTTCATTCTAATTGTTGCTGCTGTTGTTTTGATGCAAGGTCTCATTATCTAAAGGCTGTGCTTGAACTTGCTATGTAACTGAAGATGATCTTGCACTACTTTGTTCATTGACATCAGGCACCTGATGGTCCAGTACCGCACCAAAGCAGGCCTGGTGGGCTACATGCCTCTACCCATATGGGTCTCAGGGAGAGTCCACCCTGGCAGGAGAGGCCAGTGCTGCTTGAGAGAGCAAGCCTGGGCAGTGTGCACACCAGTTGGAGAGCCCAGCCCAGTGTGGGAAAATGGACACCATCAGCACACAATTGCCTATATTACTGACAAGAGAACCTGGTTCAGAGTTGGTGTGCTATGAGCTCACCCCCTCCCCCAACACCCAGGGGCTCCAACCCTGCCCAGGAATCAATATGAGCTCTCTATAAGTGAACATTGCTGCCCCCCCTGCCCCCCGGGCCCCATGCAACTCTGGGATTCTCTGCCTATACTGTTAAATATCAAAGCCAAACCTAGAGCGCAGATCAGAGCTGCTTTAGGACTCTACTTTTGTTCGCTTCTCTGGTTATTACATATTTGTTTATAGGTCACTTGATTTATGAGTATGAATGTTTGGTTTCACTATATTTTTCTCTTTGCTATTTTCTAAGGCCTTGTGGCATCTTGATTTTTTTTCCCTTTTGGTTATATTCTAGTAGTTTTATTTCTCTTTTTAGTCTACTTGCAGGTTTCTAGATAAAGGCTTGTGGTAGTCAGCTCCAATGTCATTGGGATAAACTTCCAAAACAGGCACAGTTTATGGGAGAAAGGGATTTATTGAACCTTATAGATCCAGGAGAAGTTCCGTAATGGCAAAAAGCAAGAGCAAAAACCAGCAGCCAGATTGCAGGGAGCCCAAGCAGAACTCAGACACTTTGCATATCTCAGGCTGGAATTCAGATCTGCCTTAGGGTTGGATCCTAGGATCAGCCCACAGCTCACAGCCCAGAGCCCACAGGCACCTACTTTAGTCAGGTGGCTGGAAATCTAAATTATAAGATTTATCAAACTCCTGAATGTATTGGGGGCATCCATTCTAACTACCACAAGGATTAACCCAGAAAGTTCTAATCTATTTTTTACTTACATATACCTACGCAAATGTCACTCAATTTTTTATAAATTGATTTTCTTATTCTGTACTCCTTTGTGTAAAATAATCTTAATAATACCCTCTATTTCACCTTTCATTGCATGCCTAAATACTCATCTAAGATCTCTGTGAATTATTGCTTCCCCACCCAGTAGCCCAACACTACATCACAAGTATAATGCAAAAGGGTCTTCTATTGCTAAATAGGTGAGGAGCATCACTATGATTCACTGCCACATTCTATCCAAGCTTTAATGAAGATATATTACCAACACTTCTCAACTTGCTCCACAAAATAGAAAAGGGAGAAATATTATCAAATTCATTCTATGAAGCCAGTGTTACTTTGATACTAGAACTTGATAAACAGCTGAAGAGTTGGCTCAGCAGTTAAGGGCACTTCCTGTTTGTGCATGAGGGCCTGAAGGAGCCTGAGACCATCTGAGCTTGAATTTCCAGAACCCATGTAGACAGCTTGGCCTGGCCACACGCGTGTGTAATTCTAGTTCTCTGGGGAGTAGACACCAGAGAATCACTGGGTCTGGCCAATGCGAGTTCTGAAATCTGTAAGAAATTATTATAAAGTAAAACGAGGTGGGTGAGCATTGGAAACCCCATGTTCTTTGCTAGCTGCCACAGTCAAGTGCATGGTGAACCACATCAGCTCATACAGATGCAAATCCTTCACTTTTATGGGAAACTGAGTCACACAGAGATGGCACCAGGGATAGAGTGCAGAATCAGAAAACTTAGTCATGTCAACACGAACTCAGGGGAATAAGTTCCAAAGCCTGAGTTCTGAGCTCTGACAGCTCAGAGGTTTTATAGAGAGTATGGCAGGCAGCCTGACGTCACCCTGAGTTCTTTACACTACTGGTGGGTTACCAGTTTCTAAGGTTACGTGATTTGGGGACACAAACAGAAAATTCCTCAGCCATCAGCCAGTGATAAGAAAGTACAAACGTAGAAGAGAAAGCTGCTTGTTCGGGTGTTTGTGTCTATGGCCGCACTGACCAGATAACATACGCACAGGTGCGGCTCACAGACAGGGAGGAGCCTCAGGTCACGCTGCCTCCCTGGTAAAGCTTGGACACTAGAAGCTGTGTTTTAGAGCAGCATCTGGGCCTGGTTTCCTTGTTACATTTCTTGTACCACAATTAACACACACACACACACAATCACTCACATACCACTCTATACATGACATTCCCACATTTTTTGAATTTAATGAATTAATTTATCTGCAAGGACAGAGAGAGAGAGAGAGAGAGAGAATAGGGCCTCTTACTATTGCAAATGAACTCCAGACACATGTGCCATTTTGTTCATCTGACTTTTCCTGGATACTGGGGACCTGAACCTGGGCTGTCAGGCTTTGCAAACAAGTGCCTCTAACTGGTAAGCCATTAAAAAAAAACTGATAAACACATAATGAAAATGAAAACTACAGACCAATTTCTCTGATTAAATAGATGCAAAAATTAGCAACAGAATATTTGCAAACAGAATTCAAGAACCCATTAAGGAGACCATACATCCTGATCAAATAGCCTTCATTCCAAGAATGCACTATTGGTTCAACATATGCAGATGTAGATTTAAATGTAATTTACCGTACAAATTGGACGTAATTTACCATAGAAATAAACCTAAGGACAGAAATCACATGAACATCTCAATAGATGCAGAAAAGGCATTTGACAAAGTCCAACATGCTGAGAGCTAAGGAGGAGGGGAATGGAGGGAAAAAGAAAAGAACTAAAAATAAAACCTGTTTGAAAAATGTCATAATGAAACCTAATTCTTTCTATGTCAATGAAATGAGTAATTTAAAATACGTAATTATTATTTTATTTTTAAAAATAATTTAATTTATTTTCTTATTTATTTGAGAGAGAAAGAAAGAGGCAGATAGAAAGAGAGAGAGAGAAAATGCGTGTACCAGGGCCCCTAGACACTGTCAAAAAACTCCAGATGCATGTGCCACTTTGTGTATATGGCTTATGTGGGTACTAGGGAATCAAACCTGGGTCCTTAGGTTTCACAGGCAAGCACCTTAACCGCTCTCTCCGGCCCCCAAAATAAGTAATTATTTTGGACATATTTTCAAAATATTTTTTTCATATGTGTGTGTGTGAGTATGGGTGCATGCATGACATGGTATATGTGTGTGTGGAGGTCAAGGTCAGAGGACAACCTCACGTGTCAGCCCTCACTGTCCACCATGTTTAAGGCAGGCTCTCTTGTTCACTACTGTGTCTACCAGGCTAGCTGTCCTGTGAGCTCTGAGGATTCTCTTGTCTCTGTCTCCCATCTAGCTATATGTGCACTGGGATTAGAAATGTCCAGCTTGCTTTTACTCATGAGCCAACCCCCTAACCCTTTTAGACAATTTGATACCTGGATATAATGTGTATTAACCATATTCAGTCCCATTACCTGTCTTGTCCTCCTTCCAATCCTGTGGAACCCCTTCTTCTTCCCCATCAGTTCCCCTTGGTGGTCTTTGCTTGTGTGACCCTCTGAGTTTCTTTAGGGTCGCTGGCAGGAGCATCAGTAAGAGATTACTGACCACAGGATGCCTTGACTCATTTACTGAACGAGACTTGTGAACTAAAGTTCCCATCAGTTATGTCTACTTCCAACAAGGTTGATAGAACTCCTGTGACCACAGAGAGATGAAATGTTGCAAGTTCACAGAGAAATTTTACCTGGGGCCACCTTTAGCCGCTCAAAAGCTATTTATTGCCCACCTCTGAGTCTGACCTAACATCCTGGTGACTATCAGTTGATCAGGTGTGATGCTTTTTGGAATGTACTGACAGACCCCCAGCTTCCACCAACCCAAGGGCTAAGAATGTCATCAGACAGCATCTGAGGACGGTGGAAATTTCCCCGCTATATTTGAAAAGTGCCTTGATTATGACTTTCCTCTCTTCTGTAATGATAAAACCTTCATGAAATTGTTAACATGTTGGAACATGGAATTTGGGGTAACCTAAATCTGTGTTCCTAGGCCATGGGTGCTTATATTTGGCTCCAGAATAAACTTTTATCCACTTTGAGGTGAGAAATGTGTCTTTCACATTGACAAACTATTTATTGTTGTCTTTATGCTGCTGAGTTATAAGAAGGGTTTTACTGTGTTACTATTATAGTTGTTTGTTAAGACTGGGTCTTACTATGGCATGCAAAGTGTCTTAAGCTTACTATGCAGCCAGATTGATCATGAACTCGGGGGAATTAGGTAGCCAGTCAGAGGAGAGGGCCCAGAGAAGGAACTCTGTGTCTACCTACCTGCTTCAGCAGAACTGATCCAGCCATCGAATCAGCTCTCTCACCCCTTCTCCTGAGCCAGCCCCTGAGCCCAGACCAACCAGCTCTCCCTCAGACTCACCTGAGCCTGGGGGTGATTCCCACCTAAATAAGATTATAAGATTATATAGATTATACATAAGATTATAAAGAGACCTTCAAGGCTTCTTGTTGGCTTTTCACCTCTCCTGAACTTCCAGGTCCCTACTCTGGTAAGCTCACCCCTATCCCATCATCTGTGCCTTGCTGGGCTAAGATGGGGGGTTAGAGGACCCCTACTTCTGCATGGGCTCTCTACCCCCTCCTGTCTTCCACATGGAAGGAGCTCTCTGTACTTATTTTCTCTTAATCTAATAAAGTCTCTTAAGTTTTACCCTCTGGTCTATGGATTTTAATTCTTGAAATTCATAACATAAGAATCTGGGGTACCCTAAAATTGGTGCATTGGTATGTTGGTGTATTGACAAGGAGCCCCAAAACTCCTGTTACATCCTGATGCTGGGATGAGCTGCAAGAGTATCCTGTGCTTGGACATCAGCCTTCATCACAAGCACTGTTTCATTTCCTCCAAAGACCAGCTTCATAGTTGGTGGATCATTTCGCTCTGCTTGGTAAATTTCTTTTTGTTTCCTGCAGTCACACTTATATTTTGCTTTAGGATTCATATCCACAAACTCATGACCATGGCCCATGTCCTGCCATTTGCACCTTATGTTTCTTTCAGAAGGTTTCTGGTTTTAAGTCTCATAGTTACATCACTAACCTGCTTTAGTAAGTTTTGTGTGTGTTGCCAGATGCAGATCCAACTTCATTGATTTCAAGTGAATATCCAGTTTTCCCAACATTGTTTACTAGAGAATGTTCTTTCTCCATTTTGAGATCTTACTTGCCTTTATTATTTTTATTTTATTTTATTTTATTTTTTGGTGTTTTTGAGGTAGGGTCTCACTCTAGCCCAGGCTGAGTGGAATTCACTATGTAGTCACATTCTGGCCTTGAACTCACAGTGATCCTTTTACCTCTGCCTGCCAAGTGCTGGGATTAAAGGCAGCACCATCATGCCTGCCAAACTTGATTTTTATTCAGCAAAATTTACTGGTATGTATTTAGAAAGTAAAGAAAGAATTAACTGTAGGGCTGGAGAGATGGCTTAGCAGTTAAGGTGCTTGCCTGTGAAGCCTAAAGACCCATGTTCTACTCTCCAGATCCCATGTAAGCCAGACACAAAAGATGATGCAAGTGTGCAAGGTTGCACATGTGTACAAGATGGTGCACATGTCTGGAGTTTGGTTGCAGTGGCTGCAGACCTTGGTGTGCCAATTATCTCTCTCTCTCTCTTCTCCTGTGCACATGCATGCTGTGTCTCATAAAAAAAAGACAAAAAAATTAACTGCAAAACAAATGTAAAATAATTTAAAAAATTACATGTATTTAAATGAGAACAAATTTTTGAGAGTAACATAAGTCAGAAATTTACATTTGGAGAATCATGAAAACATAAAGTCAAATAGACATGTTAGTTGTTAAGTACATATTCCTCAAAGCACTGCCGTGTATCTTCATCACAGAAACAATACCACGTTAAGGGTGAGAAGGCCAATTCAAAGAAAGGAGGATGATATCAATGGCTAGCTAACAAGTGAAAAGAAATCCATCCATCCACTCTTGCAGAAAAAGAAACAGAAAAGAATCATGAGACCCCGGAGGCAGTTCCATTTTCATCTCTCCCGCTGGCAGAGGTAAGAATCCCTAATGATAATGAACACTGTGGAGCAGAGGGAAGAATAGCCACTGATTGTTGCAAATCGCCGTGGGCAACCTGGAGGGCAATCCAGCAATGTGCCAGCGAGCCTCCATGGGCTCCGGCTCTGTCGTGCACCGAGACCCTGCCAGGAACCCTCTGGAAGAAAAGGACACGTGCAGATAGAGCCACACAGTCATAAGAATGATCAGGTGGTTTTTCTTTCTCCTTTGTGCATATGTGCATAAGTACCTGTACATATTTCAGAAGAGAAAACTTCTGGAAGTATTCTATATGTACAGGTATAAAATAATTATTATTAAATATATGAGTTAGATATGGTGGTGCTTGGTTATCTCAGGAGGCTGAGGCTAAGGCAGGCAGACTGTGAGTTTAAAGTCAGCCTGGGCTGTATATCTGGGGGTCCAATTTCGAAAACAAAAACTACATGTATATAATGTATCACAATGCAATTAATACCATGTCAAGAATATTTTAATTCCTTTTTTTATTTATTTGTAATCTTAGAGAGGCAGATGAGTGAGAGAGAAAGAGAAAGTAGGTACACCAGGGCTTCCAAGACAATGCAAATGAACTGCAGATACATGTGCCACTCTGTGCATCTGTCTTTATGTGGGTACTGGAGAATCAAAGCCAACCATTAGCCTTTGAGATAAGCACTTTAACTGCTGAGCCATCTCTCCAGCTCTCAAGGAATATTTTTGACACGTTACTATTTAAGAGGATTGCACATGTATTAACGTATAAAGGAAAAAGAAAATACATTAAAATGTTTTATTTTAATGTTCTTATATATTTTTCTATACTTTCTAAGCTATAGGTCAAGCATATAATACCTATATAATCTGAAATCAAACATTATTTTAATACATCTACAAATTTGTTTATAGTCATGTAAAGATGTTATAAAATTCAAATTTTGAAATCAACCCCCAGCTTCTGTATTATATTTTCTGTATGAAGGTTCCTAATTGTAGTGTGAAAGAAGGGTTAAAAAAAAATGACACTGGACTGAAGAGATGCTTTAGCAGTTAAGGTACTTGCCTGCAAAGCCAAAGGACCAAGGTTAAATTCCTCAGGATCCACACAAGCCAAATGCACAGGGTGGCACATGGATCTGGAGTTTGTTTGCAGCAGCTGGAAGCCCTGGCATGCCCATTCTCTCTTTCTCAAAGCTAATTAACTAATTAATTAATTTAAAAAATCTCACCCCCTAAAAAAAAAAAAAAAAAACAAATGAAGGGCTGGAGAGATGGCTTAGCAGTTAACATGCTTGTCTGCAAAGTCAAAGGACCCAGGTTTGATCCCCCAGGATCCATGTAAATCAGATGCCCAAGGTGGCACATGTGTCTAGAGTTCGTTTGCAGTGGCTGGAGGCCCTGGCATGCCCATCCTCTCTCTTTCTACCTCTTTCTGAAATGAAGAAATAAAAACATAAAAATAAAAAAAATTAAAGAAAATGAATATATATTATTACTAAATGTCATAAAATTGAAAGAAAAGGAACAAGGGTGGACTTAGAAAGTATAATACAATCAACACATATATGATGCTTTTAACCAAACTGTGATCTAGCAGAGATAGTGTCATATTCTAAGATTTGTATACAAACTGGAGCTTCGAGTTTTGCCAATCTGACTTTACAACGTCAGCTCCATTAGCATCACCCACAGCCATGTCACTTGTCCCCGCCACAGTCACAGCTGTAATGATACACTCGATTCTGACTGAAGAATATGATGGACGGCTTTTTGTTGCTTGCATTCAAAATTGGTCTCAAGCAGTCAGGTGTATATATAAATTGCTTTTGATATCTTCGTAATTACTCCTCTCCTGTACATCTGCTGCAGGTAGTTTCGAGTTGCACCTGACCAACAGAAACCTGTGGGAGGAAAGGGTTTATTTTGGTTTATAGACTCAAGGGGAAGCTCCACGATGGCAGGGGAAAGAAAATGTGGCATGAGCAGAGGCTGGAATCACCTCCTGGCCACCATCAGGTGGACACCAGCAGCAGAAGAGTGTGCCAAACACTGGCAAGGGGAAGCTGTATAACACCTGTTGCAGTCAGGTTCACATTGCTGGAAGAAATCACCTGACCAAGAGCAGCTTTTGGGGAAAAGGGGTTTATTTTGGCTTACAGGAGACAGGGAAAGCTCCATGATGGCAGGGAAAAATGATGGCCTGTGCAGAGGGTGGACATCAGCCCCTGGCCAACATAAGGTGGACAATAGCAACAAGAGAATATGCCAAACAATGGCATTGGGACACTGGCTATAACACCCTTAAGCCCACCCTCAACAATACACTGCCTCCAGGAGGCATTAATTCCCAAATCTCCATCATCTGGGAACCTAGCATTCAGAACACCTAAGTTTATGGGGGACACCTAAATCAAACCACCACATTCTGCCCCTGCCCCCATAAACTGATAACCATCCATGATGTAACATGCAATGCATTCAGTCCACCTTTATTTTTTTTATTTTTTTTGTTCATTTTTTATTTATTTATTTGAGAGCGACAGACACAGAGGGAAAGACAGATCGAGAGAGAGAGAGAGAGAGAGAGAGAGAGAGAGAATGGGCGCACCAGGGCCTCCAGCCACTGTAAATGAACTCCAGATGCATGTGCCCCCTTGTGCATATGGATAACAGGGGTCCTGGGGAACTGAGCCTCGAACCAGGGTCCTTAGGCTTCATAGGCAAGCACTTAACTGCTAAGCCATCTCTCCAGCCCAGCATTCAGTCCATCTTGAAAAGTCCCCATTGTTTTATCAATCCCAAAAGTGTTCAAACATCCCCGTAATCCAAAGTCTTTTAACTGAGCCATAATACCAAAAATTTCCACCTCCCCCCAAAAAAACCCCAGAATGACACAGAATAAACACTCACACTGCAAATGATAGCATTGGGCATAGCAAAGAAACATTCAACCAATACGAGATTTAAAACAACCACGGAAAACATCAAACTCTGTAGCTCCAAGTCCAATAACTCAAGCCTAGTAACAAGTCTCCAAGTCCAATAATTCTAACCAGCAACAAGTCTCTGCAGTTCCAATTCCACCCCTCCAGCTAGGCTACTCACAGTCCTAGAAAACTTCATCCAGGGCCAGCAGCTTTCCATAGCAGCCGTCTCACGGTCCCAGCATCTCTACTGGGTTTCTGCTTGTGGTTGTTTGAGTCAGGTGTTCCCCATAAACTTAACTAATCTGGATGCTGGGTTCCCAGCTGATGGAGATTTGGAAATTAATGCCTCCTGCAGGCAGTGTGTTTTGGGGGGTGGGCATGTGGGTATTATAGCCAGCATCTCCTTGCCAGCATTTGGCAAACTCTCCTATTGCTGTTGTCCACCTGATGTTGGTAAAGGTGTGATGTCCACCCTCTGCTCATGCCATCATTTTCTCCTGCCATCATCGAGCTTCCCCTTGAGTCTATAAGCCAAAATAACCTTTATTTTATTTTTATTTTTGCTTAAAAGCTGCTCTTGGTCAGGTGATTTCTGCCAGCAATGCAAAACTGACTGCAAGAGTATAGTTGGTACTGAGGAGTGGTGTCATTTGCTTCTAGACACCTGACTGTATGGCTGGCCTTTTGGAGCTGATTTTCAAGAGGAATGTTGAAGAATTTAAAACCTTGGCCCAAGAGATGCCTTGCAGTGCTGTAAGTACAGCTTGATTCTGGACAGAGTTGAAAGACCTGAATGCAATAAGAACTATGGACTGTGAGGTTTGGCTGATGAGGGTGAGAAAAAGCTTTTGGGCTAGAAGCAGTTTGTGTGAGAGGCTTGCTGTTATGCTCATGTACTGAAAACTTGTGAAGGTTGCTTTTCATAGAAAGAGACTGATGTGAGCAGAGGAATATTGAACACAAAGAAATGTTTAGGCCAAAACTGCTGCCTGTTCAGCTGCAATTGAGAGATTACAACTACTGAGACTGGGCCAGCCAACCTGCATTGGAGTGACAGAAAGAATACAGTCTGAAGGGGCCTGAGTGCTCAAGGAGTGTCCTGTTCTTCAAAGTCTACTTTATCCCTCCCCCCCCCCCGATTAACAAACTGGCACCCTACCTGGTATTGTGGAGTATGAGAAATGCAGGAAAGAGAGGGTTATTGCATTTGCAGTACAGTCTTGTATTTTGGAAATGGCCATGGGCAGTGTGAAGCAGGTTTGCTGGATGCCTGCATGGTGACCTGATGGATCCGTGAGGATGAACCATGGATTGCAGTGGAGATGGTAGGACCAGGAGATAGCTGCCAGTCCCAGATGAAGTTTTCCAGGACTGTGAGTAGCCTAGCTGGAGGGGTGGGAGTGTAACTCCAGAGACTTGTTGCTGGTTAGAATTATTGGACTTGGAAATTTGTCACTGACTAGAGTTGTTGGACTTGGAGCTACAGAGTTTGATGTTTACCCTGTTTAAATCTTGTATTGGTTGAATATTTCTTTGCTATGCCCAGTGCCATCTTTTGCAGTGTGAGTGTTTGTTCTGTGCCATTATGGGATTTGGGGGGATTTTTTTTGGTATTATGGTTTAGTTTAAAGGCCTTGGATTATGGGAATGTATGAACATTATTAGGATTGATAAAAACTATGGGGACTTTTAAAGTTGAACTGAATGCATTGTATTTTATATCATGTATGGATATAAGTTTATGGGGACCAGGGCAGAATGTGGTGGTTTGAGTTAGGTGTCCCCCATAAACTTAAGTGTTCTGGGTGCTCGGTTCCTAGCTGATGGAGATTTGGGAGTTAATGCCTCCTGGAATCAAGTGTTGTTGGGGGCGGGCTTGTGGGTGTTATACCCAGCATTCCCTTGCTGTTGTTTGGCACACTGTCCTGTTGTTATTGTCCAACTGATGTTGGCGAGGGGGTGATGTCCACCTTCTGCTCATGTTATCGTTTTCCCCTGCCATCATGGAGCTTTCCCTTGAGTCTATAAGCTAAAATAAACCTTTTTTATCCCCAAAAGCTGTTCTTGGTCAGGTAATTTCTGCCAGCAATATGAACCTGACTGCAACACCACTGCAGTCCATGGTTCATCCTCATGGATCCATCAGGTCTCCATGCAGACATCCAGCCAACCTGCTTTACACTGCCCATGCCCATTTCTAAAACACAAGACCATGTTTCAAACTCAAAGACCCTCTCTTTCCTGCATTTCTTATACTCCACAATACCAGGTAGGGTGCCAATTTGTTAATCCAAGGGGGAATAAAGTAGGCTTTGAAGAACAGGACATTCCTTGAGCATGCAGGCCCCCTCAAAAGAGTCTACATTCTTCCTATTGCCCCAGTGCAAGTCAGCTGGCCTAACCTCAAAGGTTATAATCTCTAGTTGTAACTCAGTGGGCAGCAGTTTCAGCCCAAAGGTTTCATTTCTGTGCCATATCCCTCTGTACACACCAGTCCATTTCTACGCAAAGCAACCCTGAAAAAATTCTGAGGACATGAGCGTAACAGCAAGCCTCTCACACAAACTGCATTTAGCCCAATCCAGGCAAGGCTCTTTCTCACCCTCATTAGCAAAACCTCACAGTCCAAAGTTCTTACTGCATTCAGGTTGTGGTGGTTTGATTCAGGTGTCCCCCATAAACTTAGGTGTTCTGAAGGCTAGGTTCCCAGCTGATAGAGATTACAGAATTAATGCCTCCTGGAGGGAGTGTATTGTTGGGGGCGGGCTTATGGGTGTTATAGCCAGTTTCCCCATGCCAGTGTTTGTCATGCTTTGCTGTTGCTATTGTCCACCTTATCTTGGCCAGGGTGTGATTTCCACCCTCTGTTCATGTCATTGTTTTCTCCTGCCATCATAGAGCTTCCCCTTGAGCCTATAAGCCAAAATAAACTTCTTTTTCCCCACAAGCTGCTCTTGGTCATGTGATTTTTACCAGCAATGCAAATCTGGCTGCAACAGTAAAGTGGTACCTAGGAATGGGATTGCTGCTAGACACCTGACTGTGTGGCTTTGGCCTTTTGGAGCTGATTTTCATGAGGAATGTGGAAAGATTTGAAACCTACAAGTACCTTGCAGTGTTATAAGTACAGCTTGATGGGCTATTCTGGTCAGAGTTGAAAGACCTGAATGCAATAAAAACTTTAGACTGTGAGCTTTGGCTTATGAGGGTGAGAAAGATCTTTGCTTGTACTGGGCTAGCAGTTTGTGTGAGAAGCTTGCTATTATGCCCATGTCCTGAGAAGTTGTGCAGGGTTGCGTTGTGTAGAAATGAACTGGTGAGAGCAGAGGGATATAGCAAATAAAACAAAAATCTTTGGGTGAACTACTGCCATTCAGCTGCAATTGAGAGATTACAACCTTTGAAATTGGACCAGCTGACCTGCATTGGGACAACAGAAAGAATGCAGACCTTTTGAAGGGGCCTAAGTGCTCAAGGAGTGTCCTGTTCTTCAAAGTCTGCTTTAGTGCCCTCTGGATTAACAAATTGGCACCCTACCTGGTACTGTGGAGTATAAGAAATGCAGGAAAGAGAGGGTCATTGAGTTTGCAATGCAGTCTTGTGTTTTGGAAATGGCCATGGGCAGTGTGAAGCAGATTTGCTGGATGCCTGCATGGAGACCCCATGGGGTCATGAGGATGAACTATGGGTTGCAGTGGAGACCCAGTGGACATGCTAGGACCATGAGATGGCTGCTAAGGAAAGCTGCCAGCCCCAGTGAAGTTTGGCAGGACTGTGAGTAGCCTAGTTTGAGGGGCGGACTTGGAATGCCAGAGACTTGTTGCTGGTTAGAATTATCAGACTTGGAAACTTGTCATTGAGTGGAGTTGTTGGACTTGGAGCTACAGAGTTTGATGTTTGCCCTGTTTAAATCTCATATTAGTTGAATATTTCTTTGCTATGCTCAATACCATATTTTGCAGTGTGAATGTTTACTCTGTGCCATTATGGGTTTTGAGGTTACTTTTTGGCATTATGGCTCAGTTAAAAGATCTTGGTCTATGGGGATGTATGAACATCATTGAAATTGATAAAGACTATGGGGACTTTTATAGTTGTATGAATACATTGTATTTTAAATCATGTATGGTTATCAGTTTATGGGAGCCAGGGGTGGAATGTTGTGGTTTGATTAAAGTATCCCCCATAAACTTAGGTGTTCTGAATGCTAGGTTCCCAGCTGATGAAGATTATAGAATTAATGCCTCCTGTGGGGAGTCTATTGTTACGGACGGGCTTATGGGTATTATAGCCAGTTTCCCCATGCCAGTGTTTGGCACACTCTCCTGTTGTTATTGTCCACCTTATGTAGGCCAGGGTGTGATTTCCACCCTCTGCTCATGCCATCATTTTCCCTGCCATCGTGGAGCTTCCTTTCAAGCCTGTAAGCCAAAATAAACCTCTTTTTTCCCACAAGTTTCTCTTGGTCAGGTGCTTTCTACCAGCAATGAGAACCTGACTGCAACACAGGTCTTTCTACTCTGACCAGAATAGTCCATCAAGCTGTACTTACAGCACTGCACTGCAAGGTGTCTCTTAGACAATGGTTTCAAATCCTTCCACATTCCTCTTAAAAATCAACTCCAAAAGACCAAAGCTACACAGTCACGTGTCTACCAGCAAATGACACCACTCCTTGGTGCCAATATTACTGTTGCAGTCAGATTCACATTGCTGGCAGAAATCACCTGATCAAAATCAACTCTTGGGAAAAAAAAAGTTTATTTTGGCTTACAGGCTTAAGGGGAAGTTCCATGATGGCAGGGGAAAATGATGGCATGAGCAGAGGGTGGACATAACCCCATGGCCAACAACATAAGGTGGACAATAGCAAGAGGAGAGTGTGCCAAACACTGGTAAAGGGAAACTGACTATAACACCCATAAGCCCGCCCCTAAAAATACACTGCCTCCATGAGGTGTTAATTCCCAAATCTCCAGCAGCTGGGAGCCTAGCCTTCAGAACACCTAAGTTTATGGGGTTCTCCTGAATCAAACCGCCACAACACCCATAAGCCCCCCCCCAACAGTGCAACAACTGGGGATCTAGCATTCAGAACACATGAGTTTATGGGGGCGTCTTAGTAAACCACCCCAACAACTTACAAGAGTAAGTGACTTCCTGATTAAAGAACTAGGTTTTGGGAAAACTCAAAACAGTAAGAAGTTGACAAATTCCAGCATGCAGGTTGTTTCATTGCTTAAACTAGCTCCTGATTTATTTGCAGTGCGGTAACTAAGCTTGTCTTCACGCAAAATCTTAATGACCACAATCATTCATTGTATGAGGACTCTCTACTTCTCTGAATTCTCCTCTCCTTCTGTATCCAATCTGTCATGTCACTTCTGTGAGGATTCATGACTCTGCCCTCTTCATGCTGGCAGAGCGGATTTCTCTCTTCCAGCTCCACTCTTCATGCACTGATAGGCCTCCAGGTGTTCTTACCTGAAATGCACTGTGGCAGCCCTGACTTTATGAAGTGGCTAGCATCTGTATGAACAAAGACCCACTTTCTATAAAAGAGAATCTTTGAATCAAGGATATGCCCTTTCATGGTAAGCTGTGATTAGATTGCATGGAGGAATAGGTTCCTTGATTCCAAATGTGTTCCTGTGATGGTCCTGTGCACTCTCACCCTGGGTTGCTAAATTTAGGGTGCTCCAAATCTGATAGGCATGTTCAATGTACCATAAATTTCATTGTTAACTGCTTGTTTGTGTATTTTGTTTTTAAATTTGCCTCTCCAATGTCCAAACATGGAAGCTGCCCACTCTTATCCCTGACTAAGTTGGGAATAATTCCCAGGGGATGGACTATGCCAAATGGCACTGACATTCTCCTCTCTCTGCTGTGAAAGTCCTGTCTTTTCAGTGGCTACTTAAAGCCTCCAGACCTCAAGATCTCCCTGCCCATAACAATACAGTTTCTTGCTTCAAAACGTGTTCACCTGAGGGGCTGGAGAGATGGCTCAGTGGATAAAGATGCTTCCTTGTAAAGGTAGATGGCCTGGTTCCACATCTCTGGTACTCACATAAATAAAGCCAGATGCACAAAGTGGTGCGTGTGTCTGGAGTTGGTTTGCAGTGGTTGGAGGCTGTGGTGTGCCCGTACTCACTCCCTCCTAGCCGTATTCTCTCTGCCTTGCCTAGATAAATAAACAAACAAATAAATTTAAAAATGGTATCTAAGAAAAAATAAGAAAGGGCTGGAGAGATGGCACAATGGATAAGGCACTTACCTGCCAACCCTAAAAACACAGCTTTGATTTCCAGTACCCTTGTAAAGCCAGAAGCATGGAGTGACACGTGAATTAGGAGTTCATTTGCAGAGCCTCAAGGCCCTGGCGCACCTGTTATCTCTCTGTGTCTCTCTCTCCATCTCTCTCTCTCTCTCTTTCTCTCAGCTTTTACAAATAAATAAAATATTTTAAAAATACACATCTGATCTCATGTCTCATGAAAAGCCCTTAAATAGTTGTTTATGTTAAAGTTAGCTAGCTATAGTGATTATGGAAATAAAAACTGTCAGTAGCGCAGCAGGATAGAAGTTCATTTCTCACCAGTGTATCTGTCAAGTGTAGGTTCTCTTGGCTATCAGCTGGGGGTTCTGAGCCCCAGAGAAGAACTCAGGTTGTTGAAGACTTCACATTCTACTTAAAGCCACCAAAATCACCCTGGATGACTTTCTTCCCTCGGGAGATGAGAGGCGGTGGAGAAGTTTGACTTTCTCGGGACAGATAACATACTGCTTAACTTAGTAAATGAGCACTAGTCTCCAACTAGATCCTCCGGACACCAGGGCATCTAATTCCTGATGGGGATGAGCGTTTATTCCACAAGATATGAAGGGAACCTACAGTTTATTTCCAGCACGATTTCCAGCACCAGGCTTCTTGCACAAATGCCATCCTTTTCCCATGTGCAACCCACAGCCCATTGGTGCCTCAAGCTACAGATGGATGTTTTATTCATTTATTTGAGAGAGAGAGAGAGAGAGAGAGAGAGAGAGAGAGAGAATGGGCACTCCAGGGCCTCTAGCCACTGCAAGTCAACTCCAGATGCATGCGCCACCTTGTGTATCGAGCTTTTTGTGGATACTGGGGAATCAAACCTAGGCTACTAGGCTTTGCAGGCAATCGCCTTAACCACTGAACCTTCTATGCCTCCAGTCCCTCAAGCTACAGATGTACATGTCTATTCTTGATCCACCAAATCTCTGCGAAGCCTGGCTTGGTTGCTTGGTTTTTGTCTAATTTGTTTCGGCTTTTTTTTACCCCATATTTTTTCTCTGTTTTTGATGGTTTCCTGAATCAAAAAAAAAAGATAGCTTTTGGTTTGTTTGTTTGTTTTCTGTTTTGTGGGGGGGCGTGGCAGGGGACAACAGCCTATCGTACTAAGAGCAGAATGTTGGGTGTCCCGCTCCATTGTTTTCCTGCTATCTTTGTTTTATTTGTATTGTTTTATTTTTATTAATTAGAGACTTTGTTGTATGGACAAATCATGTGTTCATCCCATCCCCCTCCTCCTTGCCCCCATTGCACTGAGGACCCTCGTCAGTGGGGTTACTGGTATTGGCCAGGGGTTGTGGGTTGTTAGAGCAGCAGTCAGTCATTCTGTGTGCATGGGGTGGGGGGTGATGCTGCTGCATACTCCTTCCCACGCTGTGGCTCTTACAATCTTTCCGCCCCCCTTCCGCAATGTTCCCTGAGCCGTGGAGAGGGTGATGTAAGTCTACTCTAGAGTTGAGCTCTCAGCCACTTCTGAATTTCTGCTTTGACATGTTTTGAGTGTGCCCCAGTGTCTACCTGCCATCTCCCTGGCCCAGGCTGTTCCCCTGTGCTGCCGCTGTGGAAGCAGCACTCATGCAAATCTTGCCAATTCCCCTGTGGTTTCTCCTGGGTCCTGGCTGACGTGCAAGAGGTGACTCAATGATAGGGAGTCTGCTGTCTTGTCTTGTCATATTGACGGATTTTGGTCCTGTCTGGTTTTTGTTGCCTTCTGTAAAAGAGGAAAGAGATTCTCCAATGGAGAGTGAGAGCAGCATGGGTGGAAGCGGATAAGCAGAGTTGAGAGAGAAAGCAAGCGCCTTAACCTGCTGAGCCATCTCTCCAGCCCCCACTAATGCTCATTTCAGAGAGAGTTCATGGGTACAGCCTCTCCTGTATCCAATGATGAGTGGGTTCTCCGCTGTCTTTGGTTGCAGCCAGGGGCCTGTTTACTAACTCCACAGCTTGAAGGGCTCCAAGGCTCGCCAGTTCTCTGCTGCCCTGCCTGACAGGTTACAGGTGTGCGTGGTCTGGCCATTTCCAGCTGTTTATGTGCATCTGGAGAGTCCAACTCTGGTGGTCTCAGACTCTCATGTTTACATAGGAAGTGCCCTCAACTGCTAAGCAATCTCTCCAGCTCCAAAAGGCAGATCTCAAGTTAGAAAGTTCTCAAACTCATCAATGCTCCATGACTGTATGTACCTCATAAGAACTCTTATCTCACAAGGGTTCCTACTCCCAAGGTCATGGACCCCTTTTGCTATAAAACTCCTTCCAGGTAAGGAAATGCCTGTTTGACCAACAAATGTGTCCCATGATTCTAGCACCAGTCCGGACACCCACTAGATGTGTATTCAGTATTGGTGGAATGAGTGTATGCATAAACCTACTTCCTGTAAGTGATGCAAGGAAGAAAGCACGTAGGAAGGGGGACTGGGGAGATGGATCAGTGGTTCAGGTACTTGCCTGCAAAGCCCAACAACATGGGTTCGATTCCCTAGCACCCACATAAAGTTGGATGCACTAAGTGGTACATGCTTCCAGAGTTCATTTGCAGAGGCTAGCAGCCCTGGCATGCCATTCTCTGCTTACAACTAAATACAATGTATATATATTTTTAAAAAGTAAAGGGGGCTGGAGAGATGGCTTAGTGGTTAAGCACTTGCCTGTGAAGCCTAAGGACCCTGGTTCGAGGCTCGATTCCCCACGACCCACATTAGCCAGATTCATAAGAGGGCTCATGCGTTTGGAGTTTGTTTGCACTTGCTGGAGACCCTGGTATACCCATTCTCTCTCTGTCTCTCTCTGTCTCTCCTCTGTCACTCTCAAGTAAATAAATAAAAAATAAATAAAATCATTTAAATAAAAGTAAAGGAAGGACAGAAGGGAAGAGAGGGTTGAAAAACTCACTGGGATCTTTTGTATAACACCCTCTATTTCAAGGGTAATTCTTAGTAATTATAGGTTGAAGGCATAACTAATTCTATCATTTATGTAAAATAAGTGAATGAGCAAAAAGTTTTATGTTATAGACTTCCTCATAGATAGGAAGAGCAAAGGGGTTTCTTTAATATAGATTTTCAAACTGACTTCTCATTTAAACATGCAACCCTAGCTAATTCTCAGTTTCAAAGTTCCAGTAAATACTGTCTGGGGGAAAATACCAGATATTCAATTTTTTTTCTCAAGGTAGGGTCTTGCTGTAGCCCAGGCTGACCTGAAATTCACTCTATAGTCTCAAGGTAGCCTCGAATTCATGCCTATCCTCCTACCTCTGCCTCCCAAGTGCTGGGATTAAATGAGTGCACCACCACGCCCAGCCCCAGATATTCAGTTTTAGTGTGTTGTGTTGAACCTGTGATAAACAGCAGAATACTACATCCCTCTCCTCCACAATCAGGTAACCCTCCAACCCCTAAGAGCCTCTGACATAGCTAGGCTAAGTTTCTTTTGAACTGAGAGTAGAAATAATCCCTGACTATAAGGAATGAAACTAGGTTTATATGCAATGAAAACAAAATAACTTCCTGCATGTTTGAGTTTGTTTTGACTTACACAAAGTACAATTTTAATGAAGTATGAATTTTAAAATCAAGCAAACAATAAAAGGATGGCATGATGTTACAGTCACCTTCCTGTTGCCTGAACAAATACCCAACCAGAAGCAGCTTGTGGGATAAAGGTTTATTTTGGCTTACAGACTTGAGGGGAAGCTCCATGATGGCAGGGGAAATGATAGCATGAGCAGAGGGTGGACATCACCTCCTGGCCAACATCAGGTGGACAACAGCAGCAGGAGAGTGTGCCAACTACTGGCAAGAGGGAAACTGACTATAACAACCATAAGCTGCCTCCAACAACACACCTCATCCAGCAAGGCTGTAATTCCCAAATTGCCACCAGCTGGGGACTAAGCACTCAGAATACATGAGTTGTGGGGGATTCAAAACACCACGCATGATTTAATAGGTCAGATAGTGATTAAATGTTAAAATACATAAATACCTTTTAAAAAATTATTTCTATTTATTTGTAAGCAGATAGAATAGAGACAGAGAGAATGGGCATGCCAGGGCCTCCAGCCACTGCAAACTCCAGAAACATATGCTATCTTTTTGCATCTGGCTCACATGGGCACTAGGGAATTGAGCCTGGGTCCTTAGGCTTTGCAGGCAAGCACCTTAACTGCTAAGCCATCTCTCTAGCCCAAAAATTGTTCTTCCTCTTCTTTTTTTTGGGGTAGCTCTAGCCAGGCTGACTTGGAATTCTCTATGTTGAACTCAGCCTCTCAACTGTTGGGATAAAGGTGTGTGCCACCATGCCTGGCTTTAAGAAATATCTCAAATATAAAATTAAGATGACTTAGAGGACATGGTAACTCTTATATCTTCAGTCTGTCCAGCCTAGATACTGTCTTGAGTGAGGGTGTACACTTTCTCTGGGGAGGGCTCAAGGTTTTACAACTTTCTAGAAAGGTACCTGAGTATTTCAATAAGTTCTATGAAAACCCACTTTGGGTCCTTTCTTTTTTTTTTTTTTGGTTTTTCAAAGTAGGGTCTTGCCATAGCCAAGGCTGACCTGGAATTTACTCTGTAGTCTCAGAGTGGCCTTAAACTCATGGCAATCCTCCTACTTCTGCCTCCTGAATGCTGGGATTAAAGGCATGCACCACCATGCACAGCTCCTTTGAAATATTTGAGAAGACTCCATGAAATGTTTCCAAAAGTGTCATTAATATGAGAGATTTCTTTTTCTCTTGGCCCCACGCTGGTTGTCCTAGGGTGCGTTGAAGCCTAGGGCTGCTTAAGCAGCTCAGGGGATGACATCACTGTGTACAGTGGGTAACAAGTGTTCGAAACTGGCAGTATTTGCAAAAGAAATTTCTTCACTTGTTCAAACCCCCTTCTCTGTAGAAAACGTGATACATCTGCTCAAATAATCTCCAAAGTTTGAAACTGCAATTGTTGAAAAGCAAAAATAGACTACTCAGGGGCCTTTATCTAATTATCAAACACTGAAAATTGTAGAGGGAAACTGTTCCTTTCTTTCCTCAGACAATCACTTAAATTCATATCCCTTATTTCCAATTAATGTGTTCAAGATCTGAATCTAGTTTTCTCTTTTATGACTAAAATTCTCTCATTTTTTCTAACCTCCTCTAAGAGGAGAGAGCACTCTTTACTCCTTTAAACCCAGTTTCTTTTATTAACCCTAAAAAAAAAATCTAGATCCAACTGTCAGTTATGTAAGCTATTCAGGCGGTGTGCTTTCAAGATGTGGGTGTAAGGTATAGTTGGGGATGTTGGTATAGAATTGACTGTACCATCAGTCTCCACTAAATAACTGCGAATGCGAGCTATAGAGGTGGCATGCGCTGGCTTGCTGTGTTCCTCAGCAGCAGGCTCTGGGGTGGCTCAGTGTGCAGGAAGACTGCTGGGTCAGCTCTGACGGCCTTCTTTGGGAAGGGAGTCTGAGGGAGGCTTGGGTACGGGAGGTCTAGAAGTGTCATGCGACCCCAGCAGAGGCCACAGATGAGCCCACAGGGAGTGGTAAAGCTGTGACACTCCACTGAAGCTTTCCCAACTTGGAGGTCAGACAAACAGCCTTGAGTCTTGTGACTGGCGTTGGTTGGAGCATGCTTGTGGATAAAGTGCACCTCTGTACCTAAGACAGTCAGTTGAAGGGGCCATTAACTGACCGCAGCTGCTGAGAGAGTATATCTTTCAATCCTAAAGAATTCTGCAGCCAATTGTTACAACACCCTCCACGGCTCCAACTCTACTATCTCCTGGAAAGGTAAATTGTTGAACTTCCTACTGAGAGCAGGAGAGGTGGGTGATGGATGTCAAGCAACTATTTTAAAGAAATGTAGCCAGTACCTGGAAGGCTCCAGCCACACCCTTCACATCCGTGTTTGCGAACCATCTCTTCTCACCGTTTTCAGGCACTAAGGGAGTAGCCAAGAATGTGTCCCAACCAGCAGCATAAGAATTCCAGGCAGAGTATACCCAGGAGGAAGTCACTATCTCATGCTGATTTGACTAGCAACTTCTTGACAGGGTATTGAGCAAGTTTCTATGGCACATTTCTCAGTGGGCACATACTGTCTCCACCAGCAACCTAATGGGACTTTCTGAGACTGAGGTAATAGACCAAGAAGTTTCTCTAAATGGCAGACAACCAAGGCCGGTGTGACTCTGCAATTTCACTAGATATTTATCTCGTGATCTTTCCTTCCTTCCTTCCTTCTTTTCTTCTTTCTTTCTTTCTTTTTTCATTTTTTGATTTTCAAGGAAGGGACTTACTCTAGCCCAGGCTGACCTGGAATTCACTATGTAGTCTCAGACTGGCCTCGAACTCTCAGCAATCCTCCTATCTCTGCCTCCCGAGCTCTGAGATTAAAGGTGTGTACCAACATGCCCAGCTCAAGATCTTTCTTTCAGTTACTCTCCTTTTTTGCAGGCAGCAAAAGCCTCCATTCCATCCTGGCCCTTTTCCAAATTTGTGCAACTATTTAGCACACTAATACGTGGTGGTCTGGCCAAATACAAGTGTGACCCATTATAGTTCCCACTGCAACTTGGTATGGGGCATCCAATGACCTTGCTAATTATATTTTCTTCTATAAGCAAAAAGGAGATTAGAGAAATGAAGGCAAAACTGTATTTAGTTAAAAACACAGAAGGCTGGAGAGATGGGTCAGTGGTAAAGGTGCTTGCATGCAAAGCCTAAGAACCTGGTTTCAATTCCCCATTATCCATTTAAAACTAGATGCACAAAGTAGCACATGCATCTGAAGTTGGTTTTCAGTGGCTGGAGGTCCTGACACACCAATTCTCTCTCTCTCTCTCTCTGCTTGGAAATAAATAAATAAAGCCCAGTGTGGTGGTATACACCTTTAATCCCAACACTTGGGAGGCAGAGGTAGGAGGATTGCCATTTGTCCAAGGTCAGCCTAAGACTATATAGTAAATTCCAGGTCAGCCTGGGCTGGAGCAAGTCTCCACCTTGAAAAACAAAATAAATAAATAAATTTTAAAAAAAATTTAAAACAATACATAGTAAGTCATTTGCACCACAAAGTGAATATGAGAAAAGTCTGATAGCATGCACATATTGTATCCATGAAATTGTGTTGTGGATAACGCTAAGAATAATAAAAATCTATTCCATAATCTGGATTCCATTAACTATAAATGCTTAGTTCCACGGTTCCTCTTTTACTAATCCATTAAACTGATGTTTTAAAATTACTTATACTGAAATGTTAGTATGAGATATAAAATAGCACACTGTTGCTATAACATGTTGGATTTTAATTACTAGTCATATAAAATATGTATTAACAGGTTGGCAATTCACTTGAAATCTAATTAACTTGCCTTGGTTATCTTGCTCAATGTCTGCAATACGCAAATAATCTTTACAAAGTTAACATATTAATAGGAATATGATTATGCATATTTCCCCAATTTAATATCTATTTAACTATGTTACTAAACTTGGTTTGTCTCCTGGCCAAGTATCAATTTTGTAGAAAGAATCTGTAATAGTCACTTGATCATCAGTCTTAAAAATAAGCCCACATCTTAAGAATTCTGAGCAAATCGTTAAGTCATCATGTGTTTAATGTCCAAGATCAAATTTTCTTCCCCTCTACTATTTCTCAGTATCAGCGTTCTACCAAAGTTAAAGAAATGTCATGTGGAGGAATATTCCTAAAGGACTAGCCTGGAATGGGAAGGAAAATAGGAAGAGAAAGAGAGTTCAGGTCAAAAGTAGGTGGTATGGCCAAGATCCTGTCTGTAAAGTTTGACACTGCATATGTTTTAGAACACTAATGGGGGCTAGAAAGAATGCTCTGTGGTTAGGGTGCTATCCTGCAAAGCCCAAGGACCTGCGTTCACTTCCCCGGTACCTACATAAGGCAGATGCACAAGGTGGCACATGCATCTGGAGTTTGTTTGCAGTGGTGGGAGGCCCTTGTACATGCCCTTTCTCTCTGTCTGTCTGTCTGTCTGTCTGTCTCTCTCTCTGCCTCTCCCTCTTTCCTAGGTAAATAAAATATATTAAAAAACACTGATGATATGCTGAGTTGTACTCATTTAATATTCATGTAAAGCAACTCAAACTTTTTTACTAAAAACAGAGGGACATATCATGGGCAGAGGACTGAGGATCTCTTGTTCCTTTGACAGCTGCTCAGAGGCCACTCCATCTCCACATATCTTCCTTGCCTGGTCCAAGATCACTGGTCGGCATGAATTTAGGGGATTATTTTCTCCCTTATGAGACAACAGACAGCATAGCAGTGAGCGACATCCTCTGCGATGTTCTACTCTGGAAGATCATTTTTGAAATAATATTTTATTGATTTATTCATTTGAGAGAGTGAAAGAGACACATACACAGAGGGGGAGAGAAAGAGAGAGGGAGAGAGAATGGGTGTGCCAGGGCCTCTAGGCATTGAAACGAACTCCAGACACAAGTGCCACCTTTTACATCTGGCTTTACGTGGTTACTGGTGAATCAAACTCAAGTCCTTAGGCTTTGCAGGTATGGGCTGTAACCACTGAACTATCTCTGCAGTATTGAGAGATCTTTTTAGGTTTCAAATTCTGATCCTTCCCAGCCTTCCATGGCCAACACCTAGTACTGACTGGCTTCCATGTTGGCTGGGGCGGTCTAACAAGGGCAGAATGAAATGCCTCAGGTCCGCACAGGCCACGGCTTGCCCTTTACCTGCGAGGTTCTTGCTTTGCCCTCATGCTTGTGATCTAAGTTCTGACCTTCTGAGATCTTTGTAGTGGGTCACAGGAGAACCACAAATGCCCGTGACAGCCTCTGAGAGCCTTGGCACAGATAACTGGAAATCACTCAGTGGCCAGAAGATGTTTGCTCCACTGACTATGAAATGTTGCTCATTTGATTTTTCTAGCCCTGAGAAGTCATCTAGTCTCAAAAATACTCAGCAGCTGGTAGGAAAGAATGTGAGAATATTTGTTGTTGTTGTTGCGTGTGTGTTTTAATTAATTAATTATTTGCAAGGAAAGAGAAAGAGAGAGAAGGAGAGAGAATGAATAAATAATTGGCATGCAAACGAACTCCAGGTGTGTGCATTACCGTGTGCATATGGCTTTATGTGGGTGCTGGGTAATTGGACCTGGGTCATTAGGCTTTGTAAGCAAGTGTCTCAACCACTAGGGTATCTCTCCAGTCCTGTTGTGTATGGTTTTAAAAAGCTTAGATATTTAATATCAGGCCATTGAGCAGTCATTTTAAAATTTAGTAACACTATTTTCCTAACTTATCCATGATCAAAAATCTTCTAGAATAGGAATGGTCATATTCAAAATTATGCTGTTTAACACCGGAAACAATTACCCCAATCACTAAGTCATCTCCCTGCAACTACTGGGAGAGGAATATGGAAAGCAGGGATGGAATTCCGGGCTTTAGTGGCCCATATGAAGTATATATCTGAAAGTATAGGCAGAGAAAATACACTACATAAGTTCTAGACTCTGGGTCATGTGTCCTTATACTTGTTTATTCTACTGAATCTAGATTACAGTTTCCAAGGGAAGGGGTGACATTCCCTTCAAGGGATTAAAAATTTGTTCTTGAGGAGAACAAAGAACCTTAGTCATTTTATGGATAAACCTTTTATTGAAGGGCTGGAGAGATTGCTCAGTGGTTAAGGCACAAATCTAATGACCCAAGTACAATTCCCCAGTACCCACATAAAGTGAGATGCACAAAGTAGTTCACACATTTTGAGTTTGTTTGCAGCAGCTAGAGGCCTTGGTGTACCCATTCTCTCTCTGTTTATAAATAAATAAATACAAATATTTAAAACAAAACTCTCCTATTGTAGTCACCTTCACATTACTGGGATGAACATCTAAACCAGGCACAGTTTAACAGAGGAAGGAGTTTATTTAAAGCCTCACTGATCCAGGGGGGGAGGTAATACCAATGGTGGAGGAAGCTGCTTCCATCCATCCCAGCAGAGAGTGACCATCACCAGACAACAGACACCAAAAACAACAAACACAAATCTGGCAAGTAAGCATCAGGGGTCCAGATAGGCACAAAACTCTCATCATATCTTTGAGCTGAAAATCAGATCTGCCTCCAAACACACCTTAGGGCTAGAATCCAGGATCTGCCCCAGTGACATCTCTCCCAGCCAGGCAGCTGGAGATAAGCTTTAATGAAACACCTGAGTCTATGGGGTACATACAGTCAAACTACCACAGCTCAGGTATATATACAGTGCAAAAGCAGATATCTAGTATAGCAATGGTACTAATATTTCATGAAGGGGCCGTTTAGAGAAAATAATGTCCAAGAAAGCTCCTTCAGAGAGATACTAAAAAAAGAAGATTGAAGAATATTAATAATTCAACAAAAGAAATTTAAAGCTAGAAGTGTTTTGGTTAATGGTTAGTAGATCCCACCCCAACTGGTAGTCATTTTTGTAATATCACTCCTGTGAAAGTTTCCACAATATTATCTTTGTTGAAAAATATTTATTTACTTGAGAGCTGAGCATGGTGGCGCACGTCTTTAATCCCAGTACTCGGGAGGCAGAGGTAGGAGGATTGCCATGAGTTCAAGGCCACCCTGAGACTACATAGTGAATTCCAGGTCAGCCTGGACTAGACTGAAACTCTACCTGAAAACAACAACAACAACAAAAATTATTTACTTGGGAGAGAGAGAGACAGAGAAAAGCAGATAGACAGAGAGAATGGGCGTTCCAGGGCCTCTAGCCACTGCAAATGAACTACAGACACATTTACCACCTTGTACATCTGGCTTTACATGGGTACTGGGGAATCTAACCTGGGTCCTTTGGCTTTGCAGGCAAGCACCTTAACTGCTAAGCCATCATTCTAGCCCTCTTTTTATTTTTTTTAAAAATACATTTTATTTCATTATTTGAAAACAGAGAGATAGATAAGAGAGAGATATTGAGAGGGGGAGACAGAGAGAGAAGAGAATATGTTTGTCAGGGCCTCTGACCTCTGCAAATGAACTCCAGACATATGTACCACTTTGTACATCTGGCTTCACATGGGTACTGGGGAATTGAACTCTAGTCATTAGGCTCTGGAGGCAAGTGCCTTAGCCACTGAGCAGTCTCTCCAGCCCTCCACAATGTGTTCTC
This sequence comes from Dipus sagitta, assembly GCA_036346955.1. Lineage (NCBI taxonomy): Eukaryota > Metazoa > Chordata > Mammalia > Rodentia > Dipodidae > Dipus > Dipus sagitta. Next base: position 54,042,170 of record CM070784.1, read on the forward strand.
ACTCTTGTGCTGGAAAAGCAAACTGTAACTATAGCGAAGAAGGTTGTGGCAGTCTGGGTAACAGCTTTCCCAGCTCACACACCGTGCTCTCCGTGTGCTCTGCGATGGTTCAGCATAGTTCCAGTGAGCTGAGGCCAGATGAGTGCTGACCTTGTCAGTTCAGAGCCCAGGGGACAAGTTTTACTGGTAGGACAAAGCACTTCAAAGAGGTGAACAATGCTGCAGCTCCTCTCTCTCAGCCACAGAAGGGCCTGTGCTCCAGATGGTGGGGACTGTCACTAAGCCCGGACCCCTGGGAGGCAGTAGGGAAAACAGAGCCCTGCCCATAGGCCCTGGGAATACGAACTGAGTCAGTGAGCACCCCTGGCTAAGTCCACTCTCTGAAACTGTGAGCTTGCTCCAGTCTTACAGTCCATTCCCTACTGGAAAAAACAAACAAACAAACAAACAAACAAACAAAAACCACTATGACCACCTGTTCTGAGACTTGGTATTCATATTGGGGTTCCAGATTTATTTATTCCCACAGTGATTTTATCTTTATAGCTTTTGTAAAACATGCATCATATCTACATGTTTCATGGACTTGCTAAGAGAAAACTCACAGGTCTTCCCCTAAATATGCTTTGTTTGTATTCATTTATTACTGCTATTACTTAAAGAATTCATACTTTATTTATTTATTTGAGTGAGAGAAGAGGTGGAGAGAGAGAGAGAGAGAGAGAGACAGAGAGAGAGAGAGAATGGTGATCCAGGGCTTTCAGTGGCTGCAAATGAGCTCCAGACACATGTGCCACCTTGTGCATCTGCCTTACCTAGGTACTGAGGAATCAGACCTGGGTTCTTAGACTTTGCAGGCAAGCACCTTAACTGCTAAGCCATCTTTCCAGCCCATACTTAAAGAATTTATTGTAATGTCCTGGATGTTGAATCTTAATAATAGAGTCAACTCATAAGGTAGGGCACACAGGCTCACAAACCAAAATTTACTAATGCTTTGAAAATCGTGTTTTATTTTTATTAAAATATGCTTGCCTCCAGCATTTCTTTTAAATCTACTTTCATTTCTTTTAAATCCTAGGCTGGTGGGCCAGAGGTCATTTGCATGTTATATACTAACTAAAGGCATTTTATGCTGAGAGAGGGTCTTTAACTAATTAATGAACTCCTACCTTGAAGGAGAATTGCTTATTTCATCAGCATTACTACTGAGCTGCATGCCTTGTGCCTGTTGTCTCATTCTTCATGTTCTTTCTTGATTATATAAATAGAACTTTAAGTAGCTGGGATTCGGCAGGGGAGGGGGGTGGATTGCCTATTGAGGGCATATATGCTTAGGAAATACGCCCACCCCTGTGGATATGTAACTGGCACTCAATGAGCAAAAAGAAATTGTAAAGGTGGAAAATTATCTCTCTGCCTTACCACGGTCTCCATAGAAATGGTAATGTTCTCTCACAATTCTTACAGTTGAACATACTATCATGCCTTGTTTAAAGAATTATTGATGGTATATTTAGAAATACTCCTGAGGGTCTGGAGAGATGGCTTAGTGGTTAAGTCAATTGCCTGCAAAGCCTAAGAACCCTGGTTCAATTCCCCAGTACCCAAGTAAAGCCGGGTACAAAAGTGGTGCATGCATCTGGAGTTCATTTGCAGCAGCTGGAGTTCAGGGCATGCTCGTCCTCTCTCTCTCTCTGCTTGCAAATAATTAAATAAAAATATTGTAAAAGAAATACTGCTGACAAAATAAGATGGAGAATTTCAAGAAAGTGAAAATGAAGTAAGACAGGTCAAACACTAAATGGAGTGTGACATGGGCGACAGGTGAGAAGTGGCTAACAAAGTTCAGGTAGAAGAACCTTAAGAGTATTCCATGTCCTTATTTACAACAGTTGCGGGTGGGTTTGCTGAACTTTGCAGCCGTTAATTACGGCTGTTCTGAGGAGTTGGAATACAAATCCGCACAGATGTCCCTAGTGCGGCTCTCCCTGAGCTCAATGGATTGTATGACCAAGCAGCTCATCTATCCGCCTTTTCCCCCAGGATGTCCATCTTGGTAGTTAAGGTGGGATACGTAGTAGGCTGGGTCTTCTCCTCCCTCAATTAATCCACTCTAGAAACACCCTCATCAACATGTCTATATATTTGTCTTCTGTGTGAGTCTGGATCCTGTCAAGTTGACAATCAGTATTAACAATCACTGCAGGTATTCAGTTAGCGGACCATAGCCCCTTATTCACCAATGTAGCAGAGTTGCAACATTACGAATGTGTTGTGAAGAGAGAGAGTTAGTTTTGTTTGTTTATCCAGTTTTCTCAGAGCTCACTGATCTACTTGTGTTTGTGGGAAGGAAATGATGTTTTACTAGATTATCAGCAATTTCTATCAGACATCTCAGAGTGTTTAATAACTTCCTCTCTGAATAACTCAGTCCTGCTTTGATAATTTAGTAGATCAACTTTCTTTTGGTTATGAGTCAACCTCCCCCTTCTGCTTGAAACTGGGGGCAGGTGGAAAGGCGAAGCAGACCTGTCTTTGCCAGCTCCGCAGGACCACCCACTCTACCACACGGATCTCTGCTATTCTCCTTGCAGTTCTAACTCTGTCTCCCACATCGGTGATTGGCACAGAGAAGTCAGAAAAGAATGAATGAATAAAGGAAGGGAGGAAGGAAGGAAGAAGGAAAAGAGGAAAGGATGGAAAAAGAAAAGGAAGGAAAGGATGGAGGAAAGGCAGGAAGGGAGAAGAAAAAAGAATGAATGAATGAAAGGAGAAAAGAAAATAAGAAGAGGAAAGACAGAAAGGAGAAAAAGAAGGAAGGAAAGAAAGGAGAAAAAAGAAAGAATGAAAGAAAAGTGTTGAGGAAAGAAGAAAGGAAAGGAAAGATGGAGGAAAAGGAAGAAGAAAAAGAAAAAAGGGAAGAAAGAAAAAAAGAAGAAAGGAAAGAAAGAAAGGAGGGAGGGAGGAAAGAAGAAAAGCCGAAAAGTAGGGAGGGAGGAAAGGAAGGATGGAAGGAAGGAAGACTTCGCCTTAAAAAGTTCCAACCAGGAAAGGGACGCTTTGATGGCTTTCATTCTCTCACAATCCTCCAAGGCCCTGGGCATGAGCAGACACAGTGAACATAACCTGACATCTCTCTTCTCGTACCATTTTCTGTCCACCTTCTTATGCTTAGTAAGCACAGGACCGTTTGTTAATTTTTTTTAGTGATGAGTTACCTTATGTAGAACTTTTTTTTTTTTTTTTTGAGGTAGGGTCTCACTGTAGCCCAGGCTGACCTGGAATTCACTGTGGAGTCTCAGGGTGGCCTCGAACTCTCTGCAATCCTCCTACCTCTGCCTCCCAAGTACTGGGATTTAAGGCGTGCGCCACCACGCCCAGCTTCTTACGTAGAACTTTTTGCACTTCCATTTTCCAGATAGAATTCTCAGTCACGAAAGAAGGTATGATGGAGTTGGGTGAATTCAATCTTTTGTCCCTGCATCTTGTTTTTCTTAATATAGAATCATGTGAAACTGGAAGATATTAGACCAGCCTATCTCCTATTTTAGGGAAAAGACCTCTAGATTCAGTTTCAGAGACAAGGGATGATTAAAAGGAGCTTGCTTGCAAAGCATAAGGACTCAGGTTCAATTCCCCGGTACCCACATAAAGCCAGATGCTGCACATGGTGGTGAATGCTCCTGGAGTTCCTTTGCAGCGGCTAGAGGCCCTGGTGTCCTCAATCTCTCTCTCTCTCTTTCTCTCCCTCTCCCCTTGCAAATAACTAAATAAAAATATTTTAAAAAGAGATGTGTTTGCAGAGTAAATACCTGGACTTTTTTGTTGTTGTTGTTGTTTGCAAACTATTCTTTCTGTTTCACTAGGAATTGTAGGAACATTTGCAAAGGTCATTAAACTAGAGGTTAGGGTTATTTTGAATAGAAATTCACAAGTTTTAAGAAACTGACCAAGAAAATAAAGTACTCAGTTGTCATTCATTCAAGGCTGCCTTTCTGCAGACACCTCAGGTCACCTGAGTCCTGCCAGCCTAGTGCTTGCAAGAGGCCAACGGCAATGCCAGTGGCTGGCGGGATAACAGTGCAGCTGGGCTCCTGGAGGGACTCCACCAGTCATAACCTTCGCTTTGCTTTCGCTGCATGCTGCTCTGTCTTCGTCGCTGTATGAGTCCACGCACACTCATCATAGTCTCACTCCTGAAACCCCTGAAGGGGAAACATGCCATTAGCACACTTGCTTGTCACTCAAGCCACATCACACAATTAATGAACTGTATAAACTGTGATCAACGTTAGCTGTGACCAAGGGAAGCATCAGACAAGAGACATGGATTCCTCTTCTCTCTCACTGACACCTTCCATACTTAGACAGCCAGCCAAATTTCCCTGCCGTTCTCTACTTTCCCCTTCACAAATCCACACTCCATGATATTCCCTCCCTCTCTATGTTAGTCTGTCTTTTATTTTGAGGGTCTTGTGAAGATAGTGCCAGGCACTCCAGCTCATACCAAGTCTAATCATATACGATAGAGAACATGTGACGTTTGGCTTTCTGGGCCTGGGTTACCTTACTTAGTATAATCCTTTCCAGATCCATCCGTCTCCCTGCAAATTTCATTTTTCTTTACTGCTGAATAGAACTCCATTTTATAAATGCACCACATCTTCATCATCCACTCATCAGTTGAGGGACATCTCGGCTGATTCCATTTCCTAGCTATTGTGAATAGAGCAGCAGTAAACATGGTTGTACAAGTATCCCTAAGGTAATGAAAAGAGTCATTAGGATATATGCCAAGGAGTGCTATAGCTGTCTCAAGAACCTCCACACTGATTTTCACAATGGCTGGACCAGATTGCATTCTCACCAACAGTGAACAAGGGTTCCTCTTTTACCGCATCCTTGCCAGAATTTATTGTGATTTGTTTTCTTGATGGTAGCCATTCTGATAGGAGTGATATGGAATCTCAATGTAGTTTTAAACTGCACTTCCCTGATGGCTAAGGATGTAGAACTCTTTTTTAGATGTTTATATGCCATCTATATTTCTTCTTTTGAGAACTCTCTATTTAGTCCTATAGCCCATTTTTTAATTGGTTTGTTTGATTTCTTATCATTTAGTTTTTGACTTCTTTGTATATCCTATACATTAATTTCCTGTCAGATGTATAGCTGGCAAAGATTTTTCTCCCATTCTGTAGATTGCCTCTTTGCTCTATTCAGTGTCCTTTGCCATACAAAAGGTTTGTAATTTTGTGAGGTCCCAACGGTTATTCTGTGGTTTCATTGCCTGAGTACCTGGGGTTATATTCAGAAAGTCATTATCTATGCCAATATGTTGAAGGGTTTCCTCTAACTTTTCCTTTAACAGTTTCAGGTCTGATATTAAGGTCTTTGGTCCATTTGGACTTGATTCTTGTGCATGGGAAGAGGTAAGGATCTATTTCCATCCTTCTACATATAGACATCCACTTTTCCCAGCACCATTTGTTAAAGGGTCTTAAGGGCCCTTTATGTGTAAAATCATGTCATCTGTCAATAATGAAAATTTGTTTTGAATATATATATATCTCTTTTATGTGGGTCTCTTGACTTATTGCTATAGTTAAGACTTCCAGTATTATATTAAATAAAAGTGGGGACTGTGGACAACCTTGTCTTGTTCCCGATTTTAGTGAAGAAGCTTCAAGTTTTTCCCCATTTAGTATTATGTTGGCTGTAAGTTTGTCATAAATAGCCTTTAATATGTTGAGATATGTTTGTTCTATTCTAAGCTTCATTAGGACTCTTACCATGAAGGGATGTTGGATTTTGTTGAATGCTTTTTCTGCATCTGTTGAAATGATCATATGATCTTTGTCCTTCAGTCTATTTAATAGGGTATTACATTTATTGATTTGTGTATGTTGAACCATGCCTGCATCTCTGGCATAAAGCCTACTTGGTAAGGGTGAATAATCTTTTTGATATATTCTTGTACTCTGTTTGCCAATATTTTGTTGACAATTTTTGCATCTACGTTCATGAGAGAGATTGGTCTGTATTTTTCTTTTTTTCTTCTGTCTTTGTCTGGTTTTGGTATCCGGGTAATGCTGGCTTCATAGAAGGAGTTCAGTAGTGTTCCTTCTATTTCTATTTTATGGAAAAGTTTGAGAAGCAGTGGTGTTAGTTCTTTCATGAAGGTCTGGTAAAATTCACCAATGAATCCAGCTGGGCCTGTGCTTTTAGTAGGGAGATTTTAAATAACTGCCTGGATCTCCATACTTGTTATAGGTCTGTTGAAATGGTTCATCTCATTTTGATTTAAGTTTGGTTGGTCATATAAATCAAGGAAATCATCCATTTCTTTCAGATTTTCAAACTTAGAGACATATATATTCTTAAAGTATATCCTTATGATTTGCTGAAATTCTTTGGTATTTATTGTAATGGTGTGTGTTCCATCTCTAATTTTATTAATTTGTGTCTCTTCTCTCTTTCTTCTGGTCAGATTTACTAAGGGTTTATCAAACTTTATCCTTTCAAAGCCAACTCTTTGTTTCATTGATTCTTTTTATTTTTTTATTTTTTTGGTTTCTAGTTCATTAGTTTCTGCCCTAATATTTATTTCTTCCCATCTACTGATTTTTGGTTTGTCTTGTTCTTCTTTTTCTAAGGCCTTAAGGGGAATACTGAGTTGTTTACTTGATACTTTTTAAATTTCTTGATAAAGGCATTTAAAGTTATAAATTTCCCTCTTAGGACTGCATTCATTGAGTCCCAAAGATTTGGGCATGTTGTGTTCTCATTATCATTTGCTTTTACAAAATTTTTATTTCCTTTTTAAGTGATGGATGGAGCATTCACCATTCAGGAGTGTACTGTTTAGTCTCCATGATTTTGTGTATGCTCTGTAGCTTTACATGTTGCTGATTTGTAGTTTAATCCTCATTGTTAGCAGATAGAATACAAGGGAATATTTCAATTTTCCTATATTTGTTAAGATTTGCTTTATTTTCTAATATATAGTCTATTTTAGAGAATGTTCCATGTGCTGCTGAGAAAAATGTGTTTTCTGAATCATTTGGATGGAATGGTCTGTAGATATCTGTTAGGTCCATTATTTCTGTGATGACTCTTTGTTTACTTTTTCCTGGGATGAGCTGTCAGTAGATGAGAGTGGGGTATTGAAGTCATCCACTACAACTGTGCTTGTTGTTATCTGTGAGCTTAATTCTAATAGTGTTTGTTTGATGAAATTGGGAGCACCCATGTAATGTGCATATATGTTAGAATTGTAATGTCTTCCTGTTGAATTTTCCCTTTAATCAATATAAACTGACTTTACTTATCTTTCCTAACTAATGTTGGTTTGAAGTCTAGCCTGTCAGATACTAGGATAGTAACCCCAGCTTGTTTCCTAGGACCATTTGTTTGAAATACTATTTTCCATCCTTTCACCCTAAGATAGTATCTATCTTTTGTGGAGAGTTGAGTTTCTTGGAGGCAATAAACAGAAGGACCCTGCCTTTTATTCCAATCTGCAAGCCTGTGTTTTGTGGTTGGGGCATTGGAGCTACTGGTATTAAGAGTTATTATTTTAAAGTAGATATTCATTCTTGTCATTCTTCTTGTTTTGTCATGCTTCCTGTTTTCCCTTTACTCTCTTGTATTAACTATTATTTGAGTATGGTTTATTTTATTATTTTTCTGTTTCCTTATGTTCTTGTTTTTCTTTCTCTAAAGCATGGAGGGTCCTTTCAAGTATTTTCTGTAGAGCTGGTTTAGTTGTCATATATTCCTTTAGCCTGTTTGTGTTGTGGAATGTCCTTATTTCTCCATCAAGTTGGATGGATAGCTTTGCTAGATAGAGTAATCTTGGTTGACAGTTGTTAACTTTCAGAACTTGGAATATATTATTCCAAGCCCTTCTGGTGTTCAAAGTTTGTGTTGAGAAATCTGCTGTGATCCTGATGGGCTTGCCTTTATAAGTGACTTGCTTTTGCTCTCAAACTGCTTTCAATATATTTTCTTTGGTTTGTGTTTTTGGTAGTTTAACTATCATATGGTGAGGAGAGGGTCGTTCCATGTTTTGTCAGTTTGGTGTTCTAAAAGCCTCCTGTATCTGCATTGGTATCCTCTTTCCCAATTTGGAGGAAGTTTTCTTCTATGATTTTGTTGAAAACACCTACTATGCCTTTGGAGTGAAATTCTTCTCCTCTACTGTGCCCTGAATTCTTATGTTTGATCTCTTCATAGTGTCCCAAAATGTCTTGAAATTGCCATTCATATGTTCCTATTAGCTTGTCCTTCTCTTTGTTGGACTTTATAAGATCTGTCACCTGGTCTTCTGATTTAGATATTCTGTTCTCTCCTTCATCCGCTCTATTGGTGAGACTTTCTACAGAGTTTTTTGTTTGACTTTCTGTGTTTTTCATTTTTAATATTTCTGTTTGGTTTTTCATCAGTATTTCTACTTCCTTACTGATGTCTTGTATTGATGTCCTGATTTCATTAAGTTGGTTTTCTGTGTCTTCTTAGATTCCTTTGATTTCTTCTTTGATTTATTTGAACATAGTTGTATAATCATTGTTTTGAAGTCTTTCTCAGGCATTTCACCTAAATCAGTCTCACTGGAGGTCATTTCTGATAGTTTTATAATTTTTAATGGAAATATACTGTCTTAATTTTTTGTGTTTCATGTATTATAATGTAGAGATTTTTGCATCTTGGATTAACTTGATGCTTGGGTTTTCTAGTTGTGGCATTCTTAGATGTGTAAATCTGATATTATATATCTTCCAGGTAGGAGCTAAAGGTGCCAGGTGTGGCTCTTAAGACTCTTAGAGTAACAGCAAAAGTGACCCTGAGTGTTGGGTTTGCCTGCTATGTGAGTATTCTAGTAGTCTGGGTAGAGCAAAATACAGGCAAATTATAAAATGCAGCTGAACAATATACACATTCAATCAAAACCAGCATGGCATATTTACGTAAGAGTGGGGATTAAAACCAACAGATAATCTAACAAAGACAAAGTCCCTAAGGTTGTGTGTTGCCCACACCCTTAATTCTGTCAACTGGGAGGCTAAGATTTCTAGTCTGTAAGGGGTTCCAGGAAAGCCTGTGGCTGAGTGAGACCCTGCCCTCACAAATGACAGAAGAAGAGACAAAGGCCTTATAAATCAGGCAGCAACAAATGACAATCCCCAAATATAGCTTATTTAAAAATGACAAATCTGACCATCCGTCAGATTCAACACATAACCTTGCCTTGGCATGGAAGTTGTAATTAGCCCTTCCAATGCATGTCTATATACCAAGTTTTTGTTTATTTATTTTTTCTTTTTTGCAGGTATTGACCTGGTATAAGTAGGCCCTGTTACCTTTTGGGATGGCTTTGGTGTCAACTATGCAGTGTGCACCTTGGGTTCCACTTTACTGCTCTGTGGGCAGGACTCTGCTGGCTGAGTTGGGGGGTCTGTTGTTCTGATCACCTGTGCTTGGTGTTATGCAGGTGTGTTCCCTTCCCCAGGTCTCTGGTGGTTGTGGATGCTGGAGGCTGGGGGAAGGGGATCTGTGGAGCATGTCTGAAGTTGTACCAGAGCTGCGTACCTGGTTCCCACAATCCTCTTCCGCTCCAGATGCTCAGCTGGTCCCTGCTGTTTTCTCCTTCAGGTTTCTTGACTCAACGAGGAGGCTGTTGTGAGTGGAAAGTCCCTTCACCTGGCTTATGCAGCTCAAGAAGAGCCTGGTGGCCCGCAGAGCCAGTGCTGCAGAAGCTGTTTCTGCCTGCTTCTGTGGTCTCTAGAATCACATGATCTCTCCTACTTCTCTAATTTCTTATACACCTTCACTTTTGGTAGAAGAGTGTATTTTGCTGTTTTTCTGTTTATTTCCCCCCTAGGCTGCTTTGGCATGGTCCCTACACTGTCATCTTACCTGGAACTCATCTGGATTCCACTTTTGGGTAGTAGTCAATAGCCTCCCAAGAAGTTTCTAGAAAATTATTAACTATTGGGTAATATTTAATAGTCCCCCAAGGCCTGAGGAGTTTCTAGAAAATTATTAATTCTTGGGTAATAGTCAGTAATCTCCTAAGGAGTTCCTAGAAATTATTAATCCTTGGTCCCTGCAAGACCCAGATGTTCTGATTTAATTTTTCTAGTTTGGAGCTGGGGCTCTGAGAATGTTTCCCACCCTCCCCAGGTGTTTATTATATGTCACCTTGCAGACAGGAGATGGGAATGCCAACATAGTGGCATAAGCATTTATTTGAGGACAGCTCAGTCACCAATTGTCCAGTAGGAGGCATAGAATGCTGAATACTGGAAAAGAAAGACACACTAATATACAATAATGTGATATACAGTACAATAATATGTAATAATATAATAGATAATATACAATAAAATAGCAATAATTATGGAGTTATTTTGAAGAATACATTTGGTGGTGTGCATAAAGGCTAAAGACTTCAGAGATCTATATGAATGTCAGCTCCATTACCACCTGACTTTCAAAAAAGTATTTTATTTACTTGGGAGAGAGAGAAGAGAGAGAGAGAGAGAGAGAGAGAGAGAGAGAGAGAGAGAGAGAGAGAGAGAATGGGTGTGCCAGGGCCTGCATAATTCCAGATGTATGCACTATATTGTGTATCTGGCTTTATGTGGCTGCTGAGAATCGATCCTGGGTCCTCAGGCTTCTCAGACAAGTACATTACCACTAAGCAATCTCTCCAGCCCTCACCTGACTCTTAAACAGTTACCAGATTATGTTGAATGGTTTGAATTAGAAAAATAAGTAATACAAATAATATTACTCATCATCTAATCTTCCAACTTGAGGAGACAGTCTTAAAAACTCTGATGTGCCTCCTGTGGACTGAGAAATGCCGTGGTGGTGGGGCTGTTTTCTGTAAGGAAATTGAATTTTATTCTAAGTTTATTTTTACCTAGCAACTCTTATTCCTGTGTCTTCCCCATCAGACATATTTCCTTCATTAAGAACAGAGCACCAAAATGCGTGCAGTGTGCAGATGGGTGCATATCCTCGGTTATACTCACTGTGTGTTCATGACACTGCACACCTTGGCTGCATATTCCTCTGTTATATTCACTGCATATTCATGAATAATAAAAAATAAGGGAATGGGTGCATGTTCTTCTGTTATATTCACTGTGTGTTAATGAAGCTGATGAATATCCCTCTGTTGTACTCACTGCATGGGCATGAAGCTGGCATACACCAGGGTGATGTGTGCATATCCCTCTGATATACTCACTATGTGTTCATGAAACTGGCATACACGAGGGAGATGGATGTATATCCCTCTTATACTCACTGCATGTTCATGAAGCTACTATGCACTTGGGAGCCTTGAAAACTCATAATTTCACAGTATCAAATAACAGAAGCAAGAGGAGGGAGAAGCCACCTTAAAGGAACAAGGGCAGGGACAACACGTTTGTAACATAGCCAACCAATATCAATATCCTGAGTAGATTTCTGGAATCATTGCTGGGTGGAAGGAGACAACATGAGTGACAGAGAAAGGAATTAGGGAGAACCAGCCAATGACATGGAAGTGCATTTGAATGTCCCCACGAGAGGTGATATGATGACTTTGTGGGGTTGATCTGCAGGCTGGTGATATACAATCTTCTAGACACCAGCCCACAAATCTCCTATACCCATCACACAAATTCCATTTTCTTTGTGTAGTCTTGCATACAAATCCATGAGACATGTAGCCCACAACAGACTGAACCCTGAGAATTCTGAGACAGAGATCTGTCACAGGAACAAAGAAAGACTGACAGTACCCAAGTCAAGGGCTGTGCTTACTTCTCTCTCTGGCTCATGATATCCTGCACAAAGCCATCCATCAACCTTTTCCATGCAGCTGTGGCCTAGAGAGATGACTGCCACTTCAACTTTGACTCAAATCAAGAGTAGCAAAACTGGCTGGAGAGATGGCTTAGTGGTTAAGGCATTTGTCTGCAAAGCCTAATGACCCAAGTTTGATTCCCCAATACCCACATAAATCCCAATGCACAAAGTGGTACATGCATCTGGAGTTTGTTTATAGTGACTGGAGGCCCTGGTGAGCCCATTTACTCTGTCTGTCTCTCTTCTATCTTTCTTTCTGTTTACAAATAAATAAATAAATTATTCAATAAGAGGAATGGAGAACCACTTATTATTCTTTGGTGACCTTGTGTTAAAGACAGCAGTCACTCTGGAATAATGTGAGCCTGGCTTTAAATGAATACCCTCATCTTCTTTGTGTGACTGTAAAGCTAATTTTAGGGCCCAGAAAATATATTTATGTATGGAGAATCAAAAGAGTATGGGCACATGATCTTGAAACTCTGCATGCAATAAATAGCCTCCTTGAATGAATCATTCCAGGAAATAAGAGTTCTATTTCTAGACTTTTGCTGATCCGTGTTCGCTTAAACTACATATTTCAACATTGGTGACATCCAGCAACGCGCCAAGGAAGCTGCAGTGCTGACATCTGCCTCCTCTCACGTTCCCACTTTGCCTCAACCCCAAGACGCTCCGTACATTTCGCTCTGAATGTTGTACAGGTGCTTTTGATTATCCTGTGGTCGGATGACCATACTTGGTGTCAGCAAAAGCATCTCGAAAACCTCAATAAACAGACTTTCAAGAGGGATGCCAATGCCTGAGAATGATGAAGCAGGGATGGGACTGGCTGCCAAGCTCCAGAGCTGAAATCCTTTCTGAGAACATGATAAAGAGCAGACCCTCCTCGCTCTCTCACTAGCTCTCTCACTCTCGTGTCCTGGTGCCAGCCAGATGCTCAACAGAGCCAGGCTGTTAATGTGGCCTCGCCAGGAAACTTTAGTGAGAAACACGAGAAATTACATGTTGAAGAGCCAGGTCCAAAATGATGTTCATGAGCGGTGGGGGCGGGGAGGGTAAGTAAGAGCCTCATGATGTTCCAATACCACGTGTATCAGATGTACCCTAAGTTATAAATGATCGGGACAGACCTTAGTTTATTCAGCATTTATACTTCCAAGTGCCCCTGACTTTTCTGCAGAGCAATTGCTCAAACAAATGTAGGGTGTCAGCCTTACATGGAAATGGAGACAATACAGGTGATTCGACTTTGTTACAAGGTCAGATAAAGGCCAAACAGTAAAGGTTTGTTTTCTGTTGTTAAAACAAAATACCTGGTGCTAGGCAATATATAGAGTAAAGAAGGGGCTGCAGAGATGACTTGGTGGTTAAGGCACTTGTCTGCAAAGCCTAACAACCTGGGTTCTACTCCCCAGTACCCATGTCAAGCCAGATGTACAAAGTGGCACATGCATCTGGAGTTCATTTTCAGTGTTGGGAGACCCTGGAATGCTCATTTTCTCTCTCTCATTCTCTGTCTGTCTGTCTCCCTCTCAATCTCTATTTCTCTCCTTGCAAATAAATAAATAAATATACTTAATTTTTTTCCAAAAAGTAAAGGTGGTTATTTGGTTTGTTTCTTATGACTGCAAAACCCAAACTGTAATGCATGCAGGTATGGACCTAGGGCCAAATCACAGCGTGATGACCATAGGAGTATTCATGGAAAGTGCCAGTCTCTGTTATAACGACCCATTCTTCTGGGAATTAGCCTAGTCTTAGGAGAACTACATTAAACACTTCTGAGGTTGCTGCCTCCATTCACCTTATTAGCTCATACTAGGCCCCACCTGTGAAAGGTGTCATCACCTCTCAATATCACCACATGAAGGGCGAAGCTTTTAGCACATCCTCCCTGTCTCCTACCTCCTTCTCTTCTTTACTCTTTCTCACTCCTTCCCTCCCTCCTTCTATCCATCCTTTGTGTTCCTTTAGTTAAACTAGTTTTCATTTTTAGGTTTTATTTTAGTCATTTATTTGAGAAAGAGAGAGAAAGAAAGAAAGAAACAGATAGAGAGAATGGGTGTGCCAGGTCTCTATGTACTGCAAAAAGACTTCAAATGCATGTGCCACTTTGTACACTGGATTTACATGGGTACTAGGGAATCAAACCTGGGTCTTTAGGATTAGTAGGCAAGTGCCTTAACCACTAAGCAATCTCTCCAGCCTCTTCCTTTAGGCTATTTTTCTATCTAGATTGTTTGGGGAGAATCTAGACCCCAGTTCTGGCTCTCCTTTCTTCAGCTTAGTGGCTTTTTGAGTATATACTCTGGAAGCTGGTTGCTGAAATATGGATGCTTATACTTCATCAAATCCAGCTAAAGCAGAGCTCTGGGGGTAAGACAAAAAAGCTTCATTTAATCAAGACTTTCTGATGGTTCTGATGCATGTTCAACTTGAAGACACACCACCGTAGGCCACTTCCTTGTTTCAAGAGCCTCCCTTCAGAATTTCCTTGGCACTCAAGTACAAATATCTCAGAATAACCAATTCCTAAAAACATTAGAGGCTTGAGCCTGGTGTGGTGGAGTACACCTTTAATCCCAGCACTCAGGAGGCATTGGTAGGAGGATTGCCATGAATTCAAAGCCACCTTGAGACTACATAGTAAATGCCAGGTAAGCCTGGGCTAGAGTGAAATACTACCTTAAAAAATGAAAAACATGGGCTGGAGAGATGGCTTAGTGGTTAAGGCTATGCCTGCAAAGCCTAAGGACCAAGGTTTGATTGGCCAGGTCCCATGTAAGACATATGCACAAGGTGGCCTATGCGTCTGGAATTCGTTTGCAATGGCTAGAGGCCCTGGCATGCCCATTCTCTCACTCTCTCTTTCTCTCTCTCTCTGAAATAAATAAATAAAAATAAAACATTTTTAAAAAGAAAGACAAAAAATTATTACATCATCAAGAGTAGACTCTGGAGGAAGAGGAAGCTGAAGTGGAATACCGGCTTTACCACTGGGCTGAGTCCAAGCTCCATGATTTGATCAAAGGCATTCTCTTCCTTTCCTAATCTCTAAATAAACAGTAATAGTAAGATTTATCCTATGTGTCTGTACAAGAATTATGCATTGGTACCATTTGTATGTGGAGAATCGGCACTCAATAAACTGGAACTGTTGCAGTTGCCTTCCCGTTTCTGGCACGGATCACCCGACCAAAAGCAGCTGATGGGAGGAAGGATTGGTTTCCAGCTTGCAGATTCTGGGAGCTGCTTCATCTTGTGGGAGAAGCTGGCTCACTGCATTATACATTCTTTCACAGCAGAGAGACACCAGCCAGCAGTGGCAAGGGCAGGCTGACTCTGGACCTTTGGGTTCAGAGACTGCCTCCAGTGACACACCTCCAGCAGGGCTCTGCCTGCAAGAGGCTGAGTCATTGAGGTCATTGTATAGTCAGCTTCAAGTTGCTGGGATGGACATCCAAACTCGACACAGCTGAGGGGAGGAAAGGTTTTATTTCAGGCTCACAGATCCAGGGGGAAAGTTCCCTCAGTGGTGGAAGATGCTGCTTCCATCCACCCAAGCAGAGAGAAACAGCCAAACAGCCAGCAAACACCAAAAGCAGCAAATGCAAATGGGCAGCAAGCAGCAGGGACCCTGCCAGAGCTCAGACTGCTCTGCATGCCTTTGGGCTGGAAATCAGATCTGCCCCCAAACACACCTTGAGCTGGATCCCAGGATAACCACCCCACATAAAACTTCCTTCAACGAGGCAGCTGGAGACTCAACTTACAAGCTTTAATAAAGCACCTGAGTCTAAGGGGGACACGCATTCAAACTACCACAGCCATTTACATTCAAACCACCACAGGAACTATGACTGTTTGGGTGGTTTTAAGTATTTGGAGAGTGTTATTTATTGTACCATGAATCAAATACAAAGATAAGTAAAATGAAAACTGGGAAGTTCCTGAGTCTGATCAGCAGAATAAACCATCCTCAAGAAATATCCAAACCTGGGGCTCGAGAGATGGTTCAGCGGTTAAAGGTGCTTGCTTACAAAGGCCTGATGACCTGGGTTCAATTCCCCAGTACTCACATAAAGCCAGATGTACAAAGTGGCACATGCATCTGGAGTTTGTTCGCTGTGGTAGGAGGCCCTGATGCGCCCATACTCACAAACTCCTATACCTTAATTTTCGCTCAGGTTGATGTCTGCTGTATTTCTTACCCTACACTCCTAAAATCGAACACATTAGTTTAAGTCACTGTGTTGGTGGTTGTTTGTCAAAGCAACAATAGAAAACTCATATGTTGAGTGGTTGGGATGATATTGGACATGTTTTCGTTAACTTACACTATGACACAGGTTCTAATCCATCTGGGCGAATGACCTGCTTTGTCTATTGATCATTTCACACTTCCTCTTGGCTCACAGTTGTTATTTCCTCCTAGGCCAAAATGCATGCACGGCATCTTTAAGCTTTATCTCATTCTTCCTGCTCTTGTACAATGATAGAGGAAGTAATGAGCCTCGAATTAATGGCAGAAGAAGCCAACAACTTGGATGATCCATCAAGGGGATGAGTAGCAGCTGAATAATTAGTTGCAATCTAAACTTCTTATCTGGGACAAAGACATAGTATTCTCCAGTGTACTTAAAGCTGTACAGCACTGTGCTCGTCTTCAGTATTATTCCAGAAAGTGTGTGTGAGAGACACCCAGGGTACACTTTATCAAAATTCTATGGAATTTAAGGAATACAACTTAATGGACTGGAGAGATGACTTAGCAGGTTAAGGCACTTGCCTGCAAAGCCAAAGGACCCAGGTTCAATTCCCAGGACCTATATAAGCCAAAAGCACAAGGTGGTGCATGAGTCTGGAGTTTGTTTGTAGTGGCTGGAAGGCCCTGGTGCACCTCTTCCCCCCACCTTTCTCTCTCATCTGCCCCCTCCCTCTCTATCTCAAATAAATAAATAAAATAAAATAAAATAATAAAAATAATATAACTTAACACTGTTCCTGATGATGAATACTGTGATAATAATCACATTCACTGCCATAAAAAACCTTTTAAGTAGTGGTGTAGACAAGGGAACCAAAGAGAAAAATCAGTGGCAAATTTATACAGAGAACTGACTTTTTAAACAATTCTTGTATAAATGATGAGAAATAATATACTAAAGTTAAATACATATGATTCTGATGTTTGTTTTCTACAACACTGTTAAAATAAAAGAAAGTGGTTTGTACTGTCATTAGTTTATAACATTCTGAATACGACTCTCTACTTACAAAATAAATAAATAAAATCCACAAGCATAATAGGAGTTAATATTTATAAAATTTTAAATAAATGAATAGTATGGGCTCCAATGTTAGGGCTTACTCACTGAATGTGGAATCTTGCTTTGAGATTCAGTATGTGTGATATTTTTGTCTCTTTTTTAAAATGTACTCTGGAGCTGGGTGTGGTAGCTCATACATTTTTAATTAATTAATTTATTTAACAAAGAAAGAGGGAGAGAGAAAGAGAATGGGTGTGCCACGGCCTCCAGCCACTGCAAAGGAACTCCAGATGCATGTGCCCCCTTATGCATCTGGCTAACATGGGTCCTGGGGAATCAAACCTGGGGCTTTTGGCTTTACAGGCAAATTCCTTAACCGCTAAGCCATCTCTCCAGCCCACTATTTCTCTCTTTTAAAAGTTTGGTTGGGGTCTGGGGGGATTGCTCAGTGGTTAAGGTGCTTGCCTGCAAAGCCTAAAGACCCAGGTTCTTTTCCCCAGGACCCATGTAAAGCCAGATGCCAAAAGTGGCACATGCATTTGGAGTTTGTTTGCAGTAGCTGGATGCCCTGGTGCACCCATTCTCTCTGCCTGTCTTTCTTTCCTCTATCTTTCTCTGCTTGCAAATAAATAATAAAATGCATATGTTTTTAAAAAGAAATAGACTATAGAGTGGCACAGAGAGGAGGGACAGTGTGCCAGGGACACATAGTAAGGCAGACAGGAAATGATGGTATGTTTGAGGAGGGTAACAGCCACGGAGTGTGGGGAAGTGGTTGGATTTTGTGATTATTAATACAGTTTGTCAAGAGATTATTAAAATAAAGACAAAATTAGAAAAAAAAAGACCATGGCAGAACAAATCCAAGTAATTGAATATCCTGTATATTTCCAATATATGAGTCTATTGTCCTAGAACTCCTACAAAAAAAAAAAAAGCAGTTAAACCACTTGTTGTTGAGATGAATACATTTTGTAATAGTTATTTTTTTGTTTTTGAGATAATTACTTATTTAAGAGAAGAACACACACACACACACACACACACACACACACACACACACACAGAGAGAGAGAGAGAGAGAGAGAGGAAATAAATGAATGAAAGAGGGAGAAAATGGGTGTTCCAGGCCTTCTGCCACTGCTTAATGAACTCCAGACACTTACACCACTTTGTGCATCTGGCTTTACATGAGTATGATAATTTTTTTAAATATTTTATTTATTTATTTATTTGAGAGAAAGGGTCAGAAGGAAAAATAGAGAGAGAAAGAGAGAGAAAAGGTTTTCCAGGGCCTCTAGCCACTGCAAACTAACTCCAGATGCCTGGGCCACTTTGTGCATCTGGCTTGCATGGGTACTAGGGAAACAAACCTGGGTCCTTAAGGCTTTGCAGGCAAGCCTGTTAACTGCTAAGCCATCTCTCCAACCCAATAGTTATATTTTTTAATGTTAGTAACAGACTTTGCCTAGTTTTAGTACATTGTGAAACTAAAAAAAGAAATCAAGAGTGTGTCTTTCATTTTCGTCACTATTCCAGGACTACTGCACAATGTTACAGTTTGTTTTTGATTTTCCACATGATTACCATCAATTTTTAGTTCACAGAAAGACACAAATACACAATGAAGGAATAAATCAAGCTCAAATGTATAGTGGTATGTTACTATTAAAAAGTCTATTGTAATCTAAGAGATTAATGACTGCATAATTATGAAGGTCGCAGGCACAACAGAAATACTGTGGTGGTATCGAGTCCATGGAATCTTTTCTAATAAAGAGAGATTTTACTGTTTATTCTCTGAGCTGTTCTCTCCAACATGAGAGTCGCTAGCTGTGGGCTGTGGAGCATATGAGACAAGAATCGTGTCGGCATTGCAAGGGGGAAACAAACCATGTAATGTAAAATACCTTCCTAGTGGATTTATGTTGAGCACATGTTGAAAATATTAGGAGTATGTAAGTTTTCATAAATTATGTTATTAATGTTAACGTATTTCTTTATAAATATTGATTAAAGTTGCATGTATAGGGCTGGAGAGATGGCTTAGCCATTAAGCGCTTGCCTGTGAAGCCTAAGGACCCCGGTTCAAGGCTGTATTCCCCAGGACCCACGTAAACCAGATGCACAAGGGGGCGCACGCATCTGGAGTTCGTTTGCAGTGACTGGAAGCCCTGGCGCACCCATTCTCCCTCTCTCTCTCTCTCTCTGCCTCTTTCTCTCTCTCTCTGTTGCTCTCAAATAAATAAATAGAAATAAAAAAATTGCATGTATAAGGCTGGAAAGATGGCTTAGTGGTTAAGGCGCTTGCCTGCAAAGCCAAAGAAGCCAGGTTCCATTCCCTAGGACCCAGGTAAAGCCAGATGCACAAGGTGGTACTCTGCCTCTCCCTCTAATAAATAAATGAATAAATATAATTTTAAAAAGATAAGAAAAAGTTCTTTGTTCCTGTATGGGACAGGAAAGTGGACAGAATGTGATAAAAAAATATAAGATGTGTTTTTAAGAAGGTTGAACCTCCTTTCTCTTTTTCACAGTGGGTGTGGTTTAAATTAAAAAAAAATTAGCATCTAACCTTTCAGTAAAAATTGTTGAGACTTAGGAAAACTGCAGTTTTCTTTAACTTAATGGCCACTGGCATAGAAAAAGAAAAAAACACAAAACAATGCTGTTCATACTCAAATTGAGTGTGATGGATTATAAATGGGAGTGTGGAGTAGGAAGATTGCTGTGAGTTCCAGGGCAGCCTGAGCTACATAGTGAGGCCTAAATCCAAACACGCACACACATATATGTACACATTCATATATACACTGTCCACTCTTAGGTCTGTGCCTGAGCAGAAACTACCCTATATCGTAAACTGTTGAGTTTCCAAAGAAGAATGAAGTTGTCCGTATACTTATTGTCCAGTCTAAAGCAGTGCATAACAGTGAGAATGTATGTATATATATATATATATATATACATATATATATATATACACATACATAGGCTTATTTTTTATTTTGTGAAACATTTTTAGTTGAAGATAGCATTCATTCTGTAGTTAAGACATTGGGATAGATACCTCAAAGCCCCATAATCAGAGGCTAAAATGTAATTTAAAATATTATACATTTAAAAATTGCTGAAAGAATAGGTGTTAAACACTCTCCCCATAAATTTGCTAAGTAGATGAGTTGATTTGCACGTTAATTGACTTGGTTTAAGTATTCCTCCATGTGTACAATATCAAAACTACATTATGCACCATAAATATTTATTATTATTGTCAATTACAATAAGAATTCATTGCACCTCTTATTGGTCTACAGGGAGCTTTTTGTTTGAATTGATGTTTCCGAGCCATTCAGAGGTTACATCTTCATATGAGACTCAGGTCATATTATACATCTAAATGTTAGGTTTTTAAAAACATTTTATTTTTATTTATTTATTTATCTGACAGAGAAAGAGGAGGAGGAGGGGGAGAGAGAGAGAGAGAGAGAGAGAGAGAGAGAGAGAGAGAGAATGGGCACACCAGGGCATCTGGCCACTGCAAATGAACTCCAGACACGTGCGCCCCCTTGTGCATGTGGCTAACGTGGGTCCTGGAGAATAGAGCCTGGGTCCTTTGGCTCTGTAGGCAAATGCCTTAACCACTGAGCCATCCCTCCAGCCCTGAATGTTAGGTTTTTAAAGTTATTTTAAATATTCTTATTTATTTATTTGTAAGGAGAAGGAGAGAGAGGGTGAGACAGAATGTGTGTGCCAAGGCCACTAGTTACCGCAAACAACACTAGATGCATGCATCTCTTTGTGGATCTGGCTTTACATGGGTACTGGGGAACTGAATACAGGTTGCTAGGCTTTGCAGAGGCAAGTGCCTTAACTGTTGGACTATCTTCAGCCCTTAATATTAGTTTTTGAGACAGAATGTCATCCAAGCTAGAATCAAGCTCATTATATAACCCAGGCTAGCCTCCAACTCATGATTCTCTTCCCTCTGGACCATCTCAGTTTTTCAAACAATTGCATATTGATGTTTTGAGAGGTGTGCTGTTTTCCATTGAGTTACCTTGGCAACCTTGACAAAAATCATTGCACATATTTACAAGTGTCTTTTGGTTATTTTATTCTGTTCCAAACAGACTTGTAAGTTATGTAATTATTCTTTACAATAAATCCTAAAATTAAAAAGGTCATTCATTTTATTCATCTTTTCAAAATTAGTTAGCCAATCTCAACGGCTGTTTTTTCAGAAGACTTTCAGGACAAGTTTATCTCTATCTTACCACATTTCTTTCTGAGATTTAAAAAATATACATATATATTTATTTATTTGTTATTTGAGAAAGGGAGAGAGAAAGAGAAAGAAGAGGAGGCAGGTAGAGAGAATGGGTGTGCAGGGCCTCCAGCCACTGCAAACTAACTCCAGATGCTTGTGACATATTGTGCATCTGGTTTACATGGGTACTGGGGAATTGGACCTGGGTTCTTAGGCTTCACAGGCAAGCATCTTAAATGCCAAGTTATATCTCCAGCCCTCTTTCTGAGATTTCAATATGAAATTCAATGATCTCATATCTCTATTTGCAAAAATTTACATGTTTTTAAAATTTATTTGAGAGAGAATGGGCAGACTAGGACCTCCCCCCATTTCAAATGAGCTCCATATGCATGCACCACCTTGTGTATCTCGTTTAGTTACATTTCTAAATTTAAAAAAGTATTTATTTCTTTGAGAGAGAGAAAGAGGCAGAGAGAAAGAGAGGGCACACCAGAGCCTCCAGCCACTGCAAACGAACTCCAGATGCATGCGCCCCCTTGTGCATCTGGCTTATGTGGGTTCTGGAAAGTTGAACTGGAATTCTTTGGCTTTGTAGGCAAACGCCTTCCTTAACTGTTAAGCCATCTCTCCAGCTCCTACATCTTTATTATGTACAATCTTCCAGTCCATGAATCCAGTTCGCTTCTATGTTTATTGAGATCTTTGATGATTTCATTTGTGTGTATTATGTTATTTCAGCATACTTGATAGATTTACCACTATTTCATCTTAATTATTATAAATGCTATTTTAAAAATATTTTGTTTATTTGCAAGGAGAGAGCTGGAGAGAAGAGACAAACAGAGAGAATGTGTGCACCACGGCCTCTAGCTGCTGCAAACAAACTCCAGAAGAGTGTACCACTCTGTGCATCTGGATTTATGTGGGTCCTGGGGAATCAAACCTGGGTCTTTAGGCTTTGTAGGCAAGCGTCTTAACCACTGAGCCATCTCTCCAGGATATTTTAATTTTAAAATGAGGTATCCTAATTTTTATTACCAGCATGTAGAAGCATAGTTGGGGTGTGAGGGGGATGTCATTTAAGGATAGATTGCTTGCCTAGCATGAGCCAAGCCTGAAGTTTCAACACTGAGGAAAATAAAAACCTAGAAATATCAGTGATTTTTTTTCAACTATCACCATTGACAAACTGACATATGATTTCTATCTGCAATCTTTCTGAGTTTACTTGTTAATGCTCATGTGTGAAAGCTAAAAAGCTAGGGGAAAGTGAATGAGGAATGATGATATTAAGGGTGGGAAAAATGGGGGGGATGTGGATAAGGAGAGACAGGATTGAAGGTTCCTGGTTATGTTGTAGGAAGGCCACTGTATCATCTTTCATAGGGATCACTTCATCCCTTCCTTTCTTGGCAGAATACCTTTGTCTTTGGTTAACTGCTTTTACTTTATTTGACTCATTTGTTCATTTTTTAATTTTTTTGTTTCTTCTCCTCCCCTCTCCATTTTCCCCACCCCTCCTTTCCCTCCCCCCCACCCCCTGCCGCACCTCTTTTGTTCTTTGTTGCTGCACTGGCTTGAATTCTCAGCACTGATATGAAGGTAATGGTATTTATTTGTTTTTCTTTGAGGTAGGGTCTTGCTCTAGCTCAGGCTGACCTGAATTCCTATGTAGTCTCAGGCTAGCCTCAAACTCACCGCGATCCTCTTACCTCGGCCTCCTGAGGGCTGGGATCACACTGCTGGGATTATGTGTCCAGCAGTGCGAACATTTCTGCCTTACTTCTAACTCTTAGCATCAAAGAGAAACACCCAGGTCTCACCCTTAGAAATCACATTAGCTGTAGGCTTTTGTAGATGTCTTTTTTTCAAGTTCAGGCTATCCCTCTCTGTCCCTAAAATCTGAGTCATTTAATAATGAATGGCTGTTGAATTTTATCAACTTCTTGACTACATAGATTGATATGATCATCTAAATTTTCTTTTTACATTGTTACTATAGAGGATATAATTTTGGCTTTTTTATATTGAGCCTGATTTGTATGTCTGGAGTACTCCTTGCTCATATATGCCTATTTTAATATATTGCTGAATTACAGCTACTTAAAAATTTAAAGGATTTTTGCATCTATATTCATGAAGGAAATGGCCTATGGCTTTCTTATTTTGTATTTTCCTTGTCTAGTTTTGTAATCAATCTAACTCTCATTTCATAATATAAATAGGGAATTATCTCTTTTTTGTACATTTGCCAAAGACATTTGTATAAAATTAGTGTTTACTTGAATTCTTCACATTCTCCAGTGAGATGATCTGCACCTGGAACTTTCTGCCTTGGAGTTGTTGGTTGGATTTTTTTTAATTTTTATTTATTTATTTATTTGACAGACAAGAAGAAAGTCTGCCCCTGTATGCTAAGGGGAACAAAGAGCATGTCACCTCACCACTGTGAGGTGAGCCCTCAAAGTCAGCTTTCCTACTTGCCCTCTGTTGACAGTTAGTCAGCAGGGCAGTGGCGGGTGTGTGCATGGCTGAGCAGGGCCTTCCGCTCCCCAGTGAGTCTCCATGAGCACGTCCACGCTTGGGAAGGGTAGGCATGTCCTGTGAACATTTCCCACAAAGCCCCCACTGTTATCATGGGAGGGAGACTTGGTCCCCACTACATGATGGTGAGTATCCTGCCCCTTCACCTAACCTCCACTCTTAGCAAGACTGGGATGGACTGGTGCCTTATTACTGAGTGGAACTGGAGATCTAGGCCATCTTATGATCTCTACTGATCTGTAGTGAGGAGTTATTCCCGGCTCCGTAACCTTGTCTCTGTGAGACCATGATGATTGGGTGTTAGAGTACCTCATTAGTGTAGCACAAGTGGAAAGCAGGGCTCCCTGTAAGGATTCTTGGTAAAGAGTCATAGTTGGATGCAATTGCCACCATTTAGAAAAATTAGTCATAGAACAATTTTTACATTGTTCCAGGAGGTTTATTGTTTCCTCCTAAGTGTACTGTAGTCCATGCTGACTTTAATTAAGGACTTTAAGGAAAACAATTATCTCTGACCCATTTTCTTGTTTTTCCAATTCTATGCCAGAGCCTCTTTTAGATACATTGACCAACACTTCACTAACACCAATTTTTACTGGAAAAGTAAACTTAGAGATTGGGACACCAAGTGAAAGACAGAGAAAGACAAACATTATACAGAAAACCACAGATATCTGCAGCGTAGAGAGCGAAAGATTTTTCTATAGAGGGGCCACATTGGACTCAAGGAAGAGACAGCCGGGCTGGAACTGTGTCATGCAGCTCTTCAGCGCTCGATTCCTCATGATCCTGAAATGGCATGCTTGTCGTCTCCGGCATGGAAGCAAGAACCTTGACTGCTGAGCCATCTTTTCAGCCCCTTCCTTAGGTCTTAAGACCCTCAGTCAGTCCAGTTTTTACTTATCCAATCTTTAGCATTCGTTGTAGTTAGTAGGAGAAATAGGAAAATCAAAAGCTTGGTAAGTCCATCTTCGCAGAAGTGGAAGTCCTTCTGGGCTGGCGGTGTTCTTTCCCTCCCACAGCTCAGAAAGGGGGACAGAACATCTTCAAGGATGCTTGAGCCTTCATGAGTTCTTTTTATGGATGAATATGAACAGGTCCGCATGCAGAGGAGGACAGACGTAGAGCTCAGCATAGCCTCTCACTGTCTTGCCCAGTTGGCCATTTTGAAACTACCCATGGTCTTCCATAGGAAACTACTCCAGATGTGTGCTTCCAGAGGAGCAGAGAAGCAGACCCACGAGCCGGGTCTCCTGATGACATCCACCAGCTGGAGAAAGTTGTTTAGACTTTTCCTTCTGTGAGACTTCTAATGACCACAGGAATCTCAAATTACCACGAATCGTTGGATATAGGTGGTCAGCCAGTCCGTCCACCTGCTCTTATTAGCTCCGACCAGTCTTGATAGACGGCTTCTGAGACAGTTGCAGTTCTTCCTATAAAAGAGAAGGCATGCAACATTACTTAGCATGGTACTCATTTATTCTGGCCAAGTTGGCACTGAACTTCATTTTTAAAAATATTTTTATTTATTTTATTTTCTTTTATTTGCAAAGAGAGAGAGAGAATGGGCATGCCAGGGCTTCTAGCCACTGCAAATAAACTCCCTATGCATGTACCACTTTGTGTATCTGTCTTGACATGGTTACTGGGGAATTGAACCCAGGTCATTAGGTTTTGCAGGCGAGTGCTTTAACTGCTGAGCCATCTCCCTAGCCATGGACTTGATTTGTTAGTGCAGCTGACTAACAGGGACAATAGCAAAGGACTGAAGGGGAAAAAAAATAACCGAGGAAGTGGTAGGGAGTCTAGCTCTAGGGGAACATAAAGAAAATGCATCTTGTCTTCTGTCCTTTAACCTGGAAGGTATCACCAATGGTGACATAATAGAAAAAGGAAGGACTGTGCTGGCCCCACTAGGTACCCGCCCTCCTGAGCATCTCATTGTTAGTGTGGGATCAAGTTCACCCTCCTGGGCACAGAGAGGGGTTGAGAGGCTAAAGTGCAGGGATGGGAACTACACTCCTCCTCTAGTGAGTGAGCACACAGTTCTCACCATCGTCAGCCTTGCATTATCAATTGCACTTCTCTCTCTCTCTCTCTCTCTCTGTCTGTGTTTACATTTTCCCACCTTCCTTCTCCTATACTTCCATTCAGTAAGAAAGTGGAAGATGGGGCTGGGGAGATGGCTCAGCAGTTAAGGCGCTTGTCTGTAAACCCTAATGACCAGGGTTTGATGCTCTAGTACCCATTTAAAGCCAGATGCGCAAAGTGGTACATGCAGCTGGAGTTTGTTTCCAGTTGCTAGAAGCCCTGGCATGCACATTTTCTCTCTTTCTCTCACTTGCTCTGTATCTCTGCTTGTAAATAAATAAATAAAATATTTTAAAAAAGAAAGTGGGATATGGGGCTGGAGAGATTGCTCAGTGGTTAAGGTACTTGTCTGCAAAGCCTAATGACAGGTCAGTTCCCCAGAACCCATGTAAAGCCAGATGCACAAAGTTAGGCATAAATCTGGAGTTAATTTGCAGCGGCTAGAGGCCCTGGCATGCACGCTCCCCCATCTGTCTCTCTGCTTGAAAGAAAGGAAGGAAGAAAGAGAGGGAGAAAGAAAATATTTTAAAAGGAAAGCAGAGGAAGAAATTCCTGGATGAACATGGTATAACTAAATGGCCCTAAGGATCTTTCATCATAAACAATGAGAGTAGAGAAACATGTTTGAAGAAAATTGAAAGATCAGACAAAATACCCATTTCTTCATAAAATGCATGGCATTCATTCAATACATGTCTATCACTCACTCATTCATGAAATATGTCATTTGTTCATTCATTAAACATATGAGTCAGTCATCATAAAGTGTTATTCATTCATGAAATATATGTCTGCCACTTACTAGATGTCAGACTTTATGCTATACTTTGTAATAAAAAAAATATGGTACAGGGCTGAAGAGATGGCTCCGCAGTTTAGGTGCTTGCCTGCAAAGGTTAAGGACCCAGGTTTGATTCCCCAGTACCTATGTAAACCAGATGCACAAGGTGGCCCGACATGTCTGAAATTTGTCTGCAGTGGCTGGAGGCCTTGGTATGGTCATTCTCTCTCTCTCTCTTTATCTGCCTCTTTCTCTTCTCAAATGATAAAATTTTAAAAGTGGTACAGTTCTCAACAGAATTTTTATAGAGGATAATGAAACAAATGATAGTTGTATAGTATGAGTGATATCAAACAGTTTTAAGAAAGATACTTATGAATTTCTAATTCCTTCCTGGGTGTTGAGGAACAGTAAGATTTCACTGAGATAATAGTCAAATTAAGTCTTGTTGATAAGAAGAGCAAGAATTAAGAAAAGAAGAATAATGGCTGGGGAGATGGTTCATCAGTTAAAGGCACTTGCCTGCAAAGCCTGCTGGCCTGCAGTTCAATTCCCCATTACACCTGTAAAGCCAGATGCACAAAGTTGCACATGCATCTGGACTTTGTTTGCAGTGGCAAGAGGACCTGTCAAGCTCATTCTCTTTCTCTCTCTCTCTCTCTCTCTCTCTCTCTCTCTATATATATATATATATATATATACATATATATATATATATATATTTATCTCACAAATACATAAAGAAAAATATTTTAAAAAGAGATACAGGAAGCAGAAAAATAAATGGGAAGCCGTACCAGCAAAGCTTTTAGATTATAACAGCTGGTTATCATATACCAATAGCAAGCAAATCATTATACAAGAGACACAAAGTAGATACAGAAAATTTACATGAAAGTGAAGATTGATCTGTTTCAAGTTATCATAAAGGAAATTTGGTCTTCAAGGGCTGCTTTGTAAGTTAGTAACAGTTTGCTTAGAAGCAAGAATTCCCTCCACTGGTCTCTTTACTTCCAACATCAGATGCTCTGTGCTTGAGAGAAGAGAAAATTATTTTTTCTTGAGTTTGGCACATCAATAGACCATGCATGTAACTTGATACATAGTTAACTCACCTGTTCTCTTTTGCTTTTGACTGGTCACATCCTTTGGAATTCCTTCAGGGGTGTTAAGACAGCCAGGGAAGATCAAGAAGTTACTGCTGGGAGTGAATGCCATCAAAGGTGGTACATATTCCTGCCCATATGCATGCGCTCTCTCCAGTCTTTCTGTTCACATACACAGAAGTGACATCCACTAGCATGTACAGAGAACTGCTGTACTCATTTGTCCATGTAGATTTTTATTTATTTATTTGACAGAGAAAGAGGAAGAGAGAGAGAGAGAGAGAGAGAGAGAGAGAGAGAGAGAGAATGAGCACACCAGGGCTTCCAGCCACTGCAAATGAATGCCAGAAGCATGTGCACCTTGTGCATCTGGCTTGCATGGGTACTGGGGAATTGAACCTGGGTCCTTAGGCTTTACTGGCAAGTGCCTTAACTGCTAAGCCATCTCTCCGGCCCCTAGATTTTTAAATATATGAAGCATTACTTATTCATGTTATCTGACTATATCACATTTTATTAAAAAGATACCATTTTCTAAATCTACATTTGTTTCCTTATAACAAAAAGGGTTCAGGGCTATAGCTCTACCCAAGAGAGCCTGTTCTCCCATGTTTACCAAGTCTTCATGGCTGTTTCCTTAAGTCTGGTTAGATTTCCTTATCTATCCTTCTTTTTTGACCCCAATAGAATCATAACTTGTGCATCCTTAAACAAATGAAATGATTTCAAGTGTAGTTCACTTGATTTTAGAGATCTGTAATTTAGGATTTGTCCAGATATAGAAGTCAAGTTAGAGATTTGAAATGTACGAGTAGTGCCTTTCAGAAGTGGTCCTTACGTAGGAGTGAGAAGAAGTAAAGAAAGAGTGCGGAAAAGAGGTCAGCTCTCTGGTAACTCCCTGGAAGGCTTCTAAAAATATTCAAAATGCTCTTACTGAGGAGCAGGGGAACCAGAGCACATGTTCACCGCTTCTTATTGGACAGAGTCATTCCTGGGAATAATTAACCTTCCCTATACCCATCCTGCACCTGGGCCGCTTGCCTTTGGGATAAATGTTGGGAAAGCAAAAATGCTGCGAGAAGTCTACATTGCAGCGATAGGTACCCCAGAGGGACAAGTGCCTATGCATGAGGCACCAGTACCTTCTGCTACACAGTGATGTTTCTTTAAGGGAATGTGAGTCCAGGTCTTTTGAGAGACATACAATGAAGTAGATTAAGCATGGAACCGCCTTGATTGTGGGAAACATCTGCGAGTGAAAATGGGAATGGCTGGGGATTTCAAGAAGATCTGAGGCTGAATCTGAGAGGAACTGGATTATGTGGAAGTATCCCAGACTGACTACCAACCTGTCTAAGAAAGGGTTGGTAGAGTCACTGTGAAGTCCCTCAGCCAGAAGTTGATGTATGTTGTTCATAAATAGGCCTGCTTTCATAGTCTTGCTATACTGCTTAGACTGGGGGCGGCACCTGAGAGAAGAGGCCTCCTAGCAAATGGTTTGGTTCCAGAGCATGCTGGCTAGGCCATCACAAACAGTAATAATAAGACAGGGAAGAAAATGTCCAATAATGTGCTTATATCAGTTTATTCTTCTTTCTCAACTCCTTGTTCAAGGACTCCATTTTTTTAAAAAAAATATTTTTATTTATTAATTAATTTTTGTTTTTTCAAGGTAGGGTTTCACTCTAGTCTAGGCTGACCTAGAATTCACTATGTAGTCTCAGGGTGGCCTTGAACTCACCTCTGCCTCCCAAGTGCTGGGATTACAGGCGTGCACCACCACACCTGGCTCTACTTACTTATTTTTAGGCAGAGAGAGATAGACAGAAGAGAGACAGAGAGAATGAGTATGCCAGGGTCAACAACCACTGCAGACAAACTCCAGACACGTGGGCCACTTTGTGCATCTGGCTTTCTGTGGGTATTGGGGAATGGAACGCTGCTCTTTAGGTTTTCAGGCAAGCACGTTAGCTGCTGAGCCATCTCTCCAGCCCTAAGGACTCCATTTTAAGAGCTCAAAACTGCAGGGATCATATTACAGCATAAATGGTACAAACTGCAGTTCTTGATTTCCTGAGAGCCTTGTTTAACGTGCACCAGCACCCCAATGATAACATCTGTAGCTAATTTTGTCATGTTACGGGATAAACATCTCAGACTATTTGGTTTTCCAATTTACTGGGTTCTACTGTATGTGTATCATTTTTTACAGCATCCTCTAAAATGGTGAAGGCCAAGTACTTATTTTTAATCATCAAGGAGGTAACCCTTCAGTTTTCATTAGTTTTTCCACAAGAGAAATATGGGGGCTGGAGAGATGGCTCAACAGTTAAGGCACTTTTCTGCAAAGCCTAACGACCTGGGTTCAGTTCCCCGGTACCCACATAAAGTCAGATGCAGAATAAGGCCCACAAATTGAGTTCATTTGCAGTGGCTGGAGACCCTGTTGCACCCATTCTCTCTGTCTGTCTCTCTTTCTCTCTATCTGCTTGCAAATAAATAAATAAAAACATATTTTAAAAACATGGGAGTATTAGTTGCTGATTTTTTTAAACCCTCTTATAGGTTTTCAGGTAGTGTCAGGCACTGTGAGGCCATGGATATCCAGGCCATTTTGTGTCTGGAGGGAGCATGTTTTATGGAGTCCTGCTGTTCCTTTGGCTCTTACATTCTTTCTGGCACCTCTTCCACATTAGACCTTGAGCCTTGGAAGGTGTGATAGAGATATTGCAGTACTGAGCACTGCGGTCATTTCTTTCCATCACTATGATACCTTCTGAGTCGTCCCAAGGTCACTGCCATCTGAAAAGAGAAGATTCTCTACCCAAAGTGAGAGTAGCATTAATATAAGGGTGTGAACATTAACAGAAGTGCTTACTGGGAAGTTTGATAAGCATAGTATATACATTTAGCCAGACAACAGCAGACGTTACACCCCTAGGGCTCATGACTACCCCTGTTTTAAGATTTCAGTATCAGGGATGTATTCCCTCCCATGGAGCAGGCCTCCAGTCAAATTAGAGGGTGGTTGGTTTCCCCCATAACAGACATGCCACTACTGTACCCATTGGCTCATTTGGCCTGGCTGGCTAAATATAAGGCTTGCAATGTCCACTGTTGAGTATCTTCTCTGGTGATTGCTCTCTTTCCCATTGAACTGCATGCAGTGTGGCTTTTTCCAGCTTTCTGTCAGCTGGTCTATATGGAGGAGGTTTTCAGCTCAGCTCCAGCAGGATTTCTCACTGAACTCACAACCCAAGTATTTGAAGTCTTCAGCAAAAGGGTCTTTCCATCTATTGCTACTGGGAAACCAAGGGCCTCGGCAATGACCTGTAATGATTTGGGGCATCAGGGATCTCTCTGGCCAACAACTCACTGGAAGGTATCCCCTCCCTGGCACTGAAAATTTTCTAGTAACAATCTATGACTCCTGAGTGTTCCATTGTCCAAAAAAGTAGGTTTCCATATGACTTATTTATATCCTCTTAGATTTTGATTAGCCCTCCCTCCACCTTTCCTTTATTCAATCTCTTCCCCTGACCTCACTTAGGCCTTTTCACCCCCATTTTTTTTTTATTGATTTATTTGAGAGCGATAGAGAGAGAAAGAGACAGAGAATGGGCACGTCGGTGGCCTCCAGCCACTGCAGATGAACTCCAGACACGTGCGCCCCCTTGTGCATCTGGCTAACGTGGGTCCTGGGGAATGGAGCCTCGAACGGGGTTCCTTAGGCTTCACAGGCAAGCGCTTAACCGCTAAGCCATCTCTCCAGCCCTTGTTTTGGTTTTTTGAGGTAGAGTCTCACTCTAGCCCAGGCTGACCTGGAATTCACTATGTAGTCTCAGGCTGTCCTTGAACTCACCGCTGTGAGTTCCCTCTACCATTGTCTCCTGAGTGCTGGATTAAAGGTGTGCACCACTATGCCTGGCCTTTTTTGTGGGGAGGGGTCATTTTTTTAAAAACTTATTTATTTGAAACAGAGGGAGAGATTGAGTATGGATGCACCAGAACCTCTTGCTATTATAAACAAACTTGAAACACATGCACCACTTTGTGCATCTGGCTTTATGTGGGTACTGGGGAAATTGAACCTGGGCCATGTCAGGATTTACAAACAGGCACCTTTAACCACTGAGCAGTCTCTCCAGCCCTAGTTGCCAATATTCGTTCTTTCCACCCCCTCTTCCGCAAAATTTCCCTGAGCCATGTTGGGTTCATTTTTGGTCTGCTTCAGTGATGAGGTGTTGGGGGCCTCTGAGGCTCTGGCTCTCTGATTTGGTAGGAGTTGATTTTTCTCTGTGCTGATCTCCTTCCCCCTTGTGCTGGTATCTGGTTCATCAGGAAAACAGCCCCCTTGCTTGTTTCTCCAATTTTTCTTAGTTTCAGCCGGGGCCCTTTTGAGGTATGATGGGGTGGCTCTGTCCTTAGGATCTACATCTATCTGAAAAAGAGAAGCAGATTCTCCAACGGAGAGTAAGTTAGCACCAGAACAAATGAGATAACCCTTACTTTTTTTTTATAGAGAATTTAATAGGTGTAGGCCCTCTTGTAGCCCACAATTGATGGTAGCTTGATATTGGAGAGTGGGCTTACGTTTGGATCTGGTTCTGACTTGTTTCCCAGCTCTAGCTATGGGTCCCATACCAGTGAGGGGATCAGTTAGCCGAATTGAGAGCAGTTGGTTCCCCACCATGGCTGTGTGCCACCACTGCACTTGTGTGGGCATCACAACAAGTTATTTGCTGCTAAGTAGGTTAGACCATGCGTTGCTTGGACAGATATTGGTCAATTTTCCCCAGTCGCCCATGTAGCACCTTCTGGCACTAGACGCGCTGACAATATTCTTTTTGATGCTTTAAGGTACTAGGAACTGAACCTAGGTCTTTAAACATGAGAGGCCAGTGCTCCACCACTAACCTATGTCCTCAGGCCTCTTCCTACATTTTATTTTGAGACCGTCTCTCTCTCTCAATTGTCCAG
The DNA here is from genome assembly GCA_036346955.1 of Dipus sagitta. Lineage (NCBI taxonomy): Eukaryota > Metazoa > Chordata > Mammalia > Rodentia > Dipodidae > Dipus > Dipus sagitta. The sequence goes on from CM070784.1 coordinate 54,075,092, forward strand.
GCTGGCCTTGAACTGGAGCCCAGACTGGCACTAAACTTGTGATTCTCTTGCTTCAGCCTCATTTGGATCTGGAATTACAAGCTTCAACACCCTCCTTTGATCCTCCTCCCTGATCCACTGAACTTCCTTCCAACTGGACCCTCCTCTATGCTGATGCCATTCGTTTGTCCCCTCCATTACCCATGATACCCGAAGGGACCCAACATTACACAGGATGTGTGCAGGTCATGACAGCTGTTAGGAGGTCGTGAACACAATCACCTCTCTGTGCCCGGAAGACAATCTTACACAGCACTCCTCCTCCTCCTTTGAGTCTTAAATTATTTTTATTTCATTTTATTTATATTCACAAGCATATAGAAAGAGGAAGAAAAAGCAAAGAGAAAGAGAGAGACAGAGAATGGGCACACAAGGGGCTTCTGCTACTGCAAATGAATCCCAAACACATGTACTACTTTATGTGTCTGGCTTTACGTGGGTTCTGGGCAATCCAACCTGGGCCATAAGGCTTTGTGAGCAAGTGTCTTTAACTTCTGAGCCATTTCTCCAGTGCCCTGGCTCTTTGTGCCACATCTTCTGCTATAGTCCCTGAGCCTTGCAGGGTGTGATAGAGATGTCTCACTTAGTGATGAACAGTCCACTGTCACTTCTCTGCACTTTGGTGAGTTTTGAGACACCCAGTGGTCACTGCCATGTGAAAAGAGAGCTGTAGTACCCCAAAGTGAGAGTAGCATTACTAATGGACATAAACATTAAGTAATTAGAGGGAAGTCTGGTGGGCATAATATATCCATTTAGCTAAACAATAGTAGTGGTCCCCCCACCACCTTCCTAGTGTTTACAACCTCCTAAGCCATAGACTTTTCATTAAGTTTTCAATCCAAGACAGAAATTCTCTCCCATGGAGTGGGCCTCAAGTCCAATCAGAGAGCAGTTGGATCACCCATAACAGACATGCCACCATTGCACTTTGGGCACATCTTGCCTGGTTGGCCAGTTGTGTAGCTTGCCGGGTCCACTGCTGGTTAAGACTGTTGATGACTTTTCTCCCCCCAGCAGGCCTCTTAGTGCATGATGACAATCAGCAGGGATTCCAGCTCAGCTCTGGCTTGATTTCTCAGTTTCTTTACAACCGAAGCATATAGTGCCTTCAGTAATAGTTACCATCTACTTCCAGTGGGCAACCAACAACTTACCATCTAGTTCTGGTGGGCAACTAAAGGCCTGAGCCTTACCTTGTATTGTTCTGTGGGCCCCAGTGGCCATCCTGACCAAGAATTTACTGGAAGTTTCCCCAACCTTAGCACTAAGATTTTCCTGTAATGGTCTTGGGACAAGAATATTGCTTTCTTTGTTAACAAATCCAATGTTGTTAAGCTGCTTGACTGCAGCCTGAGGACCCCACCACCTGGTTCTCTAACCCTTTAGTTACTTGGCTTCTCCTTAGACCCCTCCTTACTATAGGAACCCTGTTGCTTGTAGCCCCTGTCTCATCAAATTTCTCATATAATAAATAACTAATATTGCTAAGGTTGCTACTAATAGGGTCTTCATACACCACCTAACTGTATCTGGACCTATGGCAAATTAAAAGAACTCATTTGGAATGATACGGCCCCATTATAAAAACAAAGGGGGAGTTGTTGGGCACTGCCAAGCACAGGCTGAAGCCTTCAGGAGAGGGGCCTGAGCTGCCAGGTACGGCTAAGGACCCCTGGACTACAAAAGGCCACTCCCTCTCCAAGCCTGGCACACCTGAACTTAGGCTTTGCCCATAGCCCTGTTACCTTTGGCCAGTTGCCTGGGAAACTCCTTATCAGCTGGCAGCCTTCACACAGTCCTGAGACCCTAGAGCACCTGACCCCCCTGCCATTGCCTACCTGCTGGAAAGAATGTCCCTAGGCATAGGCTAGCAACATTTAAACCCACCAGTCCCCTTAGGGTCCTCCTCCCCACCCTCAGATGCTTATAAACCCATTTCCCTGACAATAAACTGAGAGAGCTGTTCACACCAACACTCCTCCCGAAACTCTTACTTTCGATTGCTCACCCACCCCGGTGGCCTGGGCATCTTTGGGGGATTGTAGCCGGCCACAGAGCAAGAACCCAGGAACCCACACTATGGCTTTTGTATACAGTGTTATCCACCCCCACAGGGTACTTCTGCTTAAACTCTCTTAAAAAATTATTTGTTTTCAATTAGCTAATCTAGAAATAGAGTCCCTTATGGCTTACTCATAACATCTTTCATTTTGGTTAATCCTCTCCCAACCCCTCCTCTCCTTCATCCACCTTCCCTTATCCCACATATGGCATTTTTGTTTTGAGGCAAGCCCAAGAGACTGGATTTTTGTTTTGTGAGAGCATGAGAGCGAGAGAGAGAGAGAGAGAGGGAGAGAGAGAGAGAGAGAGAGGGAGAGAGAGAAAGAGAGAGAGAGAGAGAACTGGCATGCCAGGGTCTCCAGCAACATGTGCCATCTGGTGTGTATGCGTGACCTTGTGCTCTTGTGTCACTTTGTGCATCTGGCTTACAAGGAACCTAGAGAGTGGGTCCTTAGGCTTCAGAGGCAAGTGCTTTAACCACTAAGCAATCTCTCCAAGCCTGACATATGGTATTTTTGTATTAGTTTTTATTGTCTTTTGTAATCTGGAGGCTCTACATAAATATTTGCACTGGATGCAAACTTATGTTCTGCTATTATAATAGTATGCCTAGTATAAAAATGATCATAGGTTGGGGTAGTACTCTGTCTGGGTTTTGGATTAACATGCCCTCTGTTGACACTGTAATGAAGAGCTCACATTTAACCATCAATAGATAAAACAAGACCCACTCAGCCTAGCATACATGAGGGTCGGTCAAGTACCCGAGTTCTAATGTCATTTGTGTTATTCAGCGTTGCATCTCAGGGCACTGAAATGTTCATCTATTCTGTCATCTAATTTAACAAATGAATAGATAGTGTCGCCCCTATTTACTATGAAGAGATTCAGTAGAATAACACCATTAAGTCAATTTTTGAGAGTCCAGGTGAGTTATAAATAGCATGCAGTATTATTCAGCTGCAGCGTCTCTCAGCTCCCATAGATGTCCTTGTGATTATCTGCCATTTTCTAGTCACATTTTTCACACTTCATCGCGTGTAATCATAATGGAAGGGTATTAAACTAGAAATATGAGAGTCTAACAGTAATACTTACATCAACCCTATCTTATTATAATTTAAATTTTAGAAAATCTATAAGATTACTATCATCAACATTAGGGCATTCTGTCATTTGGCATAAAAGAATTCCAACGAAACAGGGGAGAGGGTCTAAGATAACATTTCTTTCTGCAGTTTGATCTTACTTGCCTCAGTGCTATGCAACTCCCACAAGTATGACAACACCGTTTTACCTCACCAGGAAGGCCAAGACAAGCTGCTGTGCATGTAACATGCATTCTACCTTCTTACATATCTATCGTGTATATATCTGTTTATTGTTCAACATACATGTATGTAAGTGTGTTTCCTCTGTTCCCCGGCCAGCGGGGCTTCAACGGGAGCACGGACCCCAGAAAACCTGGAATGAAGGGAACAAGAGACACAAGGAACCGACAGCAAGACAGGAGTCTGATCAAGCTGCCGATTTTTATTTTTCTCAGGGTGCCTTTTATACAGCAGAACAGAGGAGTTTGTCAGCAGTTTAGGTATTGCTACAGTTCTGTTTCAATAGGGTAAGGTCCCGGCCCTAAGGCCACAAGATGTTCCACAGCTACAGGATAAGGCCCCTAGCCCCAAGGCCATGAGATAACGACTCCCCCATTCTTTATGGGTTACATGGGTTAACAAACAACTGCAGGCCTTGTGACTTTCCAGAACAGACAACTTATTACAAAATGGAGTCATTATTTAAGATGGAGGTACTTTTGTTTTCCTAGTGTCCAATGGTTCCCCACATCTCCTCCCTTTCTATTAGTTTTAGAAGGTGTTTTCTGTGGCGGCCAATTTTTGTAAATTTTGGTAGGACTCCCAGGGTCCCGTGATTTCATGGTGGGCCTGTAACCAACTGGGGGAGCATTGACCTGACTCCTCCCGTGGGGTTCTTACCCCACCTTGGTTGCTCTTGGTACCTTTTGGGGAGGGGAGGCAGAGCCAACACAGAAAGTACGGTACCAACCTCCATGCAAGTCAGGTTTGACTCTCAGGGAATTCAGAAGCGGTCAAAAGGGACCTTCCCTTGCGGTGCTATGCCTCGCACCCATGTTGGTGCCCATATTGTACTCACACATTTGTGAGCCAATATGCACAGGTCTGAATCCTATGCAGCTCCTAAAGGAGGGGAGTCACTCAGATCATTTTAAGTTTAGATAAGTGTCAATAAGGGAGGAGATATGGGGCACACCCGCTAACTAGGGTGAAGGTTCAGCACCTAGGCCAGGGACAACATAGAGGGAGAAAGACTGTAAGTAGGACCTTTGATAAGAATTATAACATCCCCCTTCACCATAAGAGTGGTGAAGATCAATTTCAGGAGCAGTATGTTGTGTAAAAATCGTGCCAAGTCCCCAAGCGTTCGGGCTGCTGAGGGCCATTTTGCAGAGGTCTGGAGTTAGGGTCAGCCAAGGGATGGTCTGAGAAACCGTAGATTGGGCCCAGATCACATCACCAACTTCACTGAGCATGGTCCAGGTGAAATTCATGGGTCGAAGGTCAGCAGTGATCAATCCAGATGCCAGGAGCAAGAGACCAACAAAAGCAGGGGCAGCCATAGTCCTGAAAAGGAAAGGACAAAACTTCAGGGGGGCGGGGAGCCTTCCCTGGGAGAGGGTGAATTTTTAAGGGGTGAGGGTGGTGTCCATTGGCGAACTAGATGCTCTGGGAGCCAACGAGGCCCATCATTTTGTTGATCATAAACGCAAGCAGAGCCGCGTCCCCAAATGAGGACGGGATCGGGGCCATGCCACTGAGAAGTGAGGGGATCACGCCACTGAACGAGAGCGTGAGTGGAGGCCGTGGTGGGATGCCAAAGGCGGTCAGCAGCTGATTTGCCAGAACTGTCAAGGCTTAAGAAATTAAGAACAAACAAAGCATGGGCCAAAATGTTCCGTGGGGTATTTTTTATACCATAAAAGGGGTGAATTTTTAATTTATTAAGTGTAGCCTTAAGGGTTTGATTAGCCCTTTCTACAATGCCTTGCCCCTGAGGGTTGTAGGGAATGCCAGTGACATGTCTTATCTGAAGCATAGAGCAAAAGTTCTTGAAGGTATGGCTAGTGTATCCAGGACCATTGTCTGTTTTAATGATTTTTGGAGTTCCCAATGTAGAGACACATTGAAGAACGTGAGAGATGACATTTTTTGAAGCTTCACCAGCATGGAGAGAAGCGAAAATAAAACCGCTAAAGGTATCAATTGTAACATGAACATATTTAAGCTTGCCAAAATCTGAGAAGTGAGTTACATCCATTTGCCATATCTCATTGGGAAGAAGACCGCGTGGGTTGACTCCCAAATGGGGAACTGGTAAGGAGACGGAACAAGCGGGACAGGACTTAACTATTTCCCTAGCTTGAGCACGGGTGATCTTGAAGGCAAGGTGGAGGGTTTGAGAATTTAAATGATGTATATTGTGAGCCTGTTGTGCTGAGGAGAGAGGGTCAGTTAGGGCTACGAGAGCAAGGCGAGTGGCAGCATCCGCATCAGCATTGCCCTGCGTCAGAGGGCCTGGCAGAGAGGTATGAGCACGTAAGTGGCCTATATAGAAGGGGTGAGACCGAGCACAAATGAGGTCCCGAAGGGAGCGGAACAACGCAGAGGCATTAGTGGAAGGTTTGACATAGGGTGTTGTCTCCAGTAGGGGGACTGACTTAGCAACATAAGCACTGTCAGTAAAGAGGTTGAAGGGCTGTGAAGGGAATTGTTTAAAGACTTTGAGAACAGCGCAAAGCTCCACTAATTGGGCAGAGGAGTATGGGGTATGGAGAGAAGTTGGTTGTCTGATTATCACGTACGCAGCCGTACCATAAGAGGCTTGGAGGCAGGGGGAGGGAGGGGAGAAACAGAAAGCTGTTTAGGAGCAGTGCATTCGCGAGAGAAGTGTCCAGGTTGTTTACAATTATAACATGTTTTCGTACCCTGAGTGAGACCAGCAGAACGGAGAGCAGCTCCAATTGCTAATCCCATGGCGTGGGAGGAGCCCACGCCTGCACATAACTTGATATAATCAGATATGGACTCCCGCATGTGAGAGCGGAGAATAGACTGACAAGCAGGATTAGCATTCTCAAAGGCCAGGTGTTTGATAAAGGGGCTGTTGGTTTTCCCAACACCAAAAAGGCGCTCAGCAGTTTCATTAAGTCTACCAATAAAGTCACTGTAAGGCTCTTCTTGACCCTGTCTAATATTAGCCAGGGAGGCGGTGGCGGCCCCTTTAAGAGGGAGGCGCTGCCAGGCGGCGAGGCCTGCCTGTTGTATTTGGGCTAAAAGTCCGGGGGGATAGCGTGCTTGCCGTTCGTTGGAATCGTAGGGATGTTCCCCCAACAATTTTTGTTTAGTCCAATTTTTAGAAACAGCCTTTTGTAAATTACGGCGAGCAAAGTCAGAGCAGTTTTCATTAAATTCAGTGCACCATAACAGGAAAAGCAAGAAGGCCAGTATTGCGGGTGTGTGGGTCTGCTTCTGTTTTGCACCTACAGCTGTCAGAGGAGGGATTAGAAAAGGCAGCAAGTTCTTTTGTGACAGCATCAAGTTCCTGGAGAAGCTGCAGCTGAAGTTTTTTATCCTGAAGTGCCCTACGGAGGTCAGAGACAGAAGCTAACGTGGCAGATTGTAGTTCTGTGAAAGGAGAGTCAGCGAGAGGTTCAGCAGGCGCAGAGGGAAGTAAGGCGGCGGAGCGGTCGAGTACAGGAGCGCAGAGTGGCGGACAATAGGGAGGAGGTGATACTAGAGGAGCTTTACTGGTGGGGCCTACATCAAGCAACGGGGGAGGGGGGGAACCAGCTTCAATATCCACTAGGGAGGGATAAAGGTGGCAGGAAGGCTTTTCAGAGGCAGGAGATTTAGGTCTCTCTTGAGTCTTATCTTTAACAATGACAGAGGCGCAAGCAGAAGGGGGCCTAGAAGAGCGTTTAAGAGCAGCCTCTCCCTTATTGACAAGGACCTGTACAGCCATAGAATGATTGTGGACCTTAAGAACATCATTTATAAGATTCCAATAAGAGTAGGCAGAAACAGGGACCTTCTCGGGGCCAAAGGTTTCATAATAATCACGTAAACAGTCTCCAACTCTTAACCAAGTTTTTTCATTTATAGTCCCTTCCTTTGGGAACCAAGGACAGAGATCACCAATATAATCTAAAAATATCTTTAAATCTTTTCTTTTAACCCTAGTTCCTCGTACCTTGAGAGCTTCTTTTAGCCCAGTCACAAAAGAGTCTTCTTTTGAAAATGCTTGTCCCATGGTAAAGAAAAAATCTTATCTTACCTCACCGTCCGAGTGTTCCAAAGGATCTGTCTCATGGGCGGGCAACTCCATGGCGATCACCAGCGGGCCAGTGTGTCCAACCCCCTCTTTGGGTTGCGGCGGCCTCGGTGCGGGATACCAATGGGCAGGTAGCAGACGGTGTTTCAGGCGATCCTTGGTTCGTGCCCCACGTTGGGCGCCAGTTTCCCCGGCCAGCGGGGCTTCAACGGGAGCATGGACCCCAGAAAACCTGGAATGAAGGGAACAAGAGACACAAGGAACCGACAGCAAGACAGGAGTCTGATCAAGCTGCCAATTTTTATTTTTCTCAGGGTGCCTTTTATACAGCAGAACAGAGGAGTTTGTCAGCAGTTTAGGTATTGCTACAGTTCTGTTTCAATAGGGTAAGGTCCCGGCCCTAAGGCCACAAGATGTTCCACAGCCCCAAGGCCATGAGATAATGACTCCCTCATTCTTTATGGGTTACATGGGTTAACAAACAACTGCAGGCCTTGTGACTTTCCAGAACAGACAACTTATTACAAAATGGAGTCATTATTTAAGATGGAGGTACTTTTGTTTTCCTAGTGTCCAATGGTTCCCCACACCTCGGAAGCAAGGAATACACTGAATATTACTCATCATATCTTATTTGAATTTTTAAAGCTATTATTATTTTTTTATTTGAAAGAGAAGAAGCAGATAGAGACAGTGGACACACCAGGGCTTCTAGCTACTGCAAACAAACTCCAGACGCATGTGCCACCTTGTGCATCTGGCTTAGGTGGGTACCGGGGAACCAAACCTGGGCCCTTCACAAGAAAGTGCCTTAGCCACTGAGCAATCTCTCCAGCCCTCTTATTTGATTTTAATGATGTGGTTTATATAGTTGATTTCATTTTACATGTGGAAGCATTACAGATGTGATATTATGTCAGGTTCTCTAGGCAAAATATTCAAAGAGAGAACTATAATGGACTTCCTTAACCCTTTTGGGCTCCAAGCATGATATCCCAAATATGGTACCTGAACGTTTGGAACTGACTATATGGAACCTCAGAAGCAATGTGTCTGTGACCTTCACCTGTCATCTGTCTATTTTCTGTTCTGAACCAAGTCATGTAAGCCAGACTTTCTCTCTCACAAAGTGAGTCATGGAAATGAGAACCATTCTCGCCCAAAGCAAGCCAAGGACCCTAAAGAAGGCCACGCCCAATTCTTCCATCCCACCCCAGCCCACAACAGACTCATGTGCCAGGTCTCTATTCCGCCTTGTGTTTGGAGGAAAAGAATATTGCTTGGGGAAAGAAAATTCAAAGCAACAGGACTTCCTGGATACCTACTCCAGATCATCAGCACAAGGACACACCCTCTGTGTCTAGTCGTGTTTCTTGGTGGCTGCCCAGTCTTCAGTGAATGATAAAATACAAATGAATAGCTTTCTCTTCAGGTCTTTCTGAAGTCTCTGTAGGATGTAAGGCTTCACTAAATCACCCTGTCAAGGTTCTCTCCTGTTTCCCTGGCTGGTTACTGACATTTCAGCCTCGGTGGTAAGGGAATGCTGCACTCCACAGTCTCGCCAAAGCAGCTTTTCTAGTAAGTTCGTGGAAGTAAGTTGTCTGTGGTTTATTATGTTTGGAAACAGATGCATGTTATAATTCCTTCACTCTTGGGTAATGAGAAATAACATGAACATATCTAAGATTGTGAGAATTCAAATGTTTTTGCATAAGCATTGAATACTGGAATTCAAGAGGCCAGAATAGAAGAATCATGAGTTCAAGGCTATACTATGCTCCATAGCAAAGCCCTATCTCAACATCCTAAATAAAGTATAAAAGAAAGAGGGCCAGAGAGATGGCTCAGCAGTTAAAGCGCTTGTCTGCCTGAAAAGCCTAACAGCCCACATTCAATTCCCCATTATTCACGTAAAGCCAGACACACAAAGTGACACATGCACCTGGAGCTTCTTTGCAGCAGCTAGAGGCTCTGGCCTGCCCATTCTCTCTCTCTCTCTCTCTCTCTCTCTCTCTCTCTCCTTGAAAATATATAAATAAATAATATTTTAAAGAAAGAATAAAAGAAAGAGAAGACAGAAAGAAAGGGTATGACAAATCCTATGCTTTATTTCAAATAAAATGTGTCTACCTTTGTGCAGCTATGCAGCATACTACACACTAGGCTTACACGATTCTGAAATATTTGTTGAAGATTACTCAGTACAGAACTAATAACAGACATATAACTGTAAGGTTCAGGAGGGACCAAGACCATGAAGACCACTCTGAGGCAAAGATGGAAGTTTATATTCAGGGAAAAACACAAGCTGCTAGGACTGACTCTCAAGAGCACAGCGGTCCACTTAGGGATCACAGACAGTGGGCTATACAGAACTCTTCAGTTGGGAGAAGGTGAGGAAGGGGGAAGGAACTCCTTTGTTCTTTACATTAGCCATAGGGTGTGAGACCAGAAGTGACCAGGTAGGAGATAAGGGAGGCAGAAAACCTAGACCTGGGGCATTGTTAGGTAAGGAAGGGATAATGGCTGGGTGGTTCCGTGAGGAGTGTGGATGACCCACTTCCTTATGTCTCTGTTGCTCTCCTGCTGTCCTCTGTGACTCCATTTTGTCCTGACCTAAAAATAACTGGATAAGATGTAAGAACAATTATATAGTGTTATTTTTCCTCCTGTTTCTTAATAGTTATCATTTTACTTAAGTATTTTTTACTTCTTTATAATGGCTTTTAAGTTTAGCGTGTATCTCACACAGAATTTCTAGGCATGATACCCAGAAGGTAAGTGCCAGGTTTGATTCCTCCATACCCACATCAAGTCAGAGCACAAATGCACACATCTGGAGTTCATTAGCAATGGCAACAGGCACTGGTGCACCATTCTCTCTCTCTCTCTCTCTGTGTCTGCCTCACTTCTCTCTGTCTCTCTCTACTTGCAATTAAATAAATAAAATCATAGGTATTCCACCTTCAGAGGTAATTTGTACCCTGCCAAGGGTCACAGAACTTCATACTTGATTTGTACTGTCAGTGCTGTAAAACCTGATCATTCATTGGTAAATGAAAATTCAAAATCAGTTACAGAGATGTAACTTCGCCTTGATTGCAGAAAATCACATGAATGGATCCAGAAAAGTTACATGGTTCTTTTCGCTAAAAGAAACTTCTATCAGTCAGGGTCCCGTCAGAAGATGGAAACCATACAGAAAATTACATGGAAGAAATCCAGTTCATGGAAGTATTAAATAGCAAAACAAGTTCATTACTGAAGAGGAAAGAGTGTGCTCAGGGCACAAGATTGCAAACTCAGCAGTCATTACCTTCAAGGCTCAGACTACTCCAAGAAAGAGATATGTTTGCCTGATGCACCAACACTCCCATGCAAAGACCATGTTGGCAAAGTCCCACTGAAGAGCAGAGAAACTTGCTGAGACATAGCAGGCTGGGGCTGGAAGAAAGGAAGCCACTGAGTGGGGTGAGGGGCATGGAAAATCTGCTTGTCAGTGACCTCGCTGGCCCCACCATGGGGGGATATTGAAATTCAGTAACTGAGGCGCCGCTGGTGGTCTGCATAGGAGCCAAGGCTGTTACAGGCCACAAGGACACTGGGGCCAGACAGGAAGTCACCTATGCCCCAGTGCCCTTCAGTGACACGTGCCAGCAGATTAAATGATGTCCCAACTGCAAAGAATATTTACAGGGCCAAGCTACAGTGCCACAAAGTGGAAAAAAAAGCAACTAGGTTTGGGGCTGCAAGGAGTCACTAATGCACCAACTTCAAATATAAGAATGCATTTACACATATTGGACCACTAAGTATACCCTATGGACTGTTTGGGAAAGTTCTTCAAGCTATTTAATTATGAGGATTGGGGCTGGAGGGATGGCTTATCAGTTAAGATGTTCGCCTGCAAAGCCAAAGGACTCAGGTTCGATTCCCCAGGACCCATGTAAAGCCAGATGCACAAAGTGGCACATGCATCTGAAGTTCATTTGCAATGGCTAGAGGTCCTGTCACACCCATTCTTGCTGTGTCTCTCCTCCCTATCTCTCTGCTTGCAAATAAGTAAATAAAAATATTTAAATTATGAAGATTACAGACTATAACTATAAATGAGTAAAATAGTATCTAACCAAAAAGTATAATTAGAAGGTGGATAGCTGGCTAAGTGGTTAAGGTGATTGCTTACAAAGCCTAAGGACACAGGTTTGATTCCCCAGTGCCCATGTAAGCCAGATGTACAAAGTGGTGCATGAGTCTGGAATTCATTTGCAGTGTCTGGAGGCCCTGACACACCCATTCTTTCTCTGAATCTGCCTCTCTCTCAAATAAATACATAAAAATACTTAAAAAGTTTAATCTCACTTTTTAGATACTATTTACCCAGCTCAGTATATCTGTGGGTCCAAGATATCTCTACTATGTAAGTAAAGACATCTTTCTCAAAACCAAATTAGACCATTTCTACAGATGAATCCAATATCCACTGGTAGGACAAGATCATAATCTGAGATCCATTCTTTAGTTAGTTAGTTTGTTTGTTTTTGAGGTAAGGTTTCACTCTAGCCTAGGCTGACCTGGAATTCATTATGTAGTCTCAGGGTAACATCGAACTCATGGTGATCCTCCTACCTCTGCCTCCCTAATGCTGGGATTAAAGGTATGCACCACCACACCAAGCTGAGATTCATTCTTAAAACCTACTTTCATTCATTCCCAACATTAAAGTAACAAAGAGCCATGTATGAAGTAGCCAAATGTAAGTATATCTGTGTCATTCATCCTTTCTGACTCCACAGCAGGGTACCATGACCTCATTCCTGAAAAATTCTATTTTTAAAATATTTTTTATTTTTATTTATTTATTTGAGACAGGGAAAGAGACAGAGGGAGAGAGAGAGAGGGAGAGAGAGAGAGAGGGAGGGAGAGAGAATGGGTGTGCCAGGGCTTCCAGCCACTGCAAAAAAAACTCCAGATACATGCACCACCTTGTGCATCTGGCTTAAGTGGCTCCTGGGGAATCAAACCAAGGTCCTTTAGCTTTGCAGGCAAGTGCCTTAACCACTAAATCATGTCTTCAGCCCCCTGAAAAATTCCTACCTTTCCATGTGAGTTTCTTTGCACTCACTCTCTCTTGCTTTCCTCTCTCTCTGCTTGCAAATAAATAATAAAATATAACAGTTACCACGTTAGCCAGATGCACAAGGGGGTGCATGCATCTGGAGTTTGTTTGCAGTGGCTGGAGGTCCTGGCGCACCCGTTCTCTCTCTCTCTCTGCCTCTTTCTCTGTCACTTTCAAATAAATAAATAAAAATAACCACAAAAAAATTAAAAAAATATAACAGTTATGTGCAATAATTTTTGAAAGAAATGTAAAACTTTGGAACTTTTACCTACAAATAAGTGCATATATGTGTGTATAGTGTACGAAATAAGACGAACATCTGCTCACTTATGACACAGTAACCCCTTGCCGACATCCAGAGGGGTTCTGCCTGACTCATCTGCTTCCCTCACATTGCTTCTGCCAGAACCAGTGACCGCTTGACTTAGTGTTGGGTTAATAAAAAGTAATGTTAGCAATTTTACTACACACACACATACACACACAAATTCATAACAATCAATGGCTTAGTTGCATGTTCTAAAATGTTATATATAACTAGAATCATATCTTATGATTATCTTTTTTGCTTAAAATTTTGATGATGAAGTAGATGTAATTGGTTTCCACTGAATGTGTGAGAGAGGACAGACAGGCAGACGGCGGGTAGGGGGGGGGGAGCTGGGAGACAGAGAGAAAGAGAGACTACTCAATGTTTTACTTTTTATTTTATTTTTTATATTTATTGATTGATTGATTTATGAGAGACAGAGAGAAAAAGACATAATGGGTATGCCAGGGCCTCTAGCCTCCGCATACATACTCCAGACACATGTACCCCCCTGTGTATCTGGCTTATGTGGGTCCTGTGGAATCAAACCTGAGTCATTAAGCTTCGCAGGCAAATGCTGCAACCACTAAGCCATTTCCCAAGTCATCTTTTATTTTATTTTTGAGAGAGAGAGAGGCTAGAGAGAAAGAGAGAACGGACATGCCAGGACCTTCAGCTGCTGCAAATGAACCCCAGATGCATGCGCCCCCTTGTGGTGCATGCTCAATATTGCCTGCTTGCACCACTGTGCATCTGGCTGCGCAGGATCTGGAGATTTGAACATGAGTTCTTGGGCTTTGCAGGCAAGTGCCTTAACTGCTAAGCCATCTCTCCAGCCCTACTCAATGTTTTAAATGTCCATTTCACTATTAAGAAACTTTGATATAATTCTAGTTTCTTCTTTTTCTGGTATCATAAACACCTTGTACACATGTCCTGCCTCAGGACAGCTGTGTGTAAGAGCTAACCACTTCTGTTTGGTGGAATTTGCTAGCGTGCTGGCTGAGAATATTGTGAGGTAACAGGAGGGGATTCCCTACTACACTCCACACTCTTACCACTAAGAATTTCAGAATGTTTAATCTTTGCCAATCTTGGACCTGTAAAGTAATTTACTGTGGGTTTTCCTGAATTTCTCTGGTTACAAAAGAGGTGTTCCATTTACTTATGTAATTCACATTGGTTCTTTTGTGAATAGCTTGTTCAAGGCTCTACCCATTTGAAAAAAATGTTGAGTTTATGTCCTTTTATTAATTCATAGCAATTACTTTTTTAAGTTGTGAAACAATTCTTTTGCCATTGAACTGATTATAAATGTCTTTTTTCCATTAAGTAGCTCTCCTTCACCTTCCTCTATTGCTGTTTTTAATAAGTGTTACTAAATGTAATAGAGTCAATTATCTCATTTTCCCCTTTGTGTTCTTTGTGCCATTTTATGACTTGTTAGAAAATCTCACAGTATTGAGTTGATCAAAAGTTACTCTGTAATTTCTTCTAAAAGTCTGAAAGAATTACTCTTTAAATTTAAATTTTTGATGAGGTAACTAGACTTTTCATACAACATATGACTACATTTAATTTTTTCTTTCATGTATAGAACAAAATTTTATATCTCACCGGTTCGTTTTTGAAAAAAAATTGTTTATTTAATTGCTAACACAGCAAGGAAGGTTGAAGGAACATGCAGAAGAGGGGGTGGAAAGAATGTAAGAATCATGGTGTTAGACATTTTACTTTAGGACACGGTCCTCTAGACATGAGCTGATTGTGCATTCATGACCTCACAGTGGATGTCATTACTGCCACAAAACCTGCACAATATTGAGCCCATCAACATTCTGATATAGAGATGGGAAGAGATAACCAAAAAAATAAATAAATAAAAGATATTAAAACAGTAGGAAGACTACTTGGAACGAGAAGCGTACTTAGTGGAACAGAGAGAGGGCCCAAAGAGACTAATGCAATGAAATTATAATATGTTCATGTAGTAAAATTCTGAAATGAATAAGAGCATATTTATGTTAATTCAATAGTGATAGTTATGGTAGTTAAAAAAGGAAAGATAGCAACAAGGAAAAGAAAGAATTGGGGCACAACTGGAAGTTGGAGTTTGGTAATGTGTACGAGAGCAATTAGAATGAATGACTTCCCCTGTGGCTGTCTTTGCTAATGTCCTAAGAGAGATTCAGATACTTATATTTTATTTAATCTTCCAAAAATTCAAACATTGTGTTCTTTTATTTAAAAAGAAATCCCTTCATTTTTCTCCTGAAAATATACTAGTATCTACCAACGTCATTTCTTTGTGTTTATACATGCATTATGTTCAACACCGTTAAACATAATGTTTAAACATAGTTTGTCAGTCCTTCAAGTCATTGCATTCTATCGTCTAGCAAATTTGGGGCAGGAAATAGTTATGTAATTTATGAAAATCCTTCTTATTATCATGTTATATCATTTTCTCATTTAATATAATTGAAGAATAACCTTTCCATGTTCACAGTTAAATGCTTCCATGGAAAGTTCTGATAGATGGGGGCGGAAGTGATGGCTTAGCTGCTAAGGCACTTGCCTGCAGAGCCCAAGGACCTAGGTCCAATTCCCCAGTACTCACAGAGCCAGATGGCACATGTGTTTGAGTTTGTTTGCAGTGGCTGGAGGCCCTGGCACACCTATTCTCTCTTTCTATCTGCCTCTTCCTCTCTCTCTCAAATAAATAATTTTTTTAAAAGAAATTTGTGGGGGCTGGAGAGATGGCTTAGCAGTTAAGCGCTTGCCTGTGAAGCCTAAGGACCCCGGTTCGAGGCTCGATTCCCCAGGACCCACATTAGCCAGATGCACAAGGGGGCGCACGTGTCTGGAGTTTGTTTGCAGTGGCTGGAAGCCCTGGCGTGCCCATTCTCTCTCTCTCTCTCTCTGCCTCTTCTTTCTCTGTCTGTCACTCTCAAATAAATAAATAAAAAAGAATAAAACATTTTTTTTAAAAAAGCTGTGATAGAAAAGATTCCTGTATTTCACAAAAGTAGCCGTGCTAACCGATTGCACTACTGGAGCTCCAGAGTCCTATATTTCAATATTACATTCTTCTCTTTGGGTCAGAAAGCCTGACTTCTCTGTGTTTAGCTCAACTGACCAGAACTTTTATCAGGACCTTGTCTGTCCCAGCTTGGTGCTGAGATGTCTCAGCAGTTAAGGCATTTGCCTTCAAAACCTAATGACTCCCATTGGATTCCCCAGTACCCATGTAAGCTAGTTGCACAGAGTAATGCATGCCCCTGGATTTTAACTGTTTGTAGTGGCTAGAGGCACTGGTCTGCTCATTCTCTCTTTCCTCTCTCTTTGCTTATAAATAAGTAAATGAATATTTAAAAAATGCATGTTACAGCCCTTGCCTTAATTGAAATAGTTTCAAAGATAGAAGTATCAAGTAGTTCCAAATTATGAGAAAGATAACATGGTATATTGTGAGGCTAGATGGTCACACGAACCTTCACAGTGACACTGGGAGTGTTTGTGCTGTCTCTTGTGATTTGGAATGCACTGAAGCTTTAAATGGCTTTTACACCCTGAAGGGAAGAGCATGGGTCTTCTGTTCCATATATATATATTTTTTTTATTTGAGAGAGAAAGAAAGAGAATGGGCTCACTAATGCCTCTAACTACTGCAAACTCCAGACGCTTGTGCCACCTTGTGTATCTGGCTTTACCTGGGTACTGGGGAATCGAACTTAGGTCCTGAGGCTTTGCAGGAAAATGCCTTAACTACTGAGCAAACTCTCCAGCCTCTTCTGTTCCCTTTCCTAAGTATATCATTGTGTGGCTGGTGCATAGGTGTTTCTGGGTTGGGCTGATGAATCAGCCTCCGTGATCAGGGACGATGTGTCTGTAAAAGCCCCTGTGCAGAATCACAAAGGACGCACATTGGGATATCTGAGAGGTGCAAGAGAGTTCAGACACCCTCAGACAAAAATCACAGACAGGACCAAAAACAAAACATAGGGCTGCAGAGAGGACTTGGAGGTCAAAGTGCTCTCTTGCAAAGTCTAATGACCCGGGTTAGATGCCCCAATATCCATATAAAGCCAGATACACAAAGTGGCACATGCATCTGGAGTTTGTTTGCAGTGGCTAGAGGCCTCGGCATGCCCATTCTCCCTCTCTCTCTCTCTCTTTTTCTATCTCTCTCTCTCAACTCGCTGTCTCTCTGTGCTTGCAAATAAATAAACAAAATATTTTTTAAAAAACATAATGCAGAAGAAGTTGGGGTGCAGGGGCTGGGGAGGTAGCTCCGTTAGTCCAATACTTGCTATGTAAGCAGGTAAGATCCCCAGCACCCAGGTAAAAACTGGGTGGGCTGCATGTCTATAATCCCAGCACTGAAGATGCAGAGACAGGAGGATCCCTGAGACTAGCAGGCTAGCCAGTCTAGCTGAGTAGGTGAGCTCCAGGTTCAGTGTGAGACCCTGTCTCAAAAAACAATATGGAAAAAAGATGGAAAAAGACCTCTGGTCTTTGTGCACATGTAAATGCAGAAATGCATTTGCCCACATACATACAAACATGTATATGCCATGCACAGATACAACACACATATCCACATGCAAAGAAAAAGATTATTTTGTAATAAAGTAGTGTTCTTGGCTGCAAAGCCTGATTACCTGGGTTTGATTCTCTGGTATCCACATAAAGCCAGATGCACAAAGTGGCACATCTGTTAGTAGTGATGGGCTGTGCTTTGTAGTGTTACGATGACATTTATTTCTGACTGAAAGAATTTATACATCTTGGGAACAAGTACAAAATTCAGACTTGGGAGCTGGAGAGATGGGCCAGCAGTTAACACACTTGCCTGCAAAGCCTAAGGACCAAGATTTGATTCCCCAGGACCCATATACAACCAGATGCACAAGATACACAAGGTGGTGCATGCGTCTGGAGTTCATTTGCAGTGGCTGGAGGCCCTCGTGTGCTCTCTTTCTCTCTCTCTCTGTCTCTTACTCTCTCTATTTCTCTCTGTCTCCCTCTCTGCTTGGAAATAAATAAATAATTAAAAAAAAAAACATCAGACTTAACTCCAGGCAAGTCCACTTCCTGAGGACACACTTTCTTTTCAGTAGCCTGCTAGGCACTAAGAAATGCAATTAGCATGCAATCCTCGTGTGTAGGCTCAGCACCACAAATCTTAAATGACAAGTTTGTTACTTTGGTACTGTGTTATTATAAAATTAGAGTTTTCTAGAAAGTTAAAGAACCAATGAGCAGTTGGTAGGAATGCTGCCATTAGTTGGATTGCATATTCAGTGCTTCTCAGAGTATGTCGAGTACTTAAAGAAATGCTTCTTAAAAGTTAAAGGACGTAAAAATCACCCGGATTCTGCAAGGCCACACTTTGAAAAGCGAACACGAGCAACGACAACAGCATTGTCTGGTGTACTTTTTAAAAATTCAATTAGTGTGTGATGGTTACTGAATTAGAATATTTGAATGTGAGGCTTAGCAATTTGACTTTTCCAAATAAGCTCCAGGTTATTTTGCACAATTGATCTTAAAAGTTATCTCTAGAAGGCTGAATTATTGGTAAATGGTGCCATCATTAGAGGGCAAAAAAATGTTTAGCTGTGCACTCATGTTCATAAATTTTATAATTTAACTGTGTTGGAAGATTATTTTAAGCTTATAATTCTTTTGAAATGAGATTTTGAAATTCAAACATGTATATACTATTCCATAGAAGCCTTTTTGCTGAATACCATTCTACAAGTCTTTACTCTCAATAATGGGGAAGGGGAGTCAAACAGAAGAGCCCCATAAAAGGTTGGAGGAAACATACCCCCCCTCTCACAAGGAGCTCTTGGTCAGGGGGACACGAGGCACCCAAAATAACACAGGCCATTGTCAAAACACTTCTCTACTTGCAAGAGCTAAAAGGTGAGTCTCTATTGCTGAAAAGACCACTGACCGTGGTCATGGGACATCAAGGAACCATGCTACAACTGAGAGGTAATCAAGTTCCCTTCTGGCTAGCCCTCATAGTTCTGGAAAGTGCTATGAGAACATCAGGTTGCCAATAGGTTAAGTAAGCAGGAGCTCCTGCCAGTTACCAAATCGACCAAACCAAGCAAGAAGTATACACTGGTGCACACAGCCCATGCAGGTAACCAACTGCTCATGAATTGGATATGAGACCTGCTCATTGGGGGAGAACTCATATTTGGCTCTGGAAACCAAGCCAGATTTCCTAAGACAGGAAACCAGTAGGCTCCAGAGAGAACCTCCACTGCTTTTTAACTAAGAACAGTGGACCTACATACACATCAGTCAGTTTTCTAGTAGCTAAGCTTATTCCCTTTAATTCCAACTACCCTCACCTTTGGTTGAAGAATCTGTTCTGTCTTACAGATGGCAGAGAATATTGGGGAGAACCAGGATACAGCAACACATCAAGAAGAGTCAACTGTCTATGGTGAGATGGGTCACCCCCCCCCCTCACGTGCCTGGGCCCAGAAGTCATTACAGAGAAAGTGGTGAGGAGAGTACCGCCCTCACAGCTAGTCTGCAAACCAGGTCCAGGGACATGGAGACAGACACTGTGATTACTCAAACCTCATCGAAAACAGCAATTCAGAGTCTGCAGAGAAAGTGACACTAAATCAGATCTGTATTTTGCCTGCTCAGGGAACATTGTGGAAGAGGAGGCCATTAGATTGCAAGAGTCTCAGAGTGCAGAGAGCAGGAATAGCCTGAGGCTCTGTATCCACCCCACCAAAGAACACCATCAACAGAATTGGGGTGGGGGTAAGGGAGTAGAAATTTCTTTTTAATATGTTTATTTGCATTTATTTATTAGTGAGGAAGTGAGAATGGGCACACCAGGGCT
Organism: Dipus sagitta; assembly: GCA_036346955.1. NCBI lineage: Eukaryota > Metazoa > Chordata > Mammalia > Rodentia > Dipodidae > Dipus > Dipus sagitta. The sequence goes on from CM070784.1 coordinate 54,094,874, forward strand.
TCTATCCACTGCAAACAGACTCCAGACTCATGCGACATCATGTGCGTCCAGGTTACTTGGGTTCTGGAATCAAACCTGGGTCGTCAGCTTTGCAGGCAAGCACCTTAACCCCTGAGCCATCTCCCCAATCCAAGAAATTTTTTTAAAAATTTACTTATTTTTTTATTGACAACTTCCATGATTGTAAACAATATCCCATGGTAATTCCCTCCCGTCCCTGACTTTCCCCTTTGAAACTCCACTCTCCATCATATCCCCTCCCCCTCTCAATCATTCTCTCTTTTATTTTGATGTCATCATCTTTTATTTCTATTATGATGGTCTTGTGTACATAGTGTTAGGCACTGTGAAGTCATGGATATTCTGGCCATTTTGTGTCTGGAGGAGCACGTTTTAAGTAGTCCTACCCTTCCTTTGGCTCTTACATTCATCCTGTCACCTCTTACACAATGGACCCCGAGCCTTGGAAGGAGTGATAGAGATGTTTCAGTGCTGAACATTCCTCTGTCACTTCTTCTCAGCACTGTGGGGCTTTCTGAGTCATCCCAAGGTCACTGCCATGTAAAAAGGAGAAGGTTCTCTAACCAAAATTGAGAGTAGCATTAATATGTAGGTATGAACATGAAAAGAAGTGCTTACTGGGCAGTTTGATGAGAATAGTATATACATTTAGCCAGACAGCAGCAGACATTACATCCCTAGGACTCATGACTACCCCTGTTGTAGGTTTTCAGTATCAGGGATGTATTCCCTCCCATGGAGTGGGCCTCCAGTCAAATTGGAGGGCAGCTGGCTTCCTCCATAACAGATATGCCACTATTGCACCTGTTAGCTCATTTGGCCTGGCTGGCCAAATATAAGGCTGGCAGTGTCCACTGTTGAGTATCTTCACTGGTGATTTCTCTTTCTCCTATTGAACTGCATGCAGCATGGCTTTTACCAGCTTTCTGTCAGTGGGTCTACATGGAGGAGATTTTCAGCTCAGTTCCAGCAAGATTTCTCAGTGTCCTTGTAGCCCAAGTATGTTGAGTCTTCAGTAATAGGGTTTTACCATCTATTTCTGGTGGGAAACCAAGGGCCTTAGCAATGGCCTGTAATGCTTTGGGGGCATCAGGGACTTCCTTGACCAACAACTCAGTGGAAGGTATTCCATCCCTTGCACTAAAAATTTTCTAATAACAATCTATGGCTCCCATGTGTTCCATTGTCCAAAAAAGTAAGTTTCCATATGATTTATTTATATCCTCTTAGATTTTGATTAGCCCTCCCTCCACCTTTCCTTCACTCACTCTCTTACCCTGACCTCACATAGGCCTTTTCACCCCCATTAATCTGTCCTTCTACTTGCATATATACAATACCATCCTATTAAGCCCCCCTCTCCCTTCCTTTCTATTCCCTTTATATCTCCTTTACAGCTTACTAGCCTCTGCTACTGAGTTTTCCTCGTACTCATACTGAGCTCCAATCATGTGTAGCTAGGATCCACATATGAGAGGGAACATGTGATGTTTGGCTTTCTGGTCCTGGTTTATCTCACTTAGAATAATCCTTTCCAAATCCATCCATTTTCCTGTAAATTTTATAATTTCATTTTTCTTTACCACTGTGTAGGACTCCATTGTATAAATGTGCCATATCTTCATTATCCACTCATTAATTGAGGGTCATCTAGGCTGGTTCCATTTCATAGCTATTGTGAATAAAGCAGCAATAAACATGGTTGAGCAAGTATCTCTAAGGTAGTGAAATGAGTCCTTAGGTATATGCCTAGGAGTGGCATAGCTGGGTCATACGGTAGATCTATTTTTAGCTGTCTCAGGAATCTCCATACTGATTTCCACAATGGCTGGACCAGATGGTATTCCCACCAACAGTGTAGAAGGGTTCCTCTTTTCCACATCCTCATCAGCATTTATGGTCATTTGTTTTCATGATGCTATCCAATCTGACAGGTGTGAGATGGAATCTCAATGTAGTTTTAATCTGCATTTCCCTGATGACTAGGGATATAGAACATTCTTTTAGATGTTTATATGATACCTGTATTTCTTCTTTTGAGAACTCTCTATTTAGTTCCATAGCCCATTTTTAATTGGCTTGTTTAATTTGTTATTATTTAATTTTTTGAGTTTTTTTGTATATCCTAGATATTAATCCTCTATCAGATGTATAGCTGGCAAAGATTTTCTCCCATTCTGTAGGTTGCCTCTTTGCTCTATTCACAGTGTTCTTTGCCATATAAAGGCTTTGTAATCTCATGAGGTCCCAGCATTTATTCTGTGGTTTTCTTGCCTGAGCAATTGGGATTATATTCACGAAGTCTTTGCCAAGACCAGTATGTTGAAGGGTTTCCCTACTTTTTCCTTTAGCAGTTTTAGAGTTTCAGGTCTGCTATTAAGGTCTTTGATCTATTTGGACTTAATTCTTCTGCATGGAGAGTGATAAGGATCTATTTTCATCCTTCTACAGATACATATCCAGTTTTCTCAGCATCATTTGCTGAAGAGGCTGTCTTTCCTCCAATGAGTATTTTGGCATTTTTGTCAAAGATCAGGTGGCTATAGCTACCCGGGCTTACATCTGGGTCCTCTACTCTGTTCCATTGATCTACATGTCTGCTTTTGTGCCAGTCCCATGCTGTTTTTGTTACTATGGTTCTGTAATATAGGTTAAAATCAGGTATGGCGATACCACCAGCCTTATTTTTGTTGCTCAAAATTGTTTTAGATATTCGAGATTTTTTGTGCTTCCAAATGAATTTTTGTATTTGTTTTCTATTTCCATGAAGAATGTCATTAGAATTTTGGTGGGCATTGCACTAAATGTGTAAATTGCTTTTGGTAAGATTGCCATTTTCACAACATTGATTTTTCTGATTAATTTAATGCTTGGATTTTCTAATTAGTTGCACTATTATTAGATGTATCAATCAGTTTGATGTTATATATCTTCAGAGTAGGAGCTTAAGGTGCTAGGTGTAGCTCTTAAGACTCTCAGAGTATCTACAAAAGTGACCCTAGATGTTAGGTTTGCCTATTATGAGAGTATTCAAGTAGGCTGAGTGGAGCAAAATACAGGCAGATTCTAAAATTTAACTAAACAATGTACACATTCAATGAAAAACAGCACAAAGCATTTATGCAGGAGTAGGTGTTATGACAACCAGATTCTCTAATGAAGTCACAGTCCCTTAGGATGTGTGTTGCCCCACATTCTTAATCCTGTCAACTAGGAGGCTAAGATTTCTGGTCTGTTGAGGGTTCCAAGTCAGCTTGTGGCCAAGTGAGTCCCTTCCCTAATGAACAACAGGAGAGGAAACAAAGGCACTATAAATCAGGAAGCAACAAATGACAAGCCCCAAATATAGCTTATTTAAGAATGGCAAACCCGACCATCCATCAGATTTAACATATAACTTATCCTGACATGGAAGGTACAATTAGCACTTCTGATTCAAGCCTATATACCAGGCTTATTTGGCAGGTACTGACCTGGTGTAATCCCAGTTACCTTTTGGGATGATTTTGGTCTCAGTTATGCTGCGCTCCTGCTTGCGTCCTTCTTTGCTGTGCTGTGGGCTCAGGTAAGCTGGCTGGGTCACTGGATTGCTGCTCTGGTAGCCTCTGCTGGGTGCTGGGTGCGAGTGTGTAGGTGTGCTCCCTTCCCCAGACCTCTGGTGCTTGTGCTGGCGGGGGGGGGGGGGGGCGGAGGCTGTGGATGGTGGCTCTAGTTCTCCCACTGGTCCATGTGATCCTCTTCCTCACTAGCTGCTACTCCGTTCTTCCCTGCCACCCTCCCCTCATGTTTGTTGAGTTTGCAAGGAGGCTGGTGTGAGTGGAGAAACCCCTCACCTGGCTTTTCCTGCAGCTCATGCCAAGCCTGGTGGCTATGGCCCCGAGGACCTGGTGCCTCTGCTGCTGGAGCTGCTTCTGCCTGCTCCTGTGGTCTCTAGACACTGCAAATCTCTCCTACTTCTCTGCTGCAGTTGATAATTTCTTTTTTTATTTTTTTTTATTTATTTATTTTTATTTTTTTATTTTTTCTCCATTTTTATTAATATTTTCCATGATAACAAAAAAAATCCCATGGTATTACCCTCCCCCCTTTCCCCTTTGAAATTCCATTCTCCATCATATCCCCTCCCCATCTCAATCTTTCTACTTACATATATACAATACCAACCTAATAAAAGCCCTCCTCCCTTTCTTTCTCTTCCCTTTCTATCTCCTTTTTTAACTTACTGGCCTCTGCTACTGAGTTTTTTCCTTCTCACACAGAAGCCCAATCATCTCTAGCTAAGATCCACATATGAGGGAGAACATGTGGCGCTTGGCTTTCTGGGCCTGGGTTACCTCACTTAGTATAATTCTTTCCAGATCCATCCACTTTTCTGCAAATTTCATAACTTCATTTCTCTTTACTGCTGAGTAAAACTCCATTGTATAAATGTGCCATATCTTCATTATCCACTCATCAGTTGAGGGACATCTAGGCTGGTTCCATTTCCCAGCTATTATAAATTGAGCAGCAATAAACATGGTTGAGCAAGTATCTCTAAGGTAATGAGATGAGTCCTTAGGATATATGCCTAGGAGAGCTATAGCTGGGTCATATGGTAGATCAATCTTTAGCTGTTTTAGGAACCTCCACACTGATTTCCACAATGGCTGGACCAGATTGCATTCCCACCAACAATGTAGAAGGGTTCCTCTTTTTCCACATCCCCGCCAACATTTATGATCATTTGTTTTCATGATGGTAGCCAATCTGACAGGAGTGAGATGGAATCTCAATGTAGTCTTAATCTGCATTTCCCTGATGACTAGGGATGTAGAACATTTTTTTAGATGCGTATATGCCATTCGTATTTCTTCCTTTGAGAATTCTCTATTTAGCTCCATTTCCCATTTTTTGATTGGTTTGTTTGATTCCTTATTATTTGACTTCTTGAGTTCTTTGTATATCTTAGATATTAATCCTCTATCAGATATATAGCTGGTGAAGATTTTTTCCCATTCTGTAGGTTGCCTCTTTGCTTTCTTCACCGTGTCCTTTGCAGTGCAAAATCTTTGTATTTTCATGAGGTCCCAGTGGTTAATCTGTGGTTTTATTGCCTGAGCAATTGGGGTCGTATTCAGAAAGTCTTTGCCAAGACCAATATGTTGAAGGGTTTCCCCTACTTTTTCCTCTAGCAGTTTCAGAGTTTCAGGTCTGATGTTAAGGTCCTTAATCCATTTGGACTTAATTCTTGTGCACGGAGAAAGAGAAGAATCTATTTTCATCCTTCTACAGATATATATCCAGTTTTCCCAACACCATTTGCTGAAGAGGCTGTCTTTTCTCCAATGAGTATTTTTGGCATTTTTATCAAATATCAGGTGGCTATAATTACATGGGGTTACATTTGGGTCCTCTATTCTGTTCCATTGATCTACAAGTCTGCTTTTGTGCCAGTACCATGCTGTTTTTGTTACTATGGCTCTGTAGTATAGGTTAAAATCAGGTATGGTGATACCACCAGCCTTATTTTTGTTGCTCAGTATTATTTTAGATATTCGAGGTTTTTTGTGATTCCAAATGAATTTTTGGATTGTTTTTTCTATTTCCGTGAAGAATGCCTTTGGAATTTTGATGGGGATTGCGTTAAATGTGTAGATTGCTTTGGGTAAGATTGCCATTTTCACAATATTGATTCTTCCAATCCAGGAACAAGGGATGTTTTTCCACTTCCTAGTGTCTTCTGCAATTTCTCGCTTGAGTGTTTTAAAGTTCTCATTGTATAGATTCTTTACTTCCTTAGTAAGGTTTATTCCAAGGTACTTTATTTTTTTTGATGCAATTGTGAATGGGAGTGATTCTCTGATCTCATCCTCTGTGTGTTTGTTGTTAGCATATATGAAGGCTACTGATTTCTGTGTATTTATTTTGTATCCTGCTACATGACTGTAGGTTTTTATCAGCTCTAACAGTTTGCTAGTAGAGTCTTTAGGGTCCTTTATATATAGAATCATGTCATCTGCAAATAATGATAGCTTGACCTCTTCCTTTCCGATTTGTATCCCTTTTATGCATGTCTCTTGCCTTATTGCTATGGCTAAGACTTCCAGAACTATATTAAATAAAAGTGGGGACAGTGGACACCCTTGTCTTGTTCCTGATTTTAGTGGAAAAGCATCCAGTTTTTCCCCATTTAGTAATATGTTGGCTGTAGGCTTATCATAAATAGCCTTTATTATATTGAGATATGTTCCTTCTATTCCCAGTCTCTGTAGGACTTTTATCATGAAGGGATGTTGGATTTTGTCGAATGCTTTCTCTGCATCTAATGAGATGATCATGTGATTTTTGTCCTTCAACCCATTTATATAATGTATAACATTTATAGATTTGCGTATGTTGAACCATCCCTGCATCTCTGGGATAAAGCCTACTTGGTCAGGGTGAATGATCTTTCTAATGTATTCTTGTATTCTGTTTGCCAATATTTTGTTGAGAATTTTTGCATCTATGTTCATGAGGGAGAATGGTCTGTAATTTTCCTTTTTTGTTCTATCTTTGCCTGGTTTTGGTATCAGAGTGATGCTGGCTTCATAGAAGGAGTTTGGTAGAATTCCTTCTTTTTCTATTTCATGGAAAAGCTTAAGAAGCAATGGTGTTAGCTCTTCCCTGAAGGTCTGGTAAAATTCAGCAGTGAATCCATCTGGGCCTGGGCTTTTTTTAGTTGGGAGATTTTTGATAACTGTTAGGATCTCCATGCTTGTTATAGGTCTATTTAAGAGATTAATCTCATCTTGATTTAATTTAGGTAGGTCATATAAATCAAGGAAATCATCCATTTCTTTCAGATTTTCATACTTTGTGGAGTATATGTTTTTATAATATGACCCTATGATTTTTTGAATTTCTCTGGCATCTGTCGTGATGTTACCTTTTTCATCTCTAATTTTATTAATTTGTGTCTCTTCTCTCTTTCTTTTGGTCAGATTTGCTAAGGGTTTATCAATCTTGTTTATCCTTTCAAAGAACCAGCTCTTTGTTTCATTAATTCTTTGTATTGTTTTTTTGGTTTCTATTTCATTAATTTCTGCCCTAATCTTTATTATTTCTTCCCATCTACTGATTTTTGGTTTGCCTTGTTCTTCTTTTTCCAAGGCTTTAAGGTGAAGCATTAGGTCATTTATTTGCGACCTTTCTAATTTCTTAATATAGGCACTTAAAGCTATAAATTTACCTCTTAGAACTGCCTTCATTGTGTCCCAGAGATTTTGGTATGTTGTGTTCTCATTATTGTTTGACTCTATAAATTTTTTGATTTCCTTCTTGATTTCTTCATTGACCCATTCATCATTTAGTAATGTATTGTTTAGTTTCCATGATTTTGTGTATGCTCTATATCCTTTCTTGCTATTGATTTGTAGTTTGATTCCATTGTGGTCAGATAGAATGCAAGGAATTATTTCAATTTTCCTGAATTTGTTAAGATTTGCTTTGTGTCCTAATATATGGTCTATTTTAGAGAATGATCCATGTGCTGCTGAAAAGAATGTATATTCTGCAGCATTTGGATGAAATGTCCTGTATATGTCTGTTAGGTCCATTCCTTCTATGACCTCATTTAGTCCAGATGCCTCTCTGTTTATTTTTTCCCGGGATGACCTGTCAATTGATGAGAGTGGGGTGTTAAAGTCACCAAATACCACTGTGTTTGGTGTTATCTGTGACCTTAGTTCTAACAGTGTTTGTTTGATGAATTTGGGAGCCCCCATGTTAGGTGCATATATGTTTAGGATTGTAATGTCCTCCTGTTGGAGTGTGCCCTTAATCAATATAAAGTGACCTTCCTTATCTTTCTTGACTAATGTTGGAGTGAAGTCTGCCTTGTCAGCTATTAGGATAGCAACCCCTGCTTGCTTTCTGGGTCCATTTGCTTGAAACAACCGTTTTCCAACCTTTCACCCTAAGATAATGTCCATCCTTTGTAGAAAGGTGAGTTTCTTGGAGACAACAAATTGTAGGGTCCTGCTTTTTAACCCAGTCTGCAAATCTATGTCTTTTGGTTGGAGCATTGAGGCCATTGATATTAAGAGATATTATTGAAAGATGTGTATTTATGCTTGCCATTTTTTTTTTTTTTTTTGTGGTTCTGGTTCTACCTTTGCTCTCTTATATTAACTAGTATTTGAGTGTTGTTTGCTGTTTTCCAGGTTCCTTATATGTGTGTTTTTCTTTCTCTTCGGCATGGAGGATTCTTTCAAGTATTTTGTGTAGAGCTGGTTTTGTCTTCAAATACTCCTTTAGCCTGCTTTTGTCATGGAATGTCCTTAGTTCTCCATCTATTTGAATGGATAGTTTTGCAGGATAAAGTAGCCTTGGTTGACAGTTGTTATCTTTCAGAGTTTGGAATACATCACTCCAAGCCCTTCTGGCTTTGAAAGTTTGTGTTGAGTAATCTGCTGTGATCCTGATGGGCTTGCCTTTGTAGGTAACTTGATTTTTCTCTCTAACTGCTTTCAATATTTTTTCTTTGGATTGTGTGTTTGGTAGTTTGATTATAACATGGCGAGGAGAGGTTCTTTCCAGGTTTTGTCTGGCTGGTGTTCTAAATGCTTCCTGTATCTGCATTGGCACCTCTTTCCCAATTTGGGGGAAGTTTTCTTCTATGATTTTGTTGAAGATGCCTACTATACCTTTGGATTGAAATTCTTCTCCTTCTACTATACCCTGAATTCTTATATTTGATCTTTTCATAGTGTCCCGAATATCTTGAAATTCCCATTCATACTTTTCTATTAGTTTGTCTTTCTCTTTGTTGGATTGTATTAGATCTGCCACCTGGTCTTCTAGCTTAGATATTCTGTCCTCTCCTTCATCCATTCTACTGGTGAGATTTTCTACAGAGTTTTTTATTTCATTAACTGTGTTCTTCATTGCTAGTAATTCTGACTGGTTTTTCTTCATTATTTCTATTTCCTTATTTATGTCTTGTATTGATTTCTTTATTTCGTTAAATTGGTGTCCTGTATCTTCTCTGATTCCTTTGATTTCTTCTTTGAGTTCATTGAACATATTTACAATCATTCTTTTGAAATCTTTCTCAGGCATTTTCTCTAACTCGTTTTCACTAGAGGTCATTTCTGAAGCATTGATGCTTTTTGGTGGATTTATATTGCCTTGGTTTTTGGTGTTTCTTGTGTTACAATGTATATATTTTTGCATCTTGGATTAAGTTACTGCTTAGATTTTCCAGTTAGCTGGGTATCCTTTGCTGTATCTATTGATCTGATATTGTATATCTTCTATGTAGGAGATTAAGATGTTAGGTGTGGCTCTTACCACTCTCAGAGTATCTAGACACGTGGTCCTAGGGGTTAAGTTTGCCTGCTATGGGAGTATTCAAATAGGTTGAGTGGAATAAAATACAGGTATATTCTAAAATTTAACTAAACCCTATACACATTCAGTCAAGAATAGCACCGAGCATTTATGCAAGATTAGGTATTATAAAAACCAGATCCTCTATCAACAAAGAAGTTAAGATTTCTGGTCTGTTGAGGGATCCAAGTCAGCTTGTGACCAGGTGAGACCCTTCCCTGGTTCAATCCCAGTTACCTCTTTGGATGCTTTTGGTCTCAGTCAAGTTGCTGGCTGGGATGTTGGGCCACTGTTCTGCTTTCTGGAACTGGGTACTGACTTTTCCTGTGGGGCAAACCAAGCCTGGCAACTGTGGCCCTGCAGATTGGCGCCCCTGATGCTGGATCCCCGCTGCTGCCGCTGGAGCTGCCGCTGCTGGGACCACTGCTGCTGGATCCGCTACTGGAGATGCCGCTGCTGGGTCTGCCCCCGCTGATCCGCTGGTGCTGCCGCTGCGGGATCCGCCTCTGCCGCTGAAGCCGCTGGAGCCTCCGCTGCTGGATTCGCTGCCCTGAAGCCTCTGTGGCCGGTACCGGAGCAGCTGATGGTGTTTTTGGGTTCTGGAATCAAACCTGGGTCGTCAGCTTTGCAGGCAAGCACCTTAACCCCTGAGCCATCTCCCCAATCCAAGAAATTTTTTTAAAAATTTACTTATTTTTTTATTGACAACTTCCATGATTGTAAACAATATCCCATGGTAATTCCCTCCCGTCCCTGACTTTCCCCTTTGAAACTCCACTCTCCATCATATCCCCTCCCCCTCTCAATCATTCTCTCTTTTATTTTGATGTCATCATCTTTTCTTTCTATTATGATGGTCTTGTGTACATAGTGTTAGGCACTGTGAAGTCATGGATATTCTGGCCATTTTGTGTCTGGAGGAGCACGTTTTAAGTAGTCCTACCCTTCCTTTGGCTCTTACATTCATCCTGTCACCTCTTACACAATGGACCCCGAGCCTTGGAAGGAGTGATAGAGATGTTTCAGTGCTGAACATTCCTCTGTCACTTCTTCTCAGCACTGTGGGGCTTTCTGAGTCATCCCAAGGTCACTGCTATGTAAAAAGGAGAAGGTTCTCTAACCAAAATTGAGAGTAGCATTAATATGTAGGTATGAACATGAAAAGAAGTGCTTACTGGGCAGTTTGATGAGAATAGTATATACATTTAGCCAGACAGCAGCAGACATTACATCCCTAGGACTCATGACTACCCCTGTTGTAGGTTTTCAGTATCAGGGATGTATTCCCTCCCATGGAGTGGGCCTCCAGTCAAATTGGAGGGCAGCTGGCTTCCTCCATAACAGATATGCCACTATTGCACCTGTTAGCTCATTTGGCCTGGCTGGCCAAATATAAGGCTTGCAGTGTCCACTGTTGAGTATCTTCACTGGTGATTTCTCTTTCTCCTATTGAACTGCATGCAGCATGGCTTTTACCAGCTTTCTGTCAGTGGGTCTACATGGAGGAGATTTTCAGCTCAGTTCCAGCAAGATTTCTCAGTGTCCTTGTAGCCCAAGCATGTTGAGTCTTCAGTAATAGGGTTTTACCATCTATTTCTGGTGGGAAACCAAGGGCCTTAGCAATGGCCTGTAATGCTTTGGGGGCATCAGGGACTTCCTTGACCAACAACTCAGTGGAAGGTATTCCATCCCTTGCACTAAAAATTTTCTAATAACAATCTATGGCTCCCATGTGTTCCATTGTCCAAAAAAGTAAGTTTCCATATGATTTATTTATATCCTCTTAGATTTTGATTAGCCCTCCCTCCACCTTTCCTTCACTCACTCTCTTACCCTGACCTCACATAGGCCTTTTCACCCCCATTAATCTGTCCTTCTACTTGCATATATACAATACCATCCTATTAAGCCCCCCTCTCCCTTCCTTTCTATTCCCTTTATATCTCCTTTACAGCTTACTAGCCTCTGCTACTGAGTTTTCCTCGTACTCATACTGAGCTCCAATCATGTGTAGCTAGGATCCACATATGAGAGGGAACATGTGATGTTTGGCTTTCTGGTCCTGGTTTATCTCACTTAGAATAATCCTTTCCAAATCCATCCATTTTCCTGTAAATTTTATAATTTCATTTTTCTTTACCACTGTGTAGGACTCCATTGTATAAATGTGCCATATCTTCATTATCCACTCATTAATTGAGGGTCATCTAGGCTGGTTCCATTTCATAGCTATTGTGAATAAAGCAGCAATAAACATGGTGAGCAAGTATCTCTAAGGTAGTGAAATGAGTCCTTAGGTATATGCCTAGGAGTGGCATAGCTGGGTCATACGGTAGATCTATTTTTAGCTGTCTCAGGAATCTCCATACTGATTTCCACAATGGCTGGACCAGATGGTATTCCCACCAACAGTGTAGAAGGGTTCCTCTTTTCCACATCCTCATCAGCATTTATGGTCATTTGTTTTCATGATGCTATCCAATCTGACAGGTGTGAGATGGAATCTCAATGTAGTTTTAATCGTGCATTTCCCTGATGACTAGGGATATAGAACATTCTTTTAGATGTTTATATGATACCTGTATTTCTTCTTTTGAGAACTCTCTATTTAGTTCCATAGCCCATTTTTAATTGGCTTGTTTAATTTGTTATTATTTAATTTTTTGAGTTTTTTGTATATCCTAGATATTAATCCTCTATCAGATGTATAGCTGGCAAAGATTTTCTCCCATTCTGTAGGTTGCCTCTTTGCTCTATTCACAGTGTTCTTTGCCATATAAAGGCTTTGTAATCTCATGAGGTCCCAGCATTTATTCTGTGGTTTTCTTGCCTGAGCAATTGGGATTATATTCACAAAGTCTTTGCCAAGACCAGTATGTTGAAGGGTTTCCCTACTTTTTCCTTTAGCAGTTTTAGAGTTTCAGGTCTGCTATTAAGGTCTTTGATCTATTTGGACTTAATTCTTCTGCATGGAGAGTGATAAGGATCTATTTTCATCCTTCTACAGATACATATCCAGTTTTCTCAGCATCATTTGCTGAAGAGGCTGTCTTTCCTCCAATGAGTATTTTGGCATTTTTGTCAAAGATCAGGTGGCTATAGCTACCCGGGCTTACATCTGGGTCCTCTACTCTGTTCCATTGATCTACATGTCTGCTTTTGTGCCAGTCCCATGCTGTTTTTGTTACTATGGTTCTGTAATATAGGTTAAAATCAGGTATGGCGATACCACCAGCCTTATTTTTGTTGCTCAAAATTGTTTTAGATATTCGAGATTTTTTGTGCTTCCAAATGAATTTTTGTATTTGTTTTCTATTTCCATGAAGAATGTCATTAGAATTTTGGTGGGCATTGCACTAAATGTGTAAATTGCTTTTGGTAAGATTGCCATTTTCACAACATTGATTTTTCTGATTAATTTAATGCTTGGATTTTCTAATTAGTTGCACTATTATTAGATGTATCAATCAGTTTGATGTTATATATCTTCAGAGTAGGAGCTTAAGGTGCTAGGTGTAGCTCTTAAGACTCTCAGAGTATCTACAAAAGTGACCCTAGATGTTAGGTTTGCCTATTATGAGAGTATTCAAGTAGGCTGAGTGGAGCAAAATACAGGCAGATTCTAAAATTTAACTAAACAATGTACACATTCAATGAAAAACAGCACAAAGCATTTATGCAGGAGTAGGTGTTATGACAACCAGATTCTCTAATGAAGTCACAGTCCCTTAGGATGTGTGTTGCCCCACATTCTTAATCCTGTCAACTAGGAGGCTAAGATTTCTGGTCTGTTGAGGGTTCCAAGTCAGCTTGTGGCCAAGTGAGTCCCTTCCCTAATGAACAACAGGAGAGGAAACAAAGGCACTATAAATCAGGAAGCAACAAATGACAAGCCCCAAATATAGCTTATTTAAGAATGGCAAACCCGACCATCCATCAGATTTAACATATAACTTATCCTGACATGGAAGGTACAATTAGCACTTCTGATTCAAGCCTATATACCAGGCTTATTTGGCAGGTACTGACCTGGTGTAATCCCAGTTACCTTTTGGGATGATTTTGGTCTCAGTTATGCTGCGCTCCTGCTTGCGTCCTTCTTTGCTGTGCTGTGGGCTCAGGTAAGCTGGCTGGGTCACTGGATTGCTGCTCTGGTCGCCTCTGCTGGGTGCTGGGTGCGAGTGTGTAGGTGTGCTCCCTTCCCCAGACCTCTGGTGCTTGTGCTGGCGGGGGGGGGGGGGGGGCGGAGGCTGTGGATGGTGGCTCTAGTTCTCCCACTGGTCCATGTGATCCTCTTCCTCACTAGCTGCTACTCCGTTCTTCCCTGCCACCCTCCCCTCATGTTTGTTGAGTTTGCAAGGAGGCTGGTGTGAGTGGAGAAACCCCTCACCTGGCTTTTCCTGCAGCTCATGCCAAGCCTGGTGGCTATGGCCCTGAGGACCTGGTGCCTCTGCTGCTGGAGCTGCTTCTGCCTGCTCCTGTGGTCTCTAGACACTGCAAATCTCTCCTAATTCTCTGCTGCAGTTGATAATTTCTTTTTATTTTTTTTATTTTTATTTTTTTATTTTTTCTCCATTTTTATTAATATTTTCCATGATAACAAAAAAAATCCCATGGTATTACCCTCCCCCCTTTCCCCTTTGAAATTCCATTCTCCATCATATCCCCTCCCCATCTCAATCTTTCTACTTACATATATACAATACCAACCTAATAAAAGCCCTCCTCCCTTTCTTTCTCTTCCCTTTCTATCTCCTTTTTTAACTTACTGGCCTCTGCTACTGAGTTTTTTCCTTCTCACACAGAAGCCCAATCATCTCTAGCTAAGATCCACATATGAGGGAGAACATGTGGCGCTTGGCTTTCTGGGCCTGGGTTACCTCACTTAGTATAATTCTTTCCAGATCCATCCACTTTTCTGCAAATTTCATAACTTCATTTCTCTTTACTGCTGAGTAAAACTCCATTGTATAAATGTGCCATATCTTCATTATCCACTCATCAGTTGAGGGACATCTAGGCTGGTTCCATTTCCCAGCTATTATAAATTGAGCAGCAATAAACATGGTTGAGCAAGTATCTCTAAGGTAATGAGATGAGTCCTTAGGATATATGCCTAGGAGAGCTATAGCTGGGTCATATGGTAGATCAATCTTTAGCTGTTTTAGGAACCTCCACACTGATTTCCACAATGGCTGGACCAGATTGCATTCCCACCAACAATGTAGAAGGGTTCCTCTTTTTCCACATCCCCGCCAACATTTATGATCATTTGTTTTCATGATGGTAGCCAATCTGACAGGAGTGAGATGGAATCTCAATGTAGTCTTAATCTGCATTTCCCTGATGACTAGGGATGTAGAACATTTTTTTAGATGCGTATATGCCATTCGTATTTCTTCCTTTGAGAATTCTCTATTTAGCTCCATTTCCCATTTTTTGATTGGTTTGTTTGATTCCTTATTATTTAACTTCTTGAGTTCTTTGTATATCTTAGATATTAATCCTCTATCAGATATATAGCTGGTGAAGATTTTTTCCCATTCTGTAGGTTGCCTCTTTGCTTTCTTCACCGTGTCCTTTGCAGTGCAAAATCTTTGTATTTTCATGAGGTCCCAGTGGTTAATCTGTGGTTTTATTGCCTGAGCAATTGGGGTTGTATTCAGAAAGTCTTTGCCAAGACCAATATGTTGAAGGGTTTCCCCTACTTTTTCCTCTAGCAGTTTCAGAGTTTCAGGTCTGATGTTAAGGTCCTTAATCCATTTGGACTTAATTCTTGTGCACGGAGAAAGAGAAGAATCTATTTTCATCCTTCTACAGATATATATCCAGTTTTCCCAACACCATTTGCTGAAGAGGCTGTCTTTTCTCCAATGAGTATTTTTGGCATTTTTATCAAATATCAGGTGGCTATAATTACATGGGGTTACATTTGGGTCCTCTATTCTGTTCCATTGATCTACAAGTCTGCTTTTGTGCCAGTACCATGCTGTTTTTGTTACTATGGCTCTGTAGTATAGGTTAAAATCAGGTATGGTGATACCACCAGCCTTATTTTTGTTGCTCAGTATTATTTTAGATATTCGAGGTTTTTTGTGATTCCAAATGAATTTTTGGATTGTTTTTTCTATTTCCGTGAAGAATGCCTTTGGAATTTTGATGGGGATTGCGTTAAATGTGTAGATTGCTTTGGGTAAGATTGCCATTTTCACAATATTGATTCTTCCAATCCAGGAACAAGGGATGTTTTTCCACTTCCTAGTGTCTTCTGCAATTTCTCGCTTGAGTGTTTTAAAGTTCTCATTGTATAGATTCTTTACTTCCTTAGTAAGGTTTATTCCAAGGTACTTTATTTTTTTTGATGCAATTGTGAATGGGAGTGATTCTCTGATCTCATCCTCTGTGTGTTTGTTGTTAGCATATATGAAGGCTACTGATTTCTGTGTATTTATTTTGTATCCTGCTACATGACTGTAGGTTTTTATCAGCTCTAACAGTTTGCTAGTAGAGTCTTTAGGGTCCTTTATATATAGAATCATGTCATCTGCAAATAATGATAGCTTGACCTCTTCCTTTCCGATTTGTATCCCTTTTATGCATGTCTCTTGCCTTATTGCTATGGCTAAGACTTCCAGAACTATATTAAATAAAAGTGGGGACAGTGGACACCCTTGTCTTGTTCCTGATTTTAGTGGAAAAGCATCCAGTTTTTCCCCATTTAGTAATATGTTGGCTGTAGGCTTATCATAAATAGCCTTTATTATATTGAGATATGTTCCTTCTATTCCCAGTCTCTGTAGGACTTTTATCATGAAGGGATGTTGGATTTTGTCGAATGCTTTCTCTGCATCTAATGAGATGATCATGTGATTTTTGTCCTTCAACCCATTTATATAATGTATAACATTTATAGATTTGCGTATGTTGAACCATCCCTGCATCTCTGGGATAAAGCCTACTTGGTCAGGGTGAATGATCTTTCTAATGTATTCTTGTATTCTGTTTGCCAATATTTTGTTGAGAATTTTTGCATCTATGTTCATGAGGGAGAATGGTCTGTAATTTTCCTTTTTTGTTCTATCTTTGCCTGGTTTTGGTATCAGAGTGATGCTGGCTTCATAGAAGGAGTTTGGTAGAATTCCTTCTTTTTCTATTTCATGGAAAAGCTTAAGAAGCAATGGTGTTAGCTCTTCCCTGAAGGTCTGGTAAAATTCAGCAGTGAATCCATCTGGGCCTGGGCTTTTTTTAGTTGGGAGATTTTTGATAACTGTTAGGATCTCCATGCTTGTTATAGGTCTATTTAAGAGATTAATCTCATCTTGATTTAATTTAGGTAGGTCATATAAATCAAGGAAATCATCCATTTCTTTCAGATTTTCATACTTTGTGGAGTATATGTTTTTATAATATGACCCTATGATTTTTTGAATTTCTCTGGCATCTGTCGTGATGTTACCTTTTTCATCTCTAATTTTATTAATTTGTGTCTCTTCTCTCTTTCTTTTGGTCAGATTTGCTAAGGGTTTATCAATCTTGTTTATCCTTTCAAAGAACCAGCTCTTTGTTTCATTAATTCTTTGTATTGTTTTTTTGGTTTCTATTTCATTAATTTCTGCCCTAATCTTTATTATTTCTTCCCATCTACTGATTTTTGGTTTGCCTTGTTCTTCTTTTTCCAAGGCTTTAAGGTGAAGCATTAGGTCATTTATTTGCGACCTTTCTAATTTCTTAATATAGGCACTTAAAGCTATAAATTTACCTCTTAGAACTGCCTTCATTGTGTCCCAGAGATTTTGGTATGTTGTGTTCTCATTATTGTTTGACTCTATAAATTTTTTGATTTCCTTCTTGATTTCTTCATTGACCCATTCATCATTTAGTAATGTATTGTTTAGTTTCCATGATTTTGTGTATGCTCTATATCCTTTCTTGCTATTGATTTGTAGTTTGATTCCATTGTGGTCAGATAGAATGCAAGGAATTATTTCAATTTTCCTGAATTTGTTAAGATTTGCTTTGTGTCCTAATATATGGTCTATTTTAGAGAATGATCCATGTGCTGCTGAAAAGAATGTATATTCTGCAGCATTTGGATGAAATGTCCTGTATATGTCTGTTAGGTCCATTCCTTCTATGACCTCGTTTAGTCCAGATGCCTCTCTGTTTATTTTTTCCCGGGATGACCTGTCAATTGATGAGAGTGGGGTGTTAAAGTCACCAAATACCACTGTGTTTGGTGTTATCTGTGACCTTAGTTCTAACAGTGTTTGTTTGATGAATTTGGGAGCCCCCATGTTAGGTGCATATATGTTTAGGATTGTAATGTCCTCCTGTTGGAGTGTGCCCTTAATCAATATAAAGTGACCTTCCTTATCTTTCTTGACTAATGTTGGAGTGAAGTCTGCCTTGTCAGCTATTAGGATAGCAACCCCTGCTTGCTTTCTGGGTCCATTTGCTTGAAACACCGTTTTCCAACCTTTCACCCTAAGATAATGTCCATCCTTTGTAGAAAGGTGAGTTTCTTGGAGACAACAAATTGTAGGGTCCTGCTTTTTAACCCAGTCTGCAAATCTATGTCTTTTGGTTGGAGCATTGAGGCCATTGATATTAAGAGATATTATTGAAAGATGTGTATTTATGCTTGCCATTTTTTTTTTTTTTTGTGGTTCTGGTTCTACCTTTGCTCTCTTATATTAACTAGTATTTGAGTGTTGTTTGTTGTTTTCCAGGTTCCTTATATGTGTGTTTTTCTTTCTCTTCGGCATGGAGGATTCTTTCAAGTATTTTGTGTAGAGCTGGTTTTGTCTTCAAATACTCCTGTAGCCTGCTTTTGTCATGGAATGTCCTTAGTTCTCCATCTATTTGAATGGATAGTTTTGCAGGATAAAGTAGCCTTGGTTGACAGTTGTTATCTTTCAGAGTTTGGAATACATCACTCCAAGCCCTTCTGGCTTTGAAAGTTTGTGTTGAGTAATCTGCTGTGATCCTGATGGGCTTGCCTTTGTAGGTAACTTGATTTTTCTCTCTAACTGCTTTCAATATTTTTTCTTTGGATTGTGTGTTTGGTAGTTTGATTATAATATGGCGAGGAGAGGTTCTTTCCAGGTTTTGTCTGGCTGGTGTTCTAAATGCTTCCTGTATCTGCATTGGCACCTCTTTCCCAATTTGGGGGAAGTTTTCTTCTATGATTTTGTTGAAGATGCCTACTATACCTTTGGATTGAAATTCTTCTCCTTCTACTATACCCTGAATTCTTATATTTGATCTTTTCATAGTGTCCCGAATATCTTGAAATTCCCATTCATACTTTTCTATTAGTTTGTCTTTCTCTTTGTTGGATTGTATTAGATCTGCCACCTGGTCTTCTAGCTTAGATATTCTGTCCTCTCCTTCATCCATTCTACTGGTGAGATTTTCTACAGAGTTTTTTATTTCATTAACTGTGTTCTTCATTGCTAGTAATTCTGACTGGTTTTTCTTCATTATTTCTATTTCCTTATTTATGTCTTGTATTGATTTCTTTATTTCGTTAAATTGGTGTCCTGTATCTTCTCTGATTCCTTTGATTTCTTCTTTGAGTTCATTGAACATATTTACAATCATTCTTTTGAAATCTTTCTCAGGCATTTTCTCTAACTCGTTTTCACTAGAGGTCATTTCTGAAGCATTGATGCTTTTTGGTGGATTTATATTGCCTTGGTTTTTGGTGTTTCTTGTGTTATAATGTATATATTTTTGCATCTTGGATTAAGTTACTGCTTAGATTTTCCAGTTAGCTGGGTATCCTTTGCTGTATCTATTGATCTGATATTGTATATCTTCTATGTAGGAGATTAAGATGTTAGGTGTGGCTCTTACCACTCTCAGAGTATCTAGACACGTGGTCCTAGGGGTTAAGTTTGCCTGCTATGGGAGTATTCAAATAGGTTGAGTGGAATAAAATACAGGTATATTCTAAAATTTAACTAAACCCTATACACATTCAGTCAAGAATAGCACCAAGCATTTATGCAAGATTAGGTATTATAAAAACCAGATCCTCTATCAACAAAGAAGTTAAGATTTCTGGTCTGTTGAGGGATCCAAGTCAGCTTGTGACCAGGTGAGACCCTTCCCTGGTTCAATCCCAGTTACCTCTTTGGATGCTTTTGGTCTCAGTCAAGTTGCTGGCTGGGATGTTGGGCCGCTGTTCTGCTTTCTGGAACTGGGTACTGACTTTTCCTGTGGGGCAAACCAAGCCTGGCAACTGTGGCCCTGCAGATTGGCACCCCTGATGCTGGATCCCCGCTGCTGCCGCTGGAGCTGCCGCTGCTGGGACCACTGCTGCTGGATCCGCTACTGGAGATGCCGCTGCTGGGTCTGCCCCTGCTGATCCGCTGGAGCTGCTGCTGCTGGGTCCTCCGCCTCTGATCCGCTGGTGCTGCCGCTGCGGGATCCGCCTCTGCCGCTGAAGCCGCTGGAGCCTCCACTGCTGGATTCGCTGCCCTGAAGCCGCTGTGGCCGGTACCGGAGCAGCTGATGGTGTTTTTGGGGCTGGAGTCACGGCTTCCACCGCCGCTTCCGGCTTCCACCGCCGCTTCCGCTGCCGGGGTCTGAGCCGCCGCTGTTGGATCCCGAGTCGCCACTGCCGTAGCCCGATATGCAGCTGCCGGTGCCCGTGCTGCCGCAGCCGCTGCCAGAGTCCGAATCGCCGCTACCGGGTCCCGAGGTGCCGCTGCCGGAGCCCAAGTCGCCGCTACCGGGTCCCGAGCTGCCGCTGCCGGATCCCAAGCTGCCGCTACCGGGTCCCGAGCTGCCGCTACCGGGTCCCGAGCTGCCGCTGCCGGAGCTGCTTCGGCCTGCCCGTGTGGGCTCTGGATATCTCCTACTTCTCCGCTGCTGTTTTAATCTCTTATACACCTCCCTTGCGTATTTTGCGGGGTTTTCTTTGGCTTTTTCTCCCCTAGGCTGCTTAGGCGTGGTTCCTATGCCGCCATCTTGACCGGAAGTCCTCCAGTTGATAATTTCTTATTCACCTCACTTTTTAGTAGAAAAGTATATTTTGCTGTTTTTTTTTTTTTTCGGCTTTTTCTCCCCTAGGCTGATCTGGCGTGGTTCCTATGCCACCATCTTAACCAGAAGTGAGTAGAACTTTCTTATAAATAGAGAATAAATAAATTTTAAAAAATATTTTACTTTTACTTATTTATTTGAGAGAGGGAAATATGCAGAATGCACGCATGTGTGCATGAGTTACAGAGAGAGGGAGAGAGAGAGAGAGAGAGAGAGAGAGAGAGAATGGGTGCGCCAGGGCTTCCAGCCACTGCCAGTGAACTCCAGACACATGTGCCCCCTTGTGCATCTGGCTTACTTGGGTCATGGGGAATTGAACCGAGGTCCTTTAGCTTTGCAGGCAAGAGTCTTAACCGCTAAGCCATCTCTCCAGCCCAATAAGTTTTTTTAATGATCCATATAGGAGACACTGTAGTATCTTCTGTTTTGCTATTTTTGTTATCAATTAGGCCCTTTAACTTTCCAGCAAACTTCTTATTTTGGCTTCTTCTTTCAAGGAGGTCGTCCCATGAAGAAATGGCTCTGATTCAAGTGACTTGTACCATCCTTGTGTTTAGAAGTGAAAAGGGTTGTGTGTATGTGTGTGTGAATAACATGTGTAGCATCAGACTTATGAAACAGCCACTAATATCAGTGTGTGATGACTATACAAAGGCCCTATGAAATATCATAATGAAAATATGGGAGAGTTACAGTCAAGATGGCATACTAAAAACTACGCAACAACCGCAACAGTGAAATAAAAAGGCAGTGAAAACTGAGGACCGCTAACATCTATCAACAAAATAAGGCAAGATAGCTGAGCCCCTATCATGAGATGAGCCGCCTCTCACACATCAGCCAGAGTCTAGGTGACACCACAGAGAAACTGATGAGTCAAGCAAGAATGCTGCTCTCATGTGAAGCCCCACAACCTGTGCGAGGATAATGCTGACAGACAGTGGGGACACTCAAAACATATCAGAGCAGAAATCCAGAAGTTACCTAGGGCATAACACTAATGACATGTAACACATCCACCAAAACTCAGGGAACACTGCGGAATGTGGGGGGAAAGATTGTAAGAGCCACAGGGCGGGAAGGAGTATGCAGCGGCATTAACCCCCCCCCATACACACACAAGACTGACTGCTGCTCTCACAACCCACAACCCCATGGTGAGTACCAGTAACCCCACTGCCGAGGGCCCTCCGTGCAATGGGGGTGGGAAGGAGGGGAATGGAACCAACACGGTATGTCCATACAAAGTTTCTACTTAATAAAATAGAAAAGAAGAAGAACATGTGGCAAGATTCCTGAAGGGAAGAGGAGACACACGTAAATTGAGACACCCTCCAAGAAAATCACAGTCAAGACAGAGAGCAGAATACAGAATTCCGAATGTTCTTGAGCAGCAAGAATAGGAATGCGGTAAACAATGATGATTTAGCCAGTAGGAAAAGGAAGTAACACGCCATGTGCTTGGATCTAGGTGTTGAGAAGACACGGCTTTAAAGTTCCCTAAAGAGAAGCAGAAGTGGAGTTAGAAGGCAGCTGCTCGAGGCAGGGCTATGCTGGAACGTGTAAAGGGACCTTGTTTTGGGTGTATTTCTTCAACTTCCACACAGGGAAGTAAGTATGGATAATGCACTCAAGGAAATGCCTAATTCTCCAGTAAATAGATATTTTACACCACATACTATAAATCCTGACTATGCCTTCCTCCTGGAATATCCCATCTTGTGGTAGTATCACTGAATAGAACCTGGGATTTCGACTGAGACGTTGCTGGGCATAAGACAAGCTTAACTGGTTGCTAAAGCTTTCACAGTATTAATTTCCTCATAGACAAACAGGGAAATAATCCCACTCATACATTTTTGCTATTAAATAACATAGAGTATGTACTTTGCCAGGCTATACATGACACTTTATGGTGTCTTCTCAAATAAAAATAATTACACAATTGACATCATTGAAAATGCGAATTTCTTTTTAGCTTTTCCCTATCTATCTTTTCCAGTATGTAAAATAAAAGGTTTAACTCTTCTTTTCTTCAGTGGAGTGCTGGCACTCCTTCCTTTCTGCTTAGTTCCTTTTTTAAAAATAATTTTATCTATATACCTATTATCTATCTATCAATCTGTCTATCTATCTATCTATCTACTTATCTATCTATCTATCTATCTATCTATCTTCTATTTATAAGTAGAGAGAGCTAGAAGAAAGACAGAACAAAGGAATGGATGTGCCAAGGGCCTCTAGCCACTGCCAATGAACTCCAGATTCATGTGCCACTTTGTGCTTCTGGTTTAATGTGGATACTGGGAAATCAAACTTGGGTCATTAGGCTCTACAGGCAAGTGCCTTAAGGGCTGAGCTATCTCATCTGCCCTTTAACTATTTTTTATTTTTTAGCACAGTGATAGAGAGAAAGAATGGGCACCACAAGGCCTCTACCCACCGCAAATGAACACCAGACACATGCGCCACTTTGTGCACGTGGTTTTACATGGGTACTGGGAAATCAAACCCGGGTCATTGGACTTTGTAGGCAATCTCCTTAACAGCTGAGCCACCTCTCCAGCCCCATGTCTAGATTCTTAAATCTCATCACATTGGGAGTGATTGAAAATAAAGTGTGAAGTTAAACAGCAGTAGAGCACACAGTAAGGTAGCAGTTACTGTAATTTGTTAAAAGATCCATGAAATGCAGTCAGTGACTCTCCACTGATTCTCTTGTCTTTAATGAGGAAGCTGGGTCTTTAATGGACTGTGTGTTCTTCTCGTACTCCACTGAAAAATGTGCCAGTTAATGTATCTTGTTGCAACATTGCAATTCTCGTTTGATAAATCATCTTCTTTTCAATCGTAATGCAGGCAAAGGCCAAACAGAAGTAGAGGTTCACGCCTTTAATCCCAGCACTCAGGAGGCAGAAGTAGGAGGATCACCATGAATTTGAGGCCACCCTGAGACTACATAGTGAATTCCAGGTCAGATTGAGCTAGAGGGAAACCTTACCTCAACCCTTCCACCCCCCCTAAAAAAAGAACAAGGTACAATTTTTCAGGAACAGAAAGGAGAACGGTCTCCTGGGTGTATTTGGTTTTAGCTTCAAAATCAAATCTTACTTCCTATTGAAAAATCTTGTATTATCAACATAATGGTTCTCAAAGTTATAGTTGAGTCAAATGTCTGAGTTTGCTAATTTCTTCACAGCTTCCTAAGGGCTGTCCTCCCCTCGGCCGAGATAAAAAATGGGGAGACACTCGCACGTGAGAAGCTTGCATCTTTAATATGCCAGCACCTTCTGTCTTAGTGGCATATTGTGCCAGATGGGATGTTTCATAAGTGCCGTAACAGGCAAATTACATTAGGTACCCTGGCCAGCCCTGGAACACATAGCACCTTGTTATAACTTAATTTTGTCTTTGCCTCCATCTCAAGCATTGCATTTTAAATGAGCAATGGATTGTGCAAATTATCGTGTCTGAATAAAGTGAAAAATCTGTCTGCTACATCTGTAAAGCATTCAGCCTCTATTAATTACCTTCAGAGCAGTCTTTATGCTAATAGTCAAACCTGAAAATTTAATATACTCGCAACCCCATTCTTAAAATGCACTATCTCTTTGATTTTTTTTTTTTTAAGAATTATGTCAGGAGAGCTGGAGAGGTAGATCAGCAGTTAAGGCATTTGCCAAAAAGCCTAACTACCTGGTTCAATTCCCCAGTACCCACAGAGAGACAGGTGTACAAGGGAGTGCATGCATCTGAGTTTGTTTGTAGTAGCTAGAGGCCCTGCCACATCCATTCTTTCTCTCTCTCTCTTTCTTCTCTGTTTCTCTATGCTTGGAAAAAAAAAATAAGCTTAAAAAAAAGAATTGTGACAGGAAAACATGGCAAAAAAAAAAACTCCGAAAATCTTTGGTTGATATTTGCAACTGAAACAATGAATTCATATGGACACTTTTGGGAATGTTTAATAAAGTGGCATAGGCTTGAAGACTAAACAATAGATAAATAATTTCATAATTTCATTTTTTTGAGGTAGAATCTTGCTCTAGACCAGGCTGACCTGGTATTCACTATATAGCTCCAGACTGGTCTTGAACTCACAGTGATCCTCCTACCTTTGCCTCCTGAGTGCTGGGATTAAAAGTGTGTGCTACCATGCCAGAAAAGATAAATAATTTCTATCATTGACTTTTGTGGATCTTTTGTGCTTAAAGAAGGAACATGTGCTATTTAAATACATATCATAAAGTGACAGAGATGTCTGGAGAATGCTGCCACTAGAGATATGTTAAGTTGAATAAACAGGTGATGGGTCGATGGACAGATAGATGATGAATGATGAACATGGATAGATAGATGATATAGAGGTGAACAGACATGTTAGTGATACAGAAATTTGGGGTTTCTTGTACGCCAATGCACCAATCATTTAGAGTGTTCCTGGATCCTTGTCCTAAGAATTTAAAGAATGAAATTCACAGGGCTGGAGAGATGGCTTAGCAGTTAAGGTGTTTGCCTACAAAGCCAAAGGACCCAGGTTCAATTCTCCAGGACCCATGTAAGCCAGATGCACAAGGTGGCACATGCATCTAGAGTTTGTTTGCAATGGCCGAAGGCCCTGACACACCCATTCTCTCTCTCTCAAATAAATAAATAAATAAAAATATTTAAAAAAAAAAAAGAAATTCACAGACCAGAGGATAAACTTCAAAAAGACATTATTGTAAAATTTTATTATTAAAACTTTAGGAGGACAGGCTGGAGAGATGACTTAGAAGGTAAGGCTGTTGCTGGCAAAGTCTGTAAAGCCAAAGGATCCAGGTTTGATCCTTAAATATATTTAATATTCATTAATTTTTTTAATTTTTTATTTATTTATTTGAGAGAAGGAGAAAGAGGGAGGGAGAGAGAAAATGGGTACGCCAGGGCTTCCAGATGCTGCAAATGAACTCCAGACACATGAGCCACCTTGTGCATCTGCCTTATGTGAGTCCTGGGGAATCAAACCTGGGTCCTTAGGCTTCACAGGCAAACACCTTAACTACTGAACCATCTCTCCAGTCCAAAAATAAAACTATATACATACATATATACATTATATAAACTTTAGGAAGAAAGGGGCTTGAGCCTAAAACATAAAAGAAGGAAGGTGGAGCTCTTATCCAGAGAGGTAAGAGAGGGTTTGAGAAGCCCACCTTGAGACTCAGGTCTGGGTTTTTTATGGAGAATGGCTATGTGAGGAAGACCAGATCGGTAGGTTATTATGGACAAAGACCAGATTTTACAGCTTTGTCAGTAATCTTAGGTAAGGATCAGAGTTTCTGTCCTCTAGGAAGGATGCAAGGTTCATCTAAAAATCTTTCTGGGGGGGGGTGTAACATCCAGGTTTACACAAGCTTAGTGAGATTTCTTGCTTTTAGTGAAGGGATTAAAAAAAAACATTCACTTTTGGGGTTCTGTTACCCTCACTGCCTACCCAATTTCCTATCACTAGTAAATAAGTTAATGAATAAATGAGCAGATAGAGCAAACTCATCAAATCTAGAGAAGTGAGGAATAGTATTTATTCTTCCAATGTGAAAAAATGAACAAGTTCTTACACAACCTAAATGCTTAAACAAGCATCTAGACTTCAAACACTTCATTGTGGATTTAGTTTTAGAGAGACATTAGAATAAGAAGTTAACATTTCAAGACAGAAAGAGGATTTTGTTGCTAATGGGCCATTTCAAAGTCATCATGTCCATAATTGTCCACACTGTTAGATTCTGGGCTATCTGGAGGCTTGGATCTGAGCCTGCAGTGTGTGAGCATGACCTACATCCTTCTACTACATATAGAAATGTCTCTATGGGGCTGGAGAGGTTGCTAATTGGTTAAGGTGCTTGACTGAAAGCCTTACAACCCAGGTTCAATTTCTCAGTACCCATGTGAAGCCAGATGCACAAAGTGGCGCATGTGCCTGGAGTGTGTTTACAGCTGCTAAAAGCCTTGGCATGCCCATTCTATCTGTCTGCCTCTCTTCCTTCTATCTCTCTCTGCTTGCAAATAAATAAATACAATTGTTTTTTTTTTTAATTAACTACATGAATACATTTCAATTCCTAAGCCAATGTGATAATTATTTCTCTTCATAGTGAAGCTTATCATTTAAAAATATTTTATTTATTTATTTATTTGAAAGAGAGAGAGAGAGAGAGGAGAGAGAGAGAGAGAGAGAGAGAGAGAGGCAGGCAGATAGAGAGAGAATGGGCACACCAGGGCCTCTGGCCACTGCAAATAAACTCCAGTTGCATGCACCACCTTGTGTATTTGGCTTACATGGGTACTGGGGAATTGAACCTGGGTTCTTAGGCTGTGCAGGCAACTGCCTTAACCTAAACCATCTCTCCAGCCCAAAGCTTATCTTTATGATCTCGTTTATTATGCAGTTTAAGAGAAAGCAAGGAGAGCTTAGGAAATGCCTCATGAATTCGTGGATTAAAATCATTTCCTTAATTGTGCATTCTTTAATCTTGTGAAAAAGACAATGAAATTTACAGCTCCATGACTAAGTGCAGAAATTGACAACTTTTTCTTCAGTTAGTTCACTAAAACACAATTGCAACGCCTGCTCTGGGTGAATTAATTAAAACATAAAGCACCACTAAATGATATAAATAAGAAATTGCATAAATCATAATTGTATTCCCGAAATTATCTTTCCTTTCAAAGGATTTTCCATTAAGCATCCAATTAAAAAAATAAGTGAAAAGAAACTGTAAGCCAGATATGGTGCACACACTTTCAATCCCAGCTCTCAGGAGGCAGAGGTAGGAGGATTTATGTGAGTTCAAGGTCACCCTGAGACTACATAGTGAATTCCAGGTTAGCCTGGGGTAGAGTGAGACCCTATCTTGAAAAAAACAACCACATATATATATATAATAAAAATGAGTCTGGTAACTGATTTACCACACTATCTTTATGCAAGCTTTTGATAAATCACAATGCTTCTTTCTGAGTAAATAAGCTATGAGTAAAAGAAAAACACAAATAATTTTAACTTCAATTATGATCACTGTTTACAACAAAGATTGTTTTCTGGTTTGATGGTGGGTCTCATTTATTTGTGTGTTTTTTTAAAAAAGGTGACTTACTTGTCTATTTGCCAGCAGAGAGAGATAGAAGAGAGAGAGAGAGAGACAGAGACAGAGAGAGAATGGGAATGACAGGGCTTCCAGCCACTGAAAATGAACTCCAGACGCATTGTATATCTGGCTTCATGTGGGTACTGGAGAATCGAACCCAGATTGTTAGGCTTTGCAGGCAAGTGCCTTAACTGCTGAGTAATCTCTCCAGTCATATATGTGTTCTTTTATTTTTATCATATGGATTACTTTCATTAATATATTTTAGTTGACACATTTTTATATTTTATTTTTGTTATAAAATTAACATAAGTAGCCAGGTGTGATGGTGCACACCTTTAATCCCAGCACTCAGGAGGCAGAGGTAGGAGATTGTTGTGAGTTTGAGGCCAGCCTGGAACTACAAAGTGAGTTGCAAGTCAGACTCAGCTGGAGTGAGATACCACCTCAAAAAAAAAAATTAGCATAAGAAGCTGGTAAAATTCATCTTCAGGTAACTTTTCTTTTATGTTTATATAAAGAAAAATACTTCTAATCTGAAAAACCCAACATGGTTTTCATAATTTTTTTGTATTTTCTTGTTTTAAATGATTGAGTTTTAAAAAATACATACTTTCAACCAGTTACTGCACAGATGTTTTTCTTGTGATATAGTCAGCATTTTGAGTTCATTAGTTTTTGTAATTTTCCATTTTAATGGTTGATGAATGTTCCACACTGTGGTTTTAAACCATTCCTTTGTTATTTGACATGGAAATTTTTCTATCCATAAATTTTGCTGAACTTTGAATAAAGTTATCATTTTTGAAATGGTATTAGCTCATAGCATATGAACTTGAAGCATGTCTTATGATTATTTCTCATTAGATCGTGAACAAAAGATGCTCAACATGCATCTTAAAATGCATAATTAGGGGCTAGAGTTATGGCTTAGTGGTTAAGGAGCATGGCATGCTTGTAAAGCCGTAGGACCCAGGTTGTATTCCCCAGAACCCACATAAGCCAGATATACATGGTGGTGCATGTTTCTGGAATTTGTTTGCAGTAGCTAGAGGCCCTGGTGTGTCCATTCTCTCTCACACTCTATCGCAAATAAAGAAATTAAAATAAGTTAACATAAAATAAAATGAGATAGTGCATTAAGTGGACATTATTGTTAGGGTATTTTTTCCATAATGGAAGAGTTTCCAAATAAAGCTTGTAAAACAGTGACCGCAAAAGAAGGTGAGCAGGACTGGATGAATTTTCTTGGGATTTTTTTTGAGGTAGGGTCTCACTCTAGCCCAGACAGACCTGGAATTCACTATTTAGTCTCTGGCTGGCCTCAAACTCACAGCCATCCTCCTACCTCTGCTTCCTGAGAGTAAGGGGTATATGACCATACCTGGTCCAGATTTCCTCATCTTTTTTTTTTGTTTGTTCTTTTTGTTTGTTTGTTTGTTTTTCAAGGTAGAGTATCACTGTAGCCCAGGCTGACCTGGAATTCACTATTTAGTCTCTGGCTGGCCTTGAACTCAGGAGCGCTGGGATGAAAGGCATGTGCTATCATAGCTGGCTTCCTCATCTTTATTTGTGGCCTGTGGTGAAGTCTTTACCCTGCATTGGCCTCAGTTTTCCCAGATGAACACAAGTATAGTATTCTTTTCAGCATTCCTTTTGAATATCAAACATGAAAGCCACTTGACACAGTGCTTATCCCACTTAACTTTCAGTGCTGCTCCAAATTTCTTAACAATTGGTATTGATATTAGTTATGATATGTGCACAGTCCTTCAAGAATGAATTCATTAGATATTGAAAAGTTTAATTTAAAATGTATGCCCAGCACTTGGGAGGCAGAGGTAGGAGGACTGACATGAGTTTGAGACCAGCCTGAGATTACATAGTGAATTCCAGGTCAGCTTGGGTTAGACTGAGACACTACCTTGAAAAACCAAAGAAATGTGTGTGTGTGTGTGTGTGTGTGTGTGTGTGTGTGTATTATTTATTTATATTTGCAAGCAGAGAGAGAGTGTGTGTGTATATGTGAGAAAGAGAGAGAGAGAGGAAGAGAGAGATTGAGAATATGGGCATACTAGGGCCTCTCGCCACTGCAAATGAACTCCAGATTCACTTTGTGCATCTGGCTTTACATGAGTACTATGGTACTGAACCCAGGTCATTAGGCTTTGCAGGCAAATGCCTTAACTGCTGAGCCATCTCTCCAGATACTAAAAGTTTAATTTTAAAAACACAAGGCAATACAGCTCAGCTACAATTGGCTGCATAAAAAGCCGCAAGTGGATAGCACCGTTTTCTCTTGTATTGGCTGATTGTTTTGGCATCTCGTAAACCCTCTGGGACAGATGGGGGTGCAGTTGATTGAATCAGCCAGATAGTCAATCTGAATTGGTTCTCAAAACAGTATCTATCAAATAGCTGTGTCTCTGAGTGGCGTGTATGACTGGAGGCACTCACATCTCACACTCCCACATCGACATGAGGACAGAATGTGTCTCTCCGAAGCTTGAGTTTGGCAAGGAATCTCTGCCTCTTAAGGCAAGGATGTGACAGCTGTCTAAGGAGTTATGCAGTGCAAGGGAGGAATCACACAACTGCAAAGACAAGGCCTCGTCTGTTGTTACTAAATTCATCGTTGGATACTTATCAGCATCCACCTTGTGTTGGGTACCTCACGTGCCCAAGCATCCCCATGCTGCCGAAGACAGGAGTTGTTGAAAGTCAGCACATGCCAAAAATGAGACACATACACAGGCTCCTTCAAATGGATGTGCAATATTTACACCAATTCTGCTCACTTCTATGTTTTCTTTTCTTTTAAAAAATATGTTAGGACTAGAGAGATGGCTTAGCGGTTAAACGCTTGCCTGTGAAGCCTAAGAACCCTGGTTTGAGGTTCAATTCCTAGGACCCATGTTAGCCAGATGCACAAGGGGGCGCACGCGTCTGGAGTTCATCTGCAGTGGCTGGAGGCCCTGGCACACCCATTCTCTCTATCTGCCTCTTTCTTTCTGTCTGTCTCTCTTAAATAAGTAAATAAAAAAAATAAACAAAACATTAAAAATATCTTTTATTTATTCATTTGAATAAGAGAGAGAGAGAGAGAGAGAGAGAGAGAAAAGAATGGGCACATGAGGGCCTCTAGCCACTGCAAACAAACTCCAGACACATGTGTCTCCCTGTGCATCTGGCTTTATGTGGTTACTGGGGAATCAAACCCAGATCCTTAGGCTTTGTAGCAAGCACCTTAATAGCTGAGAAATCTCTCTAGCCCCAGATTCTGCTTATTTCGAGGGCTTGCTATTGTACATGCTGGTAGGAAATTACACCACTCGTAATAACAAGCCTTCAAAAGGAAAAGGAAAAGTGAACTTTAAGAATCTTTTAAGGGCTGAAGAGATGACCCAATGGTTAAAGGCATTTGCTTGCAAAGCCTAAGGACCTGGGTTCAATTCCTCAGTATCCATGTAGAGCCAGAAGCACAAAGTGGTGCATGTGTCTGGACTTCACTTGCAGTGGTAAGTGGCCCTGGTGTGACCATTCATTCCCTCTCTCTCTCTCTCTCTCTCTCTCTCTTTCTGAAACTAAACAAGTAAAAATATAAAAGGAATCTTTTGGGCTGGAGAGATGGCTTAGCAGTCACTTGCCTGTGAAACCTAACAACTTATCTTCAAATCTCCAGGTCCCACACAGGCAGATGCACACTGACGCCAGCACACAATATCACATATGTGCACAATGGGGCAAACGTGTCTGGAGTACATGTGCAGCAGATTGAAGATCCTGGCACGCCTGTTCTCTCTCTCTCTCTCTCTCCCTCCCTCTTTCTCTCTCAAAGTTTTTTTTTTTTTTTTAAAAGGGAACCTTTTAAAGCAATGACCCAGATACCCAAGTAAGCATTATATTAATTACTATTTTGAAGGTATGTGTGTTCTCTCCCAACCTCTCTCCCCCTCTCCCCTCCCTCTCTTTTTCTTCCACCCTTCCCTCCTCTTCTTCCACTCCAAAAGAGAAGTGGAAGGTAATATGGAGAAAGTAGATAACGCGTCTTGTTTTTGCAGTGCTACATTTAAAATGTAAACCTGTCTGAGAGTTCATTCTTTTCTGAGATGTGCCTTTGCCCAGTAAACTCTGTATTGAAGAATGCATTAATATTTATGTGTGAGCCACTTCCTGCAAATTTAATTTTTCTGTTACAATTCATTGATGTTTTGGATTATAATGTGAATTCATTTGGGAAATTGTTTGCAGTATAAAAATGTATAAAGAATGTATGAAAGCCAACTTCTTTAAAAACACAGTATTTATATTTTTATATTGTATGTTATTTCCTTTTTTAATTTAAAAAAGTCTTCTGACATATTTGTTTATTTTTATTAATAAAAAACAGGTGGTAACTAAGACTAACAGGCAATTTAAAAAAATTATTAAAGCTGGGCATAGTGGCACATGCCTTTAGCCCAAAACTTGGGAGGCAGAGGTAGGAAGGTCACTGTGAGTTCAAGGCCAGCCTGAGACTACATGGTGAATTCCAGGTCAGCCTGAGCTAGAGCAAGACCCATACCTCAAAAAGCCAAAATAATATTCATTATTATAATTGAAAATAAATTCCTAGGAGAATAACCTATATTAAATATTATATTAAACATTGATGGATACCAATAAATTCTTTAAAACTGTGCAAATACACATGCACAGACGCTTGCTTCTAAGTACTCTATGGAAAACCTTGCTTATACTTATTCCCTTCTTATGGTAGTTTGAATGTGTGTCCCCTATAGGTCCTATGAAGTCAGGTGTTTCCTTAAAGCTTGTAACTTGGATCTCCAGCCTCCAGGCTACTAGAGAGTGGGTCCTGGAGTCCAGCCCTAAGGTGTCGTGGTCAGCTGCGCTCCGGTTGGGTCCTTGCTGCTTACTGTCCGTTTGTGCTCGCTGCTTCTCTGTGCGCGCTGGTGCTGGTGTTCTGCTTGCGGCAGGTTCCTCTCTGCTTGGATGTGTGGAAGCAGCTCCTTCTGCCATTGATGGAACTCCCCTGGATCTGTGAGCTGAAATAACCCCCCTCCTCCCATATGCTCTGCCTAGTTTGGATGTTCACCCCAAGACCTTTCTCCTTATAACAAATTATGCATTGATTTGCAAGGAGAGAGAGAGAGAAAGAACAGGTGTGCCAGGGCCTCTAGTGTCTGTAAACAAACTTGAGATGCATATGCCATTTTGTACGTCTGGCTTTTCGTGGGTACTGAGGAATTGAACCTGGGTCATTAGGCTTTGCAGGCAAGTGCCTTAAACACTGGGCAATCTCACCAGCTCTCATTCCAGGACTTTTCTATAACACCTCTCAATTCTGAATAAGAAATAATTTATCAGTCTTGTGTTGACATCTATTTTTCTTATCATTTGAAATTCCCTGGTTAAAAAATAATAATTAATTCAACAATTCTTTCATGGTTGTTAATACTTAAATTCTTATATTATGAATTTTTTGTTTATTTTTATCACTGAAAATTTGGCTTTCTTTCCCCTCTCATCTATGCTGGCTGTTTATACACCAAGGTATCAAAGTAGTCATTGCACCAAAGTTCAGACCTGCACAGAAGACTTCATTCCATCCCTTGCAAAGGAGGAGAGGTTCAGTCTGGGCTCCACTGGGTTTTCACCACTGAGGACAGTGACATGACACCTGAGCTGTGTACTTAGCTTGACCCAAGAGGAAACGTAGATTCTTTTTTCACATTTTAACATGGAACAAAGTGAGAGACCTACAGCCCACAGAAACAGGGAAGCAGAAGCCCTAACTCACTGCTCCAAGGCTTTGAAAGACGTTCCTGGAGGCAGGCAGGGTGGCAAATGTTTATAATGAAGCATTTTGGAGGCTGACTCAGGAGGATCTTGACTTTGAGGCCTTCCTGTGCTACACAGCTAGGCCCTAGCAAAAGAAAGAAAGAAAGAAAGAGACAGAGAGAGAGAGAGAGAGAGGGGGGGGGGAAGGAGGGAAATAAAGAGAGAAAGAGGAAGGAAGGAAGGATGGAAGGAAGGAGAGAGAAAAGGAGGGAAGGTGGGAAAAAGACAAAGAAATGGCATTCCTAGTGTTATGAAACTGTTAAGAGGCTATGAGGACATTTACAAATATCCCCAAGTAGGTAAAAAAAATTTACACTGTACCAACTTTCTCAAAAGAACCCTCTGAAGAAAAAGAGAGCAGATCCAGGAGTCAAGGAGCTGTATGTTTATTCCCACTGACAGAAGTTCAAGGTCATCTTGGCCTCAGGTGAAATGTGGCTGTTAAATCTGTCTTTTTTTCTAACTCTGACACTTAATAGTTTTACATTATTTAGGTGTCTTTTGGAAACATATGAACTTATAGAAGAATTTCAGTGTCAATGGACTAATGTTTACATGTCTGGGTAACTTATATTGGTTTAAGAAGCCCTTTCCATTCAATTACAAACAACCCTTCTATTGCTAATGCACTTGGAAACATTGCTCCCCATGATTCTGTTAAATATCCTGATGTCATTTGTGTGATTGTTTATTTCATCTCAAAGCATTAGTTTCAGCTTTAGTTTAGACTGTGCCATGCATATATAAATGGACTAGTGTGTGATCACACTGTGGTCCAAAAACAAAGAGAAGTGTGCTCTTACTTTCAGATAAGAAAAAAGAAAGAAAGAAAGAATAAAAGACCTGAGGTGAGACAGGCTTCACTGTTCTAGAACCACTGGTTTCTGTGGCTAGATGGTAGGGTGTCACCTAGAGAATGACTCAAGATGAAATTAAGGATGTAGTTGTCGCCAGGCCCTACAAGACCCAGTCATCTCGGCCATTGCTGGTGACTACTGGACAAAACTCAAAAGGAGAGGGGAGCAAATATTATTACCTTCTTTCAGATGGCTTTCAATGGGAATATAGTTTGTTATTATGTAGATATGAATGTTTGCATCATGAATTTCATGAGACCATCCAAAGGGCCACCTAAGCTGTCAGTCCAGTGCTATTTGGGAGGGTTTGAGAAGGTGTGTACACAAGTACATGTTTGAATAATTGCAGAAGGCAATGTGACATCTTACATTTTGAAATGTAAATGCAGGCCCGGAGAGATGGCTCCATGCTGAAGGCACTTGTCTACAAAGTCTGATAACTGGGCTTCGATTCCCCAGCACCCACATAAAGCCAGATACACAAAGTGGTGCACACATCTGGAGTTTGTTTCCACTGGATAGAGGCCCTAATATGCCTACTCTCTTCCTCCCTCTATCTCTTTTGTTGGAAATAAATAAACAAAATATTTTTAAAATGTAAGCATGTGGTAACATGCACTAAATGGAATATTCCACCATTCTTAAGAGAATTTTCAATGATCACACCCCCATCTTGCAGGCAACATGTTGAGAACTAAGAAACCACTTTTTACTGGTCCCTGAAGTCTCCCAAAAGGAATCTTAACTATTTTACCATTTCTGATAGTAGCTCTTCAAGGCATCCTATCTTGCCTTTCTGCTTCCATATGACTAGAAAAGAAAGTATATTTTCACCACATTCTTGATAATTTTGAGAGCTAACATTTAAAAAATGAGTCATTAGGCCACTATTATAGAAACAAAAAGTGCTGTTACTTCTTGGTTATGAAAGCAGAAAGATCGTGTTAAAAGAGCTTTGAACTGATGAGTAACCTTTTGTTGTTAATTCTAATGTAGCACCTGTAACATTTTGCTGTAACAATAGTTTAATTTAGTGGCTCTTTCTATCGTAATGTTAGCTCACTTACGTGAACATCTAGCAGAAAGACATATTAAGAGGATCTTAATGGAAACAGTTACACAGATAACCTATATTCTCAGAATATTTATAGTAAAGAAAAATCTGTTCTTCCTATTTTTTTAAAGACCCCACAGTGAGCTGTTGGTCAAAGAGACATGAGGTCCCCAAAATAATATGGGCCAATGGCAAAACAACTGGTTACCTGAAAGAGCTAACAGGTAAGTCCCTATTACTGAACATAGCCTGTAGTCACAGGACATCAGGTGACCATGCTGGAGTTGAGAGGAAGTCCAGTTCCCTCCTGGCTAGCCCTCACAGTGCTGGAAAGTGCTATGAGAGCAACTGGAGAGTAACAGCTGCCGACAGATTGAGTAAGCAGGAGACCTTGCCAGATGCGCAATCAACCAGCACAGCAAGAAGCACACACTTGTGCAGTAGTGGCACACAGCTGATGTGGGCAACCAACTGTTCAAGGATTGGACAAAAGACCTGTTCACTGGGGGAGGACTCATAACTGGCCCTGGGAACCAAGCCAGATTCCCTGTGTGAGACCAATAGGCTCCAGAGAGAACCTCCATTGTTCTTTAAGGAGAATGAATATACACATTAATGTATCTCTGTAATAACTAGGCTTACCCCCTTTTATTCAGACTGTTCTCACTTTGGGTTAGAGAACCTGTTCTGTTTTACAGATGGAGGAGAATAATGGGGAGAACAAAGATACATCAATACAAAATACAAAGAGCTGACTGTCTACCATGAGATGGGTCACCTCCACCTCATCTGCCCTGGGCCAGGAGTCATTACAGGGGAAGTGCTGACATGAATACTGCTCTGTGGCCAGCCTGAAAACTAGTACCAGGGAAATGACGGCAGACACCGTGGCCACTCAAATCTCATAAAAACATAGATCCAGAGTCTACAGAGAAAGCAACATTAAATCAGATCCCTATCTTGTCCACCAAGGCTCGGGGAACATCACAGAAGACGGGGTGGGAAGATTGTAAGAGCCTCAGGATTGAACAGCCTAAGATACCATGTTTTCCTATCCCTACAGAGACTGACTGAGGCCTCTTGGTCCCCACAATGAATACCAATAACCCCGCAAAAGACCCTCCATAGAACTGGGAAAGGGGAAAAGGGGGTCTATGTGTGCAACCATTTTGTGTAAAAAAAAATCAATAGATTAAAATAAAAGAAAGCAAAAAAAAATTGGCCTAAGGTAAACATCAGAATCTATTGGTGGCTAAAAATTGATATAATTTTGAAATATTGTTTAATTTTCCCCATTTCTCATTCCTCACCTGAAGTCATGACTTATAAGCGACAACAAGATAAGTGAGCTTTATCTAGAAACATGCTTTGGGCGAGGTCTTTCCAATATTTTAAGGATGATATTAACTCTTTGGGGGAAAATAGGAAAGTCATAAATTATATTTCCAAGCAGCAAGTATTACCTCAATGATATTTTCCTGGCATATCATATTAGAGAATGTAACATATGCCAATGTCTTGTAGGCACTGGCTACTGGGTATAGAGTAGTGATAATTCCTTTGGAATATTACAAGTATGAGAACTTAAATTGGACTGGAGAGATGGCTTAATGGTTAAGGCATTTGCTTACAAAGTCGAAGGACCCAGGCTTGACTCCCCAGAACACATGTAAGCACATGGTGGTTGCATGTTTCTGGAGTTTATTTGCAGTGGCGAGAGACCCTGGCACTTCCATTCTCTCTCTCTCTCCCCCCCTTTCTATTCTGTCTGTCAAATAAATAAAATTAAAATTAAATATTAAAAAACTCACAGAAAGTGCTAGAAATGGGGCCTTGTTCCTTTAGTGAAAGTTAATAGAATAAGTTTTGTTCTAGCTTCATCCCAAATTCTTTCTAAATATCAGTCATTTGACTTTCTTGTAGCCAGTGGGA
This sequence comes from Dipus sagitta, assembly GCA_036346955.1. Classification (NCBI taxonomy): domain Eukaryota; kingdom Metazoa; phylum Chordata; class Mammalia; order Rodentia; family Dipodidae; genus Dipus; species Dipus sagitta. The sequence continues at coordinate 54,132,112 of CM070784.1, forward strand.
GAGACTACCCTTTGGCACATAGTTAATAACATAGAGGGATTTCAAATAACACATTTATGCAAGACATTCTCTCTGAGTTGAATAGATTATTTTTCCTTTAAAAAATTATTTTATTTATTGGAGTTGTGGGAGAAAGAGACAGGTAGAGAGGATGGGCATGCCAGGGCCTCCAGCCACTGCAAACAAACTCTAAACACATGTGCATCTGGCTTACGTGGGTCCTGAAGAATAGAACCTGAGTCCTTAGGCTTAGCAGGCAAGTGCCTTGACCACTAAGCCATCTCTCCAGCACCAATAGATTATTTCTCCACATGGAAACCCCTATAACTAACGGAGCTTGGGAAATTGGCATTTTCAGATCAGCTTGACTGCCCTTGGTGTTGTTCTGGGTGGAGAACGATGTCATAATAATGCGCGTTTTATTCCTACAATCTACATGCACTGTACAGAAAACCTCCTAGGCAGTAAACAAGATGGATGGCAACAAAAAAGTTAGTGGATAATAAAATAGCAAATGATTTAGCCATTCCATGTGGATTCATCATGTACCCTTTATTCTGGAAATAACGTGGTACAATGAAATGAATAAATCTGAAGTTAAACGTATATTACAGAAATATTAACAGTATCAACTAAGGAAATATGGATTCATATTCATATACATATAGTATATGTGCTTGGATTAATGCATATGTATGACCTTCTGGGATATGAAATATGGATGTGTACACAATGAATGAAGAAGAGTTAGAGGAGATGGCTGGATTTAGGAACCATAGTATAGCCAAGAGAGTCCATTTCTGCTCAAGAAAGGAGTGACTGGTTTATCCTTTTCTTTTGCAAGCAAGCACCTTTAACCATTGAGCAATCTCCCCTGCCCTTCTATGTCTTTTCTTTGTTGAGGTAGGGCCTTACTCTAGCCCAGACTACCCCAGAACTCTCTCTGTAGTCCCAGGCTGGCCTTGAACTCACAGTGATTCTCTGACCTCTGCCTCCCAAGTGCTGGGATTAAAGGCATGCACCACCATGCCTAGCCTTGTCTTTCCTTGTGGTCTCTACACTCTATGATCCTGAGGCTCCTCATTGAGCATTCATAACCAGAGTAGGATTCTAGATGAACTATGGTCCTTGTTTTAATTAAGACCAGAAGGCTATAATAGTATTTCTGTAAAACTAAATAACAGTCCATTTTCAACATGAAGACAATCGGGAAACTGGGAAGATGAAGGGTAGAAAATAACAAGAATAGGAAAACCCATCTGGTGGTGGCATTGATTGCTACCAAAAATTAATTTGTCCTTTCTTGAGAACCTTTTCATCAGGAGAATGTCCATCAAGTGTAACACGATGTTTCCAATGGATCTCCTCCAGGCAAAAGGAGAAAAAATATTCACTCCAGGCCTGAGCAAATGCTAGCCCTGAAATTGAACAGGAGAGATCAATTCAAGCCCAAACAATAACATTTAAACAAATAATAAGAAAGACCTTAGGATCAAAGAAGGACATAATTAGAAGTCAGTCTCTTGAGAATAGAGTCTGTTTGGGTTTAAAGAGAAAAGTTTCAATACAAAGAAACAAGTTGAAAATGTAATCATGATTCAAAATAATTTACCTTGGCAATAAATTCCTTTTTTCCCCACACACACTTAGGAAGGACTATGGAGCCTAGGTACAGAGAGGATAATGAATGCTGGGAAGAAAGATCGCCACTGTGTGTGCTAGTCTTCTTCATTATGCCTTTGGAAGCTGTCGAGGTGACAATGATCTGTATCTTTATTTTTCCAAAAAAGAGAAAGAAAATGGAGACTGTCTGGGTTATTTTTGTTGTCACTGATAAAATACTTGATAGGAACAATCTAAGTGAGAAAGGATTTATTTTTGCTCATGATTTGAGGAAAGGTGGTGACTGACTCTGGCGGTGGGAGCATGTGGCAGCCGATCAAGGATCCTCAGAGCTGCTGACCAAGGTACTAAGAGGCAAAGAGATGGCAGGAGGGAACTAGGACTGGGCCATTACCCCTAAACCCACATCTGCCAGCTGAGCCCCATGTTGGAAAGGCTCTACTACCTCCCAAACAGCTGGGGACCAAGTGTTCAGACATGAGACCGGGGGGCGGGGGGGGGGGTTATTTCATACTGAAGCCATAACCCTGGACACCAGAGGCTCATGGCCATGCTAAAAGGTACAATACATTCAGGCCAATTTTGCTTCTCAATAGTATTTTAAAATATTTTTATTTATTTGCAAACAGAGAAACACACAAAGGGAGAAATAGAAAGAGAAAGAGAGAGAGAATGGATGTGCTAGGGCCTCTAGCCACTGCAAAGGAACTCCAGATGCGTGCAGCACTTTGTGCATCAGGCCTTACGTGGGTATTGGAGAATCGAACTCAGATTGTTAGGCTTTGCAGCCAAGCTCCTTAGCCACTGAGCCCTCTCTCCAGCCCCTCCGTAGTCTTAGTAGTATCAACATTGTTCAAAAGCCCCAAGTCTCTTTTGAGACTCAAGGCCATCTCTTCACTATGAGTCTCTGAAATCAAAATAAGTTACATACTTCCAACACACAATTGTGGCTAGCTGTGGTGTGCACATCTTTAACCCCAGAAGTAGGAAGGCAGAAGTAGGAGGATCACTGTGAATTCAAGGCTTGCCTAAGACTACATAGTGAATTCCAGGTCAGTCTGGGCCAGAGCAAGACCTTACCTCAAGGAGAAAAAAAAACAGCCAGTATGCACAGGCACAGAGTGAACACCTCCGTTCCAAAAGAAAAGCACAAGAGAATAGCAAGGAAAGATCACATTACAGCAGGAAGAGAAATCAGCAGGGCAAACACCCGACTACTGAGTGTTAGGTCAGGACAAAACGGAGTCACCAAAGACAGCAGGACAGCGACAGACACAAGGAAGCAGGTCATCCACATTCCTCAAAAGCCTCCCAGCCATTATGCCTTCCTTGCCTAACAATGCCCCAGGTCTTGGTTTCCTGCCCCTTATCTCCCAGGTCACCTGGTCACTGTTCTGGTCTCACCCCTGGGCTATTTCCCTTCCTCACCTTCCCCCAACTGAAGAGCTCCATATAGCGCACTATCTGGAATCTCAAAGTTGACGGCTCCCCTCTTGACAGCCAGTCCTGGCAGCTCGTGTTTTCCTGAATAAAAGCTTCCATCTTTGTCTCAGAGCGCTCTCCATGGCTTGGTCACTCCTGAACCTTACACCATGAGGTACCAGGTGCGTCAGCTGGGGACTCACGGTGGCGTCATCTTGTCACAGAGGGCTTTGCTGCCCGACCTCTACGCCTGCTGCTGGCTGCACCCATGGGCTTCCTGCTGGGCGAGAGTCACTGCATGCCTGCAGCTTCCCTTGGCAGACATCCCCTGTTGCTCTCATCCACTATATACGGGGGTCTCTGCGGGCAGGAACCATAAGAACAAACTGTGGGAATGAGCTATGAGAATGAACTCTGGAAATGAAAGAACTGTGGGAACATTTATTTACCTTACAAAGAACTTTCTGAGATTATGCTTGTGAGATGCTTTATTCCTTACTTCTAACTTGCCCTAAAGTTAATCTTACAACTATGCAATGCACCTGTTTAAAACAATGCCACTAGGTTTCCTCTGCCTTGGTATACCGTCGGCCTGAACAGTCCAGATGAACAATATTGACAAGCAATACTTAGAAATGCTGACTGAGGGCTGAGAGATGGCTTAGCAGTTAAGGTACTTGCCTGCGAAGCCAAAGGACCTAGGTTCGATTCCCCAGCACCCATGTAAGCCAGATACACATGCATCTGGATACATGCATCTGGAGTTCGTTTGCAGTGGCTGGTGGCCCTGGCATGCCCATTCTCTCTGTGTGTCTGTCTCCCTGCCTATTTATTTCCCTCTCTGTCTCTCAAATAAATAAATTAAATTAAAAAAAAAAAAGAAATGCTGACTAATCTTAAGATATACCCTTTGCCTTAGAGGCCTGGTTAGATTCTTTACTCAGAACAAACATACATGTATAAGAAGTTCTGGTTCATAGCATTGAAGGCAACGAGGTTAATAACTGTGGACCCAGAGATCTGTTGAAGGCAACGGGTGGGCCTATGTGGTTGCTCTTGTGATCAGCGTGTGTGTGTGTTCTGGATCAGCAGAGTCCAGCAGGTCACACCCCTAAATCCCTTCCTTTGACACATGTTTAAGGATCATCCAAAGTTGAAAGTTCCTGACCCTCTGCTCATGCAATGGACTGCTTGTTCACATATTACTGGGTTTTCACTGTTTAATAAAAGTGCCAATGAGCGCCGGGATGCGGAGGAAGCCTCAGGGACATCAGAGCTGCGGTCCCAGCAGGTGTGGCAGGTTTACTAACGGCTTCAGTTTCTTTTTCCCCAGGCTGTTGCTGAGGCATTTTAGGGTGACTGGGCCCCCAAAATAAAAAGGATTGCCTCTGGTCTGTCCTTGCAGTCTCCAGTTTGTTGGAGATCAGAGAAGAATCTGGCCTCTCCTTACTGGGAGGGAGTGAGGCAGCTTTGTCAGGCACTTAGGGAGACTAGGCCCGTGAAAAGGCAGGAAGGTCTGCACTGCACTTGCTAGAGATCAAAGGATGATCCGACATCTTATCTCGTCCTAATTCCCTAGACCTGTTTTTCCATACCTGAGCCCCTCTTTGGGTTGTCATTGTGGTTGGTCAGCTTAGACCCCAGATGTGGTATCATGGCTGGCTTCTTCCTGAGCCAGCCTGTAGCTCCGACCAATCAGCTGGCTCAACTGAGCCATAAGATGAACCCCACCACCATAAGTTTATTTACCAGGGGAGGGCAATCAATCTCTCTCTCTCTCTCTCTCTCTCTCTCTCTCTCTCATGCATGACCATTCATGAGCCTCCAGCTCTTGGTGAGTTTCATCTTGGCTCGGCCCAGCTGGGCTGAGGGGCGGGGAGAACCCCGACCCCTACTCCCACATGGCCTCTTTCCCCCTCCTGCCCTCACATGGCAGGAGCTCTTTGAACTTTCTTTCCTGTCCTCTCTCAGGCTTTTCCAGGCTCACCACGTGTGCTCGCAGGCCACATGAGTGTATGCATTTTTCTTCCCTTGGTTTTGTACTCCCCTAAATAAATACAATTATTTAATAACTTTCCTTTCAGTCTTATTTTATTCAATGCTTTGATTAATATTAGACACAAACTTAGAATTTGGGGTTCAAGTACTTTCCTAAGCCTCTAGCACCCCATTTCATTATCTCTTCTCTAAAGGAGTTTCATAGATCTGTTTTTCTATAAACAAGTTGTGTCCCTCTCTGGGAAGGAGTTCCCCTTTCCTCAAATTAAGGTCTAAATCTGACCCTGGCATTCTAGTTGGTTAAGCTCAGCCCCAAACTTGGTGGCATGACTGGCCTCTTCCTGATACAGCCCCTGAGCCCAGACCAGTCAGCAATCTCTCAGGCTCACCTGAGGCTAAGAGTAAAACCCATCACCACGAGATCATAAATAGATGCTTACCAGAAGGGTCGGGTCTCTTGTTTTACCTCTCCTGAACTTCCAGGCCCCTGCTCTGGCAAGCCCCCCTCATCTCTGCCATTATAGGCTGAGATGGAGGGACCCCTACACCCATGGGGGCCCCTTACCTCCTCCTTCTCCCTTCCACATGACAGGAGCTCTGTGCACTTTCTTCTCTTAATCTAATAAAACCTCTCTAAACCTTACCCTCTGGTCTGTGGATTTTAATTATTTAAATTCATAAGACAAGAAATCCAGGGTACCCTAAAGTAATTATTGATGTGTTGGCATATTGGTGTGTTGACAAGGGACCCCAACATTCCTGTTTCACCACTAGAGGCAGCTAGCCCACATGTGGATAGGGACTAGTTCTATTTCTCAGGCTCTGCTTCCAGAAAGTTTGCACACTTTTAGACAGGAATGCTCCATAGGTTAGTCTTCCCTAAATGCAGGGCTGCATCTCCCACTAATCCCCCACAACACACACACACACCCCAAGTAGGACAGGTCTCCATTAAAACTTGGGCCTCTCCTTCCATGCTTCCCACATTGGTCTTTCAGGACCCCATTTTAGGACATTTAATACACCCCCTACTGCCTGGCCTCAGAGGTTTTACAGAGCCTAGGTAAAGACCTCCCTGACCCTGTAACTCCTGTGTTCGGCATGGAGGTGAAACCAGCTCGATGCAGGTGATGACACCGGCTTCAGCTGCCATGGCAGCCGGAGACTCAGGCGGACTGGCTGTCGTCAGAGCGGCTGCAGGTCAGGTGCACCTTCCCTTGCTGCCCCCCAGGAAACCTCCGCCCTGTGAGGCTTGGCAGGGTGCTCTTAAGACGTTATCTCCTCAGTCACTTTTCTTTCAAATGAACGTTTTGCAAAAGGTTTTCTGTTTTGCCCTCTAAAGCCCTCCATAGGTGGGGCCTCGCCCATAGGTGCCTTTTCCTATTGTCCCCATGCAAAGCCTGATGTTGCTCTTTAAAGGTGTCAGAATTTACAGGTTCTGGAGAGCTGGCTCCATGGTTAAAGGTGCTGGCTTGCAAAGCCTGATGGTCTGGTTTCCATTCCCCAGTACTCACACAAAGTCAGATCACAGATTGGTGCATGAATCTGAGTTCATTTGCAATAGCAAAAGTCCCTGGTGCTTGTTCTCTCTCTCTTCTTTCTCTCTCTCTCTCTCTTCAGGTTTTTGAGGGTCTCACTCTAGCCCAGGCTGACTTGGAATTCACTATAGTCTCAGGCTGGCCTCGAACTCACAATCATCCTCCTACCTCTGCATCCCGAATGCTGGGATTAAAGGTGTGTGCCACCACACCTGGCTTCTATTTCACTTTCAAGTAAACAAATATGTTTTTAAAAGTCTAAGGCAATACCACCCTGTATGTGCCCAATCTTGCCTAAAAAATTATAATCTACAAATAATGTTACACTTCAAAAGAGATTTAAAAATACAATTCCTTCTATCATATACCCACATTTTTAGATATTATCATTTCATATAAATATAGTTCAATAATAAAAATCAGAAAATTAGCATTTCTGAAATATCAGTAGTTAAATCTACAGATCATCTTTTCTAAATGACCATCAGATATAATGACATAGCATCTCATGCAAGATAGGAGGCTATGTGTCTCTGCTCCTTACTTTCTTCCATCAGCCTTCATCTTGCATAATCTTCACTTGTAGAGTTTCTCAGCATTATTTAGCCTAATGTTTTCTCCTGATTAAGCATGTTTATAAGAATAACAAACAAATTATTCTATACCTACATAATTTAAAATTTTTTATTTTTTGAGAGAGAGAAAGAGGCAGATAGAGAGAGAGACTGGGTGTGCCAGGGCCTCCAGCCACTGCAAACAAACTCAAGATGCATGTGCCGCCTTATGCATCTGGTTATGTGGGTCCCGGGGAATCAAACCTGGGTCCTTTGGCTTTGAAGGCAAGTGTTTTATCTGCTAAGCTATTTCTCCAGTCCTATTATGTCATTTTTGTTTTGGACTCATGGTTCCTATGTCCTATTACTAGTAAAGTTAATATCTGCTAACATTTTTCACTCTATAAAGTTACTATTTTTTTTCTCTTTGAGATGAGTAAGTAACATTTAGGTGGATACTCTTAAATCATTCTTTTGATCTAATATCTATTGCTGACTCTTAGCTGGAACAATTGTAATATTTATTTCATTCTTTCCATCATTTTGAATTTTTCTTTAAGGAATAATTATCCCTTCCTACCATTTGCTCATTTTTTTCAATTATCTAATCAATATGACTTCTTATTCTATTCTATGGGCAGTAATCAAGTGCTATCATTATTTATCATCCACAAATTGGTTATTCTTCTAGGATAGCTTTGAAAGCCAATTTGTCACAATTGGCAGAAAAAGCAGGCATGAAGGTAAGTTGGGAGCTGGCAAGGTCTCTCTCAGAGTTTCAGTTCTATGTGAAGGATTGTCCCTGTTGCGGTCAGCTTCACATTGCTGGGATGAACTTCCAGACCAGACAGTTTATGGGATGAAGGGATTTATTGATGTTTGCAGATCAAGGGGGAAGTCCACAATGGTGGAAGAAGCTTGTCCCCCCCCCCCCTCACAGGTCCACACAGAGAAACACCATCAACAGCACCACAAGCAATCACTCCAGGAACCCCAAGCAGAGTGTAAGCCCTCTGCATTTCTTTAATATAGAATTCCAGATCTGCCCTCAAATACACCTTAGCACTGGACCCTAGATTCCACTCACAGTGGCACCTCCTCCAGCCAGGCAGCTGGAAATCCAAGAAACTTTAACAAAACTCCTGAATCTGTTGATGGACCTCCGTTCAAACTACCGCAGTCCCACATATAGAAACACCCAAGGTACAATTTGCTACAGTTATCCTGTTTGTTTCAGCTGGATGCTTGTGCCATAGGTCATTACTGGGTTAGAAAGATAGTTTTCTGAGCTGAAGTTTTGTAATCTGCACATCAGAAAACATCCCTGGGCTCTGCTCATTCCTCCTCTTATTCTGTGCCCAACTCTTCTGCCTCAGAACATTCACACAGCCCTTCTTATATACCCTCAGGAAAGCCAAGCACAAGTGAATCTTACTTTTAAGATTTTAACCTATCAAGCTGTTAGTTATCAAAATATTTCTAATTTTAAACATTTATATTGGTGTATTTATTTACTAGCAGACAGAGGGAGGAGAGAGAGAAAACAGACAGAAAGAATGGGTGTGCCAAGGCATCCAGCTGCTGCAAAGACTCCAGATGCATGTACCACTTTATGCATCTGGCTTTACGTGGGCACTGGGGAATCAAATTCCGGTCATTAGGCTCTATAGGCAAGCACCTTAACCACTGAGCCACCTTAAAACTAACAATAAGATCATTGAAATAAAGTCACCGCTCCCTTTATAATATCCACACTGTCTTCCTTGGGTTCCTTTCAGCATGTATATTGAAAGTAATATTCATTGTCAGAGGTATGTATGGGAAGGGCAGGTAGAATAGGTAGAAATGGCACACAAAGAAGTGAACTGTGGGCTGGAGAGATGGCTCAGCACTTAAGGCACTTGCCTGCAAAGCCTAAGGACCTGAGTTTGATTCCCCAGTACCCAAATAAAGCCAGATGCAGAAGGTGGTGCATGCATCTGGAGTTCATTTGCAGTGGCTGGAGGCCCTGGTGTGTCCATTTTTCTCTCTCTCTCCCTTCACTCTCTTAAATTATATATATATAATTTAATATATATAAATTATATATATATAATTTAATATATATAATTATATATATATATATATATATATATATATATATATATATATATATATATGCAAACTCAGCAAACCTAAATGAACACGTCGACAGGTTATGGTGTTCGACTGACCTAGCCATTCCCATTTAGAAATTCAGGAAGTGGATATTGAGAACCATTTCCTAGTAGCACAATGGATGCCAAACCTACACAGCATAATTAACCAACCTAAAGAGTACAGGGATATTGGAATGCTCCAAGTCTTGGAGAAGTAATGGCTGTGAATTTCTCGGGAGGTATCGATGGACTCCTCAGCATCCCCTCATTTTGTGCACATGCATACAAGCAGTGGGAGTTCCACTGTTTCTCATAAAAGAAGTCCTAGATACTGGCATTGAATTTGGGGCCATAGGACAGTAAAGATGCTACGTATGGATGGAACCTTCATAAGGTTTGGTACCCAGGTCTTCTGGCATAACTTGTTTACATTACAAAGAATCAAACTAAACTAGTGACAGGAGACAGAGATTGGCTAGGCAGTCAGGGTACTAGAACTCCAAAAGTGTATTGTATCTTTGCCCTTAACCAGAAGTGGGAAATGTCACTAGGCTTAGAGAAACCTGGACACTTTCCTTATCTCCTTTCTTCCCAAGAAAGTTACACCTACCAGGAAAGATCTCTAAATTTGCACCCTTGTTAGAGGATAGAAACTCTGATCCTTACCTAAGATTTCTGGGAATATTGCCCATATTGGTGAAACTCAGTCTTTCTCCCTTGAAACTGTGAAAGCTTGTCCATGTCGCATAGAGACCTGTGAATCTGTTCCTTGACACATAGCAACTGATGGCAGTGTTTGACACAAACCCTAACCAAAATCACCCAATGAGTTCTCCTCCTCCCTGGAGACTCCCTCCTATCTCTAGACAGGGGCCTTTTCTTTTCTATCAAGCTCTAATAAACCTCTTCTAAATCTGTGTTTTACCCTCCTGTGATTTGTAAATCATGTAAGGAAAGTGAAAGAGAAAAGCGACGGGACTTATCTCACAGACAGAGTTTACTGACGCAGGGTGGCCGCGGCCTTCCACGGACGGAGGCTGAAGCTCCACCGGGAAGGGGCTCAGCTCACAGGGGCGCTGTTTGAGGAGGTGACAGGAATCGGGTGCGGTCTGGTGGGCTGACAGTAACTGAGTAACAGCAACGTCTGGTTTGTTGGATCTTCCACAGTGAGTCAGAAGCGCTGCCTCGGTGGTTTCTGCAGGGCGGAATGTCTGGACATGTTTCAGTTCCTCCCAGCTTTCTGAGTTCATCAATCTTTCATGAAGAAAGTCCATTAAACCTTTAAATCACATTCATTGAACTCATAGGACAAGACCCCAGAAGGCCACTGGCTCAGTGGAAGCTCTGTGTGACTGTGAGTTCCGGCACCTTAGCTCCTGAGTGACAGCCCACCTAAGAGCTGAGGAAAGGCTCTGTCACTCTCAAGGACATCCCAAAAGTCCCATATAACTAGTAGAATGCCATTTTCTTTGATAATTTATGTAAATGTAGCTTAGAAGCCCCAAGTGGCAAGCTTAAAGATACATACTAGGATGGACAGACAGGGCTAGAGAATTGCATCACATGAACAGTCTCATTCATTTTGCTTTTCGGGACTCTGAGTTGGTGGAGTCAGGTTGACCCTTACAGGGGATACCTAGTTCTTTAGTGTCTGGTGGTTTGATCCAGGTGTCCCCCATAAACTTAGGTGTTCTGAATGCTACATTCCCAGCTGATGGAGATTTGGGAATTAACGCCTCCTGGAGGGCATGTATTGTTGGTGGTAGGCTCATGGGTTTTATAGCCAGTTTCCCCTTGCCAGTGTTTGGCACATTCTCCTGTTCCTGTTGCCCACCTTATGTTGGCCAGGGAGTGATGTCCACCTTCTGCTTATGCCATTGTTTTCCCCTGCCGTCGTGGAGCTTCCCCTTGAGCCTTTAAACCAAAATAAACCTCTTTTTTCCCATAAGGTGTTCTTGGCTGGGTGATTTCTGCCAGCAATGCGAACCTGACGGCAACAGTGTCTGAAGTGGGAACTGGGACCCTATGGTCATTTGTATTTATTTTCAACTTGAAAGCACCTAGAATCACCCTTGTGGGATTATATAGATTAGGCTAGCTCTGGGCATGTCTGTGAAGTACTATCTTACTTAAGTTAATTGCGGTGGGAAGACTTCCCTTACCTGTGTGAGGCACCATTCCGTGAATCAGTGTCCTGGACAGTCTAAAGAGGAGAGAGCCGGCTGAGCACCGGCATGCACTGCTGTCTGCCTCCTCAGCGTGGACCGACCATGACCAGCTGTTTCAAACGCCAGTCACCATGCCTTCCTCGACATGATGGACTATATCCTGGAACTGTAAACTGAAGTTAACCTGTCCTTTCTTGAATTGAATGTGTCATGTGTTTTGTCCCATCGAGGCAGATAACACAGGCCCATGAGCCACATGAAGCCCCATGTACTTCACAGCACAGACTGTCCCCAAATCTCAGAGATCTCCATTCTGATGCAAAGGATCCCATTGGGTAATGAGCTGTTTCATTTCATTTTTTTTTTTAGGTAAGGTCTGCCTCTAATCCAGACTGACCTGGAATCCACTATGTACTCTCAGGGTGGTCTCAAACTCATGACATCCTCCTTCCTCTGCCTCCACTCTCACCCCACACAAAGGTGAGTGCTTCTGTGTGGCTGCCCTCACAACTGCACTTCCCGTGTTCAATGTCACTTCCACTTCAGGGCTTCCCTGTTTCTGGAATCCCCTCTCAAGACTCCTTACCCCTCCTTCCCTTCCCAATCACCTTGACATCTCTCAGTGCTGGCCAGGAACAAATCTATTATAAAAACAAAAAAACAAAAAAACAACCACATTTTGCCAAAGGGAATCTATTTCTGGTGTGATTCTACTCTGTACCGCTGCATCTCCACACATACACACACTCAGGCCTCTGTGTCCCTGTCACTCTGGTGTTCAACCTCACTATGTACACAGAAGGGGAACTGAAGCATCTCCTCCCCAAGCAGGCTCACTGGTATAGGAGGGCCGTTCATCTGCCTGTGATGGTTGGGCCTCCAGAGCTGCTGCAGGGATGGCTGTGGGAGACTCAGTCATAGCTTACTCTCCCATGAGAAATGCTCTCAGAGGAAAGAAGCCCTAAGACTGCTACAGGAACAACTTACCTCTCTAGTGTCAACTGTCTTACAGAACCATGGAGCCCTAGACCTCTTGATGGCTGCAAAGGAGGGACTTGCCAGATCTTAAGTGAAGGTGCTGCTATTATGATAACCAATCAGGCAAGGTAGAACTTGAAATAAAAGAAAATGTGAAAATCTGGCAGACCAACTTCAAGTAGGAATGACACCTACCACAGGGTCATGGAATATATTCAGAAAGCGTTTGGCTCTGGCTTTTGCAACTGCTGGGACCTCTGACTGGAATATGCCTACTGTTCCTCCTGGCCCCCTGCCTCCTGAATTCTGTCCAAAATCAGGTAGACCAACTTTCCTATCAAAATTTTAACCAATTATTACTGATCTCTCCTTTCCTATTCTATATCAGCCACCACAGATCAATCTTCCCACCACTGCCTCCAAGGGACCCACCAACCACAGGAGCCAGCATCCCCTAGAACACTCATGCCCCCCACTCAGCAGGAAGCAGATGCAGAAGCCCGAATGGCACCCCATTACCACTAATAAAAGACTGTAAGGCAGGCGTAGTGGCACACACCATTAATCCCAGCACTTGGGAGGCAGAGGTAAAAGAATCTCAGTGAGTTCAAGGCCACTCTGAGAATACAGAATGAATTTCAAGTCTGTCTGGGCTAGAGTGACACCCTACCTCAAAAAATAAAAATAAAAAAAATAAAGAGAAAGAGAGAGAGAGAGAGAGCCTGGAATGTTCAGTCAGACCAGGTTCCAAGATGGAGTTGTTGCAGATAATAAAATGGCAATGAGAAGCAGATTTACTGGAAAACACAAGAACCAAGAAAAATTCTCCTGAAGAAACTCCTCTACCCAACTTTACAAACAAGTTCCCCAGTCCCTTAGCTCTCTCCCATCAGAAAGGCCTTATAAAACCTAACCTTTGCAAATCGGGGGGTGGGGGGTGGGGACGTATTTTTCTCTCATAAGACAGTCCAGCAACTCTTGTCTTTCCAGAATAAAACTTTTACTTTAGAGTGGTCTTGCATGGTCTTGGTCATTCTCAAACCTTACAGTGATGGTTATGCTCCGTGTGTGTGTGTGTGTGTGTGTGTGTGTGTGTGTGTGTAATTTAAGAAACAAAATTATTTGAGCATGATAAGGTACCAATCATTATTTCATTCATTCATTTATCCCTACAGTCTGATATTCATAGTTTATCTATTGGGCCACTCCCCCCTGTGCTAGCAGTAAACATTACAAGAAGAAATGCCAGTCTCTGCCTTTATGAAACTCACTATCTTAGGAAGTTGTTGATTCACAGAAATTTCAAAGAAGTTGAAATCATTCAGAATGAGACACTACAGTAGAATTCAGAATGATAGAAAATGAAGCTGGAGGGGTTGAAGGGATTTCAAGGCACTGGCTTACAAGCCTGCTGGCCCATATTCAATTCTCAGCCACCCATATATATAAAGTCAGATAGGAGTTTGTTTGCAATAGCAACACACACACACACACATACTATGCAAATAAATTTTTTTAAAATATTTTGGTTTATTTTTATTTATTTATTAGAGAGAGAGAGAGAGAGGCAGATAGATAGAGAATGGGCGCGCCAGGGCTTCCAGCCACTGCAAGTGAACTCCAGATGCGTGCGCCCCCTTGTGCATGTGGCTAACGTGGGTCCTGGGGAATCAAGCCTCTAACCAGAGTCCTTAGGCTTCACAGGTAAGCGCTTAACCGCTAAGCTATCTCTCCAGCCCACAAATAAACTTTTAAAAAAATTTAAGAGGGCCAGGAATGTTGTCACATGCCTCTAACCCCAGCACTCAGAAGGTTGAGTTTGAGGCCAATCTATGGCCACAGAGATGACCTGAGCAAAACTGAGAACTTACCTTGAAAAATAAAGAAAGAATGAGAGAAAGAAAAGAAAAGAGAGGTCATCTATATCACACCTCCAAGGCTCAGGGATTATTGCAAAGGAGGTGTTGGAAAGAATGTAAGAGTCAAAGGAAGGGGATGAGTGCTTTTCAGTACTATCTCCAGACACAAAGTGACCTCAATATTCATGACTTCACAATGACTGGTGCTACCTACACAGACCTGCATAATAGGAGGAAGAAACCTGATGCATCAAAATAGAATAGAGGGCTGGAGAGATGGCTTAGCGGTTAAGCTCTTGCCTGTGAAGCCTAAGGACCCCTGTTCGAGGCTTGCTTCCCCAGGACCCACGTTAGCCAGATGCACAAAGGGGCGCACACGTCTGGAGTTCGTTTGCAGTGGCTGGAGGCCCTGGCGCGCCCATTCTCTCTCTCTCTCTCTCTCTCTCTGGCTCTTTCTCTCTGTGTCACTCTCAAATAAATAAAAATGAACAAAAAAAATTAAAAAAAAACAAAATAGAATAGAGACTAGTTAGAAAGAAGGGATTCAGTGGAGGGCATATTCAGAAGGGAGAAAAGAGAAGGAGGCAGGGGACAATGATCATAGTACATTGTCTATAAGTTGGTGGTTGTCAATAAAAAACAAGAAATAGAAACTGGGACATCATGTTAGGAAAAGGTGAAGGGCCTTGAATGTGAGGAGAGGGATCCTGGATTCCTCTAGGGAACCAGGAGTCACTAAAATGACAAAGGAGTAAAATGATTTAAAGAGCTTTATCAACTAAGTGGGAAAAAAAGAGTATTCCTAAAAGACAACAAAGTCACCCAGATCTTGAGAACACTGTTCTTGATTCCAAATAAATGCCACATTGTTAAACATGACCTTTCAGTACGGTGTGGGTCTGCCACTCACGGTTTTGGGAACACTTTTGCTTTGTTTATTTAGAAAGTAAGTCCATTGTCTTGGTACTTGGTCCACCTGCCAAGAGCATTCAATTAATCAGTGGGGAGTTAGAGTTTGGGGGCCTTTCTAGTGGTTCAGCACTTGGAGGAAATTTCAAAGGAATTGTCTGAGCATGGATCTAAAGAAATATTCTTTAACTCCCTTGGTTCAGTACTTTAAGCATAAATATCAATTGAGAGTGGCTTAGAGAAATAACAAAACCCACAACAGGTCATTATAATAAAGGCTTCTTTATACTGAGAGACAATGCCAGGCTTGTGGGAAGATGCATCCCTTCTTGGTCTTCTTTCCTCATTAGTAAAATGGACATAATAAAGTCACTTTTTTCTCGCCCTAACTGTCAATGTTAGAACCAGAATGACTCCATACTTGAATTATGACTGTCATTTCATTGTAACCCACTGTTTCCCATGAGTGATCCAACCATCACTCTCGACTACCACTTTCTTGGAATGACCCAGACCACCCACCCCCATTATCACTTCCCTGGAATTCCCAAGTCACCTGTCAGATTATCACTTCCCCAAAGTGGCCCAAGCCCTGAGTTAAGGCAGACTGCCCCCCCATCCCAGAAGTCAAGGAATTCCAATGTCCCAACCTCTCCATAAGTATCCCCTAGTCTGTAAGGGAACGTGCTTCTGATCTTGCCTAGTTACAACCCTTCTCCGGGCATGTGGGAATAAAGCTTGTCTCTGCTGTTAAGCAGAATCTTCTCCTCTTGTTTCATTTCCCACTTTTCCTAAGTCTCTTCATGAACACATATATCACGTTTATGTTTAGTGATTCTCCCCAAATCATATGCAATTTCCATCAGGCTTGTACAGGCAGAATCACAGTCTTCCAAAGGGGTTCTTCTTCCTAATCCCCGCCTGCCATGACTATGTTCTCTGACATCACAATGGCTATGTTACATTACATCACAAAGGGGGATTAAAGTGGCAGGTTACTCTTGCTCCATCATCAGACCTTAAGATTGGAAATTGCTAAGATTTTTATGTTATGAAAGAAAGGGTCAGAGAAATGACAAGGTAAAGATTTACCCCAGGGGTTTCTGGCTTTGGCAATCAATTGATGGGTCCACAAGCTTCTGAAAAAAACAAGTGATATTGAGAAGCCATAAGGAATGTAGAAGAGGACTTCGCTGAATGGGACGTATCTGCTGACATTTGACTTCAGCCGGTGAGATCCAGCCTACAGAGTTCAAGAAATTGCCTGATAAGAAATATTTGCTGCTTTGTTGATATATATTTTTATCTATTCATTTGCAAAGTTGGAGAGAGAGAGAGAGAGAAAGAGGAAAGAGAGAGAGAGAAGAGAGACAGAGAATGGGTATGTCAGGGCCTCTTGTGTCTGCCTAGGGGAGGCAAGAGGAGGTTTGGAGAGCCCGCGTTGACACCCAGATCTGGGTTTTTGTCATTGTTGTTTTGTTTAGTTTTAATTTATTTTATTTATGAGAGAGAGACAGAGAAAGAGAGAGAGAGAGAGAGGGAGAATGGGTGCACCATGGCCTCTAGCCATCAAACAAACTCCAGACACATGTGCCACCATGTACATCTGGCTTACATAGGCTCTGGGGAATTGATACTGGGTCCTTAAGTTTTGTGGCTAAGCAAAATTGCTAAGTCATCTTTTCAGCCCTCAGATCTGAGGCTTTTATGCAACTGGCTACATGACAAGGACCAGGTCTCCAGGTCCGTAGGTTACTGGGGGCAAAGACCAGATTTTACAGCTTTGCCAGTAATCTTAGGTAAGGATCAGAGTTTCTGTCCTCTGTGAAGGGTGCAAGCTGCATCTGGCAATGCTCCCTGATGGGTGTGACATCCAGGTTTCTGTCATGGCATTTTCTGCTTTTAGTCAAAGGAAAAGCCCATTCACTTACGGGGATTGGTTATCCTGATGCCTAGCCAATTTATGTCCCCTATCAGTTTTGCTGATGCGCTTTAAGCTACAAAAGCTATGGTCACCGTGAGTGATAGATGCCCAGTTCAAACAGAAAAGGCATTAACTTCTAGTGTTCTGTACACTTTTCAGTTTCAGGCACCCACTGGGAGTCTTGGGATGTATTTTACGTGAACAAAGGGGACTTCTGTACTGAAATGTTATGATGTTACAAGATAAAACAAAGAGAAAAATGACAATGATGCCGAGAGAAGAGACTTCCAACCCAAGGAAAGATAACATGGGAAGCCATTACCTTTGCAGTAGCCCGCCTACGTGGCCAGCTAATGTGTTTGAAAAGTACCTTGATTTATGACTTTCTTTTGTTCTGTAATTATGAAACCTTTATGAAATTGTTAACACATTGAAACATGGAATTGGGGTGACTTAAACCTGTGTTCCCTGGCCATGGTCACTCATATTTGGCTCTAGAAAAATCTATCTTTTAACCCCTTTGAGGTGGAAATCTGTCTTTTGAGTCAACACAGTTAAGGCCTTTCACCTTTTCTCTTAAAAGTAGCATTTTCAGGGCTGGAGAGATGGCTTAGTAGCTAAGGTACATGCTTCCAAGCCATACTGGCCAGGTTAAAACCCCCAGTACCCACATAAAGCCAGATGCACCAAAAGGTGCATGATTCTGGAGTTTGTTTGCAGTGGCAAGTGGCCCTGGTGTGTCCTGTCTCTGTCTCTCTTTTGCTCTCTCTCTCCTTGCAAATAAATAATTTAAAATGTGGTTTAATTATTTTTGTATTTTACAGAGAGAGAGAGAGAAAGAATTGGTGCACCAGGACCTCAGCCACTGTAATCTAACTCCAGACACTTGTGCCACCTAGTAGGCATGTGCAACCTTGTGCTTGCCTCATCTTTTGTGCATCTAGCTCACATGGGATCTGGAGAGTGGAACATGGGTACTTAGGCTTTGCAGGCAAGCTCCTTAACTACTAAGTCATCTCTCCAGCCCTAAAAATGTGTTTTGAAAAGAGTAGTAATGCAGGATTTGGGGGTTCTGGAGGAGTTCCTTAGAATTTATGAACTCCAAGTTTTGGGTTCCATCCTACCTTTAATAAAGAATTAATAAAGATGGACTGAAGAAGGATAAATTATGAATCATTAGCTTTATTTAGGAGGAAATTACAAAGTGTGGGGTTTCTTTAAGGGAGACTGAGGTCTGGGAAGGGAGGATAAACATGTGGGAACTAGTTTATAAGATTATTTTAAGAGAAATTGGGATCTTGAGGAAAAGACTGGAATAGCTTTGCCAGCCCGTACAAAGCAGAACTTAGATGAACTTGTAGAGTCTGGGAAAGAACACACATGGGATCCCTCCCTGTGCTTTCCTGAAGAGGAAAAGTATGGAAGCAGAGACCAAGAAATCCAGAGGAGAAATGAGTGAGGGTTACACTCATGGTTACTGGGTTTAGAGTAAGTACACAGGCAGCAAGTCTAGAGTTGGTGAGAGCACCCACGTGGTGGATTCGGAGATCAGAGGAACATCATACCTGTAAGTAAAGTGAGAAGTTACCCAAATCTACAAAGCAGAGGCCAGCGGGAACGTTTAGATCAAGAAACAATGCAATGCTGTACTGGCCCCACCCAGCGGGGTAGATAGAGGCCAGACTCAGGTGTGTTCGTGTGTTTGTGCAACACAGGGTACGGAGCTGGAGAGACCCACACACACCTGGGGTCAGGTGGGAAGAGAAGAGAGGGCGGGGCTGGAAGGCCACAGCCTTTATAGTGTCAGATTCAGGTATGTAAGGGGAAGACCTGATTGGCTAGTAAATTTTGTGGGTGGGTCTCAGAGCCAGCGCACTGAACCAGTTTCTTCAGAGAGCGCTCTAGACTGTGGCTCAGTCTCCATCATTTTTGTCAAGTGTTCCATTCTTGTGCCAAGGCAAGGTGGCGTGTGAGGTGGCACCTCCTGGCTCTCTTTAAGCCTTAATCCCTAACTAAAACTCCCTTTTAAAAGTTAGCTTTCACCTATCCTCCTTCAGTCGTATTTTCAGTTTAATTCTGACCTATTGTCAACATCACTGTTCTTACTGGGGCCATTATTAGTAAAGTGAGGGCAGCTTGGACCCAAGTTCTGCGTGTGGTAACTGAGAAGACTGCTAGAAGGTGAGCAGCACCTGCGATGTGGACACCTGGAGGAAGAGACGACTCCCATCGCGGGCAGGATGGGGAAGGGACAATCCACCTTGACCACAGCTGTTATTCACAACTGAAATCTTGTGTGAGTGACTGGGGGAATGAGGTTATGTAAGAGATCCTGGAAATTTCATAAGCAAAGGCTCAAAGCCCAGAAAACATGTGTGACTTAGCCAGGAAAGAGAGGCCACGATTTGCCTCCCAGGGAGTTTGTTATAGTCTACAGTATAAGACACATGAAGTGGGAACTTAAAAGGCTCTCTGAACGAATTTGGAATCAATACTTTAAAGCCTTAAGGTGTAAGGTCTACTATTTATGGTTCTCATAGTAAGAATTTCTCACTACCATATAATTCTTAAAGGTTCTTTATTAATTTGCACTATAAGGCATTTGTAAATGTTGGATTTACTCAGAAAATGGTTACAATAGCCCTCAGAGGAGTAGTGTTTTAAAGATCATTTTTCTTTTCTTTCTTTTTCTTCTCATAGCTATCAACAGTGCAGAAATAGAGGTTCACAAACTCCAATACCTTCAGAGATGCATTTTTAAAAACTAATGACTAGTAATAAGAGTGACCTCAGAGGTTTTCTACTCCGTCTTTGCCTGTTACTGATGCTTATGATCAATATATTATATGTTATCTACTCTGCTGTTAAAACCCATGAGGGATAAAACTATTAAAGTCTGATTGGAGAGATGGCTTAGAGGATACGGCGCTTGCCTGGAAAGCCAAAGGACCCAGGTTTGATTCCCCACTACCCATATACGATGCACAAGGTGATGCATGTGTCTGGAGTTTGTTTGCAGTGGCTGGAGGCCCTGGTGCTCCCCCACCCACCCCATAGCTGCTGCCTCATTCTTTCTCTTAAATAAATAAACTAGAATAAAAAATGTCATTTTTAGGCTTTTTAATTTTTTTATTTTTATTTATTGACAGAGAAAGAGGGAGAGGGAGAGAGAGAAAGAGAAAGAGAATGGGCATGCCAGGGCCTCAAGCCACTGAAAACAAACTCTAGATGTGTGTGGCCCCTTGTGCATCTGACTAACATGGGTCTTGGAGAATTGAACCTGGGTCCTATGGCTTTGCAGCAAACACCTTCATGCCTTCATGGCTAAGCCATCGCTCTAGCCCTTTTTTTTTTTTTTTTTTTTTTTTTTTTTTTTTGAGTAGGTTCTTGATCTAGCCTAGGCTGACCTGGAATTGACTATGCAGTCTCAGGCTGGCCTCCAACTCATGCAGTCCTCCTAACTCTGCTTCCCAAATGCTGGATTAAAGCATGCACCACCATGCCCAGCCAACTTCTGCTATTTTCAGAGTACATTTTCCTTTCTCTCAGTTCCAGCCTATGTTTCTAAAAGAGAAAGTGTTTTTTCCCCTGAACATTCATTACTTAAATTATCTGCATACTCTCTACATGTGGGTTCATAGTTCATACTGAAATCCAGCAATGCAGTATTTCTTCATAAATCAGTCCTTTTTGTGACCTCCCTCATGAGGCGTTACTGTACCCAGGACAGCTAAAGGTAATAGCAAGACGCCGTCTCCTCTGTCTGCTGTCATTTACTGCATTTAGCACTACAAATAATGCCTGCTTGCCACTTGCATGATCAACATGTAGCTATTAGTTCAAAGGATGCTTTAAAATAAAAAAGTTATCAACCAAAAGTTACCTCTTTGTTGATTTTGATTAGAGGAAGTCTGGGGGTTCTTTTTTCTCCCAATTTTCACATTAAAATCAAGTTTGGGAATGTGTATATATGACTGTATGTATATATGAATGTGAATGAACAATTTTTATATTTCATGACTCTAGTTGCCTGAAATAAAACATTATCAGAAGCAACTATTGTAGATATGTGTTGAAATAATCAGTACTTTCATTTACAAAGAACCATCTAATTGGGAGCTGGAGAGATTGTTCAGTGGTTAATGTGCTTGCCTGCAAAGCCTAACAACCTGGGTTCAGTTCTCCAGTATCCAGATAAAGCCAGATGCACAAAAACAATGCACACATCTGGAGTTCATTTGCAATAGCTGAAGGTCCTGACATACTCATTCTCTCTTTCCTGCTTTCTTTCTCATAAATAAATTAATTAAATATTTTTTTAAAAAACCTGTGCATGGTGGCACTTGCCTTTAATCTAAGCACTGAGGAGACAGCGGTAGGAATATCACTGTGATTTCAGGTCAGCCTGAGACTACATAGTGAATTCCAGGTCAGCCTGTGCTTGAGTAAAACCCTACCTTGAAAAACCAAAGATAAATAAATCAATAAAAAATAAAATTAATAAATACAATTTAAAATGAACTATTAGAGAAGTGTTCAGTACTAAAACATCTCTATCACAACTTCCAAGGCTCAGGGTCCATTGTGGAAGAGGTGGTGGAAAGAATGTAACAGCCAAAGGAAGGGGAAGACTCCTTACAAAGTGCTCCTCCAGACACAAAATGGCCTGATATCCATGACCTCACAGTGCCTGACACTACTGACACAAGACCATCATAACAGGAAGAAAAGATCATGACATCAAAATAAAAAAGACTGATTAAGAGGGAGAGGGGGTGGTGATGGAGAGTGGAGTTGCAAAGGCAAAGTGGGAGGAGGGAATTACCATGATTTTTGTCTATAATAATGGAATCTGTCAATAAAAAAGTAAATAAAAAATAGAAAAACAGGACCTGCTGACATTCCGCCACAGAAGGAAGGGCATGTAAAAGGTCATCAGACCCCAACCTGAGATCTCAGGACCCTCCTGTGCTAACTGTGTGCCCATGCATGAGGTCTCATGACCTCATGGGAGCTAGAGTATAGAGATCAGAGATGGGAATCTTCTTTTAAGCAGCAATGGGATGTCATCCACACTGGGATGTGCCTGCTTGGAATTATGGCTGCTTTGGGTTCTGCAAGTTCCTGTTGGCAACCCCTTACCCTTCCCTGTAACCCCAGTAAACTCATTGGTTCACCAAAAAAAAAAAAAAAAAAAAATGAACTATTTGAAGTGCAGTTAGGGTTTAATAGCTCTTTGTTTAAATCATTTACAAAGGGAAATAAGAGTGAAATGAAGAAAGACAGTTGTGGAGGACGAGGTCAAAACTAGGTAAGGATGGCAGGAAGAAGTTTTCTTGATCATCTTTAAAACACTTTGAAAACTGCTTCTGTGACACATGACTACTTCCCCACAGTCCTAACAATGCGCCCCTTTGAGTTGAACACCAGTTGATCTGTTACTTGCTCACACCTCTGGCATGTCTGTAAATCTAACACATAGCATCTTTCATGATATTGTTATTCCATGAATGTGTTTATTAGTTTTCTCTGTCTGGTTATTTTTAGTGGCATGTAATCCATATTAAATACAACCCTGTTTGTCTCCTGAATATATCTTAGTGCTGAATTCTTTTGTGCAAGTGACTCAACTCATTTTGCACAAATTATTTCAAATCAAAATCTCTGAAGCTTAATATTAAGAAACATACCACAACCCAAAGTGAAAATACCTACTCACCTGCCTCAGCTCAATTTATGTGCTATTTTTATCACCAAAGGCAGCTCAGCAGGCTTGCTCACTTGGCTTTTTGTTGTTGTTGTTGTTTATTTGTTTGTATTTGGTTTTTGAGGTAGGGTCTCACTCTAGCCCAGGCTGACCTGGAATTCACTATTTGGTCTCAGATTGGCCTCAGACTCAGTGATCCTCCTACCTCTGCCTTCCGAGAGCTGGGATTAGAGGTGTGTGCCACCATGCTTGGCCTTGCTTGTTGTTTGCATAGCTACATCTTCTTTTAGGACTCTTTGTACAAGAGATACTTGGAGAACTTCTTCAAAATGTTTTCTTAGGGCTGGAGAGATGGCTTAGTGGTTAAACACTTGCCTGTGAAGCCTAAGGACCCCGGTTCGAGGCTCGATTCCCCAGGACACATTAGCCAGATGCACAAGGGGGCGCACACATCTGGAGTTCATTTTCAGTGGCTGGAGGCCCTGGTGCACCCATTCTCTCTCTCTATCTATCTATCTATCTCTGCCTCTTTCTCTCTGTTGCTCTCAAATAAATAAATAAAAATAACAAAAACAATTAAAAAATGTTTTCTTAATATTTAAATTAATAAATAATTATACCTAGAAAACATTGAAATTTCTATCTTTATAAATTTAGGGCAGCATTAATTACTACACACACACACACACATATACATATACATATATATATGTATATATATATATATACATATATATATGTGTGTGTATGTGTATATGGATATATGAAGGGCAGGATCAGTCATTCATTTTTTTAAGTGAAAGCCTATGTGATAAGCAATGTGGAATAGTCCAAGTGGAAGGCATTCATTATTTTCTTCATCTCTGAAAAAAAGATACTTAGGGAAGGAAGACTTTACTTTGGCTCACAGTTTGAAAGGATACAATTAATCTGCCATGGCTGAGAAGTCAAGGGTGGTGGGAGAGGCTCATGGTTTTGGCAACAGGAGTATGGAAACTGCTCCTTCACACCTTGGCAGACCAGGAAGGAAAGAGACAGGAGCTGGACGCAAGATGGGCCAATACTTCTCAAGAATTAGCCACAGCGTGGGCAGAAATATCCCGAGGCACAGCTCTGCCGTCCCCCCAGACTGACAGAGGACATGACTACCTCACAGTGAACCCCAAGGACCTACTGAGGAGGGCCCCGAGGAAAACAGAGAGCAAGGGTGGTGAAACACTCCCCAGGTCCACATGCTTCCAACAGCCGGGGACTACACGCTCAAGCGCGTGTGCCCATGGATGGCGCTTTACGCAGGCACCATAGCAACAGTCTTCAAGATTCTTGTCCTTTGCTGTCCACATTCATATGCTCCATTTCTCCGAAAGTGAGTGGAGCACGCAGACATGATGCGCTGTCACTCCGGGGCGCTGCGGGCGTCATGTTGAATTCATGAAAAGTTCATCACAGTTAATGCATCAGAGCAAAAAGGATGGCAGATGCACAGTGGTGAGTGGAGAGGAGGTGGCTTATGGAATGTTTCTGTTGCCATAGAAATAACACAAGGAATTCCAAAAATCACCAAAAGGAGCTAAAAAGTAAACTCATGGAGGAAGAAATGGGGGTGACCTCATGGGGACTGGAGGGGTCTTAGGAACTAGTTTTCTGAGAATGACAGTGGCTATGTGGCGACTACCTGCAGGTTTACGCTGACCAAAAGCTTCATTTGGTGCTGGTTTGTCATGCTGTTGTCATCCAACCCTCGTTATTACTTGATTTTGAACTTAATGTTCACTCTTTTTCTATATGTTTGTTTGTGTGTTCTCTACCTGTGCAAATGCTGTTCAGCTCACTGTGCTTCTCAACGGGTCTGTTCTGGGCTTTTAGTCTATATTTAAAGAGGCACCTATCAGACACAGTGAATACTCCTAGTCTAGCATTAGTCACACTGTTTGGTAATTACTTATGACCTTATCTTTCTTCTTCCCTCTACAATGGGCTCTTTGAGTTAGTTTAACAGGTAGTTAAGCTCTGGGCCTACAGTTCCTGTATGGCATTGGGCACAGGATGCGTGGATAAGACCTGCTTTATGAATGAGTTGATGCTAACATAATAATCATGAACATAAATGTGGAATAACTGTGTGATGAAGACCGCTATGGAAGCCGGTGGCACAACGCAGCAGCGGAGAGAAGGGGTCACAGCCACATGCAATGTGCACTGAAGATAAGGAGTGTCTGTGTGGTAGGATGAGAGCAAAAATCCCTGAAAGGGGTTTTTAAAAATAATTTTTCAGGGCTGTAAAGATGGCTCAGCAGTTAAGGCACTTGCCTGCAAAGCTCAACAACCAAAGTTCAATTTCCCAGCACCCACATAAAGCAAGATGCACACAGTGGCACATGCATCTGGAGTTTGTTTGCCGTGCCTGAATCACTTTCTTTCTGCTTGTAAATAAACAAAATATTTGCCAGGCATGGTGGTACATGCCTTTAATCCCAGTACTTGGGAGGCAGATGTAGGAGAATCACTGTCAGTTTAAGGCCAGCCTGACACTACAAAGTGAATTACAGGTCAGCCTGGGCTAGAGCAATACCTTACCTTGAAAAACAAAAAAAGACCATGAAAGCAGATGAGACATGAGCAAAATATTTACCAAAAATCTCAGAAAGGGACTCTAAAAAATAATTTTTCAGGGCTGGAGAGATGGCTCAGCGGTTAAGGCACTTATCTGCGAAGCCTGACAACTCTAGTTCCATTCCCCTGTCCCCACATAAAGCTGGCTGCCCAAGGTGGCGCATGCATCTGGGTTTGGTTGCAACAGCTGGAGGCCCTGGCACACCCATTTTCTCTATCTCTGTCTCTCTCTGCTTGCAAATAAATAAATGAAAATGTTAATAATTATTATTATTTATGTGTATCTAGTATATTAATGGGACCACAAATGACACATGGAAACTTTCAGGGGTCATTCTTTGTAAAAGCAACCCAACTGTTAGAAGAGACTACACTTTGACAAATGACAGTACCCCATCTCCTTCGCCTTGTTCTTCGTTATGGAGAACATTTTTGGGATAATAGGATGTCTGTCTTTTAGTAGCACATCTGTTCCTCTTCTACTGTCGTCACTTGAAATCATAATTTCCTCTCTGGGCACGCACAAGTGGCGGCAAGTGGAGATGATTATGATGTAATAAACAGAAACTGTCACTTGAGGTGGGCCATAATAGTTAAGGAATCAAGGATTTTGCTTCCAAGTAAATTCCCTTGCTGATGAAAATGGAGAAACGAGGGATGTTGCATGCTGAGCTAGGTGGCCCAAGAACCAAATGGTTTCTCAGGCAGATCGTTTCTGATTGAGGCTGTCAGTGTCTTATGTTTATATTACAGCTATTGTGGATAAAATATCTATCATGGCCATATATGCATAATACATACACACACTTCTGTGTGTTTGCAGTCACTTTCAGATCATTGCCACACAGTAGAAAGAGTCAAAACCTGCTTTGAAGAAGCACTGGAAAGCATGTGAAGTTCAGTTCCTTTTTCAGTAAAACTACAGTTGAAAATATCATGGCCTTTGTTCTAAAAGTTGAGGTCATATTTTTAAAGTGCCTACAATCATGCCTGGCCCATGGAACTGCTTAATATATGGAAGTTACGATGATGGTGATTTTTCTTGTGTGGAAAGTTATCCTAGCCAGGCGTGGCAGCACACACCTTTAATCCCAGCACTTGGGAGGCAGAGGTAGGTGGATTGCTGTGAGTTTGAAGCCAGCCTGGGCTACAGCGAGACCCTACCTCAAAAAAAAAAAAAAAGAAAAGAAATAAAGAAAGAAAGAAAGAAAGAAAGAAAGAAAGAAAGAAAGAAAAAAGGAAGGAAGGAAGGAAGGAAGGAGGAAGGGAGGGAAGGAAGGAAGAAAGAAGTTATCTTAAGCTTCATATAACAACCCTATGTCTTCAGGGCATCAATTCCTGACTTTGACAAGAGTCGTGGCTGTTATTCTACTTGAATTCTGTATTTTGGATTTCAGTACAGATAATCTATTTTCCTACCAGCATATACCTGTCTATCCAAAGACCCTACTCTTGCCCAATTAAATATTTACAAGACAATATTTGTTGTTGCTGGTGTTTAGCTTTTTAAAAAAGCATTTTTATTTATTGTAAGGAGAGTGAGATGGGAGGAGGGAGGAGAGAGAGAGAGAGAGAGAGAGAATGGGCATGCCAGGGCCTCCAGCTTCTGCAAATGAACTTCAGGCACATGTGCCATCTTGTGCATCTGGTTTATATGGGTCCTGGGGAATCAAACCTGGGTCCTTTGGCTTTGCCGGATAGTACCTTAACTGCTAAGTCCTATCTCCAGCCCTGTTTTGGCTTTTTAAAAATTGTTTATTTTTATTCAATTATTTGAGAACAACAGACAGACAGAGAGAGAAAGAGGCAGAGAGAGAGGGAGAGAGAGAGGGAGAGAATGGGCACGCCAGGGCCTTCAGCCACTGTAAATGAACTCCAGATGCATGCACTACCTTATGTATCTGGCAAACGTGGGTCCTGGGGAATTGAGCCTCAAACTGGGGTCCTTAGGCTTCACAGGCAAGCTCTTAACCACTAAGCCATCTGCAGTTCTGGTTTGACTTTTTGAGACAGAATTGAACCATACATCTCAGACTGGCCTTGAACTCATGATCCTCTTGCCTTAGCCTCCCCAATGCTGAAATAACAGCATGTGTGCCTGGCATGCCTGGCCAAAGTTCATCACAGTTACAAACAACAACAACAACAACAACAACAACAACAACAAGTGAATAATATCCTACCAAATTAAAAAGAGAAGTAATAAAAATGCTGTTGCAGTCTGGTTCACATTGCTGGTAGAAATCACCCAACCAAGATCAGCTTCTGAGAAAAAGAGATTTATTTTGGCTTATAGGCTCGAGGGGAAGCTCCATGATGGCACAGGAAAACGATGGCATGAGCAGAGGGTGGACATCACCCCCTGGCCAACATAAGGTGGACAAAAGCAACAGGAGAGTGTGCCAAACACTGGCACGGGGAAACTGGTTTTAACACCCATAAGCCCACCCCCAACAATACACTCCCTCCAGAAGGCATTAATTCCCAAATATCCATCAGCTGGGAACCTAGCATTCAGAATACCTAAGTTTATGGGGGACACCTGAATCAAACCACCACATTCCACCCCTGGCCCCCGTAAACTGATAACCATACATGATGTAAAATGCAATGCATTCATCTAACTTTAAAAGTCCCCATAGTTTTTATCAATTCCAATGATGTTCATACATCCCCATAGTCCAAGATCTTTTAACTGAGTCATAATACCAAAAAATAACCTCAAAAAACCCATATTGGCACAGAATAAATATTTATAGTGCAAAAGATGGCATTGAGCATAGCAAAGAAGTATTCAACCAATACAGGATTTAAAACAACCAGGGAAACATCAAACTCTGTAGCTTCAAGTCCAACAACTCTAGCCAGTGACAAATCTCCAAGTCCGATATTTCTAACCAGCAACAAGTCTCTGGCATTCCAATTCCACACCTCTAGCTAGGCTACTCACAGTCCTGGAAAACTTCATTGGGGCCGGCAGCTCCTCAACAGCCATTTTGTGGTCCAGGTATCTCCACTGGGTCTCCACTGCAAGCCACGGTTCATCCTCATGGCCCCATGGGGTCTCCATGCAGGCATCCAGCAAACCTGCTTCACACTGCCCATGGCCATTTCCAAAACACAAGACCATGTTGCAAACTCAATGACCCTCTCTTTCCTGCATTTCTTATACTCCACAATACCAGGTACGGTGCCAATTTGTTAATCCAGAGGGGGAATAAAGCACACTTTGAAGAACAGGACATTCCTTGAGCACTCAGGCCCCTTCAAAAGAGTCTACATTCTTCCTGTTGCCCCAGCGCAGGTCAGCTAGCCTAGTCTAAAAGTTTGTAATCTCTCAGTTGCAGCTGAACTGGGAACAGTTCACCCAAAGATTTTTCTTCCTGTGCCATATCCCTCTGCTCACACCAGTTCATTTCTATGCAAAGCAACCCAGCACAACTTCTCAGGACATGGGCATAAGAGCAAGCTTCTCATACAAACAGCTAGCCCAGTCCAAGCAAAGCTCTTTCTCACCCTCATAAACCAAACCTCACAGTCCATAGTTCTTTCTGCATTCAGGTCTTACAGCTCAGACCAGAATAGTCCATCAAGCTGTACTTACAGCACTTCAAGGTGTCTCTTTGGCCAAGGTTTCAAGTCCTTCCACATTCCTCTTAAAAATCAGCTCCAAAAGGCCAAAGCCACACAGTCAGGTGTCTAGCAGCAACCCCACTCCTGGTATCGCTTTACTGCTGCAGTCTGGTTCGCATTGCTTGTAGAAATCACCCAACCAAGAGCAGCTTCTGGGAAAAGGAGATTTATTTTGGCTTATAGGCTCAAGGGGAAGTTCCACGATGGCACAGGAAAACGATGGCATGAGCAGAGGGTGGACATCACCCCCTGGCCAACATAAGGTGGACAATAGCAACAGGAGAGTGTGCCAAACACTCGCATGGGGAAACTGGCTATAATACCCATAAGCCCGCCCCCAACAATACACTCCCTCCAGGAGGCATTAATTACCAAATATCCATCAGCTGGGAACCTAGCATTCAGAACACCTAAGTTTATGGGGGACACCTGAATCAAACCACCACAAATGCTTACATTTGATGTTTTCTTTTTAAATATATCCATACATCAATTCAGCCTTTTGATTTCTGTTTTTGTGTATTTGACCTTGGGACATTGGTGTTATAATATTTGGATTTTGTTGTAGCTGACTTCCTTTACTGAAAATAATATTGGTGGAATACAGTCATTGTTGCTGGATGAATGAATTCTAACCACTGTGTTTTTATTGTGGTATTAGCTCCAGATTTAACATCACAGAAATGTATACTGTCATAGTCTGTTCCACCATGCTGAGATGATCATCCAACCAGACACAGTTTATGGGAGAAAGGGATTCATTTCAAGCTCACAGATTCAGGGACCTTCTATCAATGGTGGTAGAAGCTGATTCCTTCCATTATATCCAAGGAGAGAAAAACCACAGCAAGCAAAACATAAGCACCAACACACACACACACACACACACACACACACACGCAGCCACAACAAGTAGGACCCCAGAGCTCATACTGTTCTCTGTACCTTTGGGCTAGAATTCAGATCCACCCCCAATGATATGCCCCCTTCAGCAGGCTTCTGGAGACTTAAGCAGGAAGTTTAACCTTAATAAAACAAGAAAATACTTGAGGGCTGGAGAGATTTCTCAGTGGTTAAGGTACTTGCCTGCAAAACCTAAGGACCCGAGTTTGATTCTCCAGTACCCATATAAAGCCAGATGTACAAGGTAGGTGGTGCATGCATCTGGAGTCCGTTTGTAGTGGCTAGAGGTCTTGTGGCACCCATTCTCTCTCTCTCTCTCCTTCTTTCTCACACTCTCAAATAAATATTTTTTTTTTTTTAAAATACCGCTTATGGAGAGATGTCTTAGCGGTTAAGATGCTTGCCTGAGAAGCCTACGGACCCACATTTGATTCCCCAGTGCCCACGTAAGGCAGGTGCACAAGGGGGTGCATGTGTCTGGAGTTCATTTGCGGTGCCTGGAGGGCCTGGTGCACCCATTCTATCTGCCTCTTCTTCTCTCTCAAATAAATAAAAAAATTAAATATTAAGAAAAACTATGGCTATGGGGTTATGAGGCTACCACAGACACATTAACAGGCATTTTGGTGGTTGTCACCAGGTTGCATGGGTGAATCCCTAACTCTGCAGGAACAAAGAACCAGTCACTGAGTATCCTATGGCCAGAAAGCCTGAGCTAGCTGCCTGTGTGGGGATTGCCCTCGGTAAGGAGAGCTGTGCCCATCCTGGGGAGTGTTGTTCATAAATAACGAGAACAGCTCTAACAGCTTAGGCATAGTTTGTACACAAGCTCATGTGTTTGACCATCAGGGAGGTTATGCTACCTTCGGGAAGTTCAGGCTCACTGGAGGAAGTAGATCACTAGAGGCAGCTCTTGATGTGTGCAGCCCAGGCTCATTTCCGCTGGCTCTCTACCTCTCATCCCAGTCTGTTGAGACTTGAGGAGTCCCAGTGCTCCAGAGTGAATTCAGCTGTGCCTTGTCCATCATGATGGGAATGTACATCCTATCAAACCATGAGCCAAAACAAACCCTTCCTCTTTGAAACTGTTTCTAGCAGGTATTTGGTAACAGTGACCAGAATAGTGACAGGTATAATTGTCTACTGAGACTCTTCCCAGACCACCTTCTCCCACAGGGAGCCATGTTTCCCTGCTGTACTTTCTGCATGACAATCTTACTCTTTTTTTGGGGGGGGTGTGGTTGTTGAGGTAGGGTCTCCCTCTAGCCAGGCTGACCTGGAACTCACTCTGAGGTCCCAGGCTGGCCTCGAACTCACAGTAATCCTCCTACCTCTGCCACCCAAGTGCTGGGATTAAAGACATGTGCCACCACAACAGGTCAATTCTTATCTACTTCCTTCAGAACCCAAACTGTGGTAGCCATTATCAGGAACCCTGGTCCCAGGAGAGGAATTGGTTGACAAGCAAACACATACTTCCAAGGGCATCCAGCCAAGTTAGATGAATTGACTGGTAAGTAATGATGCCATCCCCCAGTCATCTAAGTAGAGTGCTGAACTGATGGATGGCAATGATTGACAGAAATCCATTCTAGACGAGGAGAGAAAGGAAGTGTCTTTGGATCCATGTAGGTAGATCTAGTTTTAATGCTGTCCTCTGAGCACATCACATTTGAAATTATGTAAGATATCAGTTTCAATTATGGATAATTAAAATGTTATCTTATTTGAAATATTTAATATTCTAGAAAATAGTCTATCAATATTATCTGTGCTAATAATGGAACTGTGATAATATACTTGTTTAAAGATTTACACAAGCCAGGTGGCAAACATAAGCAGATCACTGTGAATTTGAGGCCAGCCTGATATCAGATAGTGAATTCCAGGTCAGCCTTACCTAGAGTGAGATCTTACCTTGAAAAACCAAAAAAAAGGAAAAAAAAAGAAATAATATTTTAGGTAATATTCTATCAATAATATGTGACAATATATTTGTTTAAAGATTTGCACAGCACATTTTTATCTAGAAAGCCACAATCTTTCAACAATTTCCTTCTTTGTCTTTCAAGATAATGACTATATGTGTTCATTTCATTCTACCTCTGAGAATGCAAGATTTGTTTATAGTTATAGAGCATTGATATTTCTTTGTGATAACTTCAAAAAAGTAATGGAGTGGTCCAAAGAACATGTGAACTCCTTTTCATGTCCCCAACTTTACCAAACCAAAATGGTTTTGGTGATTACATATATTAACTGTGCATAGATAATTTACTCTTTAACAAGATGAGTGCCAGGTACACAGAGAATGAAAAAATGACTCAAGTTACTAACAAAAATGCCCAGAAGAGGACTGGAGAGACAGCTTAATGGTTAAGGCACTTGTCTGAAAAGCATAAGGACCCGGTTCTATTCCCCAGTACCTTCATAAAGCCAGATGAACAGTGGTGCATTTTGCAGTGGCTAGAAGTCCTGGCATACCCATTCTCTCTCTCTGTCTCTCTCTGTCTTTCTTCTCTCTCTCCACTTGCAGATATATATATATATTTTAAAGCAAATGTCCAGACTAGAGAGATTGCTTAGTGGTTAAGGTGCTTGCCAGCAAAGACAACGAACCCAGGTTCAAGTCCACAGGGCCCATGTAAAGCTAGATGCACAAAGTAGTTTATGTGTCCGGAGTTTGTTTGCAGTGGCTAGAGGCCCTGGCCCACCCAATCTCTCTCTCCCTCCTTCTCTCTGCTTGCAAATAAATAAATAAAATATTTTTTTAAATGCCCAGAAGGGCTGGGTGTGGTGGCACACGCCTTTAATCCCAGCACTCAGGAGGCAGAGGTAGGAGGATTGCCATGAGTTCAAGGCCACCCTAAGACTACATGGTGAATTCCAGGTCAGCCTCAGCTAGAGTGAGACCCTACCTCGAAATACCAAAAATTTAAAAAAATGCCCAGAAGGCAGTAATGTATAAAGCAATGATAAGACAATGAAATAATGATCTACCTAGGCCAGGCATGGTGGCTTATGCCTTTAATCCCTTTAATGGGGAGGTCAACTTAGCAGGATCACTGTGAGTTCAAGGCCAGTCTGGGCTAGAGGAGACCCTACCTTGAAAAACGTTGTGTGTGTGTGTATGTATGTCTGTGTATATATATATATATATATATATATATATATATATATATATATCCTACTTGATTTACCCAGGATATATGTTATACATTTATTAAAATACTGATATATATATATATATATATATATGCAACTATTTCTTATTAATCAAAAATATAAAACAAGGACATGAAATGCTGTCACAATTGGTTATTACCTATTATATACATTTATCAGATTACCACAATGTATGGCATAGGTATATATAATTAAATTTAAAATAAATAATAAATAATTGGAACTAATAATTAAATTTAAAAATGATGTTATATGCTCACTCAACAGTAATTTCTTTCTTCATATGTGAACACCTTCTTGCCTCTTGAGACTTTCATTAACTTTGGCTGTTAGAGCACATAAAAGTTTAATTTTATGTTTAGCAGAATAATTTAAAAATTGAATTACATGTCTCCTCCTTTGATTGATACCATTAAATCACTAACAAAGAGAAATATGTCAGTATCAGTAGTACAAAGCTACAAAATTAGGCAGTCTACAATATAAATGATTGTCTGAGTTGATTTATATTAAATTCCTGGATATATTTCCCAATCCAACCCAGCATATGAAATTACATTAGGTGGAGAATCGGAATTTACTATCCTAACTCTGTGTTCATGGTCCCCAACAGACACACTGGGTTTTAGAAAATTTTGATCGATTTCCATCATTTCTTATTAGTATCTTATGTGACCATTACTATAATTTTAAAGGAAAGCACTCCAAATCAAATGGATTCTCACTTGACTTGCTGTTTTTTTTTTAAATTTTATTTATTTGAGAGCAACAGACAGACAAAGAGGCAAAGAGAGAGAAAATGGACACACCAGGGCCTCCAGCCATTACAAAAGAACTCCAGATGTATGCACCCCTTGTGCATCTGGCTAATGTGGGTCCTGGGGAATGGAGACTTGAACCAGGGTCCTTAGGCTTCATAGGCAAGCACTTAACCGCTAAGCCATCTCTTCAGCCTGGCTTGCTGGGTTTTAAAGCTTGTTGTCAAACCAGGTGTGGTAGCTCACTATAATCTCCATCACTCAGCTGGCTGAGGCAATTGTATCTATCATGAATGTGTCTAGCCTGGGATACATATAGCAAGACCCTGTCTCTAAAAGAAGGTCCTACAAATATAAGGTAAATGTTAATATTTAAATAGAGCGCCGGTGAGATGGTTCAGCAGTTAGGGTGCTTTCCTGGAAAGCCTGAGGATCTGAGTTCATTTCCCCAGGACCCATGTAAAGCCAGAGGCACAGGGTGGCACATGTGTCTGGATTTTGTTTGCAGTGGCTAGAGGCCCTGGTGCACCCATTCCATCTCTTTCTCTCTCTTACCTTCTTTTTCTCTGTAATATAAATAATAAATAAAATATTTTTTAAAAAATTAAATAGAGAAAAATCACCACAGCATGGGATTAAATTGGCAATGTACAGTGGAATGAAAATAAGTAAAACTCATCTTGCAAATGTGGATTGGACTGATTTTATTATTTGTGGTGACTCCTTCAGGAAGAGGGTTGCATTATGTCCTTGCATTCAGACATACTTTAGGATCTGCGAAATAGCAGATTTCTTCTGGGAAGGCAGAGCTACAACTGCGCCTCTCACTGAGCCCTTTCATGTCACTGATGGCTTGTATGACGTGTCACGGGGCTTCAGTCATTCAACAAGTGGGGGGTTCTAGCTCTGCCTCAGAGCGTTGGTCAGTTTCTACTTAGTTTAGTTCAAGTCCATGTTGAATTGGCAGCTACGTGTCATTCTTCCTCTGATGAATGAAGACCTTTCAAAACATACTTTAAAAATGTTCATTTTAGCTGAGACAATCACGGTCAGCTGCTTCCCAGGTGGCCTCAGGAGGGCAGGACCCGTTCCTCTGCACTGTTGGAGCAGCTCACAGTTACTTATTCGAGAGAGAGATAAAAGTGATGGAGAATGGGCTCAGCAGGGCCTCCAGCCACTGCAAATGAACCCCAGACACATGGCCACCTTGTGCACCTGGCTTTACATGGGTGCTGGGAATTGAACCTGGGTCCTTAGGCTTGTATTTATTTTGTTTATTTCAGAGAGATAGGCATATATAAATAGAGAGAGAATGCATGTGCCAGGGCCTCCAGCCACTGCAAATGAAACATGCACCACCCTGTGCATCTGACTTCACGTAGGTACTGGGGAATTGAACCCAGGCCATTAGGTTTGCAGGCAAGCACCTTAACCATTGAACCATATCTCCAGCCCTACATGTAAAATTTAATGTATATGTGTGCATATATTATATGTATCCTTATGGATTTAAGTACCAATTCCAGTAACATCACAGAATGGAGACTGATTTTCTATGCTGATCTTTAGTATTGATTCCATTTCTCAGTAATTCCACTTTGTAATGTTTTAAATAACATTACACAATAGGCTGGGTGTGGTGCCTCATGCTTCTAATTCCCACACCAGGTAGGCAGTGACAGGAGAATCACACTTTTGCAGCCAGTCTGGACTAAGTAGTGAAACAGAGGCCTGGACAACTGGGCTCAGGTTTGAGATTTATTTAATGAATGACTCATCCTTCCCTTCTGTAGAATGCAAAGGAGACCTCTCTGGTTATGATGTCATGACATTAACCAATCATTCATTCCCTATCAAATGTGTTCCTTGAGAGTATGGGCTGTGAGTAAATCAGTAATTTACCCACTAAAAGTAGAAAAGCACTCATCTTTCAGTGGGCACACCTACTCGTGAAGGTATTTTGAAAGGTGTACAGTTTTGTAGTATATTATCATTCAAATGTGCCTATTCTTTGATTCATATGCCACATTCCTAGGCTATGCACCATCTCCCAGGAAGATTTTCCCAGATATTCAGAAGCAAAGTTTAATGGACAATTATTAACCACAATCTAGTTCACATGTCTACGCAACCATTCTGTAAGAATGTACATGTCCTTTACCTGTTGCTGGGAATACAGCGGCTACTAGCCACTAGCTTTGACCTAATGAAGACAAGTCTGGCCTTGGCTATACTGGAACTCAGTCTATAGCCCACCCTGGCCTCAAGTAAGCCAATGAGCCAGGTGTGGTGGTACACACCTTAAATCCCAGCACTTGGGAATTAGAGGTAGGCAGATTGCTCTGAGCTTGAGGCCACCCTGAGACTACATAGTGAATTCCAGGTCAGCCTGGGCTAGAGGGACACCCTACTTCAAAAAAGCAAAAAGGGGCAGGAGAGATGGCTTAGCGGTTAAGGCTCTTGCCTGCAAAGCCAAAGGACCCAGGTTTGAATTAAGCAAATCATGTCTATCTCATTCTACATTCCCAGTTCTCCCTTGGACCTGGAGTTGGCCTTGTGATCTGATTTTGGCTAACTAGGCATGAACTAGACTACTTGGGAAATCCAAAAGAATTTCAGGGCTAGAGAGATGGCTCAGCTGTTATGGCTCCCCAGTGCCCATGTAAAGCCAGATGCACAGGTGGCACATGTGTCTGGAGTTTGTTTACAACAGCTGGAGGTCCTGACCCAGCCATATTCTCTCTGCAAATACATAATGATTTTTTTTACAAAAAGAATTTCAGTGCTTAACAAAAGGAGAACCTCTTTTCTTATACCTTTTGCCTCTTCTGAATCTCCACACTTGTGTGCTATTTAGTTTATTGGGTTTTCTTTTTAGGGTGTTTTTAGCCATGTTTGTTTCTTAACCTATAATTTACCACTTCTAATAGATTGAAGGCCCTTTGTCGCACACACTGGTTTCCATTGTGTTGAGGACACACTGAGCTGGAAGGCTGGAATGTCAGCTTATCTCCACAGGGTAGACTTGCCATGAGTCTCCATGAAAGACCGAGCTTCCACGTAGAGCAGATGACCACAGCTGGAAGACCTCCTAAGCAGCTTGGTTAATATGTATCTAGCAGCAGAGACCACACAGAGCTCCAAATGTCTGCTTGAAAATTCTGGTCCTCTAACATGAATATATTAAAGTTACCGCAGTCTTCCCACAGATGAGATTTGGGCTGGCATTTCTGTAAGTAGAAGAGATTTTTTTTTTTCCTTACAATTTGTGACTTCTACCTGACTATATAGATCACAGGAGTTTAGAAGCTTAGCCTCTTTGAGTTAAGTTTTCTTCCAGCATTTGCCCAAATCCTTTCACCAGGCTGATGAAAACAGTAGTAGAGAAACAAATTAGATGTAATCCCAAACACCTGCCATCCAAGCCAAACCAGTAAATGATTCTCCTATGTTAAACACGGATTCAAAATTTTCACTGGAGGTCAGACAAGCTAAGAAGAATGGAAGATCCTTCAAATTAAATGCCTTTAAGTTCAGCTATAAAATACCCAATTCTCATGGCAAATATTGGCTGGCAGTGTCAGTGAATTTAACATAATGAAGTTATCTTGTGTCTGAATTTAGTGCCACAGAATAACTGAAAATTAGATATCAGTTTAATTTTGAAAAAAATTCACAATTACTGATTAGTCATAGGTTTTCTCAAAAGTAGGCACAGTCATTGCCCTCAAGTCTCTCTTATTCCAGAGGAAAATTTATTTTCCTGCCTTTAAATCTCTCTTATTCCAGAGGGGACTGTAATTTATTTTTCAGTCACTATTTCATCATGGATTAACTATATCATGAACCACCCTCTCTGCTTGACTAAATAAAACTGTATTTTTTGAAAATCTTTTTAAATTTAAATTTAATTTAATTTATCTATCAGAGAAAGAGGCCTGACAGGACCCTTAGCCACTGTAAATGAACTCCAAACACATGTGCCACCTTGTGCCTTTGTGCGTCTGGCTTACATGGGTTCTGAGGAATCAAACCTGTGTCTTGAGTGTTCAAAGGTAAGCACCTTAACCACCAAGCCATCTCTCCAGGCCCCTCCCTTTTTTTGAGGAGGTAGGGTCTCACTCTAGTCCAGGCTGACCTGGAATTCAGTATGTAGTTGTATAATGGTCTTGAACTCATGGCAAACCTCCTACCTCTGCTTCCCGAGTGCTGGGATTAAAAATGTGTGCCACCATGCCTGGCTACCCCCTACTTTTTAGCATTTTAAATATTTATTTCTTTATTATTTTTTTTTTTACTACCAACTTTCATAATTATAGACAACAAACCATGATAATTCCCTCACCTCTCACTCTCCCCTTCCCTTCTCAATCAGACTGTCTTTTATTTTTGATGTCATCATCTTTTCCTCCTATTATGATATCTTGTGTAGATGGTGCCAGGCACTGTGAGGTCATGGATATCCAGGCCATTTTGTATGTGGAAGAGTGCATTATAAGGAGTCCTATCCTTCCTGTGGCCCTTACATTCTTCCTTCCACCTCTTCCACAATGGACCCTGAGCCTTGGAAAGAGTGATAGAGATGTTTCAGTGCTGAGCACTCCTCTGTCACTTCTTACCACAATGGCACACGCCTTTAATCCAGGCATTTGGGAGGCAGAGGTAGGAGGATCGTTGTGAGTTTGAGGCCACACTGAGACTACATAGTGAATTCCAGGTCAGCCTGAGCTAGAGTGAGACCCTGCCTTGAACCCCCCCCCCCAAAAAAAAGAGAGAGAAGTACTTACCGGGCAGTTTAGTGAGCATCATATATGCTTTTAGCCAGACACCAGCAGATGTTACACCCCTAGGGCTCATAACTTCTCCCATCATAGGTTTTTAGTAGCAGGCACATTTTCCCTCCCATGGAGCAGGTCTCCAGTCCAATTAGAGAGCAGTTGGTTTCCACCATAATAGATATGCCACTATTGCACACGTTGGCTCATTTGGCCTGGCTGGCCAAACTTATGGCTTACAGTGTCCATTGTTGTTTATCTCCACTGATGACTTCTCTCTCTCCCATGGAACTGCATGAAGCATAGCTTTTGCAGATATCTGTCACCTGGTCTACACAGAAGAGGTTTTTAGCTCAGTTCCAGCAAGCCCATGTTTTAAGTATTTTTATTTTTTAAATTTCTTTTCTTTTCTTTTGGTTTTTAATGGCAGATTCTAATCTAGCTCTAGTTATTCTCCAGAATATATTCTCAGTCTATAGCCCAAATTGGCCTTGAACTCATGTTCTTTGCCTACTTCAGCCTCCCAAGTGCTGAGATTACAGATGTGAGCCACCATGTCTGGCTGAAACTTTCTGATGGCCAACTAACTTTTCTCCAGTAGATTTTATTTTATTTTATTTTATTTTATTTTAGGAGAGACAGAATTGGGCATGCCAGGGCCCTCAGCCTCTGTGAATGAACTCCAGGTGTGTGCGCCCCCTCGTGGTGTATTGAGGCATTGCATGCTTCCGTCACTGCGTGAATGGCTATGTGGGACCTGGAGATTCAAACATGAGTTCTTAGGCTTCTCAGGAAAGCACCTTAACTGCTAAGCCATCTCTCCAGCTCAACCCTTTTTTAAAAAATAATATTTCATTTGAGAGAGAGAGAGAGATAGAATAGACATGCCAGGGCCTGTAGCCACTGCAAATGAACTCCAGATGCATGTGCCACTTTGTACAGCTGTCATTATGTGGATACTTGGGAATTGAACCTGAGTCCTTAGGCCATGCAGGAAAGCACCTTAACTGCTAATTCATCACGCCAGCCCCCTCCAATAGCCTTTTGTAAGTTAGGAAACCATTCTTTTATGCTGATAGTTCATAGCTAATCTAGGTCACTGAGGATCATTTTTTAACTAATGATGAAAACAGTTCACACATGCACATGAACTCTGTGTCTGTCTCTCACCAGCCCCACTGTGAACCTTGCTTTTCCCTCTAACAGAAGAGATCAGAGTTTCCAGTGTTGCACCTCATAAAGGTTAATATAGATCCACAAAAGACATATGACTGCAGCGCTGGAGAAATAGATGCATGCCAAGAAGTGATCAGAGAGATTTGTTGATGGTGATTGCTGGGAGCATACTGGAAAGAAAAAAGTAAGAGAGAGCCAGGCGTGATGGCACATGCCTTTAATTCCAGAACTCAAAAGGCAGAGAAAAGAGGATCACCATAAATTTGAGTCCAGCCTGAGACTACATAGCGAATTCCAGGCCAGCCAGGGCTCAAGTTGGACCCTACCTCAAAAAAACAAACAAAAAATTGGAGAGGAAGCAAGCAAATTAGGGAAAAAAGCCTTCTGACCAAAGAAGGAGAGAAGGAAGCAGGACAGGATAGGTAGACACTGAGACTGTAATACAGCCAGCCTGGCAGGAAATTCCACTACATAGATGTCCTGTCAAGGAGATCTAAATGGACCAGACATTTTGGACCGCTGAATCTCCACCATACTCAATCATGAGCTAAAAATCAGTTAATAATACATGTAGTCTTGGGCTAGAGAGATTGCTTAGTGGTTAAGGTGCTTGCCTGTGAAGCCTAAGGACCCTTCTGATCCCACATAAGCCACACACACGAAGGTGAGGCAAGCACAAGGTCGCACATGGCCAGTAGGTGGTACAAGTGTCTGGAGTTCGATTTCAGTGGCTGACGCTTTGGAGAGCCAATTAATTCTCCCTCCCTCCCTCCTTCTCTCTCTCTCTCTCTCTCTGTGTCACTCTCTAAAAAATAAAATAATACATGATGTCTTGGCTAGAAAACTGAGACAAAACTTAAAGGTGCCAGGGCATCAGTTGGCTGACTGTGCCCTTTGCAACAAAGCCTTTCATAACAAGAGAAATGTGGAGCTGGGCAGATGGTTCAGTGGTTGAGGTGCTTGCCAGCAGAGCCTAACAACCTGGGTTTGATTCCCCAGTACCCACATAAAGACAGATGCACAAAATAGTACATGCATCTGGGGTTCATTTGTAAGAGCTAGAAGCCTTTTCATGCCAATTCTCTCTCTCCTTCTCCTTGGAAATCAGTGAAATATTAAACAAAAAGGAGAGAAATTTGCATCTCACCTTCATGACTAAAATAGAGATAGAGGTTTGGTAATGATGTATTTTTTATTCCTTTAGAAATTTGGTAGTTTTCTAATGGAGATCAAAATTACAGATGTGCAAATAAGCCATAAGGAAACCTACAACTTGCAAGACCAATTAAAATATAAATTTTTAACAAGTGTTTGAACTAGGGTTCACCATGTAGGTGGATTAAGCTGCTTACAGAAGGCATAGATTATTAATCATAGATTGCAGTACCAGGGATGAGATGCCTTCCAGTGAATTGTTGGTCTGTGAGGTTACACAGTCCCCTAAAATAATATAGGCTGTTGCCATTACTCGTGGCTGCCCACAAAAAATTAGACAGTACTTCCTATTCTTGAAGACAGAACACACTTCAGTTTCAGGGCATACAGAAACCAAGCTGGAACTGAGCTTGACGTCTTATCCCTACAAGCTAGCTTTCTTCATTCCAGAAGGTTCTAGAAAAGCTGCTAGGGGAGAAAAGTCATCAACAGTCCTACCTAGCTGTGGATTCCACAGCTGACCAGCCAGGTGAGATGTACTGACAGTTGCAACAGTGGCATGAGTGTTATGGAAGTGACCAAGTGCTCTCTGGATTGAAGGCAAGCTCCACAGGAGGGATTTCATATCTAGTATTGTAAACCTGGCCAACAGCCTATGCTTAGGGAAACAGGTCCTGGGGGAAATTAATACTGTGGTTATGCTAAATGCCAAACTGCCTTCTAAATAGCTATCTTGGGCTGGAGAGATGGCTTAGCACTTAAGGCACTTGCCTGTGAAGCCTACGGATCCAGGTTCAATTCCCCAGTACCCAGATGCTTCTGGAATACTTTTGCAGTGGCTAGAGGCCCTAGCAACCCATTCTTTCTCTCTCTCTCTCTCTCTCCTTGCAAATGAATATATACATAAATATAAATTTTTTTTAAAGTGAAAAAATAACTATCTTTGTTCCCATAGATTAGTACTGCTTGAAGCCTGGATCACTGAAGTTTCTTACTTCAAGGGACATCGATGAGTGCAGAGATTAATAGCTGGCAAAATTGTATAGAGTAAGATACTATTATGTACTCATCTTCAAACAGGATATCAAAACCACTTCCTTCAAGGCTCAGGAAACATCACACAGAAGAAGGAGGAAAAAGGATGTAAGAGCAGGAGAATGGGGAAGATGGTTGTGGAATGTGGTCATCTGAACATGACATGGATGTGACACTCATGAGTTTGCAAGTTTTTAGGACAACATTGAGTCTGCCAATATATCACCATTGATGGGGAAGGATATATGAATTCCCAGACTTTCCATAATAGCAGAGGGCAACTAATATTGCTGAGATAGGGGAATCATGTTCACCAATGGTGTAGCCATTGGCAAGTTGCCTATTCCATGGTAAATAACCTTCCACTCCTGATCATGCAAGCAAACCTAACTTAACTCAATGGGTTAAAGCAATAAAAAAGGCATGAGGGCTAGAGATGGCTCAGTAGTTGAGGTGCTTGCCTGCAAAGCCTAACAACTCAGGTTCAGTTCCCCAGTACCTGTATAAAGCCAGATGCACAAGGTGGTGCATGCATCTGGAGTTCGTTTGCAGTTCTCTCTCTCTCTCTCTCTCTCTCTCTCTCTCTCTCTCTCTATATATATATATATATATATATATACATATATATATATATATATATATATATATATATATTCTCTCTACCTGCAAATAAATAAAAGTTTTAAAAAATAAAATAAGGTTAGTGCAAAGGCTCAACAGTTAAGGTGCTTGCCTGCAAAGCCTAACAACCTGAGTTCAATTTGCTATATCTCTCTGCTTGAAAATAAATGATTTAAATATTTTTTAAAAATTAAATTACAGGGGCTGGAGAGATTGCTTAGTGGTTAAGGTGCTTGTCTGCAAAGCCTAGGGACCCAGGTTCAATTCTCCAGGTCCCACAAAAGCCAGATGCACAAAGTGGCACATGCACCTGGAGTTCGTTTGTGGTGGCTTGAGGCCCTGGCGTGCCCATTCTGTCTCTCTGTGTGTGTGTGTCTCTCTCTGTCTCATATAAAAATAAATAAGAAATTAAGTTACAAAAGGCATGAAAATAAGTTGAAGATTAGTGGGGAAGAAGATGGGCATTAACAGGAGGGAGATGAGGATAAACTGAGGGAAAGTGTATCAAAATATGTCATGTACACATGTGAATATGCTAAAAATGGAAAAAATAAAGATCAAATTTAAAAGAAGTTAGGCAGTTTTCTAAGAGATTACTGCTCACACAGTTTCAAGTAGCATACCTATCTTCCCTAGGTTGCAATTCTTCACATTCTACTTAAAAGAGCTGGCTCTGTTGCCTCACAATGACCAGGACAGAGAGATCTGCCATTCACCAGCCAAGGCTATCAGGCTATTTCCACTGAGAAGCCAAAGATTTCACATAGAAAATGCAGGGCTGAGTTTACACCACACAGTTCAGGGGCTAATGTGGAATGAGAGGTGCAAACAA
Organism: Dipus sagitta; assembly: GCA_036346955.1. Lineage (NCBI taxonomy): Eukaryota > Metazoa > Chordata > Mammalia > Rodentia > Dipodidae > Dipus > Dipus sagitta. The sequence goes on from CM070784.1 coordinate 54,175,617, forward strand.
GGTCCCTGGGGACATAATGATAATTTTCTCCCTCTTTCTTGGATATTTCCCTTCCATGCTGGATTGATGCTTCTCCAGCCAATATAATACTAAATGAGACCCCATTCAAATCATGTAGTTTGACAAGCAGAAGGCAGCTTGGATTTTAAGACAGACTATTCTAAGCTATGTGACTTAATTTTTAGAGAGCACAGTTTCATAGATAGGATTCAGCAAGCTACATCTGTCTGTGACAAGAACTGCCATTTTTACAGCTTTCCTTATCTATTTGAAACCATCATACTGTAAAATTGAGTTGTTCAATCTCCTCCAACTTTTTGTTATGATTATCTTCCATCCCAAATTGATCAGAAAAAATCAATTTCTTAAGCATTCTTTTAATACAAACCAAAGTGTAAATGAAAAATCTTGAAATTATAAACTGAACTAAAGTATTCTGCTACAGCCATATTTAAAGTTAGCATTCAATACAACTTGATATTGAAAACTAATTAAATATGTCTTTGAAAAAAGTAGCTAGTGTTATGCCATTTCAAGGAGAAATAATGCTTATCAATTTTTATATTTTATAGTTGAGCTGCCAATAACTTTAGCCAAAAAGAAAATGTCTCTATAAGTTAGATTATTTTTCTAAAAAAATATCATAAGTACCAGAAATCATGTTATAATGTTATAATGGCCTCTAAAAACAAAGTCATGTAGAAATGAATCACATAGTGCTATTTTTAATAAGGAAATTATTAGATTTCTATTACTGGATAATAAATTACCATAAGCTTAGCAAGCTGAAACATTTATTATCTTCCAGTTTCCATGAGTCCAAGGTCTTGGTACAGCTTAGCGGGGTTCTCTTCTCAGTGTCTCACATGGTTGACCTGGAATTCACTCTGTAGTCCCAGGGTGGCCTCGAACTCAAGGTGAAGCTCCTAACTGAGACTCCCAAATGCTGGGATTAAAGGCATACACCACCATGCCCTGCTAACTTTAATCTTTATCTAGAGATTTTGTTGGATAGGAGTTTCTTTCCAAGCTGTTGCTGAAAAATCCATTTCCTAGGAGTTGGATGCCAAGGCCTCAGACATCGATGCCTGTCAGCTGCAGATGTCCCTCGGGCCCTAAGTCCCCACCATCTGCCCAGGTTTCTTTGCCACATGGTAATGTCCACCACTGCTGCATGGCAGCCTACCTTGCAAAGAGACGTTCCAGCTCCAGTCTGCTCACAAAGCAGTCTTGTGCATCGTTACATCAGCACATGAACCCCACCCACCACTCTTGGCAGATTGTCTAGAGTAAAAGGGAGTGGCATCATCGTCTCATCGGCTGGGAGCAAGTAACAGTTCTCACCCTCACTCAAGGAATGTGCTCACCACCCAGCGGTGTTTAGAAGAACATGCCATGAACACGCAACATGTAAAATTTGATTTAATGGAGGGCTGAGGGGGTGCACTCACGTGCTCCCCAAACTGACTGTGCCTGCAGCTCTTGTTCAGTTTCAGGCAGTCACAGCTATGGGGAATCTGAACATAAGACAGATCACATTTTGCAACAGATCAGATCATCAATTGTTTGTTTATGTTTATTCTGTCAGGAAATCTTTGGAGAAGCTGTGAGTTCTTGCCTTCGAGAGGCTCCACGGAAGGTGCACAGCCTTCTGTGTCCTCAGGCTTAGCCTGTGCAAAGGTGACCTGTTACAACTGGCTTGATGTCCACAAAGGAGCATGGGAAGTATGAGGATGGAGGACGAGGATCACCGGAGGTCCTGCCAAGGACCACCTGTGCTTTGTGCTTGGAGGGAATTTGGAATTCAAGAGAAAATTAACCTTTATAGACCATATAAATATTTCTTTATTTTTATTTATTTGCAAGCAGAGAGAGAGACAGAGAGAGAGAGAGAGAGAGAGAGAGAGAGAGAGAGAGAGAGAATGGGTGCATCAGGGCCTGTAGCCATTGTAAACAAATTCCAGATGCATGCAATACTGTGTGCATCTGGCTCAGCATGGGTACTAAGGAATCAAACTTGGGTCCTTAGGCTTTACAGGCAAGTGCCTTAACTACAGAGCAATCTCTCCAGCCCCATTTAAACATTTCTTTAATCAATAAATAAAATTATATTCCACTGTAGCGATTTACATTTCATAGGTAATTGTTCAACTCTGAATTTTATACACACACACACACACACACACACACACACATATAACAGTTTCAAATGGTCATGTAGTTAATATATTAAGTATGCATTATAGTGATTAATTGGACACTAATAGGAACTTATCACCCAAATTAACAATTACGAAATTAGCAAATACCAGTGACAATCCACTCTACTGCTCTTATCCCTCTACATTCCTCAGAGACAACTCCTATCTGAAATATTATGCCTGTCATGCTATAATTTACTTAAGTTAAATAAATACTCCATGTGCATTCTCAAACAGTACAACATTTATTTTTATTATTCTTGAGCTTTATAAAAATTAGGTTTATAATTTATTTATATGTGAAAATATCATGTTGCTTATATGTTTATATATAAATTTTAACTTCAATCTTTCTCACCAGTTTTTCACTCTAATTCTATGACAAAGACAGGGAGAAAAATCTCATTTATGGACATGAAGACTTGAACAAGAATCTTCACAATAGATTTATCTTCTATATGTGTGTGTTAGAAGAAATTTAAAATAAACCAGCCCCAGATGCTGCTCTAAAACAGTTTCCACTTCCAAGCTTTACCAGGGAGGCAGCATGGCCTGAGGCTCCTCCCTGTCTGTGAGCCGCACCTGCGCATATGTTATCTGGTCAGTGCGGCCATAGACACAAACACCCGAACAAGCAGCTTTCTCTTCTATGTTTGTACTTTCTTACCACTGACTGATGGCTGAAGAATTTTCTGTTTGTGTCCCCAAATCATGTAACCTTAGAAACTTGTAACCCACCAGTAGTGTAAAGAACTCAAGGTGACATCAGCCTGCCTGCCATACTCTCTATAAAACCCCTGAGCTGCAGGCAGGTGCTGCACATCTTCAATCCCAGCACTCAGGAGGCAGAGGTAGGAGGATTGCAGTGAGTTTGAGGCCAGCCTGAGACTACATAGTGAATTCTGGGTCAGCCTGGGCTAGAGTGAGACCCCACCTTGGAAAAAAGACAGAAAGAAAGAAAGAAAGAAAGAAAGAAAGAAAGAAGGAAAAAAACCTCCAATCTATCAGGCTTTGGAAGTTATTCTGAGTCCATGACAACATGAACACATTTTCTGATTCTCCCCTCTATCTCTGGTGCATCTCTGTGTGACTCAGTTTCCCCATGACGGGTGTGTAAGATGAGCATTGTGTACTGCTCATGTGCGAGGGCATGAGGACATGCACATGCCACAGAGGTCAAAGGACAACTTTCAGATGTTGTGTCTCGTCTACCCTGTTTTGAAGCACGGTCTCTCGTTCACCACTCTGTTGGCTAGGCTAGCTTGTCTGCAAGCATCTGTAAAATTCAAGTGACTCCACCTTCATCTCACTGTTGGCATGCTGGGCTGTGAAGACTACCATAACGTACGGCTTGTATGTGAGGACTGGGCTTCCAAACTCAGGTGCCACCCTTTCAGCCACAGACCCATCTGCAGCAGAAAAAAAAAAGAACAAGAATATTTGCCCATACACACAAACATCAAACAAAAAGAAAAAGAAAATAGCTACAACCGAAATGCTTATATTTCTCTTTTATTTGTCTTTGGTATTTCCTGTCTGAATTTCTAATATTTTCATCAAAATGTATGGCATTCTATCATGCTATCGTAATGTGAACTTAGGCAAGACATGCCTTGAATTCTGTATGAATGGCTGATTGATGTATATGGCATATAATCAGAAACAAATGAGAGAGTTGTTCTGTAGCTGTTTGCTACATATTGAAACATTCCCTGGTGAAGGGATGGAGGAGACTCAAGACGTCTATTAAACAAACAACAAAGGCTAAGGAGATGAGTCAGTGGTTACAGGTGCTTTCTTGCCAAGCCTGCCAGCCCGGGGTTCAATTCCCCAGTACCCAGATAAGGCCAGACACACAAAGTGACCCATGTGGCTATGTTTGTTTGCAGTGGCAAGAGGCCCTACGTGTCTATACTTTCTCTTTCTAATCAAATAAATAAATAAAAGTATTTAAACAAACAAAAAAGTCACAAGATTCCTCTCTGAGGTCATTCTGTGTGTCTATCTATCTATCTATCTATCTATCTACATACATACATACATATCATATATATTAAACAGCTTCTGTTGGGCGGGGGAGGAAATATTATCATCTGCTGTTGTAGCTGCCTGCAAGTTGCTCAGCGGTCTCCCATGATGCAGCTCTTGTGAGTCCTGATCTGTACTGGTGTGTGTGTCTTGTCAGTGACACAGCTCCTGAAGTCATCCGTGCTCTTGTAGGTAATCCTCATCCTGCTCCTATATCTAACCCAAGTAAACTCATTCATACAGCAGTTAGTGGTTAAGACACTTGCCTGTGAAGGCTGGGAACCCAAGTTTGACTCCTCAGTACCCAAATAAAGCCAGATGCACAAAGTGGCACATGCATCTGGAGATCGTTTCCAGTGTTGGAGGAGGCCCAGATGTGCCCATTCTCTCTCTTTCTCAAATAAATATTTTTTTAAAAATTTAATTAATTTATTTATTTGAGAGAGAGAAAGAACGGGCACACCAGGGGCTCTAACCACTACAAACAAACTGTAGATGCAGGCACCACTTTGCTGCATCTGGCTTTACATGGGTACTAGGGAATCGAACCTGGGTGCTTAGGCTTTTCAGGCAAGCACCTTAACCACTAAGCTATCTCTCAGCGACCCCCCCCCCCAAAAAAAAATTATTACATGTCTTACTTGAGCCCTTAGCAGGCAGGTGGGTCACTGGCGGCAGATCTGATTCCAGCACTACAAGGCGTGGAGGGAGTAGTTGGAGCTCTGGTGGTTCGGGCTTGCTTGTGGAGCTGGCTTGTGGTGGTGTCTCTCTGCCTGGATCTGTGAAAGGGACCCAGCTGCTTCTGCCACTGAGGGAACTTCCCCTGGATCTGTAAGCCTGAAATAAATCCCTTCCTCGATTAGCCCTTGGCCATCTGGTTTGGAGTGGCCTCATTGCTTGGAGTGCCAGCTCTGTGGCTCCTGCTGTGGGTGGCAGTACATGTAATCAAGACTGAGATAGCTGATGGTAGAGACAACCTAGGGACCCTTGGGTGGCCATCTTTTGATATATGGTGTGAGGTAGCTTATCCTCTTGATGAAGGCAGTCGGACACATGAATGAAGGACCACTCCGGGGCTGGAAAAAGGCTCACTGGCTAAAGCACTTGCTTGCAAAGCCTAAGGATCTGAGTTTGATTCCCCATTACGTAACACCAGATGTGCAAGGTGGTGCATGTGTCTGGAGTTTGTTTGCAGTGTCTGCATGCCCTGGTGCACCCATACCCTCTCTTTCTATTTCTCTCTATCTTTGTCCTGTAAATAAATAAATAGATAATTAAATAAAACACCCCCAAAATAGCCACTGTGCTAGAAATATGTTGTAATCCCTAAGAGGATAAAACCCTCACACTAGCCCCATCATACCTGACAGGACACAGATATATGCGGTGACTCTGGGACTATGCCTCAGGGTAAGGAGGTCAGAGACTCGTGGAGAGTGACTGTGAATCATAGAGTTCTAATTCAGGTAGAACCTCCTGTCCTTGCCACTGTATACAATGTTGCTCTTTGGACAGAACTATTAATGCAAGTGATGAGACCTTTTGTGCCATATTGGTCCTTTCTAACATTTTGTTCTTATGAAAGAATGTACCAGGCATATCCATATTTTTAAATTTAATATTTATTTATTTACTTATTAGAGAGAGAGAGAGAGAGAGAGAGAGACAGAGGAAGAGAATGGGTGTAATAGGGCCTCTAGCCACTGCAAATGAACTTTAGATGCATGTGTCACCTTGTGCATCTGGCTTATGTGGGTACTTAGAAATCAAACCTGTGTCCTTAGGCTTCACAGGCAAGTGCCTTAGCTGCTAAACCATCTCTGCAGCACTGTATTTGTTTTTTAAGCAAATGACAAAGACCCAGTCTACCATTTTTATTTATTTAGTTAGTTAGCTAGTTATTTTTGTATGAGAGAGAGACAGAGAGAGAGAGGGGGAGAGAGAGAGAGAGAATGGACACCATGTACATTTGGCTTATGTGGGTTCTTGGGAATCAAACCTGGGTCATTAGGCTTCGCAGGCCAGAGGCGTAACTGCTAAGTCATCTCTCCGGCCCTCTACCAGCATTTTAAAACTCACGCTTAACATTTCATGTTGAAACAACTGCCAGAACTTGCAAAGTTGCCAGCATTTGTACACCCAGACAGCATCCTTAACTTACTCTAAGCTAGAAATGTCTTACCATTAATGCGGAACGTATTTCATTAATAAAACCCGAAAAGAACTGGCTATTTCTGCAGAAGGTCATCCTGGCATTGTGAACTTCACAACAGGCTAACACTCTTCGGACACCATGGAGGGCAAGAACCCACTGTGGCAGAGTGCAACCTTGTTCCAGCAATACCCATCACAGGCTCGCCTCTGATTACATTTAATAAAAAGTAATAAAAAAAATCAAAGTGCATAGAGAGGTTACAACAGTTTTGGAGGCCAAAAATATAATCAAGTATAAAACATAGCTCCTTTTGTGGCCCCAACAACAAACACAAAAGTCTACAACAAACAGGGGCTCCAATGAGCTGTTTAGAAACACTTTAGATTAGGTACAGTTATACTGAAATCCAAGTTCATTTGAAAACTTCAAAGCATGTTCCTGTTAATACTCAACTGATGCTTATGATTGTTCAATATTTCTTTTAATTTTATTTGTTTATTTATTTGGGAGAGGAAGGGAGAGAAAGAAAGAGGCAAATAAAGAGAGAGGATGGGCACATCAGGGCTTGCAGCTGCTGCAAACAAACTCCATATGCATGCATCATCTTGTGCATCTGGCTTACATGGGTCCTGGGGAATTGAACCTGGGTCATTTGGCTTTGTAGGCAAGCACTTTATCTGCTAAGCTGTCCCTCCAGCCCCAGCTCAACGTCGCTGTTGAATGCATGCACTTGATTACCTGTTACCCTAGCATAGGAGCTGCTCCTCGCCATTTACCCTCGGAGGCTTGGACCGCCCATCATTGTCGTCTCCTGTGCTTTCCTGAACATTCCACAGTTCTCTTTGCAGTGGTCTTTCTGCTGTTAACTATTTTGGTAGAAGTGAATATTGATTGCAGTGGCCCATTGTACTGCCTTCCAATGATATTGAAGAGAATGAGATGAGACTTCCTCGACCCAGTGACTCCACCATAGCAAACCCTGTATGAAAAGAATCCACCTCCAAAAGGTGGGATCTCACAGGGGACAGAGAAGAAGGGGCCTGCTCCTCGACTTCTGCTTCCTGGGAGACTCCTTCAGTCCCTAAAACATTCTCAAATGGGTCAAAGAAGTTGAATGAAAATGGATCATTTTTACCAAAACTATTTCCTGAAGACATCACCTGAGTTCCAGAATGTGAGCCCAAAGTCCAAAGTGCTATCAAGATGGCTTTGCCTCCTTGTCCACCACTTGACGGGTCTTTGCTGTGGCTGTCATGGACGTCACATTCTTTCCAGCATCTCACATTCCTCAGCTACTTCTCTGAGCTTTCTCTCCACTTCTGCACCCTAAGGATTTTTATCCAGGTGCCACTTCAGTGCCAAATTCTGAGACACCTCTTAGATACGTTTGGGTGAGACATGTCTGCTGCAGTCAGGTTTCCACTGCTGGCAGAATTCATCCCACCAAGAGCAGCTTTTGGGGGAAAAAGGGTTTATTTTGGCTTACAGACTCGAGGAGAAGATCACAGGGGAAAACGATGGCATGAGCAGAGGGTGGACATCACCCCTGGCCACAGGTGGACAATAGCAACAGGAGAGTGTGCCAAACACTGGCATGGGGAAACTGGCTGTAATACCCATAAGCTCGCCCCCAACAATAACTGCCTCCAGGAGGCGTCAATTCTCAAATCTCCATCAGCTAGGACACCTGAATCAAACCACCACAATGTCTCTACATGTCCGGAGCTTCATTATGTTCAGCAGACTGTTGGAATAAGTCCAAGAAACTTCCACTGTAAATGAACTGCAGACACATGCACCATCTTGTGCATCTTGCTTTATGTGGGAAATGGGGAATCGAATCCAGGTTGTTAGGCTTTGCAGGCAAGAGCCTTAACAGCTAAGCCACCTCTCCAGCAGCCCCCCACCTCAAGATACTTTTTAATCTCTCTATTTATTTTATTTTTTACATGTTTATTTATCTGCTTTAATAAGATTTCACTATGTAGCCCAGCCTGGCCTTTAATTCACAGTCCTCCTCCCTCAGCTTCCCGAGGGCTAGGGGTACTGGTGTGAGTCGGCACACACTGCTTTATCTCCCCATGTTTTTGGCACTTTATTGGCAAGTACTTTCCAACTTGATTTGCACAGCAAGCTCCCCAAGCTTTGAAAAAGCTTACAATTAACTTAAACAGAATATCCTTATACTAACAGAGTTTCTTAATCCTGCATGAATTATATTTTATATTGTTTCTAGATTTCATCATATTTACACTCTAAGATCTTAGGTCTACACAAAACATATGATAGGTGGTTAATAAACATTTGCTGAATAAATTACCTCATCGAGTTTAATGAACATCTGCCTATTCCCTGTTAATCATGTTAATAGTTGTGAAAGCATTACGAAGGAAAATTTACAGTTTATTCTATGCAAAGACATGCAGTTAATTTTATAGCCAGCTATAAATATTTCTGATAGGCACATGAGACTTAGATGTATAAATGAGGCCAAAAACTTTAATGGATTGTTCTATATATGGCCATAGGAAAAAGTGTTTTCCAAGCTGTGTCTAGCTAATATAGCCTATAATGCCAGTTACTTGGGAGGCTGAGGAAGAACATGTGTTAGAAATCTGGTTAGTCTGCATGAGCTTAAGGCCAGCCTAGGCTACATAGCACAACTGTCTCAAAATTAAAACTTAACATACAGAGGGCTGGGGAAATAATCCTGTGCTATATTCTTTGTTTTTGAAATTTTAAATTTTTATTTATTTATTTGACATACAGAAAGAGAGGGAGAGAGAGAGAATGGGCATGCCAGGGCTCCAGCCACTGCAAATGAACTCCAGATGCATGTGCCCCTTTGTGCATCTGGCTTATGTGGGTCCTCGGGAATTGAACCTGGGTCCTTTGGCTTTGCATACAAATGCCTTAACTGCCAAGACATCCCTCCAGGCCCCTGTTCTATATTTCTTGTATGGTATGTGCAGGGCCAGGTCAATCCCAAGTCCTATAGAATATGGACAAGCAGGGCCAGAGAGATGGCTTAAGCCATTGAGGTGCTTGCCTACAAAGCTTAAGGAACCAGGTTCAATTACCTAGGACCCATGTAAAGCCAGTAGCTTAGCAGTGGCTAGAGGCCTTGGCATGCCCATTCTCTCTCCCTCCCTACCTCAAATAAATAAATTAATTTGAAAAATGGGCAAAGAAACAAACTTGACCTAGGGTTTGGTAGGGATGAAGAAGGTTGGTCTGGGTGGAATGTGTCTGTAACAATGTGTCAATGTAGTTTAACAAATAAATGTTGCAAGATGAGACTTTCTAGAAAAACCGTGTATCTTACATATACATAATATATTAGATTTATCTAATATTGTGTAATATATAACATAATATGCTATATATTATATGTATATAATATGCTAAATATATATTTATATAGGTCTAATATATATACATATTTATTTATTTATTTTTAAAATTCTATTTTTATTTATTTATTTGACAGAGATAAAGAGGGAGAGAGAGAGAGAGAGAGAATGGGTGCACCAGGGCTCTAGCCACTGCAAATGAACTCCAGATGCATGCAACCCCTTGTGCAACTGGTTTATGTGGGTCCTGGGGAATTGAACCTGTGTCCTTTGGCTTTGCAGGCAAACGCCTTAACCGCTAAGCCAGCCATCCAGCCCCATATATGCATATTTATATATATGCTGGAAATTTTCAGTGAAGCACTGGATCTTATTTGGGAGAATAAAGTGTAAGTGAGTGATACTGGAGAGTTGGAGGTAGAGAAGGGAAGGAAATGGAATATGACATAAAGCCAGAAAAATAGCAGCTCCACAGTGGATAATTCACAAGAGTTAGTTGAATTGAAGTCTTACAAAGATTACTCGCAATCACAAACTTTCTCAGCTTCACAGGAAACCAGCACAATGAGATGATAAATTCAGCTTGTGGAAGATGTTTTTCTGTAGGTAGGTTTACAAGGGAAGGCTGAGGACTGAGAACATAAGATGGAAAGACCAGCTTGTTTTTCAAATATGCTCAGGTAATTTACTTAGAATTTTAAGTAGGAACATGACAATGGAAAGGAAATCACAGCAGAATGTGTCTCCATGGCAAAGTGAGAATGAGTCTATATCACAGCTTCTTTTCCTGTGTGTTTGCCCTGTGGTATTGATATTTCTATTCAGATACCTTTGGCCCTACACATTCACCCGTCCTCAACTGTGTACACATGCATTATAACCTAACCTTGAGCAAAGGCTTTTAAAAATCACTTGTTTGGTGGAATGTGGGCATTTCTGATTTCAGTCGAAGTAACACAGGATGGGTATAAACAAATCCTTGTGAAATCCTCTATGAGTTTCAGTGTAAAAAAAAATGTCATTTGAAGGAACTTATTTCTCACATTTACTAAGGTAGATTCCATAATCCTAAACATATCACTCACAGCTATTTTCTTGTTGGAAGCAAGGAATAAAAATTGTGTTACTTATGCTCCCTTGAATCATGGAGAAAATTGCTTATCCTTGAGGCTTAAGAAAAAAGAATCTTTTCATCTTTGAGACCTTGTGCAACAATTGCACATATACATGCCCAGGCACAGACATGCAAAGATACATTTTAATTTATCCACAGGTTTCACTGTGAAACATTCATAAATCCTGTGGGTCAAATTTCCCAATGTGATGCCTGAGTGATTTTGGCTAGGTAAAATGGAGTCCGCCTGTCATTGTGCATTATAAACAGATGATCTGAGACACACAACATAGTATGTACATGCATAGGAAGCAACTGGGCCAGCACAAACAGTTGCTGCAATGTAGACAAATGAATTTGAATGTGTTCACACTCTTCATCTATTATTCAGGTGGTTTCATCTGTAAACATGGGTTTTTTAATATGAAAAAAACAAAGCTGAAAGAATATAGTTTGTTCAAGCCTAGGTATGTTAAGCAAAAATAGTTACTAGAAAGCAGATTTGATAATAGAATATACCAGAATGGAAATCTGGACACAAGGAACACCTGGCATAGAATTTTGGCCGATAATGAGATAATTGGATACCCAGGCCAGCCGGTTAATTGTCACATGCAGTGGATAATTTATCTGTGGCATGGTCTTATTCACGCCTTTCTTGTGTACAAGGGGGTATGTTGCCAGTTATTTGTGAGGCAAAATTCCACTTCTATTTGCCCAATGGAGCTGGATTTCTGTTAATTTAATATGGCCAGATATAAGCCTTTAACTGGTGGCTTCCAGAAAATGGTGATTTGAAGAGAGTTTCTACACACACACACACACACACACAGAGAGAGAGAGAGAGAGAGAGAGAGAGAGAGAGAGAGAGAGGGAGAGAGAAGCTTTTAAGAAACACTCGTTTTCAGTTAGCTAAACCATAGTTGGAGGCAGAGATGATGAATAATTATACTTGATGCATTTTAGAAAAAAAAAATCTACTTATTCATAGTCATTTAAAACTTCTCTGAGGAGATTTTCAGATCTTATGATATGTCATGAAATTGGAAAATGGTACAAAAGTGGAGGAAACTAGCAAAATATTCACCTACATAAACAGGCTATTATCTCCTTAGTAGGATTTTAGTTATAGGTGTATTTTAGACACAGGTCATTTGTTAACACAAGTTTCTCTGCTCAGAATCTCTGACCTTGAGGGAGAGTGTCACAAGAAACCTTTTCCCCTGGCGTGACACAAACATCTTCTCCCCAGATAGGGCAAAGACCAAAGGTCCATCACGCCAAAATCAGTTTGGGTGAACCAATTCAGGTTACCTATAGAGCAGATGAGGGGTTGCTTACAGGAGCAACAGATGTCCCAAAGGCAGCCACACCGCATGAAGTCTCACCCCATCCCCGATGACGACCTCCCGTAGCTGCTTCCTCTCAAAGGCGGCTACAGCAGCAGAAAGCCCACCTTGGCCTGGGTGATGACTCCTGGACTCTCCATCTCCGAGGCTCGCCACGGCATTTGCAGGCGGCTCTGTTGGAAAGTCTCCTCTCTAAGCAGTTGCTGGAGTCTTGCAGCCCTTTTCCATACTTGTTGACTGGCTCGTCTCTGCAGCTTGCTCCTTGTTCCCTCTCCGGAAGGAATGCTCCAGTTCCTAGCTAACATAACATGGGGAGTGGTTGAGTGACCCTGAAGTCTCCCGTCCCCCAGAGCTTCCTACCTCCCTTCAGTTTGCTGGGCTTCGCTCCTCACCAGAGAGAAAAGCCTTCTTGGGTTACATGCTCATTTGTTGAACAGAGAATCACTGGCTTGCCGCAGGATTTGTGTGAATGCTAAAGAAGCTTCTATTGAGATAAGGTACAGAAAAGTGGTTCTTCTTGTTACCACCTCACATAACTCATCCTACCCTGAGCACAGCTTTGTGGAATCTTTATGAAGTCAGTAGCTATCTATGCCTTATGCCATACGGTCCCCGAGAAAGCACCAGGACTGGAAATATCTTTGTATACTCTTAGGTGGAAGCACCGGTAAAGAATCAAACACCACGGCTGGAAAGATGCCTCAGCAATTAAGCTGCTTGCCTCTAAAGCATAAGGACCAGGGTTCAATTCCCCAGTATCCACATATAGCCAGATGCACAAGGTTGTATATGTCTCTGGAGTTTGTTTGCAGTGGCTAGAGGCCTTGGTGCACCCATTCATATTCTCTCTCACACACACATACAAATAAATAAAATATTTTTTTAAAAAAATAATTAAACACTAAACCATCAATGACGAATTCTCAAATTTTTCATTGGCCAACAAAAATAATAAATTATGTATTCAACCCTATCTAGGAAAGTGTAGTATTAGGCAGCATAGATCATGAATCTAAACAAAACTCGAGTTCACTGTAAAAAGAATAAGAGGAGGGGTTGGAGAGATGACTTAGCAGTTAAGGTGCTTACCTTCAAAGCCTAAGGATCCAGGTTCAATTCCCCAGTACCCACGTAAGCCAGATGCACAAAGTGGTGCTTGCATCTGGAGTTCATTTGCAGTGACTAGAGGCCCTGGCACATCAATTCCCTCTCTCTTTCTCACTCTCTCTCTCTCTCTAATAAATAAATGACTTTTTTTTAATTTTTTTTTTTTGTTTTTTTGAAACAGGGTCTTGCTCTAGCCAAGGCTGACCTGGAATTCATTTTGTAGCCTCAGGGTGGCCTCAAACTCACAGCAGTCCTCCTACCTCTGCCTCCTGAGTGTTGGGATTGAAAGTGTGTGCCACCATGCCCAGCTATTTTTTTTTTTTAAAGAATAATAGGATAATGGTTTGGGGTAAATAGTTCTCACCTCTGTCACAACTCCCAACCCTATTATAATAGAAGGAAAAATCTAGACCCAAAGACACTGATTTTCTCAAGAACTAGAACCAGCAGGTGAACCCAGGGCTCCAGGTCTCTGGACAGTAAACCCCTGGGCTTTTTGGGTCAGGTGATTTCTCCATGAGATGTAGAGTTCAAGAGAAATCAGAATGTATAGCAGAAAATATTGCTGCCCACCAAGGATTTATGTCCAGTAGTTCATTGAGAAGAGGCAGTGCTTAGAAAGCCCCGAGTGGGTCAATCAGACATTTCCATCCCATGAACACATGAGCCATGGGATATATGCAAAAGTGACCTGGACTGCTTGAAGTACTTAGAGAGTGAGCTTCCTTTTCTACCCTCCTCCTCTATGGGATGGTAATATTGGGCAGAATCATCTGGTGTCTGAGATGAAGCACTGCCCTCCCCTTGTTGAAAAGGGGCCTGAACTCTGCCACTGTCTGAGAGAAATGTGCTTGGGGGACTTATCAACTGAAACATTCATGTTTCTTGTCTCTAGAGAGGCTTGGCTGGGTTACTGAGAGACCCAAGGAAGTGTGGTTTCTGAGCACATCGGGCATCAGCAATAGGAACAATGCTCTCAAGAGGAGCCGCCCAGCCTTCAGATGCCATGACCTGTGATCCGAGAGCTTGGGCGAATCTCACCAAGAGTAGAGGAACATCCCAGAGAAGATGGTGAGCGAGGAAAGTGCACACTGAAAAGAAGCTCCGATTTCAATTAATGAAAAATCATGAAGAGAGAATGAGAACAGGGGTTGCTCAGCAGAGCCAATGCTGCAAGCACAGACACTCCCAAGTCCACTAAATGCTTGGAAATATTTCAAGTTTTATTTAACCAAAATTCAAAATAGGCCTGGAGAGATGGCTTAGAGGTTAAAACACTTGCCTAGAAAGCCTAAGGACACCTGGGTTCAATTCCCCAGGACCTACTAAAAGCCGGATGCACAAAGTGTCACATGTGTCGAGTTCATTTGTAGTAGCTAGAGGCCCTGGTATGCCCATTCTTTCTCTCACTCTCTCTCAAATAAATAAATATAATATCTTAAAAGTTGGGCTGGAGAGATGTCTTAGTGGTAAAGGCATTTGCCTGCAAAGCCAAAGGACCCAGTTTTGATTCCCCAGGACCCACATAAGCCAGATGCACAGAGTGGTGCATGTGTCTGGAGTTTGTTTGCAGTGGCTAGAGGCCCCCATGAGATATTAAAGCTAATACCAAATAATGTAAAATATATCATTAGTAGTTTCTATGTCATATTATATATTGCCATGTAATATGTTAATATATTTATATTATAGTTATAATAATTTCTATATGGGTGATTAAGCTGAAACTGTAGTTTAGACATATGGATTAAATAAAATATACTAATAAAATATTTGGGCTGGAAATATTGCTCAGTGGTTAAGTGCACTTGCCTACAGAGAGCCTAATGACCCAGGTTTGATTCTCCACTGTCCACGTAGAGCCAGATGCACAAAGTGATACATGTATCTGGAGTTCATTTGCAGTGACCAGGGGCCCTCTCTCTCTCTCACACACACACACTCTCCCTTTTTCTCTCTCTGCCTCTTTCTGTCTTTCAAATAAATAAATAAAAGCATATAAAAATATTTTACCTCTTTGTATTTTAAATATTTTATTTTTATTCATTTATTTGCAAGAGAATGAGAGAGATAAAGTAAAGAGACAGAAAGAGAGGATTGGCAAACCAGGGCTTCCAGCCACTGCAAATGGACTCCAGACACATGTACCACCATGTGCATCTGGCTTACGTAGGTACTAGGGAATCAAACCTAGGTCCTTAGGCTTCACAGACAAGTGCTTTAACCACTAATCCATCAGTCCAGCCCTCTTCATTTTTCAAAGTTTGCCTAGTGGAAAATATGAATGATGTTGCAGGCTTACATTGCATTTGCACTATGCAGTAACAGACTAAACAATTCACAGGGTGCTTCACTGCTTCCTCCAAGGTCAAGGCTAGAAGACAGGAATGGAACGAAAAGTGCTGATGTGGAGACACAACTTTATCAAGAACGTATCTCAAGAAATGAGAGGTTGAGTTGGTTCAACAGGATTTAAAGCATTTTATTTATTGAATGAATGTATAAATGAATACAGTGCATTCGCAAATCCAAATTTCAATTACTTCTGAAGAACAGTCACTTTCAAATTTACAAAGTCCGAGCTCTTTGTAACATTCTTTCACCAGCATACTATTTGTCTCTCCTTCCTCATTTGAAAGCACTGTGCCTTAGTTTTCTGATTGTTAAAGCAATTGCATTTTCTTTTTTTCCAGAATTAGGCCGATGGAATGTGAAAACATTCGTTGAAGCACTGTAAGGCAGTATTAAAGTACTCTCCCACGATGGGAAAGGCTACGTGTAAAACTAGAGGATTCGTTTGGTATCTGAACAAAAAAAATATTACATGACTCTTTCTAGACAATGCTCAGTAATGTTTAGATTTGTAGGTGAGTGCCTCTGAGTGATTTAATGGGTACTTGGTCATGATTCCTTTCATTCTAAATCATACTAACATTTCAATTAGACTTTCAACTTACAATGGCAATGTAATTTCTGCTTCTACCGTAAAGCAAGATTTTCAAAGATGGAACAACTTATACCTTTTAGCTTTGTATTTATTCTCTGCCCTGCACACTAACTATGTGACAGACATAGTGTGTGAACTTGGAGGTGGCATACGGACTAAGTAATGTCATGTGAAAGAACTAGCTTTAGGGTGATTCCTCAGAGTTTGAGGCCAGCCTGGTGCTACATCATGAGCTCAGAGTCACCTAGGCTACAGTGAGATCCTACCTTACAACAAAAAACAACAACCAAAAAATAAATTGCCTGTATAATTATGGACTGGAGGGATGGTTCAGTATTTCAGGTACTTGCTTGTAAAGCCTGATGGCCTGGGTTCGATTCCCCAGTACCCACATAAATCCAAATGCATAATGTGGCACATGCATCTGGAGTTTGTTTGTAGTGGCAAGTAATCCTGGCATGCATAGTCTCTCTCTCTCTCTCTCTCTCTCTCTGTCTCTCTACTACTGCTTTCAGATAAATAATAAATTAGAAAATAAAGAACCACTTTAAAGAACCAGCTTATTTACATTGGATATAAACCTGATATTTTACAACATAGAAATAGTCCCTACCACATCCAATGTAACACACACACACACACACACACACACACACACACACACACAGAGTTTTTTGTCTCCTTTGGTTTTTGTGTCAGAGACCATGTAACCCAGGCTGGCCATGAACTCATTTTACTACCTCCAACTCCTGAATGCTGGGCTTACAGACCTACTCCACTTCATGTGGCCACATATGAATTTTTGAACAGAAAACATTTGATGATGTCATAATTCTGTCTGGGCAGTATGCACATGAGATTTGGGAGAACCACCTTTTCATTATGAATCCTCAAGGCTTCCCTTGGATTCTAGGTCACAATTTCACTTGATTTCTCCCTATTTTATTTTGGTTACCTTATGTTATGTCTAGCATAAGTTTAATAAAAATACCAACAATTCAGGGGCTGAAGAGATTGCTTAGTGGTTAAGCACTTGCCTGTGAAGCCAAAGGACCTTGGTTCAAGGCCCAATTCCCCAGGACCCACGGAAGCCAGATGTACAAGGTAGTACATGTGTCTGGAGTTCGTTTGCAGTGGCTGGAGGCCCTGGCACACCCATTCTCTAGTTATCTACCTCTTTCTTCTCTGTCTGTCTGTTGCTCTCAAATAAATAAATAAAAAATTTTAAAAAACTACCAGCAATCCCACTAAGGAGGGTCCTCAGTGGAGTGGAGGCAGCGAGGAGGGAAATGATATTATCAGCATATGGTGTGTCCACACAAAGTTTTAACTTAATAAAAATAAATAAAAATTAAATACCAAAACACTATCATAATAGTACCACCATGTCATTTTCCCTATATGCTCTCCAAAATTTCAAATAATTTGAACAAAAGTTTAATATGTGTTAATTTTTAATTAAACTGGGCATTTTACTGAGTCTCTAAGCTGTATTTATTTAATCACCAAAGTATAAACCTGTTCTTTATGATAACTGAACATTTGTAACTCTTTTGTTTATTATCTTTGTATATTTTAACATTTTATTTATTTATTTACTTATTTATTTATTTGAGAGAGACTGAGAGAGAGAAAGAGGCAGATAGAATGGACATACCAGGGCATCTTGTCTTATATATGCTGCTTCCTTAACTCACTCTGGTTTTAATTTTCTTTACTTTTTAAGTATTTTATTTATTTATTTTTAGGGGAGGGAGAGAAAAAGAGAGAGGAGAGAATGGGCTTGCCAGAGCCTCCAGCGCTTGCAAATGAACTCCCCATACCTGTGCCATTTTGTGCATCTGGCTTTACATGGGTACTGGGGAATCGAACCCCAGGTCATTAGGCTTTGCAGGCCAGTGCCTGAACCACTGAGCAACCTCTATAGCTCCTGGTTTGATTTTCCAATTTTAAAAGTGACAGTAAATGATGCTACCACAACGAGACCATAACAAAGGTTAAACCCGGCAGTGCAGAAATGTAGGGGACTCTCTCACACATTTGTCTAGTCATAGCTGCCTCATCATTATGGAGCCTGCATGCCCTGGGCACACACACGATTCTCTCACCCCTGTAACAAGCTCCACGGACACCCGAGGGCTCAACCGTGGAGTTGTGAAGCTTCGGAGAGAAGCCGGCCAGCCAGGATGACCGGCCTGTCCATTCCTCCACATTCGTATGTGTGATTATTTCACAGATTCTCTCACAAGAGCGGATACGTGTGGACAACCATGTGAGCTCCTTCAGGCTGAGAGCTGAGTTTCATTTCCTTGTACCCTATGAACCATGGCAGAGGAGCTTACCATCATAGAAAACACATTGTTGAGAACAAACTGTGATTTTTAGCCTGGACAGAGCTGCAAGGATCTACATTAAATGTGTTTTCTTTCTTTTTTTCTTCATACTTGTTTTCTTTAGTCTCTGAAAGAAAAGAATTGATTGGCACACTTTGGGCCTTGTCTGAGGCCTTGGCAGGAAAGATGTGTTCTTTCTTGGATACAATCTTCCACTTGTATTAGGGTTGGAATTCTCCATGTTGAGCTTCCAAACTTCAGAGCAATTAGTCTTGGAAAAAAAAAAAAAGTTTGATGGCCATTCAATTGAGCCTTAGCCTCCGTATGAAGTCTTGCCATTGGATTTCACTGATAGCCTTTTATCACTAGCAGTAACTTCCAAGTCAAAGTCTTAGTCCACAAGAATTATAGGGGCCCTGGGGTCAGATGTGTCTGCAGTTGATTTTTAACTAGTCATTTGCTGGCCTTTAGGTTTTAAAAATTATTTGCAAGCAGACGCTGGATGGGGGAAGAATGAACGCATCAAAGGACCTCCAGCCACTGCAAATGAACTCTGGATGCATGTGCCACCTTGTGCATCTGTATTTACCTGGGCACTGGGAAATTGAACTCAGGTCCTTAGGCATTGCAGGCAAGCACGTTAAGCATGGAGCCATCTTTCCAGCCACACCCTTTAGTTTTATCTCATGGAGAAAGGTGAACAGTGCATGATGTGCATGGTGGCACACATCTGTAACCCCAAATACTTGAGAGGTAGAGGCAGGAGTTCAAGGTCATCCTCAGCTACATAATAAGTTCAAGGCTAGTCTGTCACAACAAGAAAAAAGAAATCAAGAAGGAGAGAGATCTGAATATGGACCTGACCGAATCGCTATGAAGGTTAAAGGGAATACACAGCAAGAACATAGCATACAGCAGCCCTTAATGAGGGGCCTCAGATAGCAATGGACAGATCACAGCCTCTGCCAACTCATTCTCCACTGTTCCAGGACTACAATGTGAGAGAAAAATCAGACATATTTTGTGAGTTTTAAAAACATATCTGGAAACCACCTGCTCTTGATTCGGCTAACTGATCCCCTCAGTGGTACGGGACCCATATCTGGAGCTGGGAAACAAGTCAGAACCATATCCAAACATAAGCCCATTCCCCATTATCAAGCTACCACCAATCGTGGGCTACAAGAGAGCCTACACCTATTAAATTCTCTATTTAAAAAAAAAGGTTTATCTCATTTGTCCTGATGCTAACTTACTCTCCGTTGGAGAATCTGCTTCTCTTTTTCAGATAGATGTATATCCTAAGGAGAGAGCCACCCCATCATACCTCAAAAGGGCCCTGGCTGAAACTAAGAAAAATTGGCGAAACAAGCAAGGGTGCTATTTTCTTGGTGAACCAGGTACCAGCACAAGGGGGAAGGAGATCAACACAGAGAAAAATCAACTCCTGCCAAATCAGAGATCCAGAGCCTCAGAGGCCCCCAACACCTCATCATTGAAGCAGACCAAAAATGAACCCAACATGGCTCAGGGAAATTTTGCAGAAGAGGGGGCAGAAAGAATGTCAGAGCCACAAGTTGGGCCATGATATGCAGAGACATTTATCCTACCCACAACTGTGGGCTAACTCCAGAATGGTTGACCCATATACCTCAATAAGGAGGGGCCAAGGGGAAGGGGTAGGTCATGGATGAGCCTAATAATGGTACCAAATTGACTGTATTCGCTCAGCACAAAACTAGTTAATAAAAAAAAGAAAAAGAAAAAGAAAAAGAAAAAGAAAAAGAAAAAGAAAAAGAAAAAGAAAAAGAAAAAGAAACATATCTGAAACCACTGACGAGCGTTGAAGAGAACTTGATTTTTGAGTCAAAAGCAAAATTAGTCTGGCATTTAGTGTCACTCAAGACATATTTTAGCCAAGTTGTTTAATTTTTCTAAATATTATTCCCCATCATTAATATGATAATCATATCTCATAAACTTATTTTTGAATCTAACATAATACTGCAGGCATAGTGTTTTGCATTGGCAACAAGTAAAGACTGAGACCAGAGGTACAGCTGGAGTACATAGTACTAGAGCACATGCCTGCCATGTGTGAAGTCCAGGGTTCAATCCCCAGTACTACAAAAAATGGCATCTAAATCAATTATCTTTTTAAAACTTTTTTATTGACAACTTCCATAAATATAAACAATATAATTATTATAATCCCCTCCCTTACCCTTCCTTCCTTTCTCCTATATCCCCTTCCACTGAAGTCCTTCTTTCCAACTAGTTTTTCTTCTATTTTAATATCATCACTTCTTTTTCCTCCTATTATGCAGGTCTTGCATAGTTCACATTAGCTGCTGTGAGGTCATGAATATCAAGGCCACTTTGTGTCTGGAAGACAGTATTATAGGCTCTGCTCCCCTTCCTTTGGCACTTATATTTTTTCTGCCACCTCTTCCACAATGGTCCCTGAGCTGGAGGGTGTGATAGACAGGTCTCCCTGAGTACTGAATACGCCACTGTCACTTCTTCTCAGCACTATAATGCATTTGAGTCACTACAGTGGTCACCCACTATCTGAAGAGAAACTTCTCTAACCAAAAGTGAGAGTAGTATTAATATAAGCATCTAAGCATAAGTATTCAAAGGGCAGTTTTGTGGACATAATACACTCATTTAACCAGAAAACCATGGTAGTTTTCTCACAGGCTTTTGGTTATGTTTTCAATACCAGGTGGGAATTCCCTCCCACAGAGTGGAGCTCAAGTCCAATCAGAGAGCAGTTGGTTCCCCCCTAGCAGACGTGTGACCATTGCACTAGTGGGTACATTTGGCCTGGCTGGCTAACCATAAGATTTGCAGCATCCACTGCTGGCTAACACCATTGCTCACTTTTCTCCTCCAACAGGCTTCATAGATATTTCCAGCATCCTGAACCAATTACTTTATAGTGCAAGAAGTCCCTCAACAAGAATAATGACAAGGAATCATTTATCTCAGGGAGGAACCTTCAACACACCCAACTTAGCCTTGTGAAAGACAAGGCCTTATGTAATGAAGACAATGACTCCTTTTTTTTCCTTTTAGCATATGTGTTTGCTTTGTGTGTGCGCGTGCTTGTGTGAGGGTATACATGACATGTGTGTGCAAATCAACATCTGACTCAATCACTCCCATCGTATTCTTTGAAGCAGAGTTTCACATTGAACCTAGAGTTCAACATTGAACCTAGAGCTAACTAACTGGGCTAGATTAGCTAGCCAGTGAGCCTGGGGATTCCCTGTTTCTGCCTCCCCAGTCTTGGACAGATAGGCGTGTGCCAGTCTGCTCCACATTTTCAATGGATTCGAACTTGGGCCCTCCTATGTACATTGTATCTACTGAACCATATCTTCCACTCAACTTTCAAGTCAGCCAGCCAGCTTGGAGTGCAGGTTAGTTAAGAAATTCCCTCTCTGTGTCTCAACCTCCTCATCTGTAAGATGGGAGTGACTCAGGGGCCCAAGCTCTTTTGACTGTTTTAGAAAGATTCAGTCAGAAAACACATTAGAGGCCCTCACCTCGCTCCTTGTCAATCATGTGGGTGCTGTAGGCAAAACATAACTATTTTAAGTTTGGGGTGCAAAGATTAGAATCTGGGTTAGAGAGATGGCTCAGCAAGGCGCTTGCTTGCAAAGCCTAAAGTCCCTGGTTTGATTTCCATGTACCCATGCCAGATGCAGAGTAGCACACATGTCTAGAGTTTATTTATGGTGGCTAGAGGCCCTGGCATGCCTGATCTCTCTTTCTCTCTCTCTCTCTCCCTCTCTTCCTTGCAAATAAAATATTAAAAATAAAATATCTATATTAGAAAAGAAGAAATAGCTCAAATAAATAACCCAAATGAGTATCTTAAGAAACAAGACAAGAAAAGGCAAACTAAATTCAAACAGCACAAAAACAACAACAAAAACTAGACAGCAAAAAATTATAGATGGGACAATTTTTTTGATCAAATTAGTGTAGAAACACTTTAAATAGTATTCTTTTTAAAGTTTTATTTATTTGAAAATAGAAAGACAGGGAGAGAGAGATAATGGGCGCACCAGGGCCTAGTGCTAATGTAAATGAACCCTAGACACACACACCACACTGTACATCTGGCTTCACATGGGTACTGGGGAATTAAACCCGGGCCTTCAGACTTTGCAAGCAAGCCCGTTTATCCATTGAGCCTTCTCTTCAGCCTTAAATGATATCCTTGTTCTGGGCATAGTGTGGGCAAAACAGGGGACTATTTAAATGTGATTTAATCTTCTTTTTATTTTACCTGTCTGTTTTGGCCCCACCCAGATATCCTTTATGAGTACAAAGCAACCAGTTTGAAAAAGTTATCAAGGTCGGCAAAGTTTGGCCTTTCTCCTCTACCTGGAGTGTATTTTTAAAAATATATTTATTTATTTATTTATTTATTTACTTATTCATTTGACAGGGAAAGAGGGAGACAGAAAGAGAGAGAGAGAGAGAAAGACAGAGAGAGAGAATGGGCACGCCAGAGCCTCCAGCCACTGCAAATGAACTCCATATGTATGCGCCCCCTTGTGCATCTGGCTAACGTGGGTCCTGGGAAATCAAACATGGGTCCTTTGGCTTTGCAGACAAATGCCTTAACTGCTAAGCCATCCCTCCAGCCCATCTGGAGTGTATTTTTGTCTCCAAGTGAAGGCCACTTAAATTTCAGACTCCAGCCTACTTGCCTAGCAGACTTGGGTAAAAGGTTTATGATAGATTTTCACCTGCAATTAGTCCCCTGTCATTTTCTTTGCCTTATGGGAAAGGATTAGGGGAATATTATTGGCTACCTACATCATTCAAATTATTTTTAAAAATCTCACTCAGATAATTGCTACTGTCATTTTTGCAGGCATTCTTATTAATGTAAGTTCTGAATTCATACTAATGATATATATTACAAGATTTCTTTCACGTGTGTACTATATTTTTCCCCTTATTAAGTACTCATGACTACATGATATCATTTAATGCTATTAAAACATTGAACTTTGACAAAGTACTGTTTAACTATTATGAACTTGGCCACAAATGCAGGGAACAAACATATCATGTCTTTAATTTTTCTTAATTTTTTTGCATTTTATTTATTTGAGAAAGAGGAGAGAGAAAGAGAGAGAGAGAGAGGAAGAGGTAGATAGAGAGAGAGAATGGGCACGTCAGGGACTCCAGGCACTGCAAATAAACTCCAGATACATGTGCCACCTTGTGTATCTTGCTTATGTGGGTACTGGGGAACTGACCCTGGGTCCTCAGGCTTTGCAGGCAAGTACCTTATCCTCTAAATCATCTCTCCAGTCTTTGTCTTTATTTTTAACGTATAATTTCTTAATGAATGATTTATGTTCCTCCTGACTTATTAGCAGGAATCTCATCAATTCTCACAGTTCTATCACCTCTGTAGTTTCATATCCATCCATCCATTCATCCATCCATCCATCTATTCACACACACACACACACACACACACACACACACACACACACACACATGCGTCTGAGATGCCTAGCAATTACAAAAGTAAATGAGGTTTCTCCTTATATTAGTTGTCATTGTTGGAGAGAGCCCCATGGCCCCTGGGAAACCTATCCACTTGACATCAGGGCTATATTCCAGCACAGTTTCAAATTACATATTCCTCTTGTAGCTTGTACTAAAGATAGTGTTATCCAAAGCAAAACTCTTTCTGGGTATTTAGTTATATAATAACTATTAAAGGAAGACAGTCATACCAGATTTCATATGTGCAAGAAATGATGTCATTCATTAAACTTGTCCAGTGCTAGTCATGGTTGAAACTCGGTCTTTCACTCAAGAAAATTTCCCTACCTAATCCTGACATTAAAAAAAACAAAAAAGAAAAACAGAACAGAACAAAACAAAAAAATGCTCAGCAATTAAAGGCACTTACTTGTGAAATCTGACAGCCTAGGTCCAGTTCCCCAGTGCCCACGTGAATCCAGGTGCATGGGGTAGCGCAGGCATCTGGAACTCATCTGCAGTGGCAAGAGGCCCTGGTGTACCCATTCATTTGCTCTCTTTCTCTTTCCTTGCAAACAAATAAAAATATTTTTTAAAAACCTGTTCTGGGGCTGGAGAGATGGCTAAGTAGCTAAGGCACTTGCCGGCAAAGCCTAATGACCCAGGTTCAATTTCCCAGTACCCACATAAAGCCATATACACAAAGTGGTGCACGAGTCTGGAGTTCCTTTGCAGAGCCTAGGAGCCCCAGTAAGCCCATTTTTTTCTTTGTCTGTCTCTCTTCTCAGTCTCCCTTTCTCCTTGAAAAAAAGAAAGAAAAAAAAAAACTCTTACAATAGCATGTGATAGTACCTAACAAGGAAAAAAGTCTAAATAAAAGGAACATTCTGTCTGAAATGGAAGGAGGTGAATTTTCCATTTGCTTCCAAATAGATCATGGAATTTTTAGACAAAGCCCCCTCCTTCCCACTGAGCAATGTGACAGGACAGGAGTCTGGGCCTTTTCCATTTTTCAAGAATCCCTTGATAGCTGATCTCCATGCTCCAGGCCAAAGGAAAGATTCTGAAACCCAGTGTTCTGATCCAGATGAGCTGAAACCCTGACCCACAGACATAAGAATTCTGGTGACTTGTACAAGGTGTCCTGTAAGAACAGTGTCTGTGTTGGCTGGTTGTTTACCTTGAAATGTGTAATCAAGAACGTGATGAGGGCTGGAGAGATGGCTTAGTGGTTAAGGCTCTTGCCTGTGAAGCATAAGGACCCATATTGAACTCTGCAGATCCCACATAAGGTTTCACATGTGCATAAGGTGGCACACATGCCTGGAGTTCAATTACAATGGCTGGAGGCCCTAGTGTGTCTATTCTCTTTCACTTGCTCTCGCTCACTGTCACTCTCTTGCATTAAAAAAAAAAAAGCCAGTCTGTTGGGCTTGACTCAACAAAGAAACAAAAAACACAGAACAAGAATGTGATGAGCTGGAGAGATTGCTTTGTGGTTAAGGCACTTGCCTACAAAGCCAAAGGAACCAGGTTCTATTCCCCAGTACTCACATAAGGCCAAATGCATAAGGTAGCACATGCATCTGGAGTTCTTTGCAGTGGCTGGAGGCCCTGATGTGCCCTTTAGAAAAACAAGACAAAACGTGAGTATTGGACTAGAGAAATGGCTCAGCTATTAAAAGTACTTGCTTGCAAAGCCTGGAGACCCAAGTTCAATTCCCTAGTGTGATAGTTAAGTTTTACTGTCAAATCAGTCCATTTGTTTAGGAATCCACAGACATTCCACTTCGTGGGTCCCTGAGGTTGTCTCCAGGAAGGATTAACTGAAGGAAGAAGTCCTTCCACCAGAGTGAGCCCTTCCCCCAGAGAGGGTGGTCCTGCAGAAGAGGGCCTTTATTTAAGGAGAGTCTGGGAGAAAAGAATCCCTTCCTCCCACCTGGCTGCTGGTGCTGCTTGCTGCCTACCAGCAAGGACTGAAGCCTAGCGTTTCTTCAGGAAGCCCCCAGACCTTCAGTGCTGCATGGGGACTGCTGAGCCTTGGGGACTGAGCAGCTACCAGACTCTTTGACTCTGGGGCCTGCAGACTACTGTTGTTCAACTGCCCTAAGCTAATCCAATAAATTCCCTTTTACAATTCATTCTGTCAGTTCTGTTCCTCTAGAGAACCCTGACTAATACACCATGTAAATCCAGATGCAGAAGTGGAGAATGCATCTGGAGATCATTTGCAGGGGCACAAGGCCCTGAGATGCCCATTCTCTCTCTCTCTCTCTCTCTCCCTCCCTCCCTTTCCCTCTCTCTATTCTCTCTCTCCTTGCAAATAAATAAATATTTTTTTAAATGAGAGTGTTGTTTGCCATACATAGTTTCTAATTCACAAGTTCCCATTATGCTACTCACATTTGTTGAGTTTAACTCTAAATCCATTCTTTGAACATGAATGAGTTTAGGTGAGTGTTGTGGCACATGCCTTTAATCCCAATGCTTAGGAGGCAGAGGCAGGAGGAGTTCAAGGCCAACCTGAGACTACAGAGTGCATTCCAGGCCAGCCTGGGCTAGAGTGAGACTCTACCTCAGAAAAACCAAACTAACCAAACAAACAAAATGAATGAGTTTAGGATACTACATGGCCTCCGAGACAGAAAAATGAGTTCACATTTTAGTCAAAGTGTCAACAATTGACCAGAAAGCTGCACAGTGTGTATTTACTTCTGAGGAATGGTGAGCAGGGTGCTGAGACAGCAGCAGCAGCGAGCTGCCTGCAGGACAGCATGGCGGCAGGGGACTCCAGCTGGTTCTAAGAAAGATGCCACCACTGCCAAGCTGCACCTCTGCCATTCAGCTGATAATCAGGACTGAGCTCTCTGAATGTGCTTGACACTGTCTCCCTCGTCCCCCACATCGCCCCTGTGGAAACTGGAGGCTTCTGAAGAGAGAACAATTCTCTTAACCACAGGAGGATTGTTCTTAGATGGTGGTGGCAGGCCATGTTGTGGTTACCTCATATATACGCACATGTGGGTTATGTGGGTACTGTGGAATTGAACTTGAGTCCTTAGGCTTCACAGGCAAGTGCCTTAACCACTAAGCCATCTCTTCAGCCTTGTACTTACCTTCTGGTTGGTAGGGCAAAACACCCAACCAAAAGCAGCTGATGGGAAGAAATTTTTATTTTGGCTTATAGTCTCGAGGGAGCTCCATGACAGCAGGAGAAAGCATGGCATGAGCAGAGGCCGGACATCACCTCTGCTTATGCTTGCGATGATAACAATAATAACACTAAACACCTGTCGTACACACGGATAGGCTAAAGCACTATTGAGAGTCCCTGTGTTTCCCTCTATGGGGCACCATAAGAACAAGTGACATCAGATGGTGGCAATTCTATCTCTGTACTTGACAGATGACACCCCAGAAGCTTCACAATACCCAGAAATTGAAGCCATGCATGTATACAAATGGAATCAATACTGTTAAAATATCCGTTCTACCCAAGGCAATGAATGTAAAAAGTTCAGGCACTTTTTCAAATTTCCAATGGCATTTTTCACAGAAGTTAAAAAAAAAGGCGGGGCTGGGAGCTGGAGAGATGGCTCAGTGGTTAAAGGAACTTGCTTGCAAAGCATGAAAGTCCCAGTTTGATTCCCCAGTACCCATGTGTGGTGGGTTGATTCAGGAGTCCCCCATAAACTTAGATGTTCTGAATGCTAGGTTCCCAGCTGATGGAGATTTGGGAATTAATGCTTCCTGGAGGCAGTGTATTGTTGGGGGTGGGCTTTTGGGTGTTATAGCCAGTTTCCCCTTGCCAGTGTTTGGTGCACTCTCCTGTTGCTATTGTCAGTCTTATGTTGGCCAGGAGGTGATGTCCACCTTCTGCTCATGCCATCATTTTCCCCTGCCATCCTGGAGCTTCTCCTCGAGTCTATAAGCCAAAATAAACCTTTTTTTCCCCCACAAAAGCTGCTCTTGGTCAGGTGATTTCTGTCAGCAATGCGAACCTGACTGCAATTCCATGTAAAGCCAGATACATATGGCGCATGCATCTGCAGTTTGTTGGCAGTAGCAGGAGGCCTGGCACATCCATCTCTCTCTCTCTCTTTTTCTCTGCTTGCAAATTATATATATATTAAGGGAGACAAACCAAAACAGCATACATTTCATATAGAACTAGGAGAAGACAACAATCTTGAACAAGCTACCATGTGATTTAAAAGTATATGACATGTCTACAATTATTAAGACAGAATGGTATAGCCATGAAAGCAGATACACAGATCCATGGAAGACAGCAGAGAAATCAGAATTAATCCCGTCATTGACCACTGTGGTGGTTTGAATGTGTAATGTTCCCCATAGCCTTATGAATTTGTGATTAAGCCTCATATTCAGTCTTCAAACTATGGCAGTTTGGGAGGTGGAGCCTTGTTGGAGACAAGCTTTGAGGATTATATAGCCCAGTTCCCCTCGCCAGCTCACTCTTGCTGCTCCCTCCCAGCTGCCACGGTGAGACGCGATGCCCAGCCTCTGCTCTGCCATGCTTTCCCACCATGACGAAACTTCCCCTCAAAACTGCATGCCTGAAATAAACACATTCCTCTCATGAGCTACTTATGGTCATATGTTTTGCGGAAGAGGGGGCGGAAAGAATGTCAGAGTCACATGTTGGGTCATGATCTGCAGAGACATTTAGCTTACCCATAACTGTGGGCTAACTCCACAATGCATGACCCGTATACCTCAACAAGGAGGGGCCAAGGGGAGGGGGTAGGTCACGGATGAGCCTAATAATGGTACCAAACTGACTGTATTTGCTGAATACAGAACTGACTAATAAAAAAATAATAATAATAATAAAAAAGAAAATGAAAAAAAAAAGTGAAATGTCCAAATAGTGTAAGTGGTCTTAATAGGATCTGAGGACCCACGTAAAGTCATGTATTCTGAATGGTTGTTCCCCAGCTGATGGCCACTGGGAGGTGAAGTCTCGCTGGAGGTGTGTTCCGGGGGCAGGCTTAGGGTGTTGTAGCCAGCCCCCCTTTGCTAGAGGTTGTTATGCTCTTCTGCTGTTTTCCACCTGCTGCGACAGAGGTGGCATCCAGTCTGCTCATGCCTTGTTTTCCCTGCCATCATGGAGCTTGCCCTAGAGACTACAAGACAAAATAAATCCTTTTCTCCAATCAGCTGCTTCTGGTTGGCTGTTTTGTCTCAGCAATGAGAAGGTAGCTACAACAGCTTATAACATTAACTACCTATAAACAACTTGCGTTTCTATAAACACACACACACACACACGTACTGGAACAAGTTTGGATAAAGCCATGGAAGAAGAAATTACTTCAGTTACACTTAGTTAGTGAGTCATAAAGGAAAGAGTTTAGCAGAGTTGAATTTTGGGCTGGAGAGGTGGCTCAGCACTTAAGGCACTCACTTGCAAAGCCTACTGACCTGGATCCAATTCCCCAGTGTCCATGTAAAGCCAGGTGCACAAAGTGGTGCATGCATCAGAGGAGTTCACGACCCTGGTGTGCCCATTCCGTCTGTCTGTCTCTCTTTCTCTATCTCTCTCTGCTTGCAATTTTAAAATTGAAAGATCTTTAGCTAAACCACAGTCACAGAACACATTTTCAGCAGAGCAGGCATGGTGCACACACATGTAACCCCAGCACTCAGGAGGCTGAGGCTGAAGGATAGCAAGTTCAAGGCCAGCATGCCTACATAGCAACATTTTATCTCAAATAAATAAATATTGATATGTCTTAAATATCCCCATCTTACTTCATAAAGCATGCAATGTTTGACTTTTTGGTCATGCAGCAATGCACAACCAGTAGCAATTACACTTTAATACTGAACACTAATCCCTTCACTGGCTCCACCATCTTCAGGCTGGGAATGGCCCACCCAGGGACCAGTCAGGTGTCAGAGGGTAAAAGGCCTCAGACTCTGCAGGACACTGTGTTGCTGGAACATGATGTTTGGTTAGTTAAATGCACTGAATGTATTTTTTAAACATATTTTATTTATCTATTGGAGAGAGAGAGTGAGCATGCCAGGGCTTCTAGCCACTGTAAACAAACTCTAGATGCATGAGTCACCTCATGCATCTGGCTTTATATGGCTGCTGGGGAATCAAACTTGGGTCCTTTAGCTTTGCTGGCAAGTGCCTTAACTGCTGAGCCGTCTCTCAGCCCCATTTAACTTATTTTTAACATGAAATTTACAACTTGCTATGGGTTTGTGACACATGCAAGAGCATCAATATTGGGAGAAACTGTTTCTCCTTTAGATTAAGCATACCACCTAAGTAAATATTGAGTTGTATCTCATTTCAGTGGCAATAAAGTTCATGAGATTAAATGGATATTATTAATTTTCAGGCTAAAATATCAACTGCAGAACTTGTGGTATTTTACATATGAAAGAAAACTTTTTCTATTTGATTTTCGAGGCAGGGTCTCACTCTAGCTCAGGGTGATCTGGAATTCACTACAAGATCTCAGCCTGGCCTCACATTCATGACAATCCTCCTACCTCTGCCTCCCTGGTGCTGGGATTAAAGGCATGCATCATCATGCTCAGCAAGAAAACTTTTTATATGAACATTTTATTTTATATATATTTGAGAGAGAGAAAAAATGGGCACACTAGGGGCTCCAGCCACTGCAAATGAATTCCAGATACATGTACCACCTTGTGCAACTGGGTACTGGGGAATCGAACCTGGGTCCTTAAGCTTCGCAGGCAAGTGTTTTAACCACTAAGCCATTTCTCCAGCCTGAAAGAAAACTTTTAACTAGACATTTAAAAAAAAATCATAGTAAACTGTACCATACTAGGTCAAAATCCTAAGTTTACCAACAGTTTAAAAGAAGAGTATTGGCTTCCCTGGAGCTTTTTCCATTGTAGGCTACATCTTGAAAATATTTTAGCTTTGAATTTTGAGTTTTGAGTAGACTCTTAAAAAGTGTCAAAAATACATGAATCATGAGCACATTTTGGAACCTCTGGAATAAGTGACAGTGTATTTCATGATCTGAAGTCCTTTGCCAATGTTCACCAGTTGAGCTATGGAAGACATTGCAAAAGATTTACACTCCTGTTAACTTCAATTCAACATTTTCTTAATACAAAAAAGGTACTTGCCAAGTAGTCAACCTCAAAAACAAGGGCAATGTATTTTATAATTTGTTTTTTTTATACTGCATATAAACAAACTAAATTTAAAACTTCAAAGAAAGGAAAATGCCTTTGTGAACAGGTTAGAAATGAACTAGAATTGATTTTGAATTTAAGACATTTAAAAATGCAGAATAGTAATGTAGATTTTAATGCTTTTTTTTTCTTTTTAACACAAATTAGTATGTAGAATACATTGTGCTGTTTAGTTGTAAAACTACAAAAAAAAAAAAATGAAAGTTTTGTTCATGTGATCAAATTTGAAATTTCCCTTGAATTTGTGAAGTTACCTTTGGGAATTTAGTATTATACATCCAAGCTGACATCAAAGTTAGTGAATTTACTTAAATGGGGACAGATGAACTTTTTAAAAAATGTTTTAGTTGGCATACAGAGATTTAAAAGGTATTCTGACATTTTCAAGTATAATTCGTTTTTCTTGATTTCATCATTCCCTCCTAATCTCAGTCTCCCTTACACCTCAGTTACCCTCTGTCCTCTAGTATCCCTTTGTTTACAGATGTCTTTTTACCCTTTCTTCACCCCTCTTCCAGCTCATCTCTTCACCCTCATTTTGGTTATCATTCTACCTTCATAGGTTATACCACCTTTCTCCCTACATTTACATATTTATAGATATTACAAGTTTAAAACCCACATATCAGAGATAACATGAACTTATGGTCTTTTTGAGTTACTTTTAAGATTAGTATGATTTTGCTTCAGAATAAAGCAACTTTATAAAATATGAGTATTTTGTAAAAATATATAAATAAAACATTTCTGACACTCCATTTCCTTATTTAAATCTTTAAAAAATTACTCTTGTAAATTTTGTGTTTACTTTTATTTTTCATTTATTTTCAAGCAGAGATATAGAAGAAAGGCAGACAGAGAGAGTGGGTGAGCTAGAGTCTTCAGTCCTTGCAAATGTAACTCTAGACACATGTGTCACTTTGTGCATCTGGATTCTGACTTTATGTGGGTACTGGGAAGTTTAACCTGGGTCCTTAAGCATTGCAGGCAAATGTCTCAACTACTGAACCGTCTCTATGGCCCTGGAACATTTTTAGAGTTGTTGAGAAGGGCTTGGTCATAATCTTTCAGCTGCGTACTATATGAAATCTATCCAAAGTTGAGCATGCCTAATAAAAATTTAGCATGTGATTGAGATGTACTAGAAATATATAATACATGCTAGAAAAGATAAAGAAGATGAAGGGGCTGGAGAGATGGCTCAGTGGTTAAGGCATTTGCCTGCAAAGCCTAAGGACCAGGTTTCAATTCCCCGCACCCATGGAAAGCCAGAGCACAAAGTTGTGCATGCCTCTGGAGTTCGTTTGCAGTGGCTAGAGGCCTTGGCATTCCAGATTTTCTCTCTCTCACCCTCTCTCTCTCTCTTTCTCCTTACAAACTAAGTAAAAAATCTTTAAAAAGAAGATGAACTATCCCAGTTTGTACAGCCATTGTTATGTTGAGTGTGCCTTGCGTGAAAAGCTGCATGAATGGCTTAGTAGTTATTCAAGAATAACAAAACTGTGTAGAGGTATAGAGAGGTGCAAGGATGGGATGGCTGTATGTGTACATATGAAGTCAAAAGGATGTATCTGTGTCTCAGCTTTGCTACAAGAGAGCAAGGATTGAAGAGATGAGATCTTCAAAGATGAGTTTTTAAAAAGTTAGGTGCAAATAAATAAGTAAATAAACTATTAAAAAAGACAGAGGATCATATAAAGCCACACTTAAAGTGTAAGGAATGTACAGTGCCACATGTTGTATTCATTATTTATAAACAGAAGGGGAGAGAGAGGGAGAATGGGGATGCCAGGCCTCCAGCCACTGCAAATGAACTCCAGATATATGCACCACTTCATGCATCCAGCTAATGTGGGTACTAGGGACTCGAACCTGGGTCATTAGGCTTTGCAGGCAAGCACCTTCACCACCGAGCCACCTCTCCAGCCTGAGAGTGCCAACATTTAAATGTCTAAGGTTTAAAAAGGGAAGATAGTCTGGCAAATAAAATGTGAAAGGAGGAAATTAAAAACACGGTGTAAAAGTTAGAAGAGAGGCCCGAGGGAAATGAAAACGTTGGCTCTCTGCAGTAATTCAGAGAAAATACTGATTTTTCACTGGCTGCAGTCCAGACTATGAACAATGGTTTCCAGAGCTGGTTTGCAATCTGTCTCGCTGGGTCAGGCATAACATGCGCCCACAGGGCCACAACAGTGGCCTTAGTCACCACACGCTTAATCCGCACTTGGCTGCAAAATCATTGCAATCACCAATTCTCCAAAACTGAAGTTTCACCTGTCCCTAAATGCATAAATCTACCAGCCTCTGTATTCCATGTCTTCACAAACTCTCCCAGGTGGCAGGAGGGACTGTGCATTTCAGAACTCGGAATGTAGCTTCAGGTGGAATGCTTGCCTAGAATGTGAAAAGCTCTAGGTTCGATCCTAAGCATTGCAAGATTCTGAAAAGACAGTGGATTCAAGAATTGATTTCCCTTAGCACAAAACACATGTGGCTTTTGTAAAATGCATTTATTTATTAGAGAGAGAGAAGGGGGGACAGAAAATGGGTATGCCAGAGCTTCCTGCCACTGCAAACAAACTCCAGACACATGTGCCGCTTTGTGCATCTGGCTTTACGTGGGCACTGGGGAATGGAACACAGGCCATCAAGCTTTGCAATCAAGACCCTTTAACCACTGAGCCACCACTCCAGCCCCATGTATAGCTTTTCACTTCAGACGAGGATAATGTCCGCCTCTGGCGACGTGGTTAAAAGCAGAGTGCTCAGAGAGACCCCTTGTAACTGAGAAGTCACACAAAGTGAGGACCAAGGGTCAGCTCTGGGTTGGTCAACATGGAGGTTGTCGGTGGCGTTGCACAATCCTTTTACTCCAAAGCTCAGTGCCGCAGACGCTCACAGTGTAAGTTATGAGTAGGAGGTGAAAATGGAGACTGTGAAACGACAATATGCTTTGGTCTCTTAAAAAAGCATTTTATTGTAGAATTCAGAATATTTTTGATTTCCAGCCAAATGGCAAAGATTGTGCAGAATTCCCATATGCTAGTCATCCGGTTTCTTGTAGTCATAGCTTACATGAGTGAACACAAGACTATAAACAGAAGAGATTGGTAAGTAGATCAAAAGACACTGGGGCTGGAGAGATGGCTCAGCTGCTAAAGGCACTTGCTTGCAAAGTCTAACAGCCCAGGTTCAAGTCCCCAGTACCCATGTAAAGCCAGATGCACAAAGTGGCACATGTGTCTAGAGTTCATTTGCAATGACAGAAGGCCCTGAAACACCCATCTCTCTGTCTGTCTCAAAAGAAATCTCTGTCTCAAATAAACAAAACACTTTTTTTTTTTTTTTGAGGTAGGGTCTCGCTCTACCCCAGGCTGACCTAGAATTCATTATGTAGTCTCAGGGTGGCCTCGAACTCATGTTGATCCTCCTACTTGTTTCCCAAGTGCTGGTATTAAAGACATGTGCCACCACATCTGGCTAATTTTTTTTTTAAAGAAACTGTGGCTAGAGAGATGGCTTAGCTGTTAAATCACTTGTCTGCAAAGCCAGAAGATGCAGGTTTGATTCCTGGTACCCAAGCGAAGTCAGATGCACAAGGTGGTGCATGCATCTGGAATTCGTTTGCAGTGGCTAGAGGCCCAAGCGCTCCCATCCTCTATCTGCCTCTCTCTATCTCGATTAAGCAAATAAAATATTTTTTTAAAAAGAAACTGAAGTTGAAGTTTTGTTGTTTGACAAAAATCATTTGTTCATTTCACATGTTTTGTTTGTGAGTTCAGGATAGCCTAAGTCAATAACTAAGTGATGATTGTAATGATCTTGGAGATATAAAGGATGAAAATAAATTTCATGCAAAACTCAGGTGGCTTATTTTTAAGTTTCTTATCAGTCTGGGTTTATACGATAAAATAATGGGTTTCATTATGAAATTTTCATACATGTTCAACATAAATTTTGCTGGTTCTCAGTACCCATTACTTTGTCCCTGCTCCCCTTTCCCACTACTTCTCTTCCCATTTTTTTCTTAAATTTTATTCATTTATTTGCAAGGAGAGAGAGAGAGAAAGACAGAGAGGATAGGCACACCAGAGCCTCCAGCCACTGCAAACAAACTCCAGACACATGTGCCACCTTGTACATCTGGCTTTATGTGGGTACTGGGGAATCGAACCTGGCCCCTTAGGCTTTACAGACAAGAATCTCGACAGCTGAACCATCTCCCAAGCTCTTTTATTTTTATTATTTATTTATTTGTAGAGAGAGAGAGAGAGAGAGAGAATGGGCGTGCCAGGTCACCCTACCACTGCAAACGAACTTCAGTTACATGTGCTGCTGTACATCTGGCTTTACGTGGGACTGGGGAATTGAACCTATGTTGTTAGGCTTGATAGGCCTTATGTTTTTCATGTCATGCGTATGTCTTATGAGAGACATGCAATACTTGTCTTTTGTCATTGTTGATTTTGGCTAATCTGATGATATCCAATCCCATTCATTTCCTAAAAATAACATAATATCCTTGTCGTCTGTAGCTGGACAAAGCCCCGTGTGGGTATGAACCACCTTTTCTTCATTCACTCGACTCTGGTGGATGTCGAGATGGATGCGGTTGTGAACAGTGCCACATGGACACAGGCGCACAGGCAGCTTTGTGGTAAGTGATGTAGACCGTTTAGAATTACCCTTGTGAATCTAGACAGCACTGTTGTCAGTATTCCACTTCATTTGATTTAATTCATATTCTGCTCTCAAAAAATATTCCACAGAAACTCTACAGTGCTTTTCCCAACACCCTAGTCAGAATGGCTATCACCAAGAAATCAAACAACAAATGGTGGTGCTGGGAACAGGAACCCTTAAACACTGACTGATGGGCTAAAATAGGGTTGGAGACATCGCTCAGCAGCTAAGGTGCTTGCCTAAAAGCCTAGGGATCCAGGTTTGATTTCCCACTGCCCACATAAAGCCAGATGCACAAAGTGGTACATGTGTCTGGAGTTTGTTTGCTGTGACCAGAAGATCCGGCGCATTCATTCTCTCTCTTTCTCTATCTGCCTCTTACTCTGTCTCTCTCTCATAAGTAAATAAATAAATAATTTTTTTTAAAAAAACCTAAAACTAGAACTCCTGTATGACACCACTATAACACTCTTGCATGCGTGTCTGGAGGAATTCAAGTCAGCATGTCCCAGACACTTGCATTTCATGCTTACTGCTTACTATAAACAGCCAAGAAATTGATTGGAAGGAAATATGCCAGTCAGCAAAATTTTGGTTACAGATTCATGAATAGGAATAAAGGGTGTGATTTAAATCAATATTATAGCTAGGCGTGGTGGAACATGCCTTTAGTCCCAGCACATGGGGGGAAGAGGCAGGAGGAACTGCTGTGAGTTTAAGGCCACCCTGAGGCTACATAGTGACTTCCAGGTCAGTCTGAGCTAGAGCAAGACCCTATCTCAAAAAAACCATAATAATAATAATAATAATAATAATAAAATTTTAGAAAAATTATGTTGGGAAATTTACAACTTGAAAATGAACATTTTGGGGAGGCTATAGAGATGGCTCAGCAGTTAAGGCAGTTGCCTGCAAAGCATGACAGCCCAGGTTCAATTCCCCAGTACCCATGTAAAGCCAGATGCATAAAGTGGTGCATGAATCTGGAGTCAGTTTACAACAGCTGGGGCTCATGGTACATCTATTCTCTCTTTCTTTCTGTTGGTCTCTCTTCTCTATATTTCTCTCTGCTTACAAAAAAAAATTAATGAACATTTTTTAAAGAGAGAAGAACAAAGAATAAAAACACAATAGGGCATACCTGAAAAAGTTCAGGCCACAGCCCAAGCTTTCATGAACTGGGGTCCAGGACAAAGGCAACGTGGCGAACACGGCTGTTCCTGCCTGCCTCATGCCATTTCTTCTGGTTGGAGGCTAGCAGCATTCTCTCCTTGAAGTTGATGGCTCTGTTCTAAAACCCAACTTTATGTGCAACATACACACATTTCCCAAAATGTCAGAATTACAGTTCTAGAAAGAGCACTATTATATACACCTGAATCCTGTACACTATTGGAGCAAACAGCCTGTAAGTGTGCGAAATTGGGGCCAGAAAACTGCCGGTAACCTTATTTTCTACTTCACTGATTTTTTCTCAGAACACATTTCTGCGTATCTTGCCTCTTTTTCTCACTCACCTTGGACTTGATTGTTGAGTGCTGATGAGGTTGGACTTAGGTCAGTCCCAGCCACTTCCTTTCTGGCCCTCGGCGTGGACAGACCAGGCTGGATAGAACTGTGAGATTATTGGTAGGCTAACTGCTACCTGTACGGACAGGGAGAAGGAACAGCCCCGACAGGTATAGAGGCTTCTGCAAACCTGTGTGGCTGGAAAGAGTGGAGCTGAGTGTCAGGAAGACAGGATGGAATCTGAGAGTGAGCCAACACTCAGGTTGACATCATAGCCTTTAGCCTAAGCTTGGAGAAGAGCACGCAAGTATCAGTGAATGACTTGGAGAGACCTGGCATCAAAGCCCAGGCGAGAGTGCTACCTGGAATCCTGTTGTCTTGGGCTGGAGAGATGGCTCGGCAGTTAAGGTGCTTGCCTGCAAAACCAAAGAACCCAGGTTCTATTCCCCAATACCCACTTAAAGCCAGAAGCATAAGGTGATACATGTGTCTGGAGTTAGTTTGCAGTGGCTGGAGGCCCTGTTCTGTCCATCCCGCCCCCCAGCCTCTTTCTATCTCCAAATAAATAAATAAGTAAATAAAATATTTTCTTATAAAAGAACTCTGTTGTCTGTCTATGTGACTACATTTCAGGAACACCAATAGCTCCATTTCAAAGGAAACACAATCTCAGTGCTCTTGTAAAATAGATATATTGCTCAGAGCAATTCTAACTGCACACGAGATGCTTGCACACTGGAGAGCTTTGCTCAAATTCCTTCCTAGTTTTGTTACCATGTTGTCTTCTCTACCACATGGGCCAATCATGGGACAGGTCCTAACAGGGCGGCGTGGGCCAGTGCAGACAGCACATGATCACAGACATGTATGTCATAGCTGCCTTCTGCACTTAGCAAATGCAAAGCACACAGCTATGGATTCTAAAGTTGGGATGAGGGGGTGGAGAGATTGCTCAGTGGTTAAGGCACTTGCCTGAAAATCCTAAAGTCCCTGGTTCAATTCTCCAGAACCCATATAAAGCCAGATGTACAAAGTGGCACATGTTTCTCAAGTTCATTTGCATTGACTAGAGGCTAGAGATCTGTTTCTCTCTCTCTCTCTCTCTCTCCTCTCTCTCTCTCTCTCTCTCTCTCTCTCTCTCTCTCTCTCTATATATATATATATATATATATATATATCAATAAGTAAATAAAATAAAAAATCTGAAATTAAGATGAAGCATTAGGCTGGTAAGCTATTATTATGGTTTCACTGGAAATTTCCCTGACAGGCTAATGCACTGGCAATTTGGTGCTTAGAGGAAGTGCTTGGATCCTAAGAGTACTTATCTAATCAAAAGATGAACAAGGGCTAGCAGTTAAAGTGCTTGCCTGAAAAGCCAGGTTCAATTCCCAGTACCTACATAAAGCCAGATGCACAAAGTGGCACATGCATCTGGAGTTTGTTTGCAGTGGCTAGAGGCTCTGGTGTGCCCATTCTGTCTATCTCTCTCTCGAAAATAAAATATTAAAAAGAAGAATGATTGATGTGTTCATTACAAGACGGCATTGATGGGAGGTGATCAAATGGGGCTGGGACAGAGCTCAGCGGGTCAGAACATTTGCCTAATAAGCATGATATAGCCTGTGCTCAATCCCCAGCGTTCACGTGCACAGCCGGCCACAGTCACCCACACCTGTACCCCAGGTACTATGGGAAGCAGAGACAAGAGACTCTCTGGGGCTCACTGGCCAGCCAGTCTGACTGAAAATGGTGGCTGTGGGTTTGGTGACATTCTGTCTCAAGGAAACAGGCAGAAGAGAACATATGACATTGTCCTCTGGCCTCTGCACACGCACATGGGGCATGCACACACACACACACACACACACACACACACACACATAGATCACACATGCACCATATCACACATACTCTTAGACATGCACACACAAAAGATGTAGGAAGTGGGGACTGAGCTGGAGGAAATAGGTCACTGAGAACGTGTCCATGGGGGCTATGTCCTGCCATGACCCTTCCTTTTCTTTAAATTTTTACCTATTTATTTGAGAGAGAGAGAGGCAGACAGTGAGAACTGGTGTGCCAGGGCCTCTAGCCACTGAAAATGAACTCCAGATGCAGGTGCCACTTTGTGCATCTGGCTTTACGTGGGTACTGGAGAATGAAACCCTGGTCATTAGACATTGCAGGCAAGCAACTCGGCAGTTGCTGACTCATCGCTCCAGCCCCCAGTCAGATATTTTGGCACAGTGATGAAAAGTCTGAGTGACAGTGACATTTTGTTTATGAGGAAGCTGAGTCCCACAGATTATCAGTTTTAAATTCTACACAAGTAAGGAGAGATTGGGAACTGACTAGAAACCTCTATTTCTTTTTCTTTGAGACCAGGAGAGAATTGACTTCACAAAACATTGTGGGTGGGTACTTTGAGATAATATAAAGCATTATGTAAAAGTAAGTAGAGAATGCAAGGATCTATGTACTTTTAAAATATTTTATTTCTTTTCAATCAAAGACAGACAGACAGACAGAGAGAATAGGTGTGCCAGGGCCTCCAGCTGCCGCTAACTAATTCCAGATTCATGCACCACTTTGTGCATTTGGCTTTATGTGGCTAGTGGGGAATAGAACCTGGGTCGTTAGGCTTCGTAGGCAAGTGCCTTAACGGCTGAGACATCTCTCCACCGGCCCCTGCCCCCACAGCTTTATGAAAGAATGTTATTCCTGTGAGTGTCAGCTTTGGCTGAGTGGGGCTTTTTGGGTGAAACGAGCCATCCCTTTCTCCCCGTTGCAGTTGTTTCCTATGAGAGCTCTCGGCACTCACCTGTGTCATTGGCATGGACACTAAGAAATGTAAAAGGATGGGGGGCTGACTCCCACAGCCTCCCTCCGGAAGCTGGTGCCCTGCCTCCAGAGCTTCAGGTCATTATGTTTGTGAAGCATGCTAAGACATGGATGACCTCATACGCTCAGCATCCACACCAAAATTCCATCCATTTCAGTTAGTCAACCTCCTCTGGCATCTCCCACCAACCCATTTCCTTGAGAGAGTATTGCTGTCTTCAGCAGCTGGTAATCAGATGAGACAGGCATTGCTGTTTCTAGCTCTATACCATTCTGGGGGAGAAGAAACTAGCATTTATAGTTTATTTATTTATTTAAGAGAGAGAGAGAGGATGGGTGCTCCAGGGCCTCTAGCCACTGCAAATGAACTCCAGACATATGTGTCACCTTGTGCATCCAGCTTTACATGGGTAGTGGGGAATCAAACCTTGGTCCTCAGGCTTTGCAGGCAAGTGTCTTAACCACTAAGCCAACTCTCCAGCCTAAAACTAGTATTGAGAAAGATTCAACCAGCTAGACAAGAGCCTCCCCTCTAGGAAACAGCAGACAGAATGCTCCCAGGGCTTTGCAGGAGCCTGACCATCTTGCTGGATATGTTAATAGCCGTGGAAAGACCTCTGTGATACGCCAGTGACCTAGGGCAGGTGTAAGACGTGGTCCCTGATGGAAGTACACCTAACTGCCATCACAAACGTTTTGGGAGAAAGGAATGGGCTTTGTGAGACATGGGTGCTGGGGGAGGCAGGTGAGTCCTGTATTGTTCAGGGAAGAAAAGAGAACTAAGATTGAAGACCAAGCACTGAGATCTTTCCCCAAAGTGCGCAGAATCGCTGCTTTCACCTCTGTGAGCCACAAAGAATTCAAGGAGAAAAGGCAAAAGGTCACACAAGAATGGGCTTTTCAGGCTGGGGAGAGGCTCAGCTGTTAAAGGCATTTTCTTTGCAAGCCCGCCAACCTGAGTTCAATTCCCCAGCACCCACGTGATACCAGATGCAAAGTGGAATAAGCGCCTTTAATCCCAATGTGTCTCCAGCAATGAGAGGAGAAGGGAGGCTAACCTGGAAGCTCACAAGCCAGCCAGAATGACCATCCCAGAAACAACAACAAGAGAGGCCCTGTCTCCCAGAAGGCAGAAGGAGCCAGGTGTGGTGGCACACACCTTTGACCCCAACACTTGAGAGGCAGAGGTAGGAGGATCACTGTGAGTTCAAGGCCAGCCTGGGACTACAGAGTGAGTTCCAGGTCAGCTTGGGCTAGAGCAAGACCACACCTCAGGAAAAACAAAGAAAGGTAGAAGGAGAGGACCAATGATCCTAGATTGTCCTCTGACTTTCACACATTCATGTCACACACACACACACACACACACATGTATACACACACATACAGATAAAAAAGGAATGCTTTGTCAAAACAGCATTGGAAGGACTCAGAAATGTCAAAATGAATGATGTTCCTGGGACTGGAAGATCTTGCTTCATCACTCCTAACAGTTACTCTCCCAATACCTTATACATATTGAATCTTCAGCAAGCTATACCACGTCAACATGCAGTGCAAATTCCAGGATAAAGTCAGCTACTGTTAATGAATTATTCTACCCAGTGATGTCATGTGTCAGTGCCCCTGATAACATAACCTCATTTCACGGCTTTCTTAGTCCATTTGTAAGGATTTCTGTCAGGGTCTGCCAGATGAAAACTGCTTACTGACACTAAGCCCTGAGCCTGATTTATCCCCTCCTGGGGCTGTCCGATCTAGAACTTGAGCAGAGACAAGAGATGACTCTCTTATGGCAGGTAACAGACTTTCAGGCTCAACCTAGCAGTGTTGTAGCTGCCTTCCCATTGCTGGGACAAAACAGCTGACCAAAAGCAGCTGATGAGAGGAAAGGGCTTATTTTGGCTATAGCCTCAGGAGCAAGCTCCATGAGGGCAGGGAAGACGATGGCATGAGCAGAGGGTGGACATCACCTCCTTGCCATGGTGGGTGGACACCAGCAGCAGGAGAGTGAGCCGAGCTCTGGCAAGGGGGAGCTGGCCTGTAACATCCCATAGCCTGCCCCTAACATCACGTCTTCTCCAGCCAGGTTCCACCTCCCAAATTGCCATCAGCTGGGGAAATGGCACTCAGGACACATGAGTTTATGGGGACATCTCATTAAAGCCACTACACCTACACCTAGTAAAGCTGGGCCAGAAGTTGTAGATATAGCAGGATTTCATGGAATACCAGAAGTTCATGTTTTCTGTAGCCCATGTTTTGGATGCCTTATGGCTGGATGCCTTAAGAGCTCTCCAATCACCCTTCTTCTACCTGATCAGGCCACAGCCCTTGGTTGCATATCAAGTACTTTATTGTTAATTGATTTATTAATTTAAGAGAGAGAGAGAGAGAGAGAGAGAAGAGAGAGAGAGAGAGAGAGAGAGAGAGAGAGAGAGAGAGAATGGGTACATCAGGGCCTCTAGCCACTGCAAACAAACTACATGCACATGCGCCACCTTGCTTACGTGGGTTCTGGGGAATCAAACCTGGTTCCTTAGGCTTAGCAGGCAAGCGCCTTAACCGCTAAGCCATCTCTCTAGCCCAAGTACTTTATTTTTATTCTCAATTGAGCTTTGCAAGGTAAGACAATAAACACCACTCCCTTTCTGCAGGTAAGGGAATGAGAAGAAGGAATTTAAAAAAGAAGTTTTTAAATACTCAAGATAGTAAAAACAAACAAACAAACAAACAAACAAACAAACAAAAAACTAAATACAGATCTCATCCCCAGACTTCGCTTCTTTATAGCAACCCTGAAGTTCTTATAAACCACTTTCTAGATTTTGTACACTCTGTTTCTCTCTCTCTGTCTTTTTACATGGGTTACAGTCTTATATCCTCTGAGTATCCTTCTCCATAGCGTTCTTGGTGTTCTTTGTGGGGCCACAATGGCCTCCTTCAGTCTCTGGGTGAAGGTGCATTTTGGGGAGGAGGGTTTCGAGGTAGGGTCTCACACTAGTCCAGGCTAACATGGAACTCGCTGTATAGTCTCAGGGTAGCCTTGAACTCTCAGCGATCCTCCTGCCTCTGCCTCCCGAGTGCTGGGATTAAAGGCATGCACCACCACGCCCAGCTAAAGGGTGCACTTTTAATGACTTCTTTTCTCCAGCGACGGCCTGGGCTCCTTTGATCTTTTCCAGCCTGTGGCTCTGGCTGAGCTGAAGGCAATGGTTTCCATCTGCTGCCTCTTACTTGTCAGTGTTTGGCTTCAGCTTTTGCATCCTTCTTGAACTCAAATCTTCTGGCTTTGCCTCTTAGCCCAGAGTAATCAATGCTCAACTAGAAACAATACAGTATGGTGAGAGGTTGGCTAGATACTCAGTATGTAAATTGGATATAGAAAGGTAGAATTTGACAGGTTACCTAACTGACTATTAGACAATCGAGTCCTGCTGAGCAAATCAGAACTCAGATGTAATTTGTCTTTAAATGTCTGCTTTGCAGTTCCGATGAGCAGTGACATCCTCGGAGGTGAGCGTTGTCTTTTGTCATACTTCAGCCCAGCATTTTGGAATATGACTGTTTGGAGAAGGATGACTAAATGCCCACTGTGCCCCTCCCTTGCTTTGTGGAAGGACGGTTATAGATGCTCTGTCCCAGAGCTCCTAACATACCAGGAACTGTTGATACTTGGAAATGATGCATAATATGTGGCACATAGTTTGAAAACTAAAAGCTAGAAACTCTAAATGCTCTACTAAGTAGGAGGGAGGTCAGCTATAAGAAGAGTGAGCGATGTTTCCATCATAATAAAAATATCTACAGACTGGAGAGTTAGCTTAGTAGTTAAGGTGCTTGCCTGTAAAGCCTAAGGACCCAAGTTCAA
Organism: Dipus sagitta; assembly: GCA_036346955.1. NCBI lineage: Eukaryota > Metazoa > Chordata > Mammalia > Rodentia > Dipodidae > Dipus > Dipus sagitta. The sequence goes on from CM070784.1 coordinate 54,219,852, forward strand.
GTCCCTAGAACCCACTTAAGCCAGATGCACAAGATGGTGCATGCATCTGGAACTTGTTTGCAGTGGCTAGAGGCCCTGGTACACCTATTCTCTCTCTATCTGCCTGTCTCTCTCTCTTTCAAATAAATAAATAATACATGAATACATTGTACAGAGATGGTCCCTGAACAAAAAACTATAATGATGGCATCAATTAAGGTCAGAACAACCCTTTAAGATACATTGTAGAATTTCAGTCCATTATAGATATGGACTCCCTTACAGAAAATCATACTATTTTCTACTGTTAGAATATAGTGGATCCAGGATTAAGCAAAACAGTCTGAGAATGGTTCTGTGTTTATTATGACTGTAATGAAACAGATGAATAAATAACCCATTGGGAGCTCATTTAAAAACCAAAAGCACAGGCTAGAGAGATGGCTCCGCTGTTAAGGTGCTTGCCTGTGAAGCCTAAGGACCCAGGTTCGATTCCCCATACCTATGTAAGCCAGATGTATGTGGTGGTATATGAATCTGAAATTCATTTGCAGTGGCTAGAGGCCTTGCAATGCCCATTCTCTCTCTCTCTCTCTCACACACACACATATATTCTCTCTCTAATAAATAAACTAAACTAAATTAAATCAAAAGCATTCACTGGAGATATTGTTCAGTGCACTTTTTTTTTTTTTCAAAACCTGACTTCCTGGATCCGATTCCCTGGTGCCCACATAAAGCCAGATGCGCAAAGTGGCATATGTATCTGGAGTATGTTTGCAGTAGCAAGAGGTCCTGGCACACTCATATTCTCTCTCTCTCTCTCTCTCTCTCTCTCTCTCTCAATACATAAATTAAAAATATATAAAAATAAAAAAGCAGAGGTTTGAGATTAAGTGCTGTGTCCCAGATCACAGGAGAAAGTGAGTTGTATTTTTTTAGGTATCCCCTTCAGACTGCATGCCCTGAGATGATAGATGTATTTACGATCTCCAGCTCCTGCATGGTTTCTCTTCTTCTCTGTTTTTTAGAGGAGGAAATTTGTTTTAGCATTCTGTTGTTTTTGTCTACTTTCTTATTTTAAAAATCATCCTATTTTTCAAAAACTAAAAAAAAAAAAAAACTCAGGTAGTTAATCTTGGCTAGATGTACTCTCCATTTTACCCAGAAGGTTACTAGAGTGCAAAGAATGGACAGGGTGGTGACATGATTTGGTTCTGGAGGTAGCTGTGATTACTCTCCAAGGCAGGTGCTGGTGACAGAGCTAGACCCAGGTGGGACTGGATGAATCCTCCCTTTATCAGTTCTCTTGCATGGGTCTAAACCTCAAGGAATGTCCCCAGATTTTTAGATTCCAATCAAAGGACAACACAAAACTCTATTATTTCTTCTACATCATAAAGTTTCCATTTTGCATTTTAGCATTTATCCCCCACCCCAAAAAAAAGGACACAGAAAAAGAAAACTTCCAAAAACATCCTAATTTATTCATAAAAGACTCTTCTGAAGTGGCCATGTCTTAAATCACACAGCAGTGTACAACTTCACAAATCAAACAGAACACACTCACACCCACAGGAATTTAAGAGCAACACAAATATAGAAACTGAACCCTAGGCTCCTCGCTCCTGAGAAAGGAAAGGTTTCAGATAGGAGAGTCAGCGATTTTGGGCGGATGGCTCTGTTATGCCAGGGCATAGACAGCCCACAAACCTTGACTTCGGCAGTTTTCTCCACCAGAGAATTACAGCTTCCTGTACTTGGTAAATTTGCTGAGTCTTTGGAAAAGTTAAGTGTATTAAACTCAACAGCAGGAGTTTCTTGAGGGAGGGTTCTCATGAACTGTGAGATAGTCCTCTTGCCATAAGAGGAGATGTGATAACCATCTGTCATAGTCAGCTTCAAGCTGCTGGGATGAACTTCCAAACCAGACACAGTTTATGGGAGGAAGGGATATATGTGAAGCTTACAGATCCAGGGGAAGTTCCATAATGGCCAAAGAAGCTGGCCCCCTTTCACAGGTCCAAGCAGAGAGACACCACCACACACCAGCACCACAAGCAAGCATACTCTGGGCACCCCAGGCAGAGCTCAAGCACTCTGCATACCTTAGGCTGGAATTCCAGATCTTCCCCCAGTAACACCTTAGGGCTGGACCCCAGGATCTGCCCACAGTGACATCTCCAGCCACGTGGCTAGAAACCCAAGTTACAAGCTTTAATAAACTCCTGAGTCAATTGGAGGACACAGATTCAAAGTCCTTCACTGTTCCAGCTAACTGACACAGAAATACAGCATGCCATGACCTCCCTGACATGAGAAGAGAAGTTCATGACTGAACTAGACAGATCTCCCATTACTAATAATGTTTGTCATTGAATAGCTCCTCCTCCTGCCTTCAGTAATGTCTTCATGTCCATCTTGTAAAATGAGTAATACTAGTTGTGAATTCTGGGATTTTAAGAGATCCAAAATGATCTTGGGAGGACCCATATACATTCATTTGGAGTGTAATCCACATGCAACAAGCGCCATGTTCTGTGATAGCACTGAGGTTTGGATGAGGATATGAAGTAAAGATGATAGCAACATGTGAAAACCCCAAATGATTACCACACACCACAGAGTGGGCATGAGAGCCACATGGTTTTTCTTACTAAGTACACCCTCTACAATGTTGAAAATATAAATATTTTGCTAACTTCATGGGTGAAAGAATAAAGCAGGTAAACACCTAGTTTATAATCCCAAAGGCAGAAAACAATGGATCCAGTATTCAAATGATGATTGATGGAGGATAGAAAAAAAAAAAAAAAAACAGACTTAACCACCCAACAATCTCACTTGTCCATCAGGGAAAGTTTTGGGCTGTATTTTGTTAGGGGGAGGGTCTTGATGTGACACAGTTCTATTCACCATGAAAACACTACCTGAGGAGCCGCTCGCTCTTCTATGGTCCAATTTAAGGAAAAACAAGTCAGTATCACATGATTAAAAAATATTACTGGGTGTCTTTTTCAATCTAAGTTGATCTTAATTTAATTTATTTATTTATGACAGAAAGAGAGAGAGAGAGAACTTGCGAATAGGCATGTCAGGGACCCCAGCGGGAAACAAACTTCAGACGCATGTGCCATCTGGCTTACTTGGATAATGGGGAATCAAACCAGGGTCCTCAGGCTTCACAGGCAAGCACTTAACCGCTAAGCCATCTCTCCAGCCCTGGAATCACTTTTTTAATAGCTCATTTTTTTCCCTCTCTCTCTCTCTCTCTCTCTGTGGTGATTTGAGTTTCTGTTAAATGTAATGTTTGTTTAGTTCATGAAGTTTGGATTATTTAATATGTGTTTGCTTTGATATTTGGTACACTGCCATTATATATTTGCAGATACTTCCTATGTTGAGAAAACACACTTATTTTCATTTTGTGTATGTGTCAGTATGTATGTGAGTGTGTGTGAGCACGCACGTGCACACATAACTGAGCATGTCTGTGTGTGGACATAATGTCATGGTGAATGTGTGAAGTCTGTTGGTCGTTGCCTTTACCTCACTTAAGGTTAGGGTTCCCTCTCTCTGTGGATATTGTTCTGTTGTTTGCTTTCTGCATTAATCCCAAGTTTGTGGGACATTCTCTTGTCTCTACCTCCCATCTCATCATCATCATCATGTTGGAATTACAAAGGCCCTCCACATCTTTCAGGGTTTTTTTTAAACATTTTATTTTCATCTATTTATTCAAGAGGGAGAAAGAGAGAATGAGAGAGAGAGAGAGAGAATGGGCATGCCAGGGCTGCCAGCCACTGCATGTGAACTTCAAACACATGTGCCACCTTGGGTATCTGGTTTATATAAGACCTGGGGAATCAAACCTGGGTCCCTGGGTTTGCGGGTAAGCACCTTAACCACTAAGCTATTTCTCCAGCCCTCTTTTGGCTTTTTATGTGGGGTCTGGAGATTAAACCCAGATACTCAGGCTTGAGTGGCAAGTGCTCTATTCACTGAGCCATCTCCCCAGCCCTCAAATACGCATTTTATAAAAATATTTCTTTATTTGACAGAGAGAGGCAGATAGAGAAAGAGAATAGGCATGCCAGGGCCTCCAGCCACTGCAAACAAACTCCAGATGCATGCACGACCTTGCACAACTGGCTTATGTGGGTCCTCGGGAATTAAACCTGGGTCCTTTGGCTTTGCAGGCAAGCACCTTAACCACAAACCCATCTGTCCAGCCCCACAAATATGCATTTTTAGTTATGAGATAGAAGCTCAGTGTAGACCTCTTCACTCATCTTTAAGGTGCTGCTCTCAACATTTAGATTTAATGCACACTGGCTTCTTTACCATTAATTGGAAGGCAGATGCCAATCACCCTTTCATATTTCCACTTTCACTTTAATTACTTTTAGGAAGTGATAAGCAATATATAAAAACATAATTTTTATTCACGTAGGGCATTGGGGTTTGTCATAATTTGTGGAGCATTCTGTTTCTAATAATGCTTTCTCTCTTATGCATAATTCCTGGTACTCATATGGCCAGCCCAATCATTTAACATCAGGAATTGACTTGCCTGATTTACAAATATTAAAATTTTATTCTAAATCTTTCTATATGTCTGTTTCATATGTGCCTTTTTATAATTTTTATTTTATTTTATTTTATTTGAGAGGGGCAAAGAGTGGAGAGGGAGGCTGGGTGCACTCCAAGTGAACTTCAGTTGCATTCACCACTTTGTGCATCTGGCTTTACATAGCTACTGGTGAATTGAACCAGGGTCGTTAGGCTTTGTAGCCAAACACCTTAACCACTGGGCAATCTCTCCAGTCGTCACATGTGCCTTTCTATGAAGCCAAAATTTTAACTTTTATTATCTCTGCATCCATATTCAATACAATAGCAATTCCTACCAAATATCTGTCATCATTCCTCTTTTAAACAATCCACTAGTTCCACTTCGGATGCCATCACCCTGTTTACTTTTCCTATCTTGCATCATCTTGGCAATGTAAGGAATAGGTTCTCCCTTCTCCAACATGCCCTCATCAAAGCTTGGACACTTGGAGGTTTGATGTAAAATGACCCCCAAAGGCTGTTTGAATACTCTGTGCCCTGCCATTGGTGCTGTTCTGGAAGGTTGCAACGCATTTAGGATGTAGAGTCTTGCTGGAGGAAGTGTGTCACTGAGAAGGGCCTTCTGGTCTACCCATTGTTCTATTCTCTTTTTCAGCTTCCTCCCTGCTCGTGTGATACGTGACGCCAGTTCCCTGCTCCCGCCATGCTTTCCCTGCCACGACAGACTCAGCCCTCTGGAACAATAAGCCAAAATAAACTCTTTCCTTCCCAAAGCTGCTTTTTGTGGGGTATTTTGCCCCAGAAATGAGAATGTGACTGACACAGACACACACTTGACATTTGCATAATCTGACCACTGAACCCCTGAACTTAGAAATTATTTAGCAGCTGTCCTCTCAGCTCTAGATCTCAGCATCGACTGTAGGACCCTTCATGAACCAAATTGGCCAATTTTAGCAGCTGTCCTTCATGATTTGCCTCTATGATCTTGATGCTTCAGCATGCTGTGGAGCTGTCTTTAACATGCCTTGAGCCTCTTCCCAAGGCTCAGCCTGCACATGTGCTGTTATTTTCTCTATCATATTTTTCCTAACATCTGCTCATCCTTTGCCCCTCAATTTAAGTTTCCTTTACTCACCAAGCCTCCAGCTTCATCTGCTTCATCAGTACCCAAAACAGATGCAAATTTATGTACAAGAACCTCCAAAGGGTCACCAGTAAACTCTACTTATGGTAATATTGCTTGGAGTGCCTGAAGTGTGTTACATTGCATTTGGCATAATTCATAAATGGTAACTGGTCAATGCTAAATAATGATGTCCTCTAAGTCCAAGAGCTAAGCAGTCCATATATAGTGTCAAAAATTTTTAAATATTTTATTTATTTATTTATTTGAGAGAAAGAGAAAGAGCCAGATAGAGAGAGAATAGGCACACCAGGGCCTCCAACCACTGCAAACGAACTCCAGATGCATGTGCCACCTTACACATCTGGCTTTATGTGGGTATTAGGGAAGCTAACCTGGGTTCTTATGCTTCACAGGCAAGCACCTTAACCTCTAAACCATCTCTTCAGGCCTGAATTTTTGTTTTAATTATGATTTGTCAGATACAATTTCTTGTTCCAGAAATAGCCTCTCTTAACTCATTTCATGTGTAACTATATATAATTTTTATGTGCATTTCAACATATGAAGTCTGTTTCTTTCATTTTATAAAGTTACATTGAAGTGTTATTTATTCACTTTTCTGTTTTTTTTTTTTTTTTTTTCTTTCCAGGTAGGGTCTCACTCTAGCCCAGGTTTACCTGGAATTGACTATGTAGTCTCAGACTGGCCTCAAATTCATGGTGATCCTCCAACCTCTTCCTCCAGAGTGCTGGTATTACAGGTGTGCACTACCACCCCCGAATAAAGTGTTATTTAATAACAATTTTTCACTACAACACATTTTAAAAGACTCATATTTTAAATTGAGTGTATCATCATTTATCTATCTAGATAGAAACCTATTGGAAAACATTTGAGTGATTTGCAACTTTAAATTATTAGAAGAAATCATTGGACTTTCTGGTAAAATGATGACATAGAAGCCACATTTGGTGCAGTGGAGACCATAGTCACTGAAGCAGAGGGCTCAAGGCACCTCTATGGCCAAACCAGCTCCATGACTGAAAGTCACAGCTCTGTAACTGACAGATGGACATGCACATTCTCTCCATGGCAATGAACTTCCCGCTACATTAGACTCTGGGCTTTGGACCACCTCTCCAGAGGCATGGGGCAAAGACCACTCTGCTGGTGACCTGCCTAGAAACTACATCACTTATGAAATTTTGCCAGGAAGGAGCACACAACTTCCACCACTTCTGGTCTGCCTGCACCAGCCATCTTTAGACACCCGGAGCACCATCTCCCAGATGCATCAGCTATAACCACCCTCCCAAGCCATGCCATCCTGGGACCGCAGTCCCAGTTTATAGTTGCCAGTGCTCATATTAAAAAGTCAGAGAGAGGGTTGGAGGAGGTTAAGGTGTTTTTAAACAAAACCAAAGGAGCCAGGTTCGATTCCCCCATACCCAAGTTAATCGAATGCACAATATAGCATCTGGAGTTCATTTGCAGTGGCAGGAGGCATTGGCTCGCCCATTCTTTTTCTCTATCTGCTGCTTTCTCTCTGTGTGTCTCTCAAATAAATAAATAAATAACTTTTTTAAAAAGTCACAGAGATCTCAAACAAACAACCCAATGATGAACAAAAATAACAAGGCCAGGCATGGTGACAAGACCTGCCATTTTGAGAAGCATTAATATTTGTGTAAAGCATATTTGAGAAATGGCTATGATAAAAGCTATTTTTGTTTTGTTTTCCCCCATTTTCTTTTCAGTGTTCTTCTACTTCCCTCTTCCATTTGAACTTTAGAATCAATCAGTCAGTTCTATGACAAAAGTGTTCACAGTATGATTGGAAATACCAAAGAACACATTAAAATGATATAAGAATGACATTGAAAGACATTTTAGATATATTATTATTATTATAGGAAAAAAGATAATAAAACTTCTTAAAATATGACTACTACTCAGAGAGAGATCAATTTGTGTCAGAAAACTCAGAAGGAAATATACTAAAATATTGCCAGTGATTACCACTGGTTGATAGGAGCACAGATGTTTTTTATTCTGTTATATTTTAGCTCATTCTTCCATCTTTTGTATAACGAAGATGACAATTCATGTAATATAGAATTTTTTCTTTTCATAATTTGAATTGCTAGTCTGTTAATATACACACCTCCAGAAGAAAAATATGTAGCTGAAAACTCACCAATAAAAGCAAGGAACCTAGTTTTAGCACAGTAGCGGCTTTCAGACAGGATGCAGGCTGCCTAATTTTATCCTCCAATTGTCATGTAAACAAAATGCTTTCCTCATGGCCTGAAGATATTATGTGAGGTGCCAGTAGACAAGAAAAGATGCAGTAAGAATTCAACATTTTAATTTCAATGAGTTCCTCAATAATGTAGTTCACATAAAGGTGCCACAGGACTCATTTTAAATTTACAACCACAGTCTGCTCCCAGGACTACCTCCATCTCCCCACTCAGTTCTCTCCCTCCTTGGAGTTTTGCTTTTTCATTTCAGAGAGGAAGCTGTCATCAGGAGAAGACTTCCATATCCTCATAGATCTTCCAACCTAGACATGGTGCCTTTATCTGCCCCTGCCCTGTTCTCCATCCTCCTATCTGTTAGGATAGATTGAACTGTCCACTCCTGGTCAGTCCATCACAACTGTCCTCTTCTCCTTTACCCACTCCTACTGCAAGATGCTAGGCATATATGAGGCCCAGGCAATCTCCAGAGAGCTATTTTAGCTACATTTGGATTTTTATTCTAGATACACACATTTTGAGGATCCATCATGAAATAGAAATAGAACAGAGATCTGTGATTCTGTAAAAATGGTAACAGAGGGCTGGAGAGATGGTTTAGTTAAGGCACTTGCCTGTGAAGCCTAAGGACCCAGGTTTGATTCCCCAGAACCCACGTCAGCCAGATGCAAAAGGTGGTGCACGCATCTGGAGTGTGTTTGCAGTGGTTGGAGGCCCTGGTGTGCCATTCTTTCTCTCTCTCTCTCTCTCTCTCTCCCTCTCTCTTTCCCTATTTTCTCTCTCCATCAGATAAATAAATAACTTTTTTTAAAAGAAAAAGAATAACAGAGAAAGTACTCAAATTCTGTTATGCCCTCAGATATTGCCAACTCATAAGAACTCAGATTGGTGGTTTTTATATTTTATTTTACTTATTTATTTATTAGAGCTGGAGCTAAGGGGAGGATGGATGTGCCAGGGCTTCCAGCCACTACAAATGAATTCCAGACACGTGCGCCACCATGTGCATCTGGCTTATGTGGGTTCTGGAGAATCAAACCTGGGTCCTTAGGATTTTCTGGCAAGTCCCATAACTGTTAAGCCGTCACCCCAGCCTACATTGGTGGTTTTTAGACAGGATCTCACTCTAGCACAGGCTGGCCTCGAACTCATGGTGATTCACCTACCTCAGTATCCCAAGTGGTAGGATTAAAAGTGTGTGCTAACATGCCCGGCTCAAGAACTCATCTTGATTCATTTCATCTGAAGGGGAGCTCTTGGTGTTCAAGCATACTGTTCTCAGACACAAACAAGATTAAGCCAGGGTAGAAATTCAGCAAGCTTAGTGGGGACTGCATGGTTAAGAAAGAGTAACAATATCCCATCTTGAAATGTGGCCTGTCACTGCCAAATAAAACCCCATCCTCTCCTCTCACTTCTCAGTTACTGGAATCTTCTCTGACATCTCAGCTTTCCCAGATCCATTCCCCATGTTCCCTGGAAAACGTAATACAAAATATAAGTCAGAGTGTTTCTCTGCCTCAATGCTTCCAGTGCATTCTCTGTCCACTTGTAACAAATTTCAGAATCTTCCACATGCATTACCCACCTGCTCCACTTTTTGTTCACAGTGAGGTTCTGAACCTCTGTCACTCTGTTCCCCTATATCCTGATAACCTGTTAACTCTGTGAACACAATGAGCACATGATACCTGAAGGTTCTGAGGGATTTGAAATCCTCCAGTTACTCTATTCCTTACCACAATTCCTAATATCATTTATAGGAATTATTCTTTAGTTTTTTTTTTATTTCAGAGACACAGAGAGAGAAAGAGGCAGATAGAAAGAAAGAAAATGGGCACACCAGGGTCTTCAGCCACTGTAAACGAACTCCAGACACCTGCAGCACCTTGTGCATCTGACTACATGGATCCTAGGGAATGGAACCTGGGTTCTTTGGCTTTGCAGGCAAACACCTTAACTGCTAAGCCATCTCTCCAGCCCCTCCTGACATCATTTACATTTCTCCTCTGCTGCTACCTCCCCAGAAAGACCTCCCCTGAACATTGTACAGAAAGATTTAAAACTTCCTTTGTGTGTGTGTGTGTTTATTTGTAAGCAGAGATAGTGAGAAAAGAGGGAGGGAAGGAGAGAATGGATGTACCAGGACACCTGAAGCAGTCAGGTTTGCATTGCTGGCATAAATCACCTAATCAAGAGCAGCTTTGGGGAAAAAAGGTTTATTTTTGGCTTACAGACTTGAGGGAAAGCTCCATGATGGCAGAGGAAAACAATGGCATGAGCAGAGGGTGGACAGCCCCCACCACCCCTGGCCATCATAAGGTGGATGATAGTAATAGGAGAGGATGCCAAACAGTAGCAAGGGGGAGCTGGCTATAACACCCATAAGCCCGCCCCCAACAATACACTACCTCCAAGAGGCATTAATCCCTAAATCTCCATCAGCTGGGAACCTAGCATTCAGAACACCTAAGTTTATGGGGGACACCTGAATCAAACCACCACAACGTGCAACCACTGCAAACAAACTCCAGATGCATGTACCACTGTGTGCATCTGGCTTTATGTGGGTACTGGGGAATCAAACCAAGGTCCTTAGACTTTGCATGCAAGTGCCTTAACCACTAAGCAATCTCTCCAGCCCCAATATTTAAAATTTTCTAACCTTACCTATTCCCTTTCAAAAAATAATTTTATGATGTTCCTTAGCATATATCATCCCTGGCCTTATGTGTTTATTTCTTTTCTGTAGCCTACCAGACTATACATTCCATCACAAGAGAGTCTTTAGTATGTAGCCGGATCACCATACATATCTAGCACGGTGCCTGGAAGGTACTGAGCATGTGATCAAGTGGATAGGTGAGTAAAATCAATCGTGCTATTTTGTTATCTAAATTCTTTTAAATATATGTTCATTTATATGCAAGCAGAGACAGATGGAGAGAGGTAGAGAAAATGGGTAGACCAGAGCCTCCAGCTGCTGCAAATGGACTCCAGACATATGTGCCACTTTGTGCCTCTGGCTTCAAGTGGGTACTGGGAAATCACACCTGGACCATTAGGCTTTGCAGGCAAGTGCCTTAACCACTGAGAGTCAGAAGAAAGACAGACATAAAGAGAAGAAGAATAGGTATGCCAGGGCCTCTAGCCACTGCAAACAAACTCTAGACATTTATGCCACTTTGTGTATCTGGCTTTACGTGGGTACTGGGGAATAGAACCCAGGTCATCAGGCTTTGCAGGCAAGTACCTTAACCACTGAGCTATCTCTCCAGACCTCACCTAAATTCTTAAATTATTCATACTACAACCTCATTGGCCTCAATGCTAAGGATGATCTATATTGTGTTTTTCCAGTTCATCTAAGAATTGGAAGGCCATGTTAAAAAGTTACTTAAAATCTTATGGGCATAATTTTGTTAGTGTTCTTTTGAGGTAGGGTCTCACTGTAGCCCAGGCTGGTCTGGAATGTAGTCCCAGGCTGGCCTCAGACTCACAGAGATCTGCCTATCCCTGCTTTAGGAGTTCCGAGATTAAAGGTGTGCACCACCGCACCCTGCTATCAAGGGAATTTTCTCTGTGTCAGTCTTCACAAGGGTGGAGAGAGTAGATTAATGTGTGGGGCATCAACAGGCATCCAGCAACCCTCTCAGTTTAATGCGTCGGGCTGGTGGTGCAGGGCAGCTTCATTTCCCCAGGGCACCTAGTCTCTTGGCAGATTGTGGTGATCATTTTGTTTCAACAAAATCCCAGGACTCAGGATGCTGGATTCCATCCCCAGCTCTGTTACTTACTTGGTGTGTGACCTCAGCTGTGTGGCTCTACCTTGCCAGGCCTACAGATTTCTCACTTATAAAACCATGTAATTATCCTGACATCACTTCAGGAGAATGTCATGAGGAATAGTTAATAATGATTAACCATTAGGAGTAGTTAATGATGATTAACCACTGAAGAGTTGTTTCCACGGGTGCAGAGCTCTATTAAGTCTGTGAGAAGCAACATGAGTGGCTAGCAGAGAATTTATCAGACATATTTTTCCACTGAAGGGAATCCCTGTTAGGATGTATAAAAGAGAGTAGAAGTATTATGCCTGAAAAAATAAAATAAAATAAATTGCCAAGATTCCCTGCCATCTTTTCTCTTTATCTAAACTCAATTCCCTCCTCCACTGTGAGATGCAGAGGGAAAGATGCTTTGCCTCACAGATCAGAGTCTTAAAGGATCTCCATGGAACTGTCTCTGACCACACTCTCAGTTTAGAGATAAAAACGGACAGGGTGAGAGAGGTGAGCATTTTCTAGATTGTTCAGGCTGGGGCTCTAATCTCCTCGCCCCTAGCGCGTTGTGCTGCGGGCCACCATCCTCTTCCCTGGTGTCCCACAGAATAGCTGGGGGCCAGCTGTCGTGGCTCCCACTGGACGGGAACTTACCGATGGTCTTGACTCTGAGGATAGAATTCCCATAGAAAAATCTTATGGTATGATAAAATAGAATCAACAACAATTTAACTTGTTTAAGGGCTGGAGAGATGGGTTAGCAGTTAAGACACTTGCCCACAAAGCTAATGACTGGGGCTCAATTCTCCAGTACACACGTAAAGCCAGGTGCACAGGGTGGCACATGCATCTAGAGTTTGTTCGCAGTGGCTGGAGGCCCTGCCATGCCCATTCTCTCTCTCTCTCTCTCTCTCTCTCTCCTCTCTCTCTTCTTGCAAATAAATGAACAAAAAAAAAAAAAATTTGCTCTTGGCAGGATGCTCTGTGCATACCCTGTGCTGTTTGACACACGTGAGTCTGGCCCCAGCACTGTTTCTTGATCTGCACTTTTCTGCTTGTCTCCGTTTTATAGTTTTGAGTAATTCCTCACTTTGATTACTTGTATGATTTTCGTGTCTGCAAGTCTACCACTTGTGCACTTCCCCTACACTCCAGATCTGTCACGTGGGTGCTCTCACCAACTCCAGGCCTGATACCTGTGTAACTTCCTTAAAGTCAGGGTGACCATGAGTGTAACTCTCTTTATTACTCATTTCTCCCCTGAGTCTCTTGATCTCCGCTTTGATATCTGCCCTCTCATTCCCTTGGGCCTCATCATTTGTCCTCTTAACTTCTTTCCCTGGGAAAGCACATGGCAGATTAAGTCTCCCTGTACAAGCTTCTAGATTCCACTTTCCATGTGCATGGGGACCCACTCCAGTCTTTCTCTAAATCCTCAAGTTTTCGTAAAATGGACCTTATAAACTGTACAGCGTTTTCTATAAGGCAGCCCACTTCCTACTTCCCAGTGTTTATGACTCTGCTCTAGCCTCCCTTCCTGGGTCCCAATCTCCCTTAAATACATCCGAAAATTTCTGATTTCCTCCTAATTAAACTTAATAATTCATAATTTAAAAATTTCTAAATTGTTAAAACCTGCTACCACATTCTCTCTAAAAATTCAACTAGCTTCATCATATCTATTGTTTTAGTGTGTCCTCGTGATGACCATATAGGTGAGGTATCATGATTATTTCACAAATATAATGATGATGTCATATAGATATTTTACATTTTTATTTATTTATTTACTTTGAGAGAGAGAGAGAGACTGAATGGGTACTTCAGGGTCTCTTGTTGCTGCAAATAAACTCCAGACACGTGCACCACTTTATGTATGTGGCTTACATGGGCACTGAGGAATCAAACCTGGGCCCTCAGGCTTTGCAAGCAAGTGCCTTTAACTGCTGAGCCATCTCCCCAGCCCCACTGTCTTCTACATATTTATTTACTTATTTATTTATTTATTGGTCTTTCGAGGTAGGGTCTCACTCTGGTCCAGGCTGACCTGGAATTCACTACATAGTCTCAGAGTGGCCTCGAACTCACGGCGATCCTCCTACCTCTGCCTCCCAAGGGCTGGTATTAAAGATGTGCGCCACCGTGCCTGGCTGTCTTATACATATTTAATAATAAATGCCAAGGCTCAGATCTAATAATGACAGTTTTATTAATTAATGAAGCTAAGGATTGAATCTAAATTTATCTAGATTCCAAAATTCATCTGTTATTTTTAAAAAATGTTTTATTGATTTATTTATTACAGAGAGAGAGGGTCAGAAAATGGGCTTCCAGGGCTTGTAGCCACTGCAAACCAATTCCAGATGCATGTGCCACCTGGTGCACCTGATGTCACATGGGTATTGGGGAACTGAACCTGGGTTCTTAGGCTTTGCAGCCTTAATTGCTGAGCCATCTTTCCAGCCCTTTTTGTTTGTTTTGATTAGGTTTTGTTTTGGCTTTTGCTTTACTATGCAGCCCGGCTGGCTTCAAATTCCTAATTTGGGATTATATGCACATACCACCATGCCTCAAATTATTTTCTTTTCCCTACACAATGTTAAGGGGGAAATGCACTTCAATGGGAAGCTACTGTCATTATTACTAGGAGGGGTCTGTGAGGTTTTCCCTATATGTTTCTTTAACATTTTCAGTCTACAAATTTCTGTAACATCTATTAAAGTCCACCATTGTTCATGAGGAGTAGAAAACAAAGAAGTGAGTTGGGCATGGAGGCTCCTGACTATAATCCCAGTATTTGAGAGGCAGAGGTAGAAGGATCCCTGGGAGTTTGAGGACAGCCTGGGGCCACAGAGTGAGTTCCAGGTCAGTCTGGGCTAGAGTGAGACCCTGCTTCACCTCAAAAATAAAAGGAAAAGAAATATGGATAGAACTGTGAGCCAAAGGAACTTATAGCAAAACAAGTAGCTTATCCCACTGCTACAGATGCCTATCCTAGTCCTTTCTTAGTCAGCTGATTCTGTGGGGCTGCCTTACAGCAAGTATTGGGAAAAACATACAAATTCTGTTTGTTCCATGTTCATTCACATTTCTTCCTCCACTGAGGGAGAAGCCAGTTTTGCCTTCTGTATTTCCTGATTTTTGAAAATATTGTATTTATTTGCAAGCAGAGAGATATAGACACAAAGAAAGACAGAGATATAGACACACAGAGAGAGAGAGTGTGTGTGTATATGGGTGTGCCAGGGCCTCCAGTCACTGCAAACAAACTCCAGATGCATGCACCACTTTGTGTATTTGGCTTTACATGGGTTCTGGGAAATCAAACCTGTGAAATCAGGCGTTGCAGGCAAGTGCCTTAACTTCTGAGCCATCTCTCCACCCTATTTGCAGTGTTTTATGATGAAACTCAAGAATATACGACTGAGAAGACTCTTCTTCAAACCCTTCTCCCTGAAGCACTTTCCTCATTTCTCCACGGGCTTTTCCACCAGACTCTAGGGCTTACACTCTACTCAACTATGTTTATTTTAAAAAACATTCCATTAAATTCACTGAGTTTCATTTAGAGATGGGAGAATGTTGGTTTTTCCGCTTTACAACTCTCTTAAAAATAACAGCTTTGGAGGTCAATGTGGCTCAGGAGCCTTCAAGCCTCCTGGTGCATTTGCCCGTGGCTGTATTTGACCTTCTTCCTCAAGTCTGCCATTTAAAGTTCTGCTTTATTCCGCTCATAGCATTGCAAACAAACCAACAATTATTTTTCAACAGGAAACTTTATAGTTTAAATATCACAGTCACCTATTTTGGTAACAGAAACATTTTACTTTTAATTAGGTTCATTGCAAAAGTCCATGTTTTCAATCAAAGAGAAAATTGTGAGGTTCAGAAGGCAATTCACCTTTGGAGGGTGTTTCTGGCTGGTGTGGAACTGGAAGCTACCTGGTCCAGGGGTGCCAGCGCCCCATCCTGAGGGGTTCTGGGTAGCACTTACAAGTGGTACCACAACGCTTTTCGCGACTTACCCACTCCCTGTAGAAATTGCAATGACCTTAACTAGAAATTGTAATGACCTTGACTAGAATCAAATGGCCAAGATCATCAGAGAGGACAGACCCTAGGGTAAAATGACTGGAGGTATCAGGTTTGTTTTTTTTTTTTTTTTTTTTTTTTTTGGGTTTTTTGAGGTAGGGTCTCACTCTGGCTCAGGCTGACCTGGAATTCACTATGTAGTCTCAGCGTGGCCTTGAACTCTCGGCGATCCTCCTACCTCTGCCTCCTGAGTGCTGGGATTAAAGGCGTACACCACCACCCAGACTCTGGAGGTGTCAGTTTTAAGGAGATGTGTATCACAAGTTAGAGGACATAGAATAAATTCATCGCTTGATGTAACCAGGTACTTAATTTTCTGGTATTTTTTAATCTTGAATTTGAAAAAAATTTTAAACTATTTTATTTTATTTGTTTGAAAGAGAGAGACAGAGAGAAGAGAAGAGAGAATAGATGTGCCAGGGCCTCCAGCCACTGCAAACAAACTCCAGTCACGTGAGGCACCTTGTGCATCTGGCTTATGTAGGTGCTGGGGAATTGAACCTGGGTCTTTAGGCTTTGCAGGCAAGTGCCTTAACTGCTAAGCCATCTCTTCTGCCCTTGAAAATGTTTTAATACAACAAAATTGAATAAAATCTTTGTTGTTAAAGAATTGAGTTGGTTCTAAAAACCCAAGGGAAAACTTACCACTAACCTGTGTTTAAAAAGCTAAAAAAAATTTAATTTTATTTATTGATTTATTTATTAGAAAGAGAAGGAGGACACAGAGAGGGGGACAGACATAGAATATGGGCATGCCAGGGCCACTGTAAATGAACTCCAAACTCGTGCACCATTTTGTGCATCTGGCTTTACATGGAACCGGGGCCATCAGGCTTTGCAAGCAAGCACCTATGACTGTTGCGCTGCCTCCCTGGCCAGGAACGTTAATGAATTATGCCACTGTCTTCTCTGTGTCCTAGAACTGATTCTTTCCCTGAATGCTGCTGTGCTTGGCTCAGGAGACCCAAGCTCCTGTTTAAAACTTATTCCTTCATGATTCCAAGATATTCCAGGAAAAGTTAAATTTTCTTCTTAAATTCTTGGAGGCCCCATGACTACAGAGGGCTTGGAGATGCCTGTTGTTCATAGCTCAGGGATGAGGAGTCTCTGTTTTGGGCTCCTGACAGATGTATCTGAAGTTTGGATAGAATAGTTCTTTAAAGCAGGTGTTTCCAGATTGGGGCAGTAAGTGGTACGGCAATTAGGGATGTCAAGAGAATATTTAAAAACCCAGTACTGTCTAGTGCCAATTAAAATTCACTGATCTAACCAAAAGCCCATAACAAATTGATCTTACAATGTCCAGATAAATAAATGTGACAGAACTTGGCCATGAAGTAGATGTCTGTTTTAGCCTCTGAGCATGCTCCCTGTGCACCTCTGGGCTGGTAGGTGTTGAAAGAAATGTTATTAAGGAACAAACTCCAGATGGACCCGAGGGAAAGATGTGTTCTATTATGACAAACACATCCGATAGCTGATGAGCTCTGAATGGCAGAGGAAATAACAAGTCACAGTTGAGATCACGTGATTGGTGCCTCCAGAGAAGGACAATCAGAAACTCCTGGGTAATACGCCACATAGAAAAGGAAAAATCCTCCTCCAAAGCAAGGGATAAAGAATTCCCCGGAAAACAATAACCACAAGAGAAAGACAAAATAGGTTGCTTTCACATGGAACTTTTATAACCTCTGCTAACTCCCACATCAGCCTATGTGCTACATACATTATTATTATGATTTAAATTTCTATTATGAAACAAGCCAGACATAAGCAAAATTAGGCAGAATAACGAAATGAACCCTCTTGTATCACAAACCAGCTGTTTCCCATTCAAGGCCAGATTTGTTTCATCTTAACCCCACCCTCTTTCTATAACCCCTGTTTTTAAAACATACGCCCAACATCATATAATTTTCTTTGTCAAAATTGTGACACATCTCTAAATATTAGAACTCTCCTAACACAGCTACATTATCATGACAACATCTAAAAATTTAATAATATCTTAGTATCACAACTGTGTAGACAGTTCAAATTTCTAGTTGTCTTATAAATGTGAAAGATGTTCTATTTTATGTTTACAAATTGATTGTCTCTATCATGATCAAAATAGTATCCTAAGGGCATAATTGTTTGATGTTTTATCTACATTTTACTTTCTAGGTTCCCCCTCTCTCTCCTTCCCTCTCTTCTTCCTTCATTCCCTTCCTCCCACTCTCCATCTTTCCCTCCCTCCTTTTTTCCTCTCTCCCTCCCTCTTTCCTTCCTTTGCTCCCTCTTTCATTCCCTCCCCACTCCTTCAACCCATTTTTTCTCCCTTCTTCTCTGCCTCCTTCCATACTTCGTTTTCTCTCTCTTTCCCAATTTCTTTTTCTCCTTGGACTATTTGATATTTATTTATTTATGACAGAAAGGAAGAGAGAGAACAAAATGGGCATGCCGGGTCCTCTAGCCACTGACAATTAACCCCAGATGCATACACCACAATGTGCATCTGGCTTACAGGGGTTCTGGGGAATTGAGCCTGGGTCATTAGGCTTCACAAGCAAGCACCTTAACCACTAAGCCATCTCTCCAGCCCTCCTTGGAATTTCTATATTGAGGATTACAGCCCAGTAGACTTTACTGAGTGAATTCTCATAATCTTGAACATGGTCTACTACTAAAGCCTGGTAGCTGTATTTAAGTGTCTTGACCATACTCAAGATGGCTTTTTCACCCTCATGAGGCTCTGACATCACTACCTCAGAGATAGTGTCACCCTTCTGCATCTGTGCTAGATACATGTTGTTGCCTCTCATATTGTGACTTTAGCCTGTGTGGAGCTGCCAGGCCCAGTGTCCTAAGCCTTCGGAGAAAGGAAAGCAGTGAATAAGAGGCCCACACACTGGCACAGATCTTCACATTGGCATTTCCATTAAAAAATTGCACTACCCTAACTCTACGATTTCATTGTATTGATTAGCTAGAATGCATTAAAAATATATTTTATTTATTTGTGTGAGAAAGACAGAGATAGAAAGAAGGAGGGAGAGAAAGACAGAGAAAAGGAGAGAGAGGGAGAGAGAAGAAAATGGGTATACCAGGGCCTCTAGCCACTGCAAACAAACTCCAAACGCATATGCTACCTTGTTCATCTGGCTTTACATGGGTACTGGGGAATCGAACATGGGTCCTTAGGCTTTGCAGGCAAGCACCTTAACCACTGAGCAATATCTCTAGCCCCTAGAATGCATTTTATACAGAAACCATCTCCACCTAGCTGCTTATCACATAGTATAGCTCACACATGACATGAGGGATATATGCGTGTATCTTTCTTTTTATTCAACAGTCTTAGGACTAGTGTTGATTCACTATCATTCTCCAATGGTGACCATAGTTTTGAATAACTTTCAAAATATAAATTAAACATATTAACACATTTGAAGTTGTTACAGTTTTCAATATTACTGATTCACAAGTTGTCCCAAATTTGAATTGAGAGCTGTTTAAATTTTTTTAAATTTGTTTGGGGGCTGGAAAAATGGCTCACCAGTTAAGGCACTTGCCTACAAAGCCTAATAACCTGAGTTTGGTTCTCCAGTACCCATGTAAAGCCAAATGAACAAAGAGGCACATATATCTGGAGTTCGTTTGCAGTGGCTGGAGGCCTTGGCGCACTCATTCTCTCTGTCTGTCTCTCTTCTCTCTATCTCTCTCTGCTTGCAAATAAATAAATACAAAATATATATTTTTTAATTTGTTTAGCTCAACCTCACCTGAAGTCAGCCATTTTTTCCATATGTTCTGACTCCTTATAATGGCACCACAATTGGGGCATAAGTGACTGAGCAAACTCATTTCTTGTGTGCTACTTTTTGAAGGGCAAAGGAAGGTGGGTTAGATAGGGTCTTATTATGTAACCCAGGCTGGCCTTAAATGAATTATTCTTGAACATCAACATCCCAAGTGACATCATACTTGATATTTATAGTGGCTTATGTCATTATTTTTTAAAAAGTTATCTACAAATATTATTATTATTATTTGCAATCAGAGAGAGAGATAGAAGAGATACAGACAGAAAGAATGGGTGTGCCAGGGCCTCCAGTCACTGCAAATGAACTCCAGATGCACACACCACTTTGTGCATCTGGCTTTATGGGGGTACTGGAGAACCAAACCAGGGTCATTAGGCTTTGCAGGCAAGCACCTGAACTGCTGAGCCATCTCTCCAGCCCTGATGGTTGAATTTTTGAGATAGAAACTCATTCTGTTGTCCAAACTAATATGGAACTACCTATGTATCTCAGGCTAGACCTAAACTAATGGTAATCCTCCTGCCTCAGCCTTGCAAGTGCCAACAGTCCAGGATGTACACTTTTTCCCCAAAGTTAAGATTATAGCTTTTCACATAAATGCTTCTAAAATACATTTTTTAGTTCTCAAGAACACTGGGAATGTTAGCATTAAATTATCACATATTTTTATCATTAATTTTATCCATATTACTACAAGAAAACAAAATATGATTCCTATGTTTAATATTATCTCATTTGATTTTAGAGATTATTTTATATTGATACATTCTTAAAAATAGGTTGAATTTAGAAAATACACTTTTTCCCCATTCCAAACTATCCCATAGTATATAATTTAAAATAATATAATTTATCTAGAGGTAATAGTTCCTATTATATATGTTAACATGCTTTCCTCATTTTCTTAACTTTTATTAATTCCAGTATACCCATTGTCAACGCATACATCTCCACTGTAATTTAAACTTTCCACCTGAGAAATTTTCAGAGTACCATGGTTATAAATGTATATGAAATACGTTTAAAAGTAACACATTTTCTGATAATAATTCATCATAAAAGAAGTCATCTTGAAACAATTCTTATAAATCCATAAATTTGCCATTTATGAGAGACTAAAGCAAATTGCATACTAATGAGATATATGCTTATTTATTTTTACATAAAGAATTAAATATTGGACTAGAGAAATGGCTTAGTATTTTTTAGGTGCTTTCCTGAGAAACCTAAGGACCCAGGTTCAACTCTGTAGTACCCATGTAAGCCAGATGCACAAGGAGACACATTCACCTGGAGAGTTCCTTTGCAGTGTCTGGAGGCCTTGGCATGCCCATTCTCTCTCTCGTTTACCTGTCTATCTATCTATCTATCTATCTATCTATCTATCTATCTATCTGTCACCTATCTATCTTCCTACCTACCTATTTGTCATCTGCCTCACTTTTCTCTCAGATAAATAAATAAAATGTCTTTCTTAGAAAATTAAATCTTGGCTGATTAATTGATCTGCAGGACATAGAGTATCTTCAATGTTTTTCAGAGTTGATTGGTATATTTATTTTAATATTGTACATGTTGAAAATGTCACTTCATATAAATACACAGTCCAAAATTCCAGAAGTATATTTAAGGCTATTTCAGAAATTGTTGGAAATTCTGTCCTAAGCCCAAGATAAAATTCACTGAACAACTTTGAAATTCAAGTCAGCCACTCAAACAATTTCTAAAATAAAACATTCTAACAATATAATCAGAAGATTTACTAATTTGATTCTTACTTGCTGAGAGATGATGGTAGGAAATATTAAAAAGCCTTTATTATCTATCATTAAGTCATTATTTTTCTACAAAGATAGACAACTTTGTAAGAACACTGCAGTTCATAACATACAATAGTCTAGAATCTGGGCTGAGGAGTTTGGGCAGTGTTCATTAACATTGCAGTGTGTGATGGGGCTACACAGTGCAAAATGTGATGCTCAAAACCAAGCCTGAAGTGAAATCACGCCATGCAAGATGGGAGTGTGTTGCCAGAAACATCTCAGGCTCATTATGCATTTGACTTGGAGTTAATTTCTGTTCATTGCATGTTACTGTTGTCAAATTTTTCACAATTCTCATATTCAATTATACAACCCCATGTGAGGGCATATTCAAAGATATATTTGGATATTTTAAATTGAATTTTGCTATGTATTTTTTCTGGGGTTTCATTACTGTTTTTCAGGAGATTTTTAAGTATAACACCAGTAGTCCTACTGTGTCTATATTTAAATATTTTTAAAAATTTATTTATGAGGAGAGAGAGAGAGTGCCAGAGCCTCTTGCCTCTGCAAGCGAACTCCAGATGCATGCGCCACTTTGTGCATCTAGGTTTACATAGGTATTAGAGAATCAAACCCATGTCATTTGGCTTTGCAAGCAGGTGTCTTTAACCACTGAGCAATCTCCAAGACCTAGTTTGTCTACTTCTGAAAAAACTGGAGATTTCCTAGACCTTAGAAATGCCCTTCAAATACTCTCATGTAGGGCTAGCACTATGGTTCAGAGGAACAAACACCCTCATATTGACCTTATACTAGGTTTTTAGAATTATAAGCCACAAGTCATCAGAAAAGATTCTGTATAGATCCATGCTTAAACAATAATCCTTTAGCTCTATAAGTGCTCTGGGTTCATTTAGACCCATCCTTTAGATACGAATTGAAATCTCATCAAGTGAGCAGTATAACTGAGATATTAACCTCTTAACTATTTGTAGGAGTTTGAACTCTTCCAATTAGTGCGTAATTTTGGAAGTACAGCAGAAACAGGTTGTATTGCAAGATAGTAACTACTGTAACAAACCCATGCTTTTAATATATTTTATTTATTTATTTATTTGAGATAGACTGAGAGAAAGAGGCAGATATATGCATATATGTGTGTGTGTATATGTATATATACATATTATATATATATATATATATATATATATATATATATATATGTATATATATAGAAGAGAGAGAGAGAGAGAGAGAGAATGGACATGCCAGGGCCTCCAGCCACTGCAAACGAACCCCAGATGCATGCACCATCTTGTGCATCTGCCTTTACATGGGTACTGGGGAATCAAACTTGGATCCTTAAGGCTTTTCAGGCAAGTGCCTTAACTGCTGAGCCATCTCTCCAGCCCCACCCCATTCCTTATTTCAAAGGCTGCCACACTGGACAAGGAGTTTATGAGGGCGTTAAACAAGTGTCCCATTTTCAGGATCAGAAGGCGAACATGATTGGAACACAGTCTTTCCTGTGAGCTTTCCCAAGCCTCTGCTATGGGGAAACTTAGACTGAACATTCACAATGCTATAGATACATCAGGCTTCTGGTCCACTCTGGAAGGTCTATCAACATATTATTTTTTTCCAAAATACTTTCCTGACTCCAGTCTATCAACATTTCTTTTGCTATATCCCTTAGCTTTCCAGAAAACTGAGAAAATTTTATAGCTCCTGACCTTAGTCAACTCCCTGTACAAACCAAATGGTTAGCATACTGTTGCTTAAAAGAAGTCTAAAGATTCAATTTGAAAATTCTAGGAATAACATTAATAGTTTCAAGCACATAGGCTCTGTAGTGTAGCTTAAATTAGGGTTAAACCCAGTTATAGTCTGGATGGCAGAGAAACATAAGTGCTTCCTTATCTGGACCCAAGAGAAAACCACAGGGTCAATGTTTTTGGAGATATTTTGATGGTTACAGGGATTAATTAATACATGAGATTTTAGAAAAGAGTTGGCATGTAGTAAACTCTCCTAAAACTTTTTTAGATATCATTATAGCTTATCCATTTATTCAACAAACACTTATTGAGCAATTTCTATGTGTTAGCATTTAAATCTTTTTTTATTTTTTTGGTTTTCCCAAGATAGGGTCTCGCTCTAGCCTAGGCTGACCAGGAATTCACTATGTAGTATCAGGCTAGCCTTGAACTCACAGTGATCCTCCTACCTCTGTGCCCGAGTCTGGGGATTAAGGGCATAGGCTACCACTCCCAGTTTAGCACCTTTAAAATAATTTTTATCAGGAATTTTAATAAATAAACATTCAGCAACCTGGTTGTATTCCCATTATCTTCTTTTGTCTCTTCTCCCACACTCCCATTCCACTGAGGACCTGAAGGCATGAACAAAGATGGCCAAAGCAGTGTTATTGGAAAACATACCTAAGATCACAGCATTTCCTCTCCTGACACGCCTCCCATGCTTGGAAATGGGCTGATCATTCCATTCTGTTTGGAGGTGTCCGACAATGTGAATCCACTGGACCATAGCTCTTCCCACAACATTTAAAATAACTTTGAATACTAGCCGGAGAGATGGTTCTGCAGTTAAGGCACTTTCCTGTGAAGCTTGAGGACCCAGGTTCGATTCTCCAGTATCCATGTAAGCCAAATGCACAGGGTGGTGCATGTGTCTGGAGTTTTCAGTGGCTGGAGGCCCTGACGTACCCATTCTTTCTCTCTGTCTTTCTCTCTCCCTCTCAAAGAAATAAATAAAACAAAGACAATTTACTTTCAAAAGAACTTTTCTAGAGCATGTTGAAAATATGCTTACCCCTTCTTTCTCCTTGATCTACTGTTGAGCCAAAGCTATAGATTTTTTTTTTGACTCAGTTGCAGTTCATAGTAGATGGATAATGATCAGAAGCATTTTTCCCTCTGGAATTTTAAACAATACTTTAAAAAACAGATTATGCCAAAAGCCATTTCTGGCTACCAAAATTCACTGGGGACAGGTCAATGTGGGATCCATGCTGGCTGACATGTTTCAGTTTAGCAAATAATTCAATGAGAATGCATGGCCTTCATTGGAACTGTGGATTCAGATCTGGGCCAATTGCCTCACATCAATAAATCTATCCATGGGAAATTTTCTTTATTTGTAGAACAACTTCAATATCCAACCCAATAAATAATACCTAGATTGAAAAGGGAAAAAATATTGTGAAATAACTCTAGGATTTTGTCATGACTGAATTTTGTTCCTTTTAAATCCATATGTTGAAGGTCTATCCCTCAATACCTCATAATCTCTATTTATAGATGGGCCTTTGAATGAAATAGTAAGATAAAGCTTTTGGATAAGTCTTAGCCCAATTCAACTATTGCCCTTGTTAAAAATGGAAAATCTGAACATACAAAGAGAATGTGAACAAACAATTCCAGACATTGCCGGGTCTCGGGGGATCCTTTCCCGCAGGGGACCGCTCGAGTCAGCCTCAGCATCAGCTACGGTTCTTTCTCTCCAACCAATGCTAAGAAATTCTGACATATATTGAATTATTTGTTTTTTGTTTTTTTTTTTTTGAGGTAGGGTTTCGCTCTAGCCCACACTGACCTAGAATTCATTCTGTAATCTCAGGCTGGCCTTGAACTCACAGTGATTCTCCTACCTCTGCCTCCCAGTGCTGGGATTAAAGGTGTGCACCACCATTTATGGCTTTTTAAAATTCTTCACTGAAAATTTCCATATATATAGACTAATATACCATGATTATAATCTTTTCCCACCACCTGCCCTCTTCCTCCTTGCAAATTCCCCCTCTACTGAATTCTTTCTTCTTTCCAACTAGTCTCTCTTCTATTTTGAAGTCATCATTTTTTTCCCTCCTATTATGCAGGTCTTATGTAGGTAGCATCAGCTATGGTGAGGTCATGAATATCATGGCCACGCTGTGTCTGGAAGACAGTATTGTAAGCACTCCTCCTCTTCCTTCAGCTCTTACATTCTTTCTCTCACCTCTTCCCCAACAGTCCCTGGGCCTTGGAGAGTTTGACAGAGATGTCTCATTCTGTGCCAATCACTCCATATTGTCACTTCTTCCCAGCACTGTGGTGAGTTTTGAGTCACTCCAGTGGTCACTACCATCTGAAAAGAGAAGCTTCTCTAACTCAAAGTGAGAGTAGCGATAATCTACAGACATAAACCTAAGTATTTAGAAGGCACTTTGGTGGGCATAATACATCCACATTTTTTAAAGAAATTTTATGGAAGGGCAGTGGCTAGCTCACAGATGGGATTGGGGAAGTGGAGAGCAGAGCATTACAGTGAAACATACCAGTGTCCAGGCCATGGCTCTAACGAGCTCGAGGATGCAGACAATCATAAATCTGAGCCAAAGATGTTTTAAGTCCTGCAGACATTTATGGTAACATGTTAGCAATGCCGGATCTTTCCTGTCCCATATCCTATCAAGTTACTCATCAAAAGTTCCACAATCAAAGTTTAAATAGAAACAGACATTAGCTCTCTTAGTCAATAACCTTCCAGATCACAGATGGAATTTCCTTTCATTAAGGAAAGTTAGCAGAAAGCCTTTAGGCAGAATGGGAGAAGTAAGTGCAGGAAAATGTTATCCAAACACCCATCAGCCAAAACCAAGAGCAAGAGCCTGATCACAAGCTCCCCACATAGACGGGGCTGTTGATGAGATAAAGGCTGTTTCATTCCAGGTTTTCCTCCACAAGTCAACATATGAGTATCTGTTCTCGCATCGCAACATATCTTTTAACTCAATATTTCCATTATTTACCATTTAAAAGTATTTCATCTGTTTATTTATTTACAAGTAGAGAATGAAGGAGAGAAAGAAAGAGAGTGAAAATGGGCATGCCAGGGCCTCTGGTTTGCAAACAAACTCCAGATGAATGCTCCACTTTGTGCATCTGTCTTCAAGTGGGTATTGGGGAATGAACCCCAGGGCGGATCAGGCTTTGCAAGCAAGCACCTTTAACTGCTGAGTCATCTCTTCAGCCCAGTATGTCCATTTGTATAAGTTTATTCAAAAGAAATTATTGCTGGGAGTGGTGGCACACACCTTAATCCCAGCACTGGGGAGGACCACTGTGAGTTCAAGGTCACCCTGAGACTATTTAGTGAATTCTAGGTGGCCTGAGTTAGAGTGAGACCCTACTCGAAAAATAAAAAATAAAATAAAAAAAAGTTTTCTAGCAAAATAAATTTTCATTATTACCATAATTTTTACAGGAATATATACCACTGTATAATAAAAGGATTAGCAGAAGACCACACTAAAGTACAACCTTAGTGGTCATTCCTGGTCACTATATAAAAGTACCAATAAACAGAAATTTCTGTCAATTTTACTAATGAAATATCACAACGCTGGCTACAGGCTAAGAAATGTAACAACAGTACAAGTTTAAAAGATTGTAGAGTAAATACAAGCACTGTGATGAAAGAAAACCCATTTACAGATCATTTCAGATTCAGTAAAACAAACATTGAGCAGTAAGAGATGAAAGACGTGCTCACTCATGCAATGCCTCAGAATTTTTACTTCACAATGATCATTCAAAAGTCTGGCTGAGGGCTGGAGAGATGGCTCAGCAGTTAAGGCACATGCATGCAAATCCTAAGGGCCTAGGTTCGATTCCGCAGTACCCACACAAGCCAGATGCACAAGGTGGTGCATGCATCTGGAGTTTGTTTGCAGTGGTTGGAGGCCATGGTGGGCCCATTCTCTCTTTCTCTCTGTGTCTGTCTGTATCTTTCTTTCTCTCTCAAATAAATCAATAAATAAAATATTTTTTTTAAAGACTGGCTGAAGGAAGTGTAATAGCAAGGACAGAAATAAATTTAGGACCATGTTGTAGCTTGCGGATGGGTAAGCCTTTTATCATGTTAACTTTTATATAAATGAATAGCTTTTATTTAAATAATTAACTAAAGACCAAAAGTGCATACTAATGACAATTCATATCTGATATTCTAAACCAGAGATGTCCAACCTGCACAGGTGAGAGAGAGTACAACGTGTACTTATTTTATGTGACATGGTACTTGAGGTTGTCATATACAAAGTTTATGTTCTGGAGCCATGCAATTGACGTCTTTAAAAAAGTTACAAAACCTGGGCTGGAGACATGGCTCAATGGTTAAGATGCTTGCCTGTAGAGACCAATGACCAGGTGACCAGGGTTCAATTTCCCAGTACTCACATAAAGCCAGATGCACAAAGTGGTCCATGCATCTGGAGTTCATTTGCAGCAGCTGGAGGTGCTGGTGTGTCCATTTTCTCAATCTCTGTCTCCCTCCTTCTCTCCCCCACCCCTTTAAATAAATTAAAATGGTGAATAGAACTGGCAAGTGACTGAGAAGAAAACATGGCAATAAAAATGACAAAATGTGCCGGGTGTGGTGGCGCACGCCTTTAATCCCAGTACTCGGGAGGCAGAGGTAGGAGGATTGCCGTGAGTTCGAGGCCACCCTGAGACTACATAGTGAATTCCAGGTCAGCCTGGGCTAGAGTGAGACCCTACCTCCAAAAACCAAAAAAAAAAAAAAAAAAAAAAAAAAAAGACAAAATGTGGAGGCAGACCCCCAAAATGGGTTCTGCTAAGACAGCAAGACAGTTTGGTGACCTTCTCATGGGGGTCAGGGTGTCACAGGTAGAACCACAGGTACCATTCTGACTTACACTGTAGAAATCCATTTGGTACATTCATTATCAGCAACAAGTGTGTCTCACTAGTTTTGGCTTCCATTTGAAAAATGAATTTGTGCTGGAGAGACACCTTCGTGGTGAAGGTGCTGGCTGACAACGTGGAAGGACATGGGTTGGGATCCTTACTACTCACGAAAAGCCAGAGGCACGAGGTGGCACATGCCCTGGAGTTAGTTTTCAGTGGCTGGAGACCCTGGTGTGCCCATTCTCTCTCAAATGAAAAAATAAATAAATGATATTTTAAAAAGAAATTTATTGGAAGGATAGTGGAAATAATGGTATTGGCAAGCAGAACTGTTGCCGCTAGAGAGGATAAATCACCAGTGTGAGCCTGTGATTATACCAGTGCCCTGCATGGGAGGAGTTTCTAAAGCACAACAGTCAGAGGTGCCTAAACTCTGATGGTCTCACTGCACTGATGGGCCAGTTATAGAGCTTGAGGAGGATGTACAAGCTAGAATTTGTAAACCAGAAGGCCAGGTGTAGGGGAAACCCAGAATGGGTAGTATAGACAGACAGGCAAGAAGAGACAGAAAAAGATAGATATGTACATAGAGTAAAGGGACAGATCTGAAAAAGAGACCTTGGAATATTTCAAATATTTTTATTTATTCATCTATTTTATTTGAGAGTGAGAGAGGAAGAGAGAGAGAAAGAGGCAGATACAGAAAGAGAGAGAACAGGTGTGCCAAGGTCTCCAGTCAGTGCAAACACTCCAGACGCATGTGCCACCTTGTACATTTGGCTTATGTGGGTACTGGGGAATTGAACCTTGGTCCTTAGGCTTTGCAGGCAAGTGCCTTAATCACCAAGCCATGTGTCATGCATCCAGCTCAGAGACCCTGGAATATTTAGCTAATGAGGGTCAGTGTGCTGGAAGTGGGAACCACCTAAGACTGGGGAAAGAGTCCTTAAAGCAGAGGAGAAGTGAGGGAGACAAGGTCTCACAACCACGATTGCTCACACAGGGAACAGTTTGAATAGCTGAGTCACGGACATCACAGAGAAACGTCGAAAGTGCTGACTTAGTATGCGGGGTTGACTTGCTTTTTCTTTTTGAGGTAGGGTCTCACTCTATTCCAGGCTGTCCTGGAATTCACTATGTACTCTCAGGGTGGCCTCAAACTCACAGCGATCCTCCTACTTCTGTCTCTCGAGTGCTGGGATTAAAGTTGTGCAATACCACTCCTGGCTAATTTAACCTTATATTAAAGCCACTCTGAACCTGTCATACCAAAGGCTAAAGTTTCCAAAACTTGAAATAATACAATCAATTCCAAAAGATCCAAAAAACTTCAAGAGATCTATTGGGCCCAAATCCAATACTGTTTAAAGGAACAAAGTGGATGATGAAAGTTCACAGCATCTTCTGAGTGATGCAAAAGATAGGCGAATGCGACCATTGATCAGGTGATTCAAGCATGAGCTATAATGAAACTATCAAGGCAGGGTGTTAAAGCAGCTGTTCTAAAGATGTTCCAGGGCTGAAGATATTGCTGAACGGTTAGGGAGCTTGCCTGCAAAGCCTAATGACTGGAGACAATTCCCAAGTACCCATGTAAAGCCGTATGTACAGAGTGGCACATGCATCTGAGTTTATTTGTACTGGCAGGATGCCCTGGCATGCCCATTCTGTGTGTGTGTGTGTGTGTGTGTGTGTGTGTGTGTGTATGTGCATGTGTGTGTGAGTGAGAAAGTAAATGGGAATTAAAATGCTGACATCAACAAGAGAGAAAAAAAAATAGCAGAATACATAGAAAAGGGCAGATGACACAGAATAAAACTGACAAGAATGACAATTTCTTATCAAATACAGTGAAAGCCAAATAACCATGGGAAAGTGCCTTTGTATAGTAGGAGGATTTGTAAAACACAACAGTCTTTGTCATAAGATGAAAATACACACATACACACACATTTTGTGTTTGAACATTGTGATGGTTAATATTGACAGTCAACTTGACAGGATCTAGAATCACCTAGGAGACAAATCTCTCAGCTGACAGTGAGGAATTTTCTAGGTTGGGTTGAGTAAAAAGAAAAAATTCACCCTAAATATGGGTATCATCTACTTCAGGCTGGATTCCCGGACTGGCTAAAGAGCACAAGACAAGCTACTATTCACCATTTGTCTCTTTCAGCCATCTGCCAGGGGATGTGCTGTGACCATCTGTCTCAAACTCCTGTCACCTCGCCTTCTCCACTAAATCAGACTGCCAACAGGCCTGCCATGGCTCAGGGAACATTGCAGAAGAGGAGGTGGAGAGATTGTAAGAGCCACAGAGTGGGTAGGAGTACCCTGAGGGAGGGCCTCCCACCACCACACAGGGACTGACTGAAGCCTTCATGGCCCCACAGTGAATACCATGACCCCTCTGAGGAGGGGCCCCAGGGCAATGGAAGCAGGAGCAAGGGGATGAAAAAGGTAACCTGTTAGAATTCGTAAAATTTTTGAAAAATATCTTTAAGTGGTGCACCACAATAAACTTTTTCTTAATTTGCCTGTGTTATGCATTTTGTCACAGACGTAAGAAATGTAACTGATAAAAGATAAAGTTGTTCTCAGGCCGCATGTGTTAAAGGACATGACCAGGTGACTATTGTCATGAAGAAAACTCAAGAAAGTTTAAGAAGGTTTCTATGACATTCAAATTTGGACTTCCACACAGAGAGGAAGAATAAAGCAAAAATTTAAATGAAAGGAAAAGCATTTCCTTATTTTTAATTCTTTCAAATATATTTGGCTATTTGTAGGAAAAAATGATAAAACATTTACAGATTTATACAACTTATAGATTTACGGAATTTGTTGAAGTAAAATAGGCAAAAGCTAAAGGTAGTAATGTTAAAAACTTTATATATTTGAATATGCTAGAATTATAGTATACAATTTAGACTATCATAGTGAAAATACAGGTGAGCCCTATAAATATTGATAAAAAATTAAACAAGTTGTGTCACTTACTAAAACAGGAGTGTAGATAAGTGGAATAATAAAATACTGTACAAAAAAGAGGAAATAGAAATAACAAAGAAATATGTAAGATTGGAACTTAACAAGATGGATAATTCCACTCACTATTGTTAGGTATTCCAACTGAAATTCACAAGGACCAGCGACATAGCCCAGTGATAGAGCACTCACCTAACTAACATGTGCAAAGCCCAAGATTCAATCTCCAGTAAGGCAAATATATATATATATATGATTAAAAAATCAAGTGATACATGATCTACCTATACATGTATCATTTATATGTGTGTGTATATATAATGTGAAAGTAAAATAATAGAAAGATTAGTCCATGAAGATATAAATTAAAAGAAAAATGGAGTGAGGACCAGAGAGATGGCTCAGTGGTTAAGGCGATTGCCTGCAAAGCCTAATGATCTAGGTTCAATTCCCCAGTACCTGCATAAAGCCATATGCACAAAGTGCTGCATACACCTGGAGTTTGTTTGCAATGGCTGGAGGTCCTGGCAGCCCATTATACCCCACCCCCTGCATGCAAATAGAAAATACATATAAAAATGGAGTGAGTATCTCTACTAATATTAGCAAAAGGACATCAGAAAAAGGATATTACCAAGGTTAAAAAAATATGGTTGGAGGATAATAATACAGCAATAGGTAAATAAACCTGCACCTTAAAACAGAATTTCAAGACATTAAAAGAAAAAAAATAACGAATAAGGCTGAAGGATAGAGACATCCTCAAATATAGTTGAAGTTTTTAGCACCCCTATCTCAGGAACCAAATAGAAGTTATAGGAAGAAATTCATGAATAATGTCAATAAATTGAAACTACTATCAACAAATACTCCCATTGCCCTGCACAGAACCCCAACAACAAATGGAAAACAGTCCAGACAGACATACACAGGTCAGCTTATACAGGTTGATTAACTTAAAAGGTCTGAGATAAGCCGGGCGTGGTGGCGCACGCCTTTAATCCCAGCACTCGGGAGGCAGAGGTAGGAGGATTGCCATGAGTTCGAGGCCACCCTGAGATGACAGAGTTAATTCCAGGTCAGCCTGGACCAGAGTGAGACCCTATCTCGAAAAACCAAAAAAAAAAAAAAAAAAAAAAAAAAACGGTCTGAGATAGTGGAATATGTTCTGTGACCAAAATGGAAATAGAGTAGAAATCAATATTAAGAAAAAAAAAAGATTTTTGGAAATTTGTTGTCTTTTGAAAACACCAACTGCAGGTTAAAACAATTGGTGGAGGGGCTAGAGATTTGGCTCAGCGATGAAAGGTGCTTGTCTGCAAAGCCTGATGGCCCAAGTTCAATTCCCCAGTACCCATAGAAAGCCAGATTTTCAAAGTGGCACATACATCCAGAGTTCATTGCAATGAAAGGAGGCCCTGGCATGCCCATCCCTTCCCCACCTCTCTCAAATAAATAAATACAATATTTTTTTAAAAGTTGGTGGAAAAAACAATATAAAGAAAATTCCTATCAAGGACTGGAGAGATGACTCAGAAATTAAAGTGTGCTCCCTGTGCAAGCATGAGAGCTTGACGGGGTGCCTGAGAAGGCGCAAGTTCAAATCTCTAGATCTTAGCTAAACAAGCTGGGCATAGCCAGGCGCCCTTGTAATCCTAGCCCTGCAGGGGAGTAGACACTTGAGAATCTTTGGAGTCCAGTACGCTCCAGAATCAGTACAAAGAGACTCTTGTTCAAAAACAGGCCAGTCTAAAGAGCGATGGAAGCCAGGCATGGTGGTGCACGCCTTTAATCCCAGCACTCTGGAGGCAGAGGTAGGAGAATCTCTGAGTTCAAGGTCACCCTGAGCCTACATAGTGAATTCCAAGTTAGCCTGGGAGGACAGAGTGAGACCCTACCTCTAAAAAACAAGCAAACAAAAAAGAGCCATAGAGCAAGCCACCCAATGTTCCACTCTCTCAGGCCACCTCTTGTGAGACACACCTGCCACACGTGAACATATGGGGTCTCCTAAGGGTACATACACATGCACAGACCACACACACGCGCGCGCACACACACACACACACACACACACACACACACACACGGCAAAATAACTAAATGAATGAAAATAAAGAGAAATTATTAAAATCACAGCAAATCAAAATGTTTAAGTGTTCAGCAAAAAAGATAACATTAAAAAACTATGTGAGAAAAAAAATTATCTGAATTAGTCATCTAAAGTTCTAACTGAAGAATCTTTACTTAATCTTTACTAAATGAGAATGTAGAATAACAAAGGGAAAATGAGACCTGACGTGGTGGAGCACACCTTTAATCCCAGTGCTTGGGAGGCTGCAGTTGAAAGATCTCTGAGTTCAAGGTCACCCTGAGACTACAAAGTGAATTCCAGGTCAGCCTGGGCTACAGAAAGACTACCTCAGGAAAAAAAATAATAATAAGTGGGGAAATGAAAGGAAAGATCTTACTTGTTTCAGATATTACTGATATTCAATGGTTTATAAAATGTGCAAACTAAGTTATAAAATAAAATATCTTTTAAAAATATTTTATTCATTTGAAAGAAGAAGAGAGTGAAAGAGGCAGATAGAGAGAGAGAATGGGCATGCCAGGGTCTCCAACCACTGCAAACAAACTCCATATGCATGCACTACCTTGTACATCTGGCTTTTTGGGCACCAGGTATTGAACTTGGGTCCTTAGACTTTGCAGGCAAGTGCTTTAACGGTTAAGCCATATCCTCAGCCCAAAATAAAATATCTTAAATGGTGATTTTTAAATAAACACTTAATGAAGAAATGCCAATTTGATATAATTTTGTGTAGAAAAAAACAAAAATGTGAAAGCATATTAAGTTTTTTATTACAAAGTTTGATATTGCAAAAAGAACTGTAGACAACATCCCTCAGAAGCACAGACAAAATATTAGGTATTGAATATATCAACTCACAAAAGAATAAAGAGAATATATCAAATATTGTTTATTTTTTGATCCAAAAAATGTTTTAACTGGGCTGGAGAGATAGCTCAGAGTTTAAGGCACTTGCCTGCAAACCCTAATGACCAGTGTTCAATTCCCCAGTACCCATATAAAGCCATCATGCACAAAATGGTATATGCATCTGAGTTTGTTTGTAGCAGCTGGAGTCCCTGGCACATCCATTCCCTCTCTCTCTCTCTCTCCCCCGCAAATAAATAAATAAAAATATTTTTAAAAAAGTTTTCACTAGGAACATTAATCAATACTATTCATAAAGTTAATACATTAAAGAAAATATTGTATGAAATGTTAATAAATGAGAAAAAAGAATTGTTCAAAATTCCTGATGCAAATTCTCACTAACTAAACCAAAATTTGATTCTCCAGTCCCCACATAAAGCCAGATGTACATCTCAAATTTGTTTGCAGTGGCTAGAGGCTCTGGTGTATCCATTCTCTTTCCTTTTATTTGCCTCTTTCTCTCTCTCATAAATAAATATCTTCAAAAAACTAATGCTTTGGGGCTAGAGAAATGGCTTAGCAGTTAAGCACTTGCCTGTGAAGTCTAAGGACCCCAGTTCAAGTCTCAATTCCCCAGGACCCATGTAAGCCAGATGCACAAGGTGGCGCATGCATCTGGAGTTCATTTGCAGTAGCTGGAGGCCCTGGTGCACCCATTCTCTGTCTGTCTCTCTCTGCCTCTTTCTCTCTCTATCTGTTGTCTCAAATAAATAAATAAAAATAAACAATTTTTTTAAAAAAACTAACGTTTTCACATTTGTTTTACAGTATCTTTTGTGAGTCTAACCTTAAAAAGAAAATTATACTCACAAATAGTTGGCAGTGGTTTTCTTTTCATAATTTCATTTGTCTGTAGTCAACTGTGGTCTGAATTATCTTGTAGAACATTCTAGAAATTAGAAATTACCAGTGTTAACTGTCACAGCATTCTGAAGGTGTAATGAAATTCTGCATTGTCCTACCCCCTCATGTCCAGGCTAGGATTCAGACTTGTCCAGCATGTTCCTGCCATATGTACTACTTGCTCTATAGTCACACAGTAGCTCACTAGATTACCAGACTACCAAACCATTTCAGTGCTGTGCTCAAGTAACTTAAGAATGCTACTAAGCACACCAAATACAAGTTATAAATGCTTTCTTTAAGAGGATAAAAGTAACAAATATGGTTTGAATGTGAAATGTCCCCCAGAGGTTCATGTGCTTGGACACTTGGTCCCCAGCTAGTGGACTGCTTTGAAGGGTATGGAAGGCTGGAGAGATAGCTCAGTGGTTAAGGGAGCTGGTTTGCAAAGCCTTGACAGCCTGGTTCGATTCCCCAGCACCCACATAAAGCCAAGTGAACAAAGCGGTGCGTGTATCTAGAGCTCGTTTGCAGTGGCAGGAGACTGTCTTTCTGTCAGCCTCTTCTCTGACTCTCTATCTCTCCCAAATAAATAAATATTATTTTTTCTTTGCTGGGTGTGGTGGCTTACTTTTCTAATCCCAGCAGTTGGGAGGCCGAGGTAGGAGGATCACTGAGTTTGAGGCCAGCCTGAGACTACATAGTGAATTCAAGCTCGGCCTGGACTCAAGCAAACCCTACCTCGGGAAACCAACACCCGCCCCCCATGTATATATATCTAACTACGGGAGCTCTTTGGGAGGTGGGGTGATAGCTGCAGAAAGAGGGTCACGGAAGACGGTCGTGTGTTGGGGGCGGTGTTAAGGTCTGTCTCTGCTTCCCTGTTGCTGCTTCCCGGCTCTTTGAGACGAGAGCCCAGGCCTGTCCCACACTGCTGCTGTCAGGGAGCCGCCCACCTCTGCGTCTGTCCCTCATGACAGGCTCACGGGCTCACGTTGTGAGTGAAAACAATCTTCTTTCCTGAAGTGGCTTCTTGTCAGGCATGTGGTCACACCACGGAGAAAAGTGAATAATGCCACAGGAGAAGCACGGTAAGAGGGAATCTCCGATCAGAGAAACAAGGAAGCAGGGAAAATAAATTCATGCCAGATCGATGCCATACCTCAAACTGTAGCAATTACATGCGTAGTGAGAGATACAGACTGAGCCTGTCACCTCACATCACTGAACGGCGTAGTTATGGATGCATATCATTCCTAAATAGGGAGACCACAGAACAATGATATATTGAAAGGGCATATTCACAAAACCTTCGCTGCAACATACTGTCATAACTGATTTACTTTATTCTTAGTTATTGCTAATCTCTTACTGTGTCTTATCAATGAATTAAACCACATCGTAGCCAGGTGTGGTAGCGCACACCTTTAATCCCAGCACTCGGGAGGCAGAGGTAGGAGGATTGCTGTGAGCTCGAGGCCAGCCTGAGAATACAGACTGAATTCCAGATCAGCCTGGGCTAAAATGGGACCCTACCTCCAATAGGGAGGGTGCTAGAAAAATGGCTTAACAGTTAAGGCACTTGCCTGCGAAGCCCAAGGACCCAGGTTGTATTTCCCAGTACTCACGTAAGCCAGATGCAAAGTGGTACATGCGTCTAGAGTTTGTTTGCAGTGGCTAAAGGCCCTGGTGCACCCATTCTCCCTCTCTCTATCTGCCTTTCTCTCTCTCTCAAATATGAAAGGTCAGATTCAGGAGAACTTGAGTATTACTAATTCAATATGCTTGGGAACAGGAATGTTTCACATGTTGAGGTTTTGATAATTATTTTTATAAACTTTGTCAATTGGGCATATGAATCTAAAACCTGAAATGCTGTAAAACATTTTAAACAATTTATTTATTTACTTATTTGCAAATAGGGAGAGAAAGAGAAAATGAGAATGGGCACACCAGGTCCTAGCGCCACTGCTATTGAAATCCAGACACATGTGCTGATTTGTGCGCCTGGCTTTACATGGGTACTAGGGAATCAAACCCGGGCCTTCAGGCTTTGCAAGCAAGTTCTTTAACTGCTGAGCCATCTCTCTAGCCCCTGTAATTTTTTGAGAAATGACACAATATTCAGGTTAGGTGAGTTCAGTTGTACCCACATGTTCAAGTATGCACCAGAATGCAACCCTATAGATCAGTGAACACTCCTATACATACCTTGTAGGTAGTCAAAGATGCGTGTGTGTGTGTGTGTGTTTAAACAAATTGGATTAGAACCCTCTGGTTGACTGTTGAAGGGATCAAGTTGGAAAAAACAAAGTAAATTTTTTTATTATAATCCATGAACTGAGATGTGTTCATAACTAAAATATGCAACTGACATCCATAGAAACACCATGTCTTCACCTGAAGGAAAATAACAAAAGTGAAATGTCAAATTGAGTGAGCCAAAACAATCTGCAAGAATACAAGCCGTCCATTCCCTGAGAAAGCCCACGGTTGGATCCACTGTCCATGAGAGGTAAAAATGACACTCTCAGCTGCAGTGGAACGCAGGAGGTGAGGGCGCCAGGTGGTGCCACATCTCTACATCGGTCAGAAAGCAAAGTTGAGAAAATTCACAACTACGGCCTAATTTCTCATTACTAGAGAGAGACTTCTACTTGAGATGTGCCTGGAAGGTGAGAGGCAGACATAGGAGTGAAAACAGTAGGGAAGGATTGGATTCAAGCTGTTTCAGCAAGTGGAAGGGCTCACGAAGCAGGGAAGGTAGGTGCGCACAGGTAACTAATGAAAACCCTGACTACGCTCATGATGAAGCTGATTTGAGATGGAATTCTTCTTTTGACCCGAGCCACTCTGAGGAGCGTGGGCACATGGTCCATGGCAGAAGCGCTCAGGCCAAAGGAAATTACTTCAATAACCTTTCAAGGGGAGGAGTCCCTAACTGTTCAGGGGTTAATGTGACTCAGGCTACTAGTGTCAGAGGCTGAGAGAAGAGATAGGAGAGGTCACATAGTCATTAGCCCAAATATGAGCTGGTTCTGCTGTGCAGCTTGCTGTAGCTGGGGACAGAAGGAACTGTAGCCAGTGTGGCTCCTTTGTCTTCCTAAGACTAATATCTGTCTTGTTAGAGGAGCAGTGTGCATTCTGACAGCAATCAGAGTTGCATATATACCTGCATATTGCTTTACTATGCTGAAGTATTAAAATGAGACAAAACATACAACTAAATATTTACATTTGAGCAGCGAGATACTAGCAATTAATATTTTACCTTTGTGCTGGGGAAACGGCTCCATTGTTGAAATTGTTAAAGGTGCTTGAAAAGCCTGCTGGGGAAATAGTGCAAGTGTGTGGTGTTCATTCGCAGCAGCAAGGGGCCCTGGTGTACACACACATGCACACACACATGCACACACACGTGCACACACGCACACACACACACACACAAGAGGCTCTGAACTAC
The DNA here is from genome assembly GCA_036346955.1 of Dipus sagitta. NCBI lineage: Eukaryota > Metazoa > Chordata > Mammalia > Rodentia > Dipodidae > Dipus > Dipus sagitta. The sequence continues at coordinate 54,258,250 of CM070784.1, forward strand.
ACGCACGTGCACGCGCGCGCGCACACACACACAAATAAATAAATATATCTTTAAAATTTTATCATTATCTTTTTTTCTGAAATCAAAATGTATGAATTTTCCTGTGAGACCAAAGCATGGTTTTGTAGTCTTGAGACACTACTAATTTATAAGCTGAAACAAATGATTTGGCTGAGTCTTAGAGGCAGCAATAATCAGCGGAAGAATTTCATGGGAAGAGTCTCATAGTATCATTCCGACTTATTCCCTAAAGATTTTAGAAAAAAAAAAAGTAAAAATCCTGGAGCCTTGAGTGCAGAATCTACATTTATATAAAACATGATACCAATGGTATTTTTATGTGTGGTTTGACCTCAATGGAACAACAGTTTGCATTGTCTTTGTGAGGTTTCCTAACTCATTTTGAGTTGAGCTTTTATATTTTGTATCCAACTCATGCAATTGATGTCAGGATGTTTTCCAAAGTGAAGAGGAGTGTTCCGGAGCCCAGAGGAAATGAGGGATTTTCTGTGAGTGATATTGCAAAGCACTAAACAGAGCTAGGATCAAAATTCACCCGCGCCAGATGTGAGGTTTTGCATCCGGCTGAAAGTAGTCCATCTGACCTCCGTGATGCTCCGGACACACATCCTTTATCCTTCAGAGATGACTACATCTGCATCCTTCCTCCTTCAGAGACTACATCTGCATCTGTTTCCTATACAACCCCACGGAGGAAGATTCCTAAGCAGATGCAGTATGCGATGAACGTGAGAAAAAGAAAGATCTGGGGATACAGTACCACCGTCAATCAAGTTAAAACGAGTATCCTGTTTCTAATCTGCCAGACCCAGAATGTTCCAAACCCATTGGATAAGTCTGACGGTAACTAGCTGGAAGATATCCAAGACTGTGTTTTAAATACACTTGAAACAGCATAGGTTCAAATAAAGTTTAAACTGTGTCAAGGCATTTAAGTCTTCCCCGAGCCAGGTAGGCTCTAGCTTTCCATGCAGGCATCAGCTAGATGTTATACTTCAGTGTTAAAGTCATGTGAATTACAGCGATTTTTGGTACATTGTTTCCAGTCACTGGATAGTTAAATGAGCTCCCCCATAACTTCTGCAATATAGTTTGCATTTCCACTATTATTGCTTTTTAATTTTGTTTATTTATTTGCAAGCACAGAGAGTAAGAGAGGAGAGAGAGAGAGAGAGAGAGAGAGAGAGAGAATGGGGGCACCTGGCTTCTTGCAAAAGAACTACAGATATATCTGTCACTTTGTGCATCTGACTCATCATGGGTACTGGAGAATTGAGCTAAGGCAGGTAGGTTTTTCAAGCAAGCACCATTAACCCGGAGCCATCATCCCAGCCCTATTCTCTCTCTCTCTCTCTCTCTCTCTCTCTCTCTCTCTAGTCCTCAACTTTAATTAAATGTTAAAAGTCAGATGTTCTCTGGGGAAAAATAAATTTATCTTCCTGTCTACTATGTCTCATTGAAACACTGGAGGAGATGGTCTGTGCTCTCAGATTTAATATGACTATTGAAAAATCCACCAGTGTCCCTGTGTCCTGAAGACATTTATCCAGCTTTCTGCTCCATGTCTCAAACATGGTGTCATGTGAAAATTAGATGACAGTGTAATGGAATAGTTTATTGCCCACTTTTATGTGACACTTTTCTAAGTGAAGGAGGCAAAATTTATTATTTATTTTTTGAATAATTTATTTAATTATTTCAGAGAGATGGCTTAGTGGTTAAGGCATTTGCCTGCGAAGCCAAAGGACCCCAAGACCCATGTAAGCCAGATGCACAAGAGGCACATGCATCTGGAGTTCATTTGCAGTGTCTAAAGACCCTGGCATGCCCATTCTCTGTCATCTCTCTTCTATCTCTCTCTGTGTGTTTGCAAATAAATAAATTAGAATAAAATAATTTTTTTAAAAAACTCACAATATTTTTTTTAAAAAAAAGAACTCCAGATGCACATGCTACTTTGTACACCTGGCATTATGTGGGTACAGAGGAATTGAGCAGGGCTAGCAGACTTTTTACAAGCAAGCATCTTTAACCACTGAGTGATCTCCCTGGCCCATCTATTTTATGATTATCCCTGAACTATAGATTTGTACTGGGGCTTTCCAAGATCCTGAGGTGCCCCCCACACTGTGTTAAAGCCGCAGCCTGCACTACCAGGTAGGTGTCAGGCATGACTAGTCAGGTATCAATATTTTCTCCAGCAAGCCAGTTTATTACCTCATTTTTTCCCCTGTCAACACATTTCACCATAATTCTCCTAAGATTTGATAACATAGAGTCCATCTTCTGAAGCTGTGAGTATCACCACAGCACATAACTGAATATTGGAAGTCCTGAAAAATGTGACAACAGTAAAAGGTTTCTGAACACGTGCACACACACACACACACACACACACACACACGGCAATTCAAAATGAAATACATAACGGATCCGGGTGTTTGGGAGGTGAGTGCCTGTGTTGCATGAGGGTCGTGCTGCAGCTGCAGCCTTAGTCCTGACTATGCATGCCTTGGTTCTGCACATGCCTGGTGCCAACAAATACTGCCAGAAACACCCCGTTCAGATCCGGGACCATTTTATGTTGGGAATTGCTCTGTTTTTACTCTACCTGTGATGTTTCCTTATCTTACAGAAACGAAAATAGTTTAACTACAGGAAACAAAGATTTTAAATATTTCTTAACATAATTCTTCAACCTGTGAGTACCAAATTAGTATATGTTTGGATTGTATTATGTTAGAATTTCTTTAAAATGTTGTTACAGGGGCTGGCGAGATAGTTCAAAAGTTGAACCTGGGCTGGAGAGATGGCTTAGTGGTTTAAGCGCTTGCCTGTGAGGCCTAAGGACCCCAGTTTGAGGCTCGATTCCCCAAAACCCACGTAAGCCAGATGCACAAGGGGGCACACGTGTCTGGAGTTCATTTGCAGTGGCTGGAGGCCCTTGCATGCCCGTTCTCTCTCTCTCTCTCTGCCTCTTTCTCTCTCTGTTGCACTCAAACAAATAAATGAAAATTAAAAAAAAATAAAAACAATGAACCTACTTGTTTGCAAGCCTGCTGGAACAAATTCAATTCCCCAGCACCCACATAAATCTGTCTAAGTGGCACATGCATCTACAATGCTGTGGTTGTTTGAATGTGTGTCCCCCATAGACTCTTGTGTCTTATTAAAGCTTGTAACTTGGGTCTCCAGCTGCCTGGCTAGAGGAGATTTCACTAGGGTAGGGGGGGACAAATTTTGGGGTTCAGACCTAAGGTGTGTTTGGGGCTGGATCATCATTCAAGCCCAAAGGTGTGGAAAGCAGTGTGAGCTCTGGTGGGGTCCCTCCTGCTTGCTGCTTTTGGGGGTTTGCTGGCTGGTGGTGGGTTCTCTCTCTGCCTGGACATGTGAATGGGAGATAGCTTCTCCCACCACTGATGGAACTTCCTGTGTCTGGTTTGGATGTTCATTCCAGCAATGTGGGACTGACTACCACAAATCTGAAGGTGTCTGTGCCCATCAGATGCAGCACCAAGAGAAGCCCGGCTCCTGGACCAGCTAGCCTGGTGCCCTTGCAGCAGCAAAAGTAACAAGGATGGCCCGGTCTTAAGCAAGGACCAAAACCCTGAGGCTGTTCTCAGACTTCTACTGGTGCACGGTGGCATGTACACATGCATAACACACGCACCTCATCATCACATCATCATCGTCATACCCAGCCACACATACATGCATGCAACACACACATAATTAAAAAAAATGGTGTCAGAGTTGCTGGCTTGATTTTCCTAGAAGTATAATTAAATGTGTATTCTTTGGGGAATTAGAACAGAATAAACTACAGTTTCTGAAGTGGTCCTTATCATAGTCCTGTCATGCTATGCTTTGTATCTACACAAACAGTATTAACAGCGTTGCTTATATAAAATAGAAATACAGATCAAGGGCTGGAGAGGTGGCTCGGTCATTAAGGTACTTTCCTCAGAGCCTAATAACCTGAGTTTGATTCCCAGGTGCCCACGTAGAGCCAAATGCACAGGTCTATTTGCAACAGCTGGAGACCCTGGCTGCACCCATTCTCTCTGTCTGTCTCTCTTCTTTCTTTCCCTGATTTCAAATAAATAAACAATAGAAATTTAAAAAAAAAGAAATATGGCTCAAACTCCAGACATGTGCACCACTTGGTACATCTGGCTTGAATGGGGCCATTAAATGCAGAATGAGAAGGTTTTACAAAGCAAGCGACTTTAACCACTGAGAAATCTCCCAAGTCCTGAACAGTATGTTCTTGAATGATCCATGAGCCGTTGAAGAAATCAGGAGAGAGAATTTAAAACTTCTTAGAATCCAAGGACAATGAAAGTATGACAGCAGAACCTAGTGATTCAGCTAAGGCAGTTCTAAGAGAAAAGTCTATAGCTATGTGTGCTCACATTATAAAAATCGGAGGTATCACAAATAACTGACTGCTGAAATTCAAGGTCTTAAAAACTAAGAGCAAGCAAAATGCTAAAGCAAAAAAGGAGGCAAGAAATAATAAACTCAAGCTGAAATTAATGAAATGGCAACTAAAAGGGTAACACAGAGAAGTGATCAGAAAAGGAAAAAAAAATTTTTTTGCTTTTATTATTTGTTTTTGTTTTTGCTTTTTCAAGGTAAGGTCCCACTCTAGTCCAGGCTGACCTGGAATTCATTCTGTAGACCCAGGCTGGCCTTGAATTTATAGTAATCCTCCTACCTCTGCCTCCCAAGTTCTGGGATTAAAAGTATGTGCCACTGCACCTACTAAGAAATTTTTTTAAAAAACAAACAAGATTAACAAACCTTTGGTGAAACTGGGGGAAAAGAGACAAGATTCAAATTAATAAAATTAAAGATAAAAAAGTGAGTCACAAGAAATTCCAATGAAATACAGAGAATCACTAGAGAGTGCTTCAAAATTTTATATTTCAAGACAATAGAAAATGTAGAACAGCCAGGCGTGGTGGCGCACGCCTTTAATCCCAGTACTCAGGAGGCAGAGGTAGGAGGATCGCTGTGAGTTCGAGGCCACCCTGAGAATACAGAGTGAATTCCAGGTCAGCCTGAGCTACAGTGAGATCCTCCCTACCTTGGAAAGCCAAAAAAAGAAAAAAAAAAAAAAAGAAAAATGTAGAAGAAAAAAATAAAATTCCTAGACATATAAAACCTTTCCAAAATTAAATGAGGAAAATATAAACAATGTAACAACGTAAGCATGTTCATCACATACGATGACACTGAAGCATTAAAAACATTCCCCAACACAGGAAAGCTCAATGGTGGATGCGGTCCACTACCAATTCTTCCAAACCATTGCTCCTCAAACTGTTCCAAAAATGAAAAGGGAAGGGACACTAACCAAATCCATTCTACAAAGCCAGGATTACAGTGGCACCAACACCAGAATGGACCACATCAGAAAAATAAAACTGTGAAAAAAAACTGGGGGCTGGAGATATGGCTTAGCAATTAAGGTGCTTTCCTGAAAAGGCCAAGGACCCACCTTCAATTCCCCAGTACACATGTAAAGCCAGATGCACAAGGGGGTGCATATGTCTGGAGTTCATTTGCAGTGGCTGGAGGTCCTGTAGTACCCACTCTCTCTTTCTCATTCTCTCTGTGTGTCTAATAAATAAATAAAATATAAATAAGTTCTGATGAACATTGATGCAAAATATTCCAGAAAACATGAAGAAGATCTAACACAGTGATCAAGTTGACTTCATCCAGGGATGCAAGTTTGATTTTACATAAAATAATTAATAAATGCTAACAGGTAATGAATCTTAAGAACAAAAATCATGATCACTTCAAAAAATGTAGACAAAGGCATTTAACAAAGCTCAACATCCATTCACAATAAAAGTCCTGAAGAAACCAGGAATAGAAGGAACATATCTCCAATATAATAAAAAACCATACAAAACAAGCTTATAGCCAACATTACACTAAATAGGGGAAAAAAAGAAAGAATTTCCTCTAACATCTTGAAGGATGCACACTTATTAAGTAGAGTGCTTGAAGTCTTGGTCAGAGCAATAGGACAAGAGAAAGAAATAAACATGATAGAAGGAGGAAAGGAAAAGTCACGTCATACCATGCCACACTACACCATAGCATATCATTCTATACTACTGTGTATTATAACATGCCATACTACACCTTACTATACCATGCCATTGCACACTATGCAATGCTACCCTATACTACACTGTACTATCATGTTCTACACCACACTATACTGTGGCACACCATACCATACCATACTATACTTGCTATACTATGCTATACTATTACACACCACATTATACAATACTATTATATACTATATCGTTACATACCATATGATATCAGACTATGCTGTGCTTTGCTATGGTGCACTATACCATGGTATTGTATAGTATACTATAGCATACCATACTGTGCCATTATATGTTGTGCTATTACATACTATGTTGTACTGCACTGTACTATGCCATGATATGATATTATATACTATCTTTTGCTATACTGTACTATACTGTTGTATACTGTGCTATGTTATACTATACTATACTATACAGAAAACTAGCATTTAGTATGTTTCCTAGGATATAGACTGTCACCCTGCAGAGGTCTTCTCAAGTTAAGCTATAGCATTGGTATTTTGTGTCTGAATTTGCTCCTTTGGGATAATGAGGGGAAGAGAGAGGGCTTATGTCTTGTGGGGAACATGCCTTGCTTCTCATGCCTCATGAGGAAAGGATAAAGCCCTCACCACTGTGACAATAAAAGTTGTCTCCATACAATGCCATGAGTAATCTCATATAAAAAATGGACAGATTTTTTTTGTAGAAATCTGTATTTTCATTTTTAAAGATGATTTGGCAAAAGATATGATTCTCTGGCTTTGTTAGTCAAGATGGGTGAAAAAATATATCCAAGTTGATTCTTGGTTTTAATTTTAACTGAGTTGTGTCTTTTTTATAAAGGAAACATATTTCAATGTTTCATCCAAGACAGCTCAGATTTAAGGCAGTCATTTAAAGTGCCTTCATCATACCAGGCCACAGAACAGAATTAGGAAGCATTACAATGTTTCTACCCAAACAAACACCCTAATGTCCTATGAGCACAGTAATTCTGAGCATCCTGGCACAGGAGCCAGGCTGAGGTCAAACCACATAGCATATGCATGGATTGTGTCATCCCAAGGACAGTCCCAGTGACCGGAATGAAAAGAGCCTTGGCCAAGAGTGTCCCAACTGTCCATCTTGTTCCTGGCACTGAGCTTGGTTTTTAAATGCCAAAACTCATGGAGGGTGGACTCTTTTAGTTTGGAATCCATCTGCCCCTCTTTGCTATCTCCATTTTTTTATTATAAGGACAGATTTATATTCTAGCAATATCTGTTTTCATTCCAACATTAGACTAAGCAATCTGGTGTGAAGATAAGGTCACTCTAGACTGCTGCTAGTAGCAGCTTTCACTTATGGCAGAACAAAACTAAATAAGACAGAGCACAGATTTTGCAACATAAACGTGGAAAAGCTCCACTTAAATGCTTAAAGTTCTTGAGAGTGGTCACATTCATTACTGCTTCCTCAAAACAAAATTCATGACAAACAGTAGGAAGCCTTTATGGCTAAATTTCCTCAGACATGAAGACATTATTGGACATAGCATTCCATCCTTAATGTCAAGACATCACAGGACATAGAATCCATCCTTGGCTTTGATATTTCTCCTAATTTAATATCTTTTTCATTGGCTGCTATTAGTGTGTACTTGGAGCTTCTTATCTCTTGAGTCAATCAAGCTCTAGTCACAGCAGAAAGTAAACTCTTAATACCCAAACTCTATCAATGCCTGATTCTTGTCAATAAATGTTTCAGACACTTAATCCTGAAGAGCCACTTCAAGGGTTATCTCCCGCATGCAGAAAGTTGCAGCTGGGATAAGAGACTTAAACCCTTAGTGCTAAAGTAGCCTTGAGGGATGACTGTGCTGTAATGTGATTTGCTGTACGTGGAGTGGAGGGAAGTCTTCTCCCATGCTGTCTCCCTGTGACATGAGGACTTGAAATGTTATCCAATGTGGAGTGGAGATTTTTCATAGAAAGTGAAAATATGTGGAAGGGATTGAGTCAGTAAACGTAATGTTATCAACGTTAGAAAAATACACCATGTATGTCCTCTTTCTTTGATATATCAGTATCCTGGAGCTTCAGTTTGTGCCACCCTACAAGATTTCTAGGGAATTCCATGACCAAATCTGTTTGATAAGATCACAGACCTTATAGTCTCTTATCTCTCTTACTATAAATATATTCTCTAGGATCCTCTGGAGATCCTATCTCAAACCTATTTGTGAAAAAAAATTAACCCAACAATTACATTTTTTTGGACTGTATCATTGATTTCCTTGCTGCGTGGTTTCTCTCACAGTATAAATATACTATTTTCTAGCATATATTAAAATAAGTTAAATTCTTTAACAATGTTTCTTATCTATTTGTCATACAGCAATCACAATTCTCCTATGCTTTTTATAGCAAAGCTTCAGGAAAGTATTCCCTACAGTCATTTTCTTCAATTTCTTTCTTTCAATGCTTTCCAAAGATAAGACTTTGTCCCTAATACCTTATTGCAGCTGCTATTGTAAGGATTACCAATGACCTTCAAACTTCAATACATGGTGCTCATTTTCCTTGAGTTATCAGCATTCTCTGAAAGAGAGATCATGTTCTCTGTAAGACCCACTCTTCATGTACCTTCAGGAGGGCATACTCTGATTTCCTCCAAAATCATTAGTCACTGTCATAGTCAGCTTCACATGGCTGGGATGGACATCCAAACTAGACACAGTTTATGGTAGGAAGGGATTTATTTCAGCCTTATGAATCCAGGAGAACTTCCCTAATGGCAGAAGAGGCTGGTCCCCTTTCACAGATCTAGGCAGAGAAAAACCACCATCAGCCAGCACCACAAGCAGGTGCAAACAGGCAGCAAAATAACAGGGACTCAGACAGAGCTCAGACTGGCCTGCAGAACTTTTGCCTGGGAATTCAGATCATTTCTCAAACACACATTAGGGCTGGACCCCAGCATCTGCCCACAGTGACACCTTTTTTATCCAGGTGGCTGATCCAAGTTATAAGCTTTAATGAAACACCTGAGTCTATGGGAGACACACATTCAAACTACCATAGTCACTTACAGGTATTGTTTGAGGCAGAATGCACCATAGGCCTCAATATCTCCCCCTCTTCCATGTATTTTTTTTATTATCATCCAAAGTTGTATAGTCAGGGGCTAAGGAGTCAGCTCAGTGGATAAAAAGGCTTGCTTCACAACCATGAGGACTGGATTGGAGCCCCAGTATCCACATAAATACTGAATGGGTGTGATAGTTACTTGTATTTCTAGCGTTTTAGAGGTAGAGTCAGGATTCTCAAAGCAAGAGGGCTAGACTAGCTGAATCAGAAAACTTCTAGTTGAAGTATCAAACCCACTTGAGTAAGTAAAGTGGAACTAGATTGATAAAGACACCCAGTGGCCCCTCTTTCCTCCACATGCACATGCACACCCATGCAGTATACCACCACCGTACATATGTGTCCACATGGATATCAACACACATGCACACGTACATATATAAGCAAAAGTGACAAAGTTTTACAGTTACCTCTTATTGTGAGTATACTTTATTTCCTATTTTTGGGAGTCCAGGTTAAATTGTATGATTTGCTTTAGTTTTAAAAAGCCATTGTCCAAGCCGGGTGTGGTGGCACATGCCTTTAATCCTAGCACTTGGGAGGCAGAGGTAGGAGGATCACCATGAGATCGAGGCCACCCTGAGACTACATAGTGAATTCCAGGTCAGCCTGAGCTAGAATGAGACCCTACCTTGAAAAAACAAAAAACAAACAAACAACAAAAAAAAGCCATTGTCCAGCTGGAGAGATCACTCAGTGGTTAAGGCACTTGCCTACAATACCTAACAACCTGGGTTCAATTCCTCAGAACCCACATAAAGTCAGAAGCACAAGGTGGTGCATGCATCTGGAGTTCATTGGCAGAAGCTGGAGGCCCTGACATGCCCATTCTCTCTGTCTCTCTTCTCTGTATCTGCTTGCAAAATAAGTAATTGTTTTTTTAAGTCCTTGTCATAAGGAAGTCATAAGAGGGCCTTCCTGTTTCATATGTGAGGCAGAAGTATTATAATTGTAAACTATTCATGCTCTTCACTGACGTTGAGCTTCCAACCATCCTGTGGGCACATGAGAACCCAGTCAAGATGAACTGAGCCCAGCCTAGAACAGTTAGCCCTCTGCCACCCCACAGACCCATGCACACATACTATAGCTCTTCAAAGTACACATTTCCAGTTGAATATGAATAACTGATATCCTCTGTCACTTTAAGTGTAGACCATCACCAAGATAACCCAAGCCTTACTAATCATTTTAAGTGTAGACCATCACCAAATAATAAACCAAGCTTTACTTGAAGCATTTGCTAATATCTGATAATGATGGCATTAATATTGCTGCCATGATCATTTTCTTTTTTAAAAAAAATATTTATCTGAAAGACAGAGGGGCAGATAGAGAGAGAATGGGCATGCCAGGACCTCCAGCCACTGCAAATGAAATCCAGACACATGCATCATCTTGTGCCTCTGCTTTATGTGAGTGGTGGGCAATCACACCTGGGTCCTTTGGCTTTCCAGCAAGCACCTTAACTACTAAGTCATTTCGCCAGTCCAATCATTTTCAAATATTCTTACCCTGGCCAATTCCAAGTTACCAAGACACTATTTTACAATGCTAGGAAGAAATATACAGTGGCATACTATTCTGTAGTATTTACCCAAACATATTCAGTAGATATAAAGGAACTGGGCAACCTTAAGGGGGAACCCCTATGACCCAACATGGTGGGAACACAAGGGAATACTACTGAGAAAACTGCTGAAAGAAATCTGTGAGTGTATGTGTGTGTGAAAGAGAATGTGTGAGAAAGTGTGTAAGTATATGTGTGAGAGAGATGGTGAGTGAGTATGTGAGAGGGTGTGTGTGTTAGGGCTGGAGAGACGGCTTAGTGGTTAAGGCGTTTTCCTGCAAAGCCAAAGGATCCCAGTTCGACTCTCCAGGACCCATGTAAGCCAGATGCACAAGGGGGTGCACATGTTTGGAGTTCATTTGCAGTGCCTGGAGGCACTAGCGTGCCCATTCTCTCTCTCTCTCTCTCTCTCTGTGTGTGTGTGTGTGTGTGTGTGTGTGTGTGTGTGTGTGTGTCTTGCTCTTTCTCTCTCTCAAATAAATAAATAAATAAATTTAAAAAATATTAAAAGGATATGAGTGTAATAGTGTATGCATGAGAATGTGTGTGAGTGTGTGAGAGAATGTGTGTGATTGATAGTATAAGTGTATAAGAGAGTGTGTATGTGAGAGAGTATGTGTGTGAGCGTATGTGAGAGGGAGTGTGTGTGTAAGAGTGCATATGTGATAATGTGTGTGAGAGTATATGGGTGTGTGTATGTGAGAGAGTATGTGTGTGAGAGAGAATGTGAGGGTATGCTTATGTGTGTGAACGTATGTGTGTATATTGTTTGAAATATGGTTAATATTTCTGATGACTATATAAAGCAACACCCTAACATTATCTTGCCTTTGAGTTTCAATTTATTTGACTTTCCTTTATAGTCAGAAATAAAATAATCTCCAAGGCATCTCTTGCTCATTGCTTCTAAGATACTTCAGAATTTTTTTTTATTTTACGAAATGTCTTTAATCTGAATGACAATGTAATTATTTTCTAGATCAAAAGGAATCTTTCTAAAAATTGAAAGAGCACTGCATAAATTACTGGCTATATTCCTTTGTTTATTTATATATGTGAATTTTTTGTGCACTCCCTTCCTCTTCCTGTATCTGCTCAGTATCTAGTCAGGTAGCTACTTGACAGGAATGAAGATATTCTGAAGAGAAATTTTTCAGGCAGGAATTATTGCAGTCAGCTCCAAGCTGCTGGGATGAACATCCAAACCAGACACAGCTTAGAGGAGGAAGGCTTTATTTCAAGCTCACAGATCCAGGGGGATTCCATTAGTGGTGGAAGAAGCCGCTTCCATATGTCCCAGCAGAGAAACAACCATCGGCCAGCAAACACAAAAGCAGCAGCACAAAGGACAGCAAGGACAGGGGCCCTCACAGCTCACACTGCTCTGCAGACCTTTAGGCTGGAAATCAGATCCACCCCAAACACACCTTAGGACTGGACCCCAGGATCCATCCCCAGAGATACCTCCTGCCAAGTTACAAGCTTTAATACGACACCTGAGCCTATGGGGGACACACATTCAAACTACCACAGGAATAAAGGTACTCTGGAGAGAAATTTGACCCCTTCCTTTGGATATCAGACAGTTGAAATAATGGGCCCAAGGAAATTAGAATTTCCCCAGGTGTCTCAGGCTGAGACAAGTAAGAAGGTTGGGGCCTTGATTCCAACAAGAGGGGAAACTTGTCTCCCAGAAAGATGCTTCACACAGTGTTGTCAACTTGTCCAACCTACTTGCAAAAGAGACTAGATCAGCCAGATTTGGCCAGATCAGCTAATGTCCAAACAACAATGATGGGTGGACACATCCTGACCGGAACTGCTTAGTGATACATACATCTGTTCTTCTATGTATACACAACTTCATGTCAGGACCCCAAGATGAACTGGGGGAGTCTTCGGATCTTTCTTTCCTCTTCTCAATGTATACACACTTAACAAACCTTCTTTCTCTGTTTTTCACTATTAGTTTCCATTTAATGATTCTATTGAGCATGGGTGGCTGAACCTAGCTTATTGGGGCTGTTAGGCCCAAGTGATTCTAACAACTTACATTCAGTGAGCCAATACTATGCTTTTATTTTTAGGAAACTTGAAGTTTGCAGCTTATACAGTGTGATAAGCTTTGATTCTGCATCTAAATTGTACTATCTTTTCCTTAACGATGGGCTTATAATGTTTTTTGTTTTTTCAAGGTAGGGTCTCATTCTAGCTCAGGGAGGGGGAGGGATGGGGAAGGAAAAGAATACAGGGTTAGGGCAATACTTTGCCTTTCCAGCTCAACATTAACTTAGAGTCCTCTGCAGACAGTTATTTAGCGTGTGTGTGTGTATATGGTGCATGTGTGTAATCATGTCTGTATGTGCGTGTGCACATGTGGAGGTCTTCCATTGTGCTCCATGTAATTCTTGGAGACTGTCCTTCACTGAATCTAGAGCTCTCTGGTTTGGCTAGACCGGCTAGCCAATTGAGTCCCAGGTTTCCTTTCTCTGCCTTCCCATGGCTGGGATAACAGTCATACACCACCAGGCTCAACATTTCATGTGGTTCTGAGAATCTGAACTCAGGTCCTCATGCTTGTGTGGCAAGCGCCTTACCCTTTGAACCATCTCCCCAGCCATGCAAGTATTTTTAAAAATATTTTATTTACTTAGCTATTTATTTGAGAGAGAAACAGGCAGAGTGAGTGAGAGAGAGAGAGAGAGAGAGAGAGAGAGGGAGGGAGGGAGAGAAGAGAGAGAAAGAATGAGTGCGCCAGGGCTTTTAGCCTCTGTAAACAAACTCCAGACACATGCACACCCCTGTGCATCTGGCTTATGTGAGTCCTTGGGAATTGAACCAGGGTCCTTAGGATTTGCAGAAAAACACCTTAATCACTAAGCCATCTCTCCAGCCCAGTAAGTATTTTTTAAATTGATGTTTCTTTTTCTGTCTTTTTTTTTTTAATCAGCTTTCTAAGAAAAATAGCACTAAAATGTTCAAATGGAAGATTGCTTGCCTGGCTTCCAGAGGGAGTGCCTCCGATGTGATAATGAGGCATAATAGAAGGCTCCTTGCTTCTCCATTATTCCAGGGTCAGGTCTCCATTTTCCCATCCCCAACATCAATAGAAATGGCATAATTAAAGTACCTGCCATATTAGACGTTGTCATAGGCATTATATTGACCACAACACTCCCTCGCAGAACACACACTAAATGGAACCATTATGGTTCTTCTCAGAATGATTGTCAAAGTCATTGCCACTGTAAGAAAAGCATCATGAGCACGCACTACCTCTCTGCTTTGACAGCAGACACTCTGAAACATGGATATCTCAGCAATTAAAATCACAAACACAATCATAGCCATAGAGGGACTGTCTTCAACTCTTATTTTTTAAAAAATGCTGGATTCCCCCCCGCCATTGAAATGTAATGAATTGGTTCCACATTTTAGATTCAGTATTGACATGAATTGAATAATGCAATTAATCGGGGTCTTTAGTCACATAATTATCCCTCAGCCAAGAAAATCATTGCATGCATCCATTGGCATTCATTAAATTTAATATTTCAACATAAACAGTTGTCTTAAAACCTATGTACATGGCACTTTAAGAGCAAATCAATGAGATTGCTATAGACTAATCGGGATAGAAATGCACACACATGGAAACACAGACACACAGCACACAGCTCTGCCAGTCAACACGCTCAAGAGAAATCCCAGGCATGGGGCTGGAGAGACTTCTCAGTGGCTAAATAGCTTGTCTGCAAAACCTAAGGACCTGGGTTTGATTCCCTAGTACCCATGTAAAGCCAGATGCACAAAGTGGCACATGCATCTGGAGTTTGCTTGCAGTGGCTAGAGGCCATGGTGCACCCATTCTCTCTCCCCCTCTCTTTCTCTCTCCCCTTGTCTCTAAAAAAGAAATAAAGAGAAAGAAAGGAAGAAACAAAGAAAGAAAGAAACAAAGAAAGAGAAAAAGAAGCTTTTAAAATCCAAGGTATGTTCATTCTCTTAACTGTTTTGGTATTATATTTTCTCAAAAGAACAGCCTGATAGATGTAGGCCAAATTTTAATCCAGTTAACATCATGCGAGTGCCAAAGACATTTCAGCCTGATTTGAATGAAATCAACAGAACTACAAGTCCAGCGCTGATGCTTTGGAAAGAATCCATGAGCTGATTCTCCTTAGCGCAGTGCGTTGCAGTGTCATGATGCACCCGGTGTTCAAGAGGGTTACAGGATGGGTCACGTAGCTTCCTATCACTGTGACCAAAATACGTGACTTAAGCAACTTAAAGAGGAAAGATTTGTCTTTGGTTTCAGAAGGTCCCACCTACAGTGGCTTGGTTCCATGCGCTTGGCTGGGATGTCATGGCACTCTGGGCATGGCCCACAAACTGTTCTTCATTATTTGCCAAACAGGAAGCAGGCACTGTGGGAGCCAAGAAGGAAACAGAGACAATATGCCTTAAAGTCAAATCATACCCATGCTCTGTCACCTTCTTCCTCCAGAAGATCTTACCTTCTGAAGTTTCCAGAACCTCTCAAAAGAGCACCACCAACTACAAACCTAAGCTATAATACACGAGGCTCTGAGGGATATTTTATATTCAAACCATAAGAGATTGTTAGACATTTGGTATTCATTTGTAAATCATACACTCTGGCCAACTCAAAGACCAGTATAAGAGCTAAGCTAACGTGAGGGGTACATTATTGAAAGCAAGGGGAAGGCCAGAAATGGAGTCTCTGCCATGTACACTGTTGGGAATTCTTAACGATTAATTCATACAAAAAGCCAGCCTGGGAGGTTTTCAGAAGAATGGGGGTGCAGACAGCTCTCTGATCATGTCTATTCAAGTGCAAAAAAATCTTTAAAAATAACTTTACAAAAAGCGAAGGGGCATGTACCTTAACAACACTCTTCTTAGATGTAGAGTTATAAATCAATAAAGTCACCCAAGGAGGAGGGGTGAGCTTTCCTGGGCTCAGGAAGGAATCTTAGCTCTCTCTGGTGTGGAAACTTCACAGACTAACCAGTGCCAATTAGCATCAAGGGTTAGATTCCACCTTGATTTATTTTTTTCTTAAGATACTATACAAACCAATATTAATATACAATGTTATAACATTGTATAAAATATAATATTATAATATAAATTATACAGTATTAATATTAATATACAAGCCAAGAGTTACAGGGAATCCATGACAAGTCTATTTCCAACATGCAAAACTGCTCTCAAGCAAATTTAATTGCACATTTCAATTCAGGAGCCAGAAGTAAGATCAGCAAAAGATGGCTAGGTAATTGGTTCCCATGTACCCATAATTTTATTTCCACATTATAAATAAATAATGTCTTCTGCTCAGACCGTACAGCACAAAATTTTGCATAATGGGTTTCTGCAAATCTTCATAATGTTGCCTAATTTTGAGTCCAGATGTTTCTAGTAAATTATCAAATTAGATAAAGTTGAAATTTTTTCCATTAGGATAATGTGAATATAAGAAACTTTTTCTAAATTCTAGCCCTAAGCAAAATCTGGACCAAAGTTTGAGTTTTTTGCATTTCTTACTGTTAAGATGTTCTCCAACTGGGGCTGGAGAGGTGGCTCAGCAGATAAGGCACTTGCGTGTAAAGCCTAATGAGCCAGGGTTCGATTCTCTACTACCCACATACAGGCAGATGCAGCAAAAGTGGCATATACATCTGGAGTTCATTTGTAGCAGCTGGAATCTCTCTGTCTCTCTCTCCTTGTAAACAAATAAATAAAATATTCAAAAAATGTTATCTGAGCTGGAGAGGTGGCTAAGTGATTAAGGAGCTTGCATGTGAAGCCTAAGGACCCAGGTTCAATTCTGTAGTACCCACGTAAGCCAGATGCACAAAGTGGCGCATGTATCTGGAGTTCATTTGCAGTGGCTGGAGGCCCTGGCACATCCGCTCTATCTATCTCTTTCTCTCTCTCTCTCTCTTTTTCTCTTTCTCTCTCTAATCTAATAAATAAATAAAAAGTAAAATATTCTCCAACCATGGCATGTTTCCAGACTTCTGTGAAAGCACGTAGGGAAGAGGTTATAACCAATCCCCATCTATCTCTTTTCACTCCCATCCTAAGACATCTCTGCCCCATGTCCCTGTGAATGTCCTGTATAGCACCTGGTCTTGTGAGTCCATGGCTACTAATACGACTTCAGCTCCTCTCTTCCCATGGGCAGGAATTTGTCCAATTGTAGCACTAATGCCAGAGGTGATCACATTTGAGTCACTTTGCTATGTGACAAAATAAATTTTGTAAGTAATCACTGGGGTTTGAATGCCTTTCCTTACTCTTGCCATCTCTGAGCCATTCTGATAAGCCGGCTGCACTCTGTTTTCTTCTCCTTATCTATATACCATGGATATGATAACTATGTAACTCACAGGGTTGTTATGATGGCAAAAATCCATGAAAACAATCACAGCACTGATAGTGCACCACTGGTCTTGAGATTTTATCTATCTATTACTTATGTGTAATTATATACTAATTAAAGTCATAGCTATCATTTTGACAAAAATAAGATTAATTTGAACTTTATATGTGGATCACCTGTGAAACACTTTTCTAATTAATTACTTTGTAACAGCCTCAATTTGTTTGGAGGGTAAAATTAAGAAATACAAAAATCCAGGGCTGCAGAGATGGCTTCATGGTTAAGGCACTTGCCTGCAAAGCCTAACAACCCAAATTCAGTTCCCCAGTACCCACATAAAGCCAGATACAAAAAGTGGCCCATACAACTGGAGTTGGTTTACAGAGGCTAGAGGCCCTGTTGTGCCCATTCTCACTATCTCTACCTCTTCTACTTCTCTCTGCTTGCAAATAAATAAATAAAATATTGTTTTTAAAAGAAACTTCTATTTTGTAGGATGTGGTGGCACACACCTTTAATCCCAGTACTTGAGAGGTGGAGATAAAAGGATAGCTGTGAGTTTGAGGCCAGCCTAAGGCTACATAGTGAATTCCAAGTCAGCCTGGGCTAAAGTGGGGGCTTACCTACCTCAAAAAAAAAAAAAAAGAAATGAAAAAAATCCCTTATTTTTAGCATTCAGAATTTTAATACGTAAACATACTGTAACTACATTGTATTCCCCTCCTCTCTCCCACCCCTCAACCCTATTCCACCAAGCACACTCTTCTTTCCAGTGTTATCCTTCTGGTCATTTTGTTTGCCTTTGGTTTGTTTTGTTTACTTGTTTAGTCTTTTGAGGTAGGGCCTCAGTCTATCCCAGGCTGACCTGGAATTCACTATGTAGTCTCAAGTTAGCCTTGCACTTACAGCGATCCTCCTACCTCTGCCTCCCGAGTGCAAGTGCAGGGATGAAAGGTGTGCACCACCATGCCCGTCAGTCCTTCTGTTTTTGATGTTTCCTTCTTCGTTTTTTTCTTTTTTCTCCATCCTCTATCTCAAAATGCTGATGGGCTCAAAATTGTGAAGGTGTTTTGAGGTGACAACAACCACTGTGGGGCCTTGAATACACAGGTCAGCCCATGTCGAGATGACAGTGCTTTCAGCATTCCTTTTCAACCCACGGCTCTTACTTCCTTTCCACTCCCTCTCTTGCAATGTTTCCTGAGCCTTCAAGGGTACGATAGAGATGTCACATTTAGCATTGAGCTCTCAGCAGTCTCTTATTTTCTGCTTTGGTGAGATTTGAGTCTCCTCAGTGTCTACCACCATCTCCATAGAGAAGTTTCTCTGGCTAGCAGTGTGAGAGCAACACCAATATTCTGTCCTCCACATCCTGTGCAATATTCTCTGAGACTTGGCAGGCATGAGAAAGATGGTCATCCAATGCTAAGCCAAACACAGTGGTAGTGGGTGACTTCAACACCCCACTCTCATCAATTGACAGGTCATCTGGGAAAAAATAAACAGAGAGGCATCTGGACTAAATGAGGTCATAGAAGGAATGGACCTAACAGACACATACAGGACATTTCATCCAAATGATGCAGAATATACATTCTTTTCAGCAGCACATGGAACATTCTCTAAAATAGACCATATATTAGGACACAAAGAAAATCTTAACAAATACAGGAAAATTGAAATAATTCCTTGCATTCTATCTGACCACAATGGAATCAAACTACAAATCAATAGCAAGAAAAGCAATAAAGCATACACAAAATCATGGGAACTAAACAATATACTACTAAATAATGAATGGGTCAATGAAGAAATCAAGAAGGACACCGAAAAACAGAGTCAAACGATAATGAGGACACAACATACCAAAATCTCTGGGACACGATGAAGGCAGTTCTAAGAGGTAAATTTATAGCTTTAAGTGCCTATATTAAGAAATCATAAAGGTCACAAGTAAAAGACCTAATGCTTCACCTAAAAACCTTAGAAAAAGAAGAACAAGGCAAACCAAAAATCAGTAGACGGGAAGAAATAATAAAGACTACGGCAGAAATTAATGAAATAGAAACAAAACAAAACAAAATCCAAAGAATCATTGAAACAAAGAGTTGGTTCTTTGAAAGGATAAACAAGATAGATAAACCCTTAGTAAAACTGACCAAAAGAAAGAGAGAAGAGACACAAATTAATAAAATTAGAGATGACAACAGCAACATCACAACAGATACCAGAGAAATTAAAAAAATCACAGTGACATACTATAAAAACATATACTCCACTAAATATGAAAATCTGAAAGAAATGGATGATTTCCTTGATTTATATAACCTACCTAAATTAAATCAAAATGAGATTAATAACTTAAATAGACCTATAACAAGCATGGAGATCCAAGCAGTTATCAAAAATCTCCCAAATAAAAAAAGTCCAGGCCCAGATGGATTCACTGCTGAATTTTACCAGACCTTCAGGGAGGAACTAACGCCATTGCTTCTTAAGCTCTTCCATAAAATAGAAAAAGAAGGAATCCTTCCAAACTCCTTCTATGAAGCCAGCATCACCCTGATACCAAAACTAGGCAAAGGAAGAACAAAAAATGAAAATTACAGACCAATCTCCCTCATGAACATATATGCAAAAATTCTCAACAAAATATCGGCAAACAGAATACAAGAATATATATCAGGAAGATCATTCACCTGGACCAAGTAGGGTTTATACCAGAGATGCAGGGATGGTTCAACATATGCAAATCAATAAATGTAATACATTATATACATGGACTGAAGGACAAGAATCATATGATCATCTCATTAGATGCAGAAGAAGCATTCAACAAAGTCCAACATCCATTCTTGATAAAAGTCCTACAGAGACTAGGAATAGAAGGATCATATCTCAATATAATAAAGGCAAATTATGACAAGCCTACAGCCAACATACTACTAAATGGGGAAAAACTGGAAGATCTTCCACTAAAATCAGGAACAAGACAAGGGTGTCCACTGTCCCCACTTTTTCTTAATATAGTACTGGAAGTCTTAGCCATAGCAATAAGGCAAGAGATGCATCTAAAAGGGATACAAATTGGAAAGGAAGAGGTCAAGTTATCATTATTTGCAGATGACATGATTCTATATATAAAGGATGCTAAAGAGTCTACCAGCAACTGTTAGAGCTGATAAACACCTACATCAATGTAGCAGGATAAGAAATAAATACACAGAAATTTGTAGCATTCTTATATGCTAACAACAAACACACAGAGAATGAAATCAGAGAATCACTCCCATTCACAATTGCATCAAAAGAAAATAAAGTACCTTGAATAAACCTAGCCAAGGAAGTAAAGGAACTCTACAGTGAAAACTTTAAAACACTCAAGCGAGAAATTGCAGAAGACACTAGGAAATGGAAAAACATCCCTTGTTCCTGGATTGGAAGAATCAATATTGTGAAAATGGCAATCTTACCAAAAGCAATCTACACATTTAATTCAATCCCCATCAAAATTCCAATGGCATTCTTCACGCAAATAGAAAATACAATCCAAAAATTCATTTGGAATCACAAAATACCTCAAATATCTAAAATAATACTGAGCAACAAAAATAAAGCTGATGGTATCACCATACCTGATTTTAACCTATACTACAGAGCCATAGTAACAAAATAGTAACAAATAACAAGTAACAATAGTAACAAAAACAGCATGGTACTGGCACAAAAGCAGACATGTAGATCAATGGAACAGAATAGAGGACCCAGATGCAAGTCCAGGTAGCTATATCCACCTTTATATTTGATAAAAATGACAAAAATACTCATTGGAGAAAAGACAGCCTCTTCAGAAAATGGTGCTGGGAAAACTGGATATTTATCTGTAGAAAGATGAAAATAGATTCTTCTCTCTCTCCATGCACAAGAATTAAGTACAAATGGATTAAAGACTTTAGCATCAGACCTGAAACTATGAAACTGCTAGAAGAAAAAGTAGGGAAAATCCTTCAACATATTGGTCTTGGCAAAGACTTTCTGAATATACCCCAATTGCAAAGGCAATAAAGCCACAGATTAACTGCTGGGACCTCATGAAATTACAAAGATTTTGTACAGCAAAGGACACTGTGAATAAAGTAAAGAGGCAACCTACAGAATGGGAAAAAAATCTTTGCCAGCTATACATCTGATAGAAGATTAATATCTAGGATATACAAAGAACTCAAAAAATTAAATAATAAGAAATCAAAAAAGCCAATTAAAAAATGGGCTATGGAACTAAATAGAGAGTTCTCAAAAGAAGAAATACAAATGGCATATAAGCATCTAAAAAAATGTTCTACATCCTGAGTCATCAGGGAAATGCAGATTAAAACTACATTGAGATTCCATCTCAGTCCTATCAGATTGGCTACCATCATGAAAACAAATGACCATAAATGCTGGTGAGGATGTGGAAAAAGAGGAACCCTTCTACACTGTTGGTGGGAATGCAATCTGGTCCAGCCATTGTGGAAATCAGTGTGGAGGGTCCTAAGACAGCTAAAAATTGATCTACCATATGAACCAACTATAGCACTCCTAGGCATATATCCTAAGGACTCATCTCATTTCCTTAGAAGTACATGCTCTACAATGTTTATTGCTGCTCAATTCACAATAGCTGGGAAATGGAACCAGCCTAGATGTCCCTCAACTGATGAATGGATGATGAAGATATGGCACATTTATACAATGGAGTTCTATTCAAAGGTAAAGAAAAAGGAAGTTATGAAATTTGCAGGAAAGTGGATGGATCTGGAAAGGATCCTACTAAGTGAGGTAACCCAGGCCCAGAAAGCCAAGCATCGCGTGTTCTCTCTCATATGTGGATCCTAGCTACAGATGACTGGGCTTCTGTGTGAGAAGGAAAAAACTCAGTAGCAGAGGCCAGTAAGCTAGAAAAGAGATATAAAAGGAAGAGAAAGGAAGGGAGGGGGTACTTAATAGGATGGTATTGTATATATGTAAGTAGAAGAATAGATTAATGGGGGTGAAAAGGCCCATAATGAGGTCTGGGGAAGAGATTGAGTAACGGAAAGGTGGAGGGACAGTTGTCCAAGACCTAAGAGGATATAAATAAATCATATGTAATCCTACTTTTTTGGACAATGGAACACTCAGGATCCATAGATTGTTGCTAGAAAATTTTCGGTGCCAGGGATGGGATATCTTCCAGTGAGTTGTTGGCCAGGGAGTCCCTGATGCCCCAAAACATTATAGGCCATTGACGAGGCCCTTGGTTTCCCACCAGGAATATATGGTAAGACCCTATTGCTGAAGACTCCATATACTTGGGCTGCAAGGCCACTGAGAAATCCTGCTGTATCTGAGATGATAACCTCCTCCATGTAGACCAGCTGACAGAAAGCTGGAACAAGCAATTATGCATGCAGTTCAATGGGAGAAAGATAAATCACCAGTGAAGATACTCAACAGCGGACACTGCAAGCCTTATATTTGTTCAGTCAGGCCAAATGAGCCAACGGGTGCAAGAGTAGCATGTCTGTTATGGGGGAAACCAACTGCCCTCTGATTGGACTGGAGGCTTGCTCCATGGGAGGGAATACAACCCTGATACTGAAATCTTAAAACAGGGGTAGTCATGAGCCCTAGGGGTGTAATGTCTGCTGTTGTCTGGCTAAATGTATATACTATGCTTATCAAACTGCCCAGTAAGCACTTCTGTTAATGTTCACACCCTTATATTAATGTTACTCTCACTTTGGGTAGAGAATCTTCTCTTTTCAGATGGCAGTGACCTTGGGACGACTCAGAAGGTATCACAGTGATGGAAAGAAATGACCGCAGTGCTCAGTGCTGCAATATCTGTATCACACCTTCCAAGGCTCAAGGTCTAATGTGGAAGAGGTGCCGGAAAGAATGTAAGAGCCAAAGGAACGGCAGGACTCCATACAACATGCTCCCTCCAGACACAAAATGGCCTCGATATCCATGGCCTCACAGTGCCCGACACTACGTACACAAGACCATCATAAGAGGAGGAAAAGATCATGACAACAAAAGTAAAAGAGAGACTGATTGAGATGGGGAGGGGGTATGATGGAGAATGGAGTTTCAAAGGGGAAAGTGGGGGGAGGGAGGGTATTACCATGACGTATTTTTTATAATCATGGAAGTGGTTAATAAAAAAATAAAAAATAATATATAAGTACTAAAAAGAAAAAGAATTAGATTTCTATATAACTAATTCATAACATCTTTAGTTTGTGGATCCCTACCCCTCTCCCTTCTACCCACAATTTTCCCTGTCACCACTTGGACTTTTCCAAGCCTTGTATTCTGTCCCTCTGCTTGCCTTTCTCTCACCCCTTCCCTTATTCACCCACATATATACACTTCCCCTGTCTCTTAGCCTCATTTTACTTATTACTGACTCTTACTCCCACTTACAAACAAATCTGAATATTCAATTAGGATCCACACATGAAGGAGGACATTCAATATTTGTCTTTCTGTGTTACATCACCTAGTATAATTTTTTTCCAGATCCATCCATTGTCCTGTGACTTTCATAATTTCATTTTTCTTTACAGATGAATAAAACTATCTCCATTGTGTATACATACCACATCTTTATAACCCACTCATCAGTTTTTTGGTATCCAGGCTAGGTCCATTTCCTAGCTATTGTGAATACAGCAACAACAAACATAGCTGAGCAAGTATCTCTGTAGTCAAGTTTAGAGTCCTTAGGGTATATGCCCAGAAATAGTATAGTTGGGTCATATGGTAAATCTTTTATTTTCTTTTTCAGAAAATACCATACTGACTTGCATAGTAGCTCTAGCAATATATACTCCTACCAACAGAAAATTGTGATTCTTCTTTCCCCACATCCTCACAAGCATTTTCTTTTTTCAAGGTAGGGTCTGTCTTTAGTTCAGGCTGAACTGGAATTTACTATGTAGTCTCAGGCTGGCTTTGAACTCACAGTTATCCTCCTACCTCTGCCTCCTTAGTTCTGGGATTAAAGGTGTTAGCCACCACTCCTAGTCGTTTTATATTTTGGTAATAGCCATTATCATTTGTT
This sequence comes from Dipus sagitta, assembly GCA_036346955.1. NCBI lineage: Eukaryota > Metazoa > Chordata > Mammalia > Rodentia > Dipodidae > Dipus > Dipus sagitta. Next base: position 54,282,605 of record CM070784.1, read on the forward strand.
GTTTTAATTTGCATCAAGATGTCTAAATATATTTAACATGTTTTTTAAAGTTTTATGAACTTTTGTATTTCTTATTGTAAGAACTCTCCAGTCAGTTCATTGGCCCATTTTTTTTAACTGGGTTGTTTGATGGTTTTTTTTTTTTTTTTAATTGCTTAGCCTTTTGAGTTTCTTGTTTAAGTCTAGACATCAATCTCTTTCAGATGCATAACTGGTCAAAGTTTTCTCCCATTCTGTAGGTTGTCTCTTGATGTGGTTGATGTCTTCCCCACTGGGGGGAAGCTTTTTAGTTCCATGGGATCCCATGCATTGAGTGTCTCATTCCCTGTGTTATTGGAGTCCTATTTAAGAGATCTTTCTCTATGCCCATATCTTGGAGTTTTCTCCCCACTTTTTAAAAGAATTTTGTTTATATATTAGAGAGAGAAAGGCAGGTAGAATAAGCATTCAAGTGCCTCCAGCCTCTGCAACCCAATTCCAGACACATGTGCTACTTTGTGCATCTGGCGTTATGTGGATATTGGGAGATCAAACCCAGGTCCTTAAGCTTTGTAGGCAAGTGCCTTAACCACTGATCCATCTCTCCAGCCCTCTCCCAACTTTTTCCTCTACTTATTTCAGGTTTTCATTCATACATTTATCCATTGTTTTCTTTTAGTTATATATATATATATATATATATATATATATATATATATATATACAATCGTTCTTTTGAATTCTTTGTCTGGGTCTCCCTCTAGGCAGCTCTTATGGGGTTCCTCTGCTACTGGCTTGTTATTTTGGGGGAGTGACATATTGGTTTGTTTTATCATAGGATGTTGAGACTTATCCATCTGGAGATAGTGCATTGGGCAGATCTTTCTGGCACACCTGTGTCAAGTGAGTCCTTGGAAGAGTCCTTGATGATGATTTTTTTTGTTGGGGGGGGGTTCGAGGTAAGGTCTCACTGTAGCTCAGGTTGACCTGGAATTCACTATGTATTCTCAGGGTGGCCTCAAACTCTCAGCAATCCTTCTATCTCTGCTGCCCAAGTGCTAGGATTAAAGGCATGTGCTACCATGCCTGGCTGTAACATTGTATTTTGTTTTATTTATTTATTTGCAATGCGAGAGAGAGAGAGAGAAAGAGAGATACAGACAGACACAGGTAGAATGGGAACACCAGGGCCTCCAGCCACTGCAAACAAACTCCAGATGCATGTCGCCACTTTGTGTATCTGGCTTTACCTGGGAACTGGGGAATCAAACCTGGGTCATTAGGCTTTATAGCAAGTGCCTTAACAGCTGGGCCATCTCTCCAGCCAACTTGGTAATTCTTTGTGTGCACTGTTCTTTGTTCTATTGAATGGTGACAGAGGTTGTTTTAGGTACCATATTTTGCTTCATAGGTTGGGTAGATGAAGTCTGCTACAAATAAACATACACTTGAGTCCCTGCCTAGTTGAGAGATCATTGGTGACCCCCACCCTGGCTGACTTTGTGGCGAAGGGGGGAGGTTGCTAAAGAGAGTCTGGATGTTCAAACTCAGCATGTGCCCTAGCCCCAGTGCCTGGTGGCTCCCAGCTGGTGATGGTAAGTGGATGCCTTAGGAGATACAGAAGCAGGCGCTGCAAGTGAATGCTGGACCCAATCCCAATGCCCCATTGCATGCATCCTAGGGGCTGAGGGGAACCTTCTGATTTGGGCAGATCCCTATCAGGCCTCGATCACAATGGCAGGAAAAGGAGGTGCTGAACCTGTGTGTCCCACCTTGTCACAAAGGTGGTGTGTGAAGAACATAGCACTGAATGGAGGGGTGGAGGAGAGTGAGTTCCCATCCATCACTGTGTCTGACCCTGTGTCACCTAACAGCCTAGGGTGAGGATGCCCATAATGGGAGTGGGGGCGGGGGTGGAGGGAAGCAGGCATAGTCCCTTGACAAATCTCTCTGATTTCAATGTTACATAATCTTTACAAGTATAATCCAATATAAAGAAAGAGTGAGAAAGACTGTTTTCTAATGTTCTCTTTCTCAAACTTTCCTAGGGTCTGCCAAACCTTATAAATCAGACTTAGGGTCATATAAGCGGTCCAGGTTAGGAATTTGAAATTGGCCTGGAACAATGGCTCAGCAGTTAAAGCTTTGCCCCCAAAGCCTAATGACCCAAGTTCAATTCCCCAGTACCCAAGTAAAGCCAGATACACAAAGTGGCACATGCATCTCGAGTTAGTTTGCAGCGGCTAAAGGCCCTGGCATGCCCATTCTCTCCTCTCTCTCTCATTACAAATAAATAAAATTTAAAAAAGAATTTGGAAATGGCTAGCAGACTCGGCTCCCCTGGCATCTTGTGTACAGCTTCACACTTTGGACCTTAGACGATGTTCCTAGTTAGGGTGTGCCAGTGAGTGTGAAGAAAAATAGTCTCTCAAGTGCTTACCAACTACATTTCTATTTTGCTAATTGCACAGGAAAGGTGGGAGTCTCTGTTGCTAATAAATGGTGATGCATTGTAAACAGGTTGAAAATCAGAGTCGGCACCAAAAGCTCCCTTTCTTGAGAAAAAAACGAGGAGGAAATTTCCATCAACTCAGGGGTTGTTGAAAGAAGACAAGAATTACAGACTGCTTACAAGTGTGCCTGTCAATAGTTTTAGTAGAACCTTTCTCCCAAAACAGTTTCTAAGCAGATACATATTAGATTCAAACTTCTAAGCTTGCAGCTAGTGTTGGGTGGGCTCCAAGCCTCTCCAGGAGCAGCCAGCGTTCTCAGGAACATGGCTTGGAGAACTTCATGTTAGAGATGAAGACGTGACTCCTAGCGTCAGTCATTTCTCACTAACCAGTGGACTGGTTCCTAAACCATGATTAGGATCTCTGTCCTTCCTTTCTTCCCTTCCTTCCTTCCCTCTCTTCTTTCTTCATTCCCTGCCCTCTCTTTGGTGATTCTTTCCTTCCTTGCTTGTTTTCTTTCATTTTTATTTCATTTTATTTTTATTTACATATTCACTCATTCATTTAATTGAGATCTAAGCCCCCCAACACAGGCAAGGTAATCTCAAACTCATGATCCTCCTGATTCAGCCTCCCATGTGCTAGGATATAGCTGTGCACTACCACATTTGACTGTAAAGTCTTTTCTTTTTTTATTGCATTTTTTTAAATTTTTAGTTTTTAAGTTTTATTTATTTGAGACAGTCAGAGAGAGAATGGTGCACCAGGGCATCCAGCCACTGCAAATGAACTCTAGACACATGTGCCACATTGTGCATCTGGCTTACTTGGGGCCTGGGGAATTGAACCAGGGTCCTTTGGCTTTGCAGGCAAACCCCTTAACCACTAAACCATCCTTCTAGCCCTGTTGTATAATTTTTTATTGACAGCTTTTATAGTTACAGACAATAAACCACGATAATTCCTTCCCCTCCCCCACTTTCCCCTTCACAACTCCACGATCTATCAAATCCTCTCCCTCTCTCCATTAGTCTCTGTTTTATTTTAATGTTATCATTTTCTCCTCTGATTATGAAGATCTTGTGAAAGTATTGCTCGGCACTATGAGGTCTTGGATATCGAGGACAATTTCTGTCTTTACAGTTGCATTGTAAGGAGCTGTACCCTTCCTTAGGCTCTTCCATTCTTTCTACCACCTTTTCCACAATGGATGCCTGAGCCTTGGAGGGTGTGATAGACATGTTTCAGTGCTGAGCACTCTACTGTCACTTCTTTTCAGCACTGCGTTGCCTTTGGGTCACTGCCATCTGAAAAGAGAAGTTTCTCTAATCAAAAGTGAGAGCAGCATTAATTAATATATGAATATGAACATTAAGTATAGTGCTTACAGGGAAGTTTGGTGAGTATAATATATGCATTTATCTAGACTAAAGCAGGCTTTATACCCCTAAGGCTCATGACCTCCCCTGCCATAGACTTTTGATTAGGTTTTCAGTACCAGGCATGTATTCCCTCCCATAGAGCGGGTCTCCAGTCCAATTAGAGAGCAGTTGGTTTCCCCTAGAGCAGACATGCTACTATTGCACCCATTCAGTCATTTGGCCTGTTTGGCCAAACTTGAGGCTTCCATTGTCCACTATTTTCACCGCTGATGACTTCTGTCTCCCATAGGGCTGCATGCAGTGCAGCTTTTTCCGGCTCATAGTCAGCTGGGCTACAGGGAGATTTTCAGCTCAGCTGCAGCTTGGTTTCTCAGTGACCTTGCCTTCCAGGCAAGTGAAGTCTTCAGCAATAGGGTCTTACCATTTGTTTCTGGTGGGAAACCAAGGGCCTTGGCAAAAGCCTGTAATGTTTTGGAGGCAACAGGGAACTCCCAGGCCAACAACTCACTGGAAGGTACCCCATCCCTGGCACTGAAAATTTTCCATTAACAATCTATGGTGCATGGATCTGCCATTATCTGAAAAAGTGGGCTTTCATATGTCTTATTCATAATATCTTGAATTTTGGTTGACCCTCTCCACAAACTTCTATTACTCAAACTCTTCTCCTGGCCTCACTTAGGCCAGTCTACTCCCTGTAATCTGTTCTTCTACTTACATATATACAATACCATCCCCTTAAGTCCTTCCCTCTCCTCCTTCCCTGACAGCCCTTTTCTAGCTTACTGGCCTCTGCTCCTGAGATTGTTCCAGCTCACACACAAGTCTAAACATTTGTAGCTAGGATCCACATATGAGAAAGAACATGTGACATTTGGCTTTCTGGGCCTGGGTTACTGCATTTAGTAGAATCCTTTCCAGGTCTATCCATTTCCCTACAAATTTAGTTTTTCTTTACCACTGAATAGAACTCCATTGTATAAATGTACCACATCTTTATTATCCATTCATTTATTGAGGCACATCTAGGCTGGTTCTATTTCCTAGCTATTGTGAATAGAGCAGCAATAAACACAGTTGTGCAAGTATCTCTAAGGTAGTGAGAAGAGTCCTTAGGAAATATGCCTAGGAGTGCTACAGCTGGTTCATATGGTAAATCTGTTCTTAGCTATCTCAAGAAACTCCACACTGATTTCCATAATGGCTATACCAGATTACATTCCCACCAACAGTGTAGAACGGTTCCCCTTTTTCCACATCCTCACCAACATTTATTGTCATTTGTTTTCTTCATGGTAGCCATTCTGACAGGAGTGAGATGGAATCTCAAAGTAGTTGTAATTTGCATTTCCCTGATGGCTAAGGATATAGAACACTTAAATGTTTATATGTCATCTATATTTCTTCTTTTGAGGACTCTCTATTTAGTTCCATAGCCCAGTTTTTAATTGGGTTGTCTCATTTCTTATTGTTTTATTTTTTGAGTTCTTTGTATATTCTGGTTATTAATCCTCTGTCAGATGTATAGAAAAGATTTGTTTCCATTCATTAGGTTGCTTCTTTGCTCTATTCACAGTATCCTTTGCTGTACAAAAGCTGTGTAATTTCATGAGATCCCAGTATTTCATTAGTGGTTTTATTTCCCAAGAAACTGGGGTTATATTCAGAAAGTCATTGCCTATGCCAATATGTTGAAGGGTTTCCCCTACTTTTTCCTCTAGCAATTTTAGAGTTTCAAGTCTGATATTAATGTCCCTGATCCATTTGGACTTGATGCTTGTGCATGGAGAAAGACAAAGATCATTTTCACCCTTCTACAGATATTTATCCAATATTCCCAACACCACTTGTTGAAGAGGCTGTCTTTTCTCCAATGAATATTTTTGGCATTTTTGTCAAACATCAGATGGCTGTAGCTGTCTGGATTAACATCCAGGTCCTCTATTCTTTTCCATTGATCTACATGTCCATCTTTATGCCAGTACCATGCTGAGTTTGTGAATATGGCTTTGTAATATAGCTTACAATTGGGTATGGTAATACCACCAGCCTTATTTTTGTTGCTCAAAATTGTTTTGGCTATTCAAGGTTTTTTGTGCTTCCAAATGAATTTAGGATTATTTTTTTCTCCTTCCATGAAGAATGCCATTGGAATTTTAATGGGGATTGCACTAAATGTGTACATTGCTTTTGGTAAGATTGACATTTTCACATTATTTATTCTTCCAATCCAAGAACAAGGGTTGTTTTTCCATTTCCTAGTGTCTTCTGCAATTTCTTACTTGAGTGTTTTAAAGCTCTCAATGTCAAGATCCTTCACTTCCTTGGCTAGGTTTATTCCAAAGTATATTATTATTGTTGTTGTTGTTGTTAGATGAAAATGTGAATGGGAGAGATTCCTTCATTTCATCCTCAGCATATTTATTATTAGTATATAGGAAAGCTACTGATTTCTCTGTGTTTATTTTGTATCCTACTACATTGATAAAAGTGTTTATCAGGTCTAACAGTTTGCTGGCAGGTTCTTTAAGGTCCTTTATGTATAGAATCATGTCATCTGAAAATAATGATAATTTGATCTCTTCCTTTCCAATTTCTGTCCCTTTTATGAGCACCTCTTGCCTTATTGCTATAGCTAAGACTTATAGTACTATATTAAATAAAAGTGGGAACAGTGGACACACTGTCTTGTTCCTGAATTTAGTGAAAAAGCTTGCAGTTTTTTCCCATTTCATATTGTGTTGGGTGTAGGTTTGTCATAAATAGCTTTGGTTACGTTGAGATATGTTCCTTCTACTCCCATTTTCTGTAGGACTTTTACTATGAAAGCATGTTGGATTTTGTCGAATGCCTTTTCTGCATCTCTTGAGATAATCATGTGATTTTTGTCTTTCATGCCTCTGTCACTGGGATAAAGCCTATTTGGTTGGGGTAAATAATCTTTCTGATATATTCTTGTGTTCTGTTTGACAATATTTGTTCAGAATTTTTGCATCTATGTTCATGAGAGAGATTGGTCTGTAATTTTTTTGTCCTGTCTTTGTCTGGTTTTTGTATGAGGGTGATGCTGGCTTCATAGAAGAGTTCTGTAGAATTCATTCCTTTTCTATTTTATTGAAAAGTTTGAGAAACAGTGATGCAAGTTCTTCTGTAAATGTCTGGTAAAATTCACCAGTGAGTCCATCTGAGCCAGGATTTTTTAAAAAAAAATTTGTTCATTTTTATTTATTTATTTGAGAGTGACAGACAGACAGAGAAAGAGGCAGATAGATAGAGAGAGAGAATGGGCATGCCAGGTCCCCCAGCTGCTGCAAATGAACTCCAGACATGTGCTCCCCCTTGTGCATCTGGCTAACGTGGGTCCTGGGGAATTGAGCCTCAAACTGGGGTCCTTAGGCTTCACAGGCAAGTGCTTAACCAATAAACCATCTCTCCAGCCCCTAGGATTTTTTTATTTGAGAGATTTTTAATAAGTGCCTGGATCTCTGTGCTTGTTATAGGTCTATTTAAATGGTTTATCTCATCTTGATTTAATTTTGGTAGATTGTATAAATCTAGGAAATCACCCATTTCTTTCAGATTTTCTTACTTAGTAGAGTATATGTTCTTAAAGTATGGCCTTATAATTTTCAGAATTTCTTTGGTATCTGTTGTAATGGTGCCTTTTTCATCTCTAGTTTTGTTAATTTGTGTCTCCTCTCTCTTATGGTCAAATTTGCTAAAGGTTCATCAATCTTGTCTACCCTTTCAAATATCTACTGATATTTGGTTTGCCTTGTTTTTCTTTTTCCAGTTTAAAGTGAAGCATTAAGTTGTTTACTTGTGACCTTTCTAATTTCTTAAGATAGGCACTTAAAGCTATAAGCTTTTCTCTTAGGACTGCCTTCATTGTGTCCCAAAAGTTTTAGTATGTTTTGTTCACATTATCATTGGATTCTATGATTTTTTTGATTTCTTTAGTGGCCCATTCATCATTCAGTAGTGTACTGTTTAGTCTCCATGATTTTGTGTATGCTCTATAGATTTTTTTGTTTCTTATTTGTAATTTGATCTCACTGTGATCAGATACAGTACAAGGAATTATTTCAATTTTCCTGTATTTATTAAGATTTGCTTGTTGTCCTAATATATGGATTATTTTAGAGAATGTTCCATGTGCTCCTGAGAAAAATGTGTATTCTGTAGCATTTGGATGGAATGTTCTGTAGATATCTGTTAGGTCTCTTTGTTCTATGACTTCATTTATTCCATATGTCTCTGTTTATTTTTTTGCTGGGATGATCTGTCAATAGATGAGAGTGAATTATTGAACTCACCCACTACAATTTTGCTTTGTGTTATCTGTGACCTTAAGTCTAATAGCATTTGTTTGATGAAATTTGGAGCACCCATGTTAGATGCATATATGTTTAGAATTGTAGTGTCTTCCTGTTGAATTTTCCCTTAAATCAATATAGTGACCTTCTTTATCTTTCCTCAATAATGTTGATTTGAAGTCTATCCTGTTATGTGTTAGGATAGAAACACCTGCTGGTTTCCTAGGCCCATTTGCTTGGAATACTGTTTTTCATCCTTTAATCATAAGATAGTGTCTGTCTTTTATGGAGATATGAGTTTCTTGGAGGCAAGAAACAGAAGGATTCTACCTTTTTAAAATTTTTTTGTTTATTTTTATTTATTTGAGAGCGACAGACAGAGAAAGGGAGAGAGAGAGAGAGAGCGAGAGAGAGAGAATGGGCGCACCAGGGCTTCCAGCCACTGCAAACGAACTCCAGACGCGTGCGCCCCCCCTTGTGCATCTGGCTAATATGGGTCCTGGGGAATCGAGCCTCGAACCTGGGTCCTTAGGCTTCACAGGCAAGCGCTTAACTGCTAAGCCATCTCTCCAGCCCAAGGATTCTACCTTTTAATCCAACCTGCAGGCCTGTGTCTTTTGGTTGGGGCATTGAGGCATTGATAGTAAGAGTTGTTATTGAAAGTATGTATTTTTACTTGCCATTCTTCTTGCTTTGTAATGCTTCCTTTTTCCCTTTACTTGCTTATAGTAAGTGTTTTTTGAGTATGATTTATTTTTCCTTGTTTTCTCATATGTGTGCTTTTCTTTCTCTTCTGCATGGAGGATCCCTTTAAGCATTTTCTGCATAGCTGGCTCAGTTGTCATGTATTCCTTTAGCCTGTTTTTGTTCTGGAATGTCCTTACTTCTCCATCACTTTGGATGGCTAGCTTGCTGGCTAAAGTATTCTTGGTTGACAATTATTGTCTTTCAGAACTTGGAATACATCATCCCAAGCCCTTCTGGCTTTTAAAGTTTGTGTTGAGTAATTTGCTGTTATCCCAATAGGCTTGCTTTTATAAGTGACTTGCTTTTTTCTCTCTAACTGCTTGCAATATATTTTCTTTGGTTTGTATGTTTGGTAGTTTAATTATAATATGGCAAGAAGAGGTTCTTTCCAGATTTTGTCTTGTTGGTGTTCTAAAGGATTGCTGGGTTTTCTTTATCATTGTCATTTCCTTATTCATGTCTTGTATTGACCTCCTTATATCACTAAATTTGTTTTCTGTGCTACCTTTGATTCCTTTGGTTTCCTTGAGCACATTTGTAATCATTCTTTTGAAATCTTTTTCAGGCAGTTCCTCTAAATCAGTCACACTGGAGGTCATTTCAGATTGATTTATAATTTTTAGTGCAATTGTATTGTCTTAATTTTTTATGTTTCCTGTATTATAATGTAAAGAGTTTTGCATCTTGGATTAATTTGATGCTCAGGTTTTCTAATTTTCTGCAGTATTCTTAGATGTATCAATCAATCTGATGTTATATATCTTCAGGATAGGAGCATAAGGTGCTAGGTGTGCCTTTTAAGAGACTCTCAGAGTAACCACAAAAGTGACTCTAGGTGTTGGGCTTGCCTGGTATGTGAGTATTCTAGTAGACTTAGTTGAACAAAATACAGAAAACTCTAAAATTTAAATGAACAATAGATACATTCAATGAAAACCAGCACAGAGTAATTATGCAAGATTGGGTATTAAAACAAAGAGATCCTCTAACAAAGTCAACTTCCCTAAGGATGTGTGTTGCCCCACACCCTTAATTCGGTCAGCTGAGAGGCTGAGATTTTTGTAGAGGGTTCCACAGACAGTTGTGTCTAAGTGAGACCCTGCCACAATGAACAACGGAAGAGGAGACAAAGGCACTATAAATCAGGAAGCAACAAATGACAAGCCCAAAATATAGATTATTTAAGAATGGCAAATCTGACCATCTGTTGCAGTCAGGTTCACATTGCTGGCAGAAATCACCAAGAGCAGCTTTGGAGGAGAAAAAGGTTTATTTTGGCTTACAGAGTTGACTGGAAGCATCCTGATGGCAGGGGGAAATGATGGCATGAGCAGAGGGTGGACATCACCCCCTGGTCAACATAAGGTAGACAATAGAAACAGGCAAGTATTCCAAACACTGGAAAGTGGACACTGGCTATGATATCGATAAGCCCACTCTCATCAATACACTGTTAATTCCCAAATCTCCATCAGCTGAGAACCTAGGTTTATGGTGGACTCTTGAATCAAACCACCACATTCTGCCCCTGACCCCATAAACTGAAAACCATACATGATATAAAATGCAGTGCATTCATCAACTTTAAAAGTCCACATATTTTTTACCAATCTTAATGATTTTCAAATGTCCCCATAATGCAAGGTTTTTTAACTGAGCCATAATACCAAAAAATCCCCCCCCCCAATAAAAACCATTATGGCACAGAATAAAAACTCACACTGCAAAAGATGGGATTGGGCATAGAAAATAAATATTCAACCAATACAAGATTTAAAACAACCAGGGCAAACATCAAACTCTGTAGCTCCAAGTCCAACAACTCTAATCAATGACAAGTCTCCAAGTCTGATAATTCTAACCACACTGACAAGTGACTGGAGCTCCAATTCCACCCCTCCAGCTAGGCTACTCACAGTCCTGGAAAAATTCATCTGGGGCCAGCAGCTTTCCTTAGCAACCATCTCATGGTCCTGGTATCTCCGCTGGGTCTCCACTGCAGTTCATCCTCCTGGCTCTATCAGGTCTCTATGGAGGTATCCAACAAACCTGCTTCACACTGCCCATGGCTGTTTCTGAAATACTCAATGGTACCCTCTTTCCTGCATTTCTTATACTCCACAATACCAGGTAGGGTGCTAAGTTGTTAATCCAGGGGGTAATAATGCAGACTTTGAAGAACAGGACACTCCTTGAACACTCAGGCCCCTTCAAAAAAGTATACATTCTTCCTGTTTCCCCAGTGCAGGTCAACTAGCCCAATCTCAATAGTTGTTATCTCTCAATTTGCGGGTGAATGGGCAGCAATTTAAGCCCAAAGTTTTTTTTTTTTTTTCTCCTGTGCAATATCCCTCTGCTCACACCATTTCATTTCTATGCAAAGCAACAAGTTCTCAAGACATAGGCATAACAGCAAGTCTCTCCTTCTCACCCACATCAGCCAAACCTCACAGTCCATAGTTCATACTGTATTCAGGTCTTTCAACTCTCACCAGAATGGTCCATCAATTTGTACTTACAGCACTGCAAGGTGTCTCTTAGGCCAGCATTTCAAATCCTTCCACATTCCTCTTGAAAATCAGCTCCAAAAGGCCAAAGCCACACAAATGTCTAACAGCAACCCCACTCTCGGTATTAAATTTCTGTTACAGTCAGGTTCACATTGCTGACAAAAATCACCCAACCAAGAGCAGATTTGGGGGGAAAAGAGGGTTTATTTTGGCTTATAGACTCAAGGGGAGGCTACATGATGGCAGGGGAAAATGATGGCATGAGCAGAGGGTGGACATCACCCCCTGAGCAATATAAGGTGTACAATAGTAACAGAATAGTGTGTCAAACACTGGCAAGGGGACTCTGACTATAACACCCATAAGCCTGCCCCCCAAAATACACCACTGAGCTCCCTTCTCCGTGTCTCTTGTGCTTGCTGGCACTTGAACTGGTTGGTGGGGGAAGGGAGGCTGTGGATGTTGGCTAAAGTTCTCCTGCTTCTCCTCATGATCCTTTTCCTCAAGAGCTGTTCTGCTGGTCCCTGCCGTCCTCCCCTTCAAATTTCTGGAGTTTGCAAGGAGGCTTGTATGAGTGGAAAATTCCCTCACCTGGCTTTTCCTGTGGCTCAGGCCAAACTTGGCAATTGCGGCTGTGCAGCCCTGATGCCGCCGCTGCTGGATCCACTTCTGCCTGCTTCTGTGATCTCTAGACGTTCTGGATCTATCTTACTTCCCTACTGTGGTTGATAATTTCTTATACACCTTCACTTTTTAGTAGAAGAGTTTATTTTTGTTCGCTTTTTTTTTTTTTTTTTTTTTTTTTTTTTTTTTTTGGTTTTCCTCCCCCAGGCTCCTTTGGCATGATTGCTACAGCACCATCTTAACTGGAAGTCCTCTAACATCTTTCTTTTTTTCTTTTTCTTTTTGTTATTTAATTATTTACTTTAGTTTTTGGAAGTACAGTCTTGCTCTAGCCCATGCTGGCTTGGAATTTACTGTGTAGTCTCAGAGTGGACTCGAATTCATGACGATCATCCTACCTTTGCCTCCCGAGTGCTGGGATTAAAGGTGTGCACCACCATGTCTAGCCTCTGAACAAGGTGTCATTACACAAAAGGAAAACAGTTGTTTCTCTTATTTTTCTTACAGAGGAAATAGAGTTTTCCCACAGAGACGGCCAGATGAGAATCTTCGGCTCTAGTTTGGCCTTGCTCATCAGAAAATGAAATGCTTATGATGAGATCCCTTCTAGAATGCTCTAAGAGTGTCCTTTGCAGCATGCGGATTCTCTGGCATCTGTGTGCACCGACACCTCTGCACCAGGTCCTGTGCCTGCCATCGGCTGAGGGACTTCTGTAGAGCCTCACACATCATTTTATCCTTTACTGATATAGATGGCTTTACTTTCTTAAAGGCTTCTTCAAAATGTGTATGACTAACCTTCAGCTCACCTTGTCCACTTCCACTTTTCTGTCTTGTCATTTCTTGTCTCAGGTCACAGAGAGAAACGTCTCGTACCAGAACAGAGAGGTCTGCATCCATATAGCAATTATAGCGACCATCATTAGCAATTGCTTCCAAATCTACATCTTCATCCAATGGAGGTTTGGTACTATTTTTTGTGATGGTTTTTCAAATGGCAATCCCATCTGCCGGGGTGGCAACCCCACAAGAAACGTCATGTCCAGACGACCTGGGTGTAGGATTGCAGGGTCAATGATATCTGGCCTATTCATGGTGGCCAAAATAAAAACTTGCTGATGTGTTTCTAGACCATCCATCTCCGTAAGCAGCTGATTTACCACACGGACACTTGCACCTGTTTCTCAGTCTAACATCTTTTCTTGACTCAATCTAACTCACCTTTAAAGCCCAGAGGGGTCTACATAATGTTTCAGCAGTTAAAAAATAAAATCAATTTATTTATGATTGTGAAGCAAAAAATAAATATACATTGTATTTGACAAGTGTTTGTCTATCTTTCTTTATGGTTTTGATTTTTATCTTTGCCCTTTAAAAATAATAATTCCACTTCATTGAATTATATAGCATAGTTTTGACACATATTCATTCAGAGAGGAATAGTGAAGCATTAAGCAGTGACATGAGAACTCTGTCCATAAATCAAGCTTAGAGGTCTTGGCAAACCAAGCACATTGTGAACTTACAGTGTCCTGTATGTATATCCTCTAAGGATTCATGTGCAAAACATTAACTCCTTTTTAAAGTATTAATCAGGTGGGGGCTGGAGAGATTGTTTAGTGGTTAAGGTGATTACCTGTGAATCCTAAGGATCCTGGTTTGATTTCTCAGTACCCGCCTAAGCCAGAAGCACATGCTGTTCATTTACAGTGGCTAGAGTTCCTGGTGTGCCTATTCTCTCTCTCTTTCTCTGAAAGGAAGGAAGGAAGGAATGAAGGCAGGAAGAAAGGAATGAAGAAAGGAAGAAAGGGGGAGAAAAGAATGAGGTAGAACTTTATTTTGACTATAGTGTTCAGAGGTGGGGCCTTTGGGAGGTGTCTAGGATTAGATTTGGTCATTACAATGGTGAAACCATTCTGATGGATAATAGTGGCTTTATAAGAAGAGAGAGATCCCAGTGCATGTGTGCATGTATGGATGTGCACACACACACACACACACTCACAAAAGTGTCTACACACTCATACCCACTCACCTTTCTGGATCCTTGCTATGATGACCTGAGCCATGTTGATACTCTGCAAACAGAAATCCACCACCTTGGACCAGAATTTAGAGCCAAAACAAACCTCTTTGTGTAACATGTAACATGCCTGTGGCATTGTGCTATTAGCATTATAATACAGACCAACGCATACAGTCGAGGTGATTGCTCTACAGCCAGGCAGTAATCTAAGCAGTGTTGTCAGGTCAGAGCATCAATCAGATAGCCACCATGAGACTACAGCACAGACATGAGCTAAGGAACCATGCACTCTCTAGTGGTTAACATCAGAGGCTGTGACACACTGTCTTGGCTAATAGAGATTATGTGTTCAAGGGTCACTTTCAAAATGCCTCTTGTTTGTTGTGTAAGTAAATGTCTCAAAAAGAATAATAGTTATAAAAATCTCGAAATTAGCAACTCCAAAACCTCAGATCTACATATCCAGATGAGAAAACAGATCCATGCAGAACATAGACCCCAGGAAAGCAGTAAGTCTGGGAGCCACAGACAAAAATGAGGATGCAGGGTATATTGAGTCATATAAGATGATGACTTAAAGTGTGATTCAAGAAGATTGTAGAAGAATCCTTAAAGCTATGAGTTCAGTATATGGCTGCAATTAAAACTGGAAGGGGGGCTAGAGAGATGGCTTAACAGTTAAGACACTTGCCTGCGAAGCCTAAGAACTCAAGTTTGAATCTCCAGGTCCCATGAAGCTAGACACACAGTGATGCACACATGCAATGTCACACGTGTGCCACAAGGAAGCGCACACATCTGGAGTTTGTTTGCAGTAGCTGAAGGCCCTGGTGCACCCATTCTCTCTCTCTTTCTCTCTCTCTCTAAAAAAGAAAAAAATGGAAGGGGGAACAAAAGCAAATACTGGAGACAGAATGGGTCAACTCACAGAAAGGAAACACAAAACAAATCATACAGGCAAGGCCCTTCAGGGTACTTTATTTTTCTTTCCCTGCACCAGCCTTGCTGAAAGTACTCTTGATGGTTAGAAGTGGGAGACACTGAAAACACTTGATGGGCTGTGAAGAATTGACTAGAGGGCCA
Organism: Dipus sagitta; assembly: GCA_036346955.1. Taxonomy (NCBI): domain Eukaryota; kingdom Metazoa; phylum Chordata; class Mammalia; order Rodentia; family Dipodidae; genus Dipus; species Dipus sagitta. Next base: position 54,297,725 of record CM070784.1, read on the forward strand.
AGTCAGAAATGCAGATGTGGACACAGACTTCTGTGGTGCTGGCCTTAACTGATCACTGAAACATGACAGATGATAGATAAACATAGATAATTGTGGAACAGGTAGGTAGATAGGTGACAGATAATAGAGGGCAGATAGCTATATGAGAGATAGATGCATAGATAAGATGAATAGACAATAGCTAGCTAGTTAGATAGATAATGATAATGATAGGTAAATAGATAGATGAAAGATAGATAAATAGATAGATAGATAGATAGATAGATGATACATGGATAGATAGAAAATAGCTAGTTAGTTACATGATAATTCTGATAGATTGGTAAGTAGATAGATAGATAAGAAAGAAGTAGACAGATGATAGATAGATGGATCAAAAAATAGCTAATTAGATAAGTATAATGATAGATCTATAGATGATAATGATAGAGAAATAGATTAGATAAAGAAAGATAGAGCCGGGCATGGTGGCTCATGAGGTAGTAGGATTGCTGTGAGTTTGCAGCCACCCTGAGACTCCATAGTGAATTCCAGGTCAGCCTGGGCTAGAGTTTGACCCTACCTCAAAAAAAAAAAAGATAGATAGATAGAGAGAAAGAGAGAGACAGACAGACAGACAGGAAGACAGGGGGCTAGGGAGCTAGCTCCATGGCTAAAAGCTCTTGCTTACAAAGCCTGACAGCCTGGATTCAGTTCACCTCAAGCCAGACTCACAAAGTGGCTCATGTGTCTGGAGCTTGTTTGGCAGTGGCAGCAGACCATGAAATGCCCATTCTCTTTCCTCTATCTCATTAATTAATTAATTAATTATTTTAAAAAACTCCCAAGCTTCCCTTATGGTTCACCAAAATTAGTATTATTCTGTGGATGAGACTGTGTATTAGTGATTCTATAATTATTAATACATATAAACATAGCATATAATTGAGTAAAACAAATGACTTATTAGACACATTATATATATATATATATGTATATTGTACGTGAAATATGCGCATTTACAATAATATATAATATATACTAATAGATTATGCATAAAATAGGCATGACGTATACATACTAATATATCATACATTAGATATGCATGCTAGCTGGGCATGGTAACACATGTTGTCTTTAATCCCAGCATTCAGGAGGCAGAGATAGGAAGATATCCCTGAGTTCAAGGCCAGCCTGAGACTACATAGTGAATTCCAGGTCAGACTGAACTAGAGCAAGACCCTTCCTCTAAAACAAAACAGAACAAAACAAAACATAAATGTGGAATGCATAAAATATGCATCATACATTAGTATGTATATATCTTGTATGTTTTATGCACAATATGTTAGTATCTATAATGTCCTACCTATTCATATTTTATAGACACTCATGTGTGTAAGTATAGTGTGTGTTCATATCCAGCAGTAAACATGTGTGTTTCTCACACAACAGTGGACCCCTGCTGTTCTCTCCTGCTGTTCTCCTAGTCTCTGAATTAGTATGGGCCCTCTCTCCAATCCCCCATTGCACCCCACCCACCACTTCTATCCTTACTTGTCAAGAATACAGAAAAATTTGTTTCAGACACTTCACAAGGAAATGTGGCCTGAGGCAGGTGTGATGCGTGATAGCTTGCTCGGCCTCATGTGCTTGTACATGAACTTTTGACTCCTCTAAGCAAATTGAGAATATCTGCTGTTTGAGCCTTCTTAGGACCCTCTGGATAACTCTATTAGAAGACTGTTTCTTTTGTAAAAAATATTTTTATTGATTTGCAAGCAGGGAGAAATACAAAGAGTAACAGAGCATGGATGTGCCTCCAGCCGCTGCACCTCGCTTTACATGAGTACCAGGGAATAGAATCTGAGCTGTTAGGCTTTGCAGGCAAATGCCTTAACCACTGAGCAATCTTGCCAGCCCTAGAAGATTACCGTTTCTATAGCACTTTGTTTGCTAAGCCAGGCACCAAGGTGAATTTGTCCCATGGTGTGTACCAATTTCTGGTCTAGGTTTTCTGGTTTTTGTTTCTTCTTTTTCAGTTTTTACTCTTCTTTGTGTGACTGTGCCTTGCGTGTGTTCATTTTTACAGTGACTTTACTATTTGCCAGGATTTAACTCCTTATAGGTTGAAACCAGAAGCTTTCTTTGAGAGACTATCTGCACTTAATTCCACTGAGCGCAAGGGACACCACATTTCTGCTCTGAATTTTCCAGAAAGTATAAATTAAGGGTCAACAGGAACTTGGGAATTGTGGCGGTTTGAACCAGGTGTCTCCCATAAACTCATGTATTTTGAATGCTTCATCCCCAGCTCATGGCAATTTGGGAGGAGGCACCTTGCTGGAGGAGGTGTGTTGTTGGGGGTGGACTAAGGGCGTTCATAGTCAGCTCCCCCTTCCCAGAGCTCAGCTCACTCTCCTGCTGCTGTGGTCCACCTGCTGTGGCACAGGTGAGTCTGGCCTCTGCTCCTGCCATGTTTCCCCTGCCATCATGGAACTTCCCCTGGAGACTGTGAGCCGCAATAAATAAACTCTTTCCCCCCATCAGCTGCTTTGGGTCGGGTGCTTTGTCCCAGCAACGAGAAGGGAACTACAACAGGAATGAACCACAGTCACAACTTGTGCAGGAGAACTTTTGCTTTGTTTTGTTGTGTGAGGTAGCATCTCGCTCTAGCTTAGGATGACCTGGAATACACTATGTAGTCTCAGGATGGCCTCAAACTCACAGCAGTCCTCCTACCTCTGCCTCCTGAATTCTGGAATTAAAGGCACACATCACCATGTCCAGCTCTGGGAAAAGAGTAAGTTACTTTTTCATTTAGCGCTGTGAAATAAATGCAAAGATTTCCTGTTCACTTGTTTGATGATTTTTTTTTTTTCCTCTAAGCCCATATTTGTGTTTTCAGCCCTCAGCAGTCCTAAAAAAAATGTGCATCTCGGATTCCAGTTTTCACTCAGCCTGTCCTCAAACTAGTTAGCTAAATCTGTTGTGTTCTTTTTGTTTGTTCATTTGTTTTGGGTTTTTTTTTTGTTGTTGTTGTTGTTGTTTTTTGTATTTTGAGGTTGGGTCTTGCTGTAGCCCAGGCTGACCTGGAACTCACTATGTAGCCTCAAGGTGGCCTCAAACTCATGGCAATCCTCTTACCTCTGCCTCCCAAGTTATGGGACTAAAAGTGTGCACCACCATCCAAACATTAGGTCATGGATTCTTCAGAGCAGATATGACACCCACACTTGCTTACTGGTTTTGACTCGCAGCTTTCATATATGATTTGAGAATTTCCCTTATTTCTCAGAAAAAGAAAAATCAAATTTACGGTATGTTTGTTTTGATTTATCCATTGCTTAGTCTGTTTGAGTTATTTTGGACCCTGCATTGGTTATTTTGAGTTTACTGGTCTATTGAAAACTTGGTGACCATTGGTACTGGCTCAGATCTGCATGCTCATACTGGCCACAGTCTGTAGGCAGATTCTACTCTAAGCCTCACAAATAAGTCAATCATTGCTCATTTTACTATTTCTACTTCTAAAGAGTCATTGGCAATTTATGTTTCTCTTATGTAGTCTCCCATTTTCCTTGTCTCTATGATTTTAAAACTTTTTTTTTGTTTGTTTGTTTATTTATTTATTTGACAGCGACAGAGAGAGAGAGAGAGAGAGAGAGAGAGAGAGAATGGGCGCGCCAGAGCTTCCAGCCTCTGTAAACGAACTCCAGATGCGTGCGCCCCCTTGTGCATCTGGCTAACGTGGGTCCTGGGGAATTGAGCCTCGAACCAGAGTCCTTAGGCTTCACAGGCAAGCACTTAACCGCTAAGCCATCTCTCCAGCCCGATTTTAAAACTTTTAAGTCAGGGCTTCAGGATTTCAGGGCTGGAGAGATGGCTTACCAGTTAAGGCATTTGCCTGCGAAGTGTAACAACCCAGGTTTGATTACCCAGTACCCACGTAAAGCCAGATGCAGTGGTGCATGCAACTGGAGTTCCTTTTCAGCAGCTGGAGGCCCTGATGCACCCAGTCTCTCTCTCTCTCTCTCTCTCTCTCTCTCTCTCTTTCTCTCTCTCTCTTGCAAATAAATTAATAAAAATATTTTTGAAAAAAACTTTAAAGTCAACCATTATAGTTTAGCTGAATATAGTCAGCTAATCCTATCCTACTATTATTTATAAATCCTGGTTATAAATATTCCCTTACTCAAACTTAACTTCTGATAATATCTACTAGTCACTGAACCTATTTATTTGTTTATTTATTTGAGAAAGAGAATTGAAACACCAGGGCCTTCAGCCCCTGCAAAATATGCACCACCTTGTGCATCTGGCTTATGTGGGTACTGGGGAATCAAACCTGCGTCCTTTGGTTTTGCAGGTAAATGGCTTAACTGCTATGGACATCTCTCCAGCCTGACCCTCTTTTACTTCTTAAATGGTTCCCATGTGTGCCTGCACATGAACCTGTAAGTTCGGCATGACTGTTCTGTGCTACATTGGTGCTGTTCACACACTCAACTCTCCTCTCCTGGGTACATGGTATGGTGGCATCCTCCCACCCCTTTGAAATCTGGGGAATTGAGCTTGGGCCTTAGGCCTCACAGGCAAGTGCCTTAACCTCTAGACCATCTCTCCAGCCCACCCACTGATATTTTGGAGGTACTTGTTGCAGCCAAACAACCTGAATGATGTGATATTCATTGACAGAGGACAAAGAATAAATCATTGCCAATGTCAAGTGCTGAGACTGAAAGTCCAGGTTTACTTTATGAAAAACCTCATGATATTTTTCTGTACCATTTGCCTTCTGATCTAAGGAGTAGCTACAACTTTTGAATGTTTGAAGTCAGCAGGTACAATAGAACCAATGACAGTGGCCTCATCCTGACCCTCAGAGCCATCTCTTACAGTCGGGCAACTATACTAGTGGTAGGCTATTTAGAAGCAGTTGGTGGAGAATGTAAACTAATTCCTGTCATCTCTCCTCTGAGTGGTGATCACCTTCGTCAGATACTCTGACACCCACTAAAGCTAAAATGTTTCTGTAACAACACTCATGCAGCAATAAACAATTGAGAGTTTCTAACCCTTTCTAACTGTTTTTAATATTTTACATTTATTTATTTATTAGAAAGAGAGAAAGAAACAATGAACATGCCAGGGCCTCTGGCCACTGGAAATGAACTCAAGACACATGCACAAGCATGTGCAATCTGGCTAACATGGGTACTGGGGAATCAAACCTGGGTCCTTAGGCTTCTCAGGCAAATGCCTTAACTGCTGAGCTATCTATCCAGCCCTGACCCTTTCTTTGACTTTTACAAAGCGTGGTCTTGTCTTGTTACACAAACCAAATAACCTTTTCCTTAGTTTTTCTTTTTTCCTTTTTTTTGTGAGCTGTTTGCTTATAGACACAGCTCTGCTCATGTTTTTCCATCAGCACCAGTATCGTACCAGGTGCTGGTTCTGCCCTGGCTACTTTAGCCATTTCAGTAAGGCAATAAGGACATTAGGTACCACCTGTCTTTCTGTGGTCAAACCCCAACCCTACCTCCAGGATGAGGCAGAGCACCCACTGCAATGCTGGCCAAGGACTCGTGGCAAACCCAGCTTCTCTTCACACCCATCTAAGCTGTCTGTAAGACCATCTGTGTCTGTGACAGGGTCCAAATCAGCTTCATAGACATATTTTTTAAATCTGTCCTCTTTTGTGAAAGACCTACCCTATATCCACACCCCTCCTGGCCTCCATTTATTCCAATTTGGCAGCCTTTTTGTACAGAGACTTTTTCTATACAAACCTGAATGAACTCATAATAGTCACATTTTTACTAAAAAAATCAGAAGCACAGAATAGATATGTTTTCAAAAAATGTGCTAGGAATTTAAAATTCAGCTCCTGGTTTCTCTAAAGGCATTCCTTTGACTTCCTGCAAGCCCTCGGTGCTCTATTTTTACTGAAGCTTGTTTCCAGTATCATCATGGCTGGCAAGACCTGGTCTCCATCTGGAATCTGTTCCCTGCTCTTCCAGATTCCAGCTCTAGTCACAGTTTCTAACTTCCTCTTCCTGCTGCTCTGCCCTCCCAGCTGCCTTTGCGATACACACGTCGGCGTGAGAACGCAGGAGGAAAACCACGGTGCTGTCACCTTCCCCTACGTACCAGGCAACTGCAGTGAAGGCCTTTGTGCCCAGAGCAAGAGTGCCTCTAGACCAAAGGCACAACGGACCTCATCTCTGGGGCTGCATCCAAGCATTTCACCTCTGTGTCAAGGTTGTCTCCCTCCTTGCTATCATCATTACTGCAAACTCAAGGAATGACCTTTTCCTGAACAGATTTTGTACATTACCCTAGATCAAATAAATTAGAATCGAATCCATTTCTCAGTGTTCAATTAGTACATCTATGTAGCACGCTCATGAAAGGGTTCTCCCATAGCCCTTTGTAATCCTGGAACCTGATAGACATCATGGAGTTTCTCTGAGCTTGAGAGGCAAGGTCATTTGGACAATTTGTTGAACCCAACCAAGGTAAAAGTGTCAGACCCATAGTAGCTCACACGTGTAATCATGACACTCAGGAATCCGAGACATGAGTATTGCCATGAGTTCAAAGCCAGCCAGGGATACAGTGTAAGATCCAATAATTTAAGGGCTGGAGAGATGGTTCAGTGGTTAAGGTGCCCACAAAGCCTAACAACCCAAGTTGGATTATCCAGTACCCTCTTAAAACCAGATGCACAAAGTGGCACATGTGTCTGGAGTTTGTTTGCAGCTAGGGGCTCTGATGAACCCATTTTCTCCCTCTCCCCCCGCCTGCCCCTGGGGCATGGTGGCACACACCTTTAAACCCAGCACTCAGGAAACAGAGATAGGAGGATCAATGTGAGCCTGAGGCCAGCCCAAGACTACATAGTGAATTCCAGATCAGCCTGGGCTAGAACAGAGATCCTACCTCAGGAAAATAAATAAATCCATGAGAATAGACAGTGATGACCATTACAAGAAGGGAGGGGGCAAAGAAAGGGCATTGGGATGTGAATACGATGAAAATTTATGGTACATGAGTATGGAAGTGTCATAATGAAATGCATCATTTTCTACAATAAATATATGCAAATAAAATAAAGATTTATTGCCATAATAAAAAAAATGTCTTTGAAAGAAAAGCAAGTACTCTTGAGGGCATATGTTCTTATAGACTGGTACATAACTATGTCTGGAAACTTGACTGCTAAAAACATCCAGTCACAGTACTCAGTACTATGGCTGAGCCCTATCTCATATTTTCACAGAATTACAAAATTCTCATCTACATTACCATTTAGATAAGTCAGGGGAAATGACAGAGAATAAATGTGATCCCTTTCAGAAAAGTTATTCAAATGAAATGTCTAGCAAAAAGTTAAATTCTAACATGAGCTGTCCAGTTCCCCACCCCTCCAATCTCCTTATTCCCTATTTAAGAAATGACCTATCTTCTTCGGAATAAAAAAAAAGAAAGAAAGAAAGAAAGAAAAGGCCACAGCACGTACTCCCTGTCTAAGTAATTCTGTGCTAATGGGGTGATAAATTTCTTGGAAGCATTTTTTCCCTTCTTTTTCCCCCCGATAAATCTCAACATCTTAGAACTCTACAGAGGGAAGACAGCAAGAAAATTACCTTCCAGAGACAGTCCTGACATCATTTATCAAGGCCTTTTAAAACAAATATGAGATTATGTAAATGAGATGTATCAACCAGTTGGTAGGAGCACTGATGAGGTTTAAATACCTCAAATTCTCCAGCTCTCCAGAGGTGAAAATTACCTGTGGATAAAGAAATCCACACACCTTTTCTTACAGTTCCTGTCTTTCCCCCAAACAGTAAATATAGGAACCTCACACCTCTACCCTTAGACCAAGCATTGCTAGTTAGGTATTTCCCCCGTTTCTCCACACGCTCCATCTTCAGCAGGACTAGTACAACGGACAAGAACCAGGGGCCAGTTCAACTTCACCATGTTTTCAAAAAGGACAAGGAAGGCATTACGACAAAGAAATCAGAGCACTGAAATCCCTCAGAGGGTAAAGTCACTTGCTTGTAAAGTCCAGTGGCCTGAGTTCAATTCCCCAGCACCCACCTATAGCCAGATGTGCACAAAGTGGCTCATGCGCCTGGAGTTTGTTTATAGTGGCAGAGGCCCTGGCATTCCCATTCTCTCCCTCTCTCTCTCTCTCTGAAAAACAAAACAAGGAAAAGAAGTCAACCAAATTGCCAGTATTGGAATTCTACAGCTGTTAATTGTTTAGATATGTTCTTCCTATTGTGTCCTGAAATCTCTACCACAGGTACCTTTGGATGCTGAGTTGAGACCATTTACCAGGGATATATTTGCATTTTCCTTTGCTGGATATGGATAAACAACACAAAATAAATTTTTATTTTTTCTATAAATCATTATCAAATATTTATTCAACAACTTTTTAATGTTTTTTTTTTTTATTTATTTGAATGAAAGGAAGAGAGAGAAAGGGAGAGAGAGAGAGAATGGGCATGCTAGGGCATGCAGCCACTGCAAACAAACTCCAGACACGTGCTACCTTGTACATCTGGCTTTCATGGATCCTGGGGATTTGAACCTGGCTCCTTTGGCTTTGCAGGCAAGTGCCTTAACTTCTAAGCCATCTCTCCAGTCCTATTCAACAGCTTTTGAGTGTGTAGTAGATACAGAAGTGAGTTTTGTAGCATTGTTTCCAAGAAGTTTAAGGCTGAAAAAACTAGACAAAAAAATCAATTATAAATGGGATGTGATTAAGTATTGTGATTAAAGTGAGATTTTTGTTTTTTTTTTTTTTGAGATTGAGTCTCATGATAGTCTGGGTGACTGACTTCCAACTCACTATGTAAGGATGACCTTGAACTTCTGATCCTCCTGCTTCAAGTTCCTGAATGCAGAATTCAGAGATTATAGTTATGTGCCACATATAGTTTAAAGTGGGAAGTTTAAATACCTGACAGTTTGTGTTCTGGAGATGCAGCTTTTCTCTACATATTAAATAATGAACTTGAGGCTGGAGAGATGGTTCAGTGGTTAAAAGTGCTTGCTTGCAATGGCCGATGTCCCAAGTTCCGTTCCCCAGTACCTACATAAAGCCAGATGCGCTAAGTGATGCATACATCTAGAGTTTGTTTGCAGAGGCCAAAGGCCCTGGAGCACTAATTCTTCTCTCTTTCTTTCTCTTTTTTTTTCTCTCTCTGTCTCCCCCTTTTTTCTGTCTGCCAAATTAATTAATTAAAATAATAACAAATTGAGCTTCTTTGTTTTAGAGAAATGCACAAGAGTGAAAGCAGGGTATCCTGTCTCTCAACACAGGTATACAAAGCTCTGTGGTTACTCTACAATAAAGGAGGGAAAAGAAAGAGAGGGGAGCCAGGAGGGCGATCCACAGCGACAGTGACGCGAGACAGCGAGAGGGAGGCTGCGCAGAATCCAGCGACTTTCCCGAAAGAACATGTTTCAACTGAAGCTTGACCATTAACATCAGCCAATTCAGTAAGTCACTGATGGATTTCTCAGGAGCGGAACAAATGATCCTATTAGGAAGGCCGGTACTTCCTGGGGCCTCGCCTTCCGTGCAGAGAACAGCCAAAGAGTGCAGGTGGATGTGAAGTTGGAGGTGGGAAGGCGACTGTGCGCAGGTGCAGAACTCCCCACGGTGGAGAGGTAGGTGGGAACTCACCTAAAGTTCTAACCTGAAGAGCAGGAAAATTAGTCTGACATTTGAGGAAAAAAATAACCCCACAGCGTTTAAAGGTGGACTGGAAGGGCAGGGACTGGAAAGGCAGCTGACCTCTTAGGGCTTCAGGAAAACTGTCAAATCCCCCTTAGGAAAGACTCTAGACAGACAGGAACGACTGCCACTCCACAATTAGGAACACACAGTTACTCGGACTTCTGCACAGACCTGACAAAGAGGAAACGTGACCAGAGAGCTGGCTTGCGAGTGCATTTCCCCTCCAGACAAAACTGAGCATCAGTCATTTGCAGTTTTCTTTTGCTTATTCTTGGACAGATGCAGAGCTAGGCCCGAGTAACAAATGTCCAGATGACAAGCAACAGGCTAGTGGTTAGGCGTTTAAAAACCTGGCTGAGTGTGTCCTATTACTGAGGAGACTGTGCACCATATGCCCAGAAGACACTGGGAGGGCATTTGGAAAGCCTTTAATGCAATTTCTTCACTTTACTCGTTAAGCCTTAGGAAGGCTGATGTTAGTGCAGGCTCTCACAGCCAACATACAGACGAAGAGCAAGGGAAGCACAGCTGTTCCAATCTGTAGTTCGGGGCGATGGTTCTGAGCCGTCCAAAAGTTTGAACTGCAAACACACAGCAAGACTTTAGCTAATGGCTATTTACTATTTCTCCTGTAGATTATGCTGTTAAATGTTAGGGTTTTTGTTAGTTAATTTATGGATATGTATCAAATGGCAAAAAAAACCAGTTGTCTCTACTTCAATAAGTTTTGTTTGTCTGTTGGTTTTTCAAAGTAGGGTCTCATTCTAGCCCAGGCTGCCCTGGAATTCACTATGTAGTCCCAGGCTTGCCTTAAACTCATGGAGATCCTCCTACCTCTACCTCCTGAATGCTGGGATTAAAGGTGTGCACTACCACACCCAGCTTCATACGTTTTGACAGTTGTGTATACAACTATATAGTCATCCATAGATACAATCATTTCCCCACCACAGGAAGCTTCCTCTTCCTTCCTTATAGTAAATCACACTATACAGGCATCCACTATCCGATTTCCTTAATTATGAATTTTTTTGCCTATTTAACCTGATATAAATTAGATAGTACTATTTGCATCTGACCTCTGATTTAATAGTTTTGAAATTCACCCATTTCGATACAGGGTATCCATTGATAATTCTTTCTTTATTGCTAAATATTATCTACAGTTAGTTAATTGAGTCAACTATTTATTAATGTTTGGTTTATTGCAAGTTTTTAAAAATATTATATTTATTTATTTATGCATTTATTTGCAAGCAGAGAGATAGAGAGGGACAGACAGACAGAATGGGTGTGGCAGGGCCTCCAATCACTGCAAATGAACTCCAGATGCCTGAACCACTTTGTGCATCTGACTTAATGTGGGTACTAGAGAATAAAACCCAGGCTGTTAGGCTTTGCAGGCAAGTGTCTTAACTGCTGAGCCATCTCTCCAGCTCTCATGTTTCCTTTTCTTAGTCCTTTCAGCATTTTCTATAAGATATATTGGCACATGCCAAGACTACACATACATTTCCCAATTTTTCCTCTTAGAGGCTTTATAAAAGCTCTGGTTTTTATGTCTTAATTTCATGAGACACCAAACAAATATTTTCCGAAGTGGCAGCCCCACCTTCTTCACCCATCAATAATGGATGTAAACAACCTCTGATGAATCTTCACAGGTGGCTGTTGGGCAGAGTGGAGGCCGTTCCTTCCCATATGGATACACAGCTGCTGAACCATGGCTTCCTGGAAATACTCCTCTTTAAATTAAATTCCCTGGCACCTTTATCAAATAACTATCATGCAAATACAGGACTGACTGGGGACTGTCTAGAATACATTCATTATTGTATTTCTCATTTGTTGGGTTAATTACTGAAGCTGCACACATTTCCTTCCTTATCTCTTTGGGTTTTTGGTTTTTCAAGGTAGGGTCTTGCTCTAGCCCAGGCTGACATCTTTGGTTTTTGTTCCTTCAATAACTTCACTTTTCTTGGTGTCATTTTTTTCCAGATAAACTTGTAGAATCACCTTGTGAATTTTTGTGGGGGAAAACAAAACATGGGCTTCATGTGTTGGCACAAATCTTCAATCCCAGCACACAGGAGGCAGAGGTAAGAGGATCGCTGTGTGTTTGAGACTACATGGTGAATTCCAGGTGAGCCTGGGCTAGAGTGAGACCCTACCTCGGTAAACCGAAACAATAAAAACTACAAAAAAATACTTGGAATAATTGAATTCACATGCAACATATTCACAAATCTTCTCCTACCATAATCTCCTTTTGGTTTCGTAACAGTTGTAGTCAACTCCACATTCCTGGGATGAACATCCAAACCAGACACAGTACAAAGGAGGAAGGGATTTATTTCAGCTTACAGATGCAAAGGAGAAGTTCTATCAGTGGTAGAAGAAACTATTTCCATCTATCTAAGCAGACAGAAACAACCAAACAGCCAGCAAACACCAAAAGCAGCAGCAGGAAACTGGCCACAAGCATCAGGGGCCCCTCTAGAACTCAGACTGCTCTCCACACTTTTGGGCTGGATCCAGTCTGCTCCTCCAAACACACCTTAGGGCTGGACTCCAGGATCTGTGCCCCCATGACAACCTCCTCCAGCCTGGTCGCTAGAGATTCCAGCTACAAACTTTAATAAAACACCTGAGTGTATGGGGGATATACATTCAAACTACCACAATGGCTTGCATCTTAACTGTATGGTTTTGCATATTTTATTAACTTATGTTTTCTTCTTGAATGAATGATAAATGGAATTAATTTTGTATTAGTTATTTAAAAATATTTTGTTTATATATGTATTTCAGAGAGAGAGAAAGAGAGACAGAAACAGAGACAGAGAGAGAGAAAGAGAATGAGCACACAAGACTGGGCACACCAGGGCCTCTATTCACTGCAAACAAACGTACTGGGGAATCCAACCAGGGTCCTTTGGCTTCACAGGCAAGTGCCTTAACCACTACGCTATCTCTCCAACCCAAAAATATTCTTTTAGTTCCATTGTGTATATGTACTATATTGTCTTCATCCATTCATCTATCTATGGAGATATTGGCTGGTTCTTTTTGCTAGCTATTGTGAATAGTAACAACAATTACACGGATGTGCAAGTAACACTGTGGTAGACTTACAGTCCTTTGGGTATGTGCTGAGTAGAAAGCTAGTTCATACAATGGTTCTACCTTTAGTTTAGATTAAGCATACACACACACACACACACACACACACACACACACACACACACACAAGGACTTGCATGGTGGCTGTATCACTTTATTTTTAAATTTTTTAAGACACATTTTTATTTTTATTTATTTTCAAGCAGAGACAGAAGAGAGACAGAGAGAATGGGTGTGCCAAGGCTTCCAGCCATTGCAAATGAACTCCTGACGCATGTGCCACTTTGTGCATCTGGCTTACGTGGGTTCTGGGGAATCAAACCCTGTTCATTAGACTGTGCAATCAAGCACTTTAACTGCTGAGCCATGTCTCCAGTCCCCCCCCCACACACACACCTTTAAATGTATCACTTTATATTCCCACCAGAATTGTATAAAGGTCCTTCATATTTTTGCCATTTTTTGTTGTCTTAATGTTAGTCATTCTGATTGAAGTAAGATGGAATCTCAGACTAGTTCTAATTAGCATTTCTCTAGCACCTAAGGATGTTGAACAAATTTAAAAATACCTATTCATTGGGCTGGAGAGATGACTTAGTGGTTAAGCGCTTGCCTGTGAAGCCTAAGGACCTTGGTTCGAGGCTCGATTCCCCAGGACCCACGTTAGCCAGATGCACAAGGGGGTGCACACGTCTGGAGTTCATTTGTAGTGGCAGGAGGCCCTCGTGCGCCCATTCTCTCTCTCTCTCTCTCTCTCTCTATCTCTCTCTCTCTGCCTCTTTCTCTTTCTGTCTGTAGCTCTCAAATAAATAAATAAAAATAAAAATAAATTAAAAATACCTATTCATCATTTGTGTTTCTCCTTTTGAGGAGTATGTTTTATGCTCCTTAGCTCACTTATATATTGGAAATTTTTTTGACTTTTTTGTGATGCTTAAGTTTTGCAATTCTTTATGTAGTCTAGATTTTAGGTCTGTGTCTGAGATCTACCTCACAACGATTTTCTTCAGTTCTATAATAATCTGTCCTTTCTCTGTACTGATTCTTTTCCTGTGTAGGTTATTTTTAAAAACAATTTTTTTTTTTGCAAGGAGGGAGGGAAAGAGAGAGAGAAAGAGAGAGAGAGAATGGACATGCCAGGACTTCCAGCCACTGCAAATGAACTTGAGACACATATGCAACCTGTGCATCTGGCTTACATGGGTCCTGAGAAATTGAACCTGGGTCTTTTGGCTTTGCTGGCAAGCATCTTAACCACTGAGCCATATCTCCAGCCCAGCTTTTTGTTTTTTTAATTTCATGAATCCTATTGGCAAATCTTACAGCTATTTCCCCTGGTATTAGAACATATGGCGATCCTCCTACCTCTGCCTCCTGAGTGCTGAGATTGAAGACATGCACCAACATGCCTGCTATTGCCTTAATGCTTCACACCTACCCTTTCTTCGAGCACTTTCAATGTTCAGGCTCTTATATTAAGGCCTTTGATAAAATTTTAATTGCTTTTGTGCAGTGTTAGGAATTTGGCTTTATTTTATTCTTTTCTTATAGATATCTAGTTTTCATAGCATTACTTGTGGAAGAAACTGAGCTTTTCCAATGTATGATTCTCATACCTTTGCAGGAAATTACGTGGCTAAAGCTCTGTGAGTTTGTTATGAGCTGTCTATTCTCGTTGTTTGGTGGCCATCATCTGTGTTTTTTTTTTTTCTCTCCATTCCATGTTCCTTTCTCACTGTGGTTCTGTAGTATAGTTTGAGTTTAGATACTCTGCTATCTTCTGCGTTGTTCTTTCTGCTTGAGATAGTTTTAGCTTTTCGTGATCTTTTGTGTTTCCATATGAACTTTGAGTTCTGTGTTACATGTCTTTAGAATTCTGGTGGGCATTGAAATGAATCTGCAGACTGCTTGCCGTATTATAGCCATCTTTAGTCTTCTGATACATTATTGTTTCAGTCAGCATCCAACCAGACACAGCTTGTGGGAGAAAGGGGTTTATTATTTAAGGCTTGCAGCATCCAGGGGGAGTTCCATTGATGGCTGAAGAAGCTGGCTCACTCCATCATGCTAAGCAGAGGGAAGTCACCCACAGGAGCGAGCACGAACCAGAGGTACTCAAAGCGCTCTCTCCACGCCTTTGGGCTGGAATGAAGAGCTGCCCCCAGACACATCTTAGGGCTGAAACCCAGGATCCATCCACAGTGACACACACCCTCTGCCACCCCCTGCTCCCCAGACCAGAGATCTGCCTGCTAGGGTCTCACATTGCAAGCACAGATCTCATGAAACAACCGAGTCTTTGCGCCCATGCATTTAAATTATCACATTAAAATGCCACAATCGTCTAGTGTGGCTTTCAATTTCATTCCTTAGTGTTTTGAATTTTCATTTTAGAGGTCTTTCACCTCCTTGGTAAGATTTATTTGTATAGACTTTATTATTTTTATTTATTTATTTATGAGGAGAGAGACAGAGAGAGGCAGATAGACAGAGAATGGGTGCACCATGGCCTCCAGCCACTGCAAACAAACTCCAGATGCATGCACCATGATGTGCAACTGGCTTAAGTAGGTACTGGGGAATCAAACCTGGGTCCTTAGGCTTTGCAGGCAAATGCCTTAACTGGTAAGCCATCTATCCAGCACAACTTTATTATTTTTGAAGCTATTTTGAATAGGATATTTACTCTAAGTTTTTTCTTGGCAAGTTTGTTTTTGGTATATAGGAAAGCTATACTGATTTTTAAAATATATTTATTTATTTACAAGCAGAGAGAGACAGAAAGAGAACAGGTGCACCAGGGCCTCTTGTCACTGCACATAAACTCCAGATGCATGTGCCACTTGGAACATCTGGCTTTACATGGGTACTGGGGAATCAAACTCAGGTCATTAGGTTTTGCAAGCAAGTTCCGTAACCACTGAGCCATCTCTCCAGCCCATATACTGATTTTTGTATGTTTATTTTATATGTTACTAATTTTCTAAGAGTATTTTTCAGATTTTATGAAGGGAATTTTCATGGACTACGTAAGAATGTTGTCACCTGTAAATTTTACTTTTTCCTTTCCTATTTGTTTATTCTCTTTCTCTTTTCTTTTCTGTTGGAGCTAAAATTTTGAGTACTATGTTGAATGAGAGTCAAGAATAGCACTGTAATTTCATGACCAATTTCATAGAACATGCTCTTGGTTCTTCCCATTTAATGTAACATGGCTATGGGCTTGCACACATAGCCCTCATGATGCTAAGACATGTTCCTAGTTTCTTCATGGATTTTATCATCAGCTTTGTCAAATGACTTTTCTGTACCTATAGGCATTTGCTTTCTGTCTAGGAGTTTATTTATGTGTTGTATTACATTTACTGATTTGTATGGGTGGAACAAAGCTTGCATACCTGGAATAAAATTAACTTGGCTTTGTGTATAGTTTTCTTAATGCATTCTTGAATTTGGTTTGCAAGGATTTTTTTGGAGAATTTGCACATGTATGCTTATCAGGAAAGTTATTCTATAGCTTTCTTTCTTTTGGTATCAGGGTAATATAGACTTATAGAATGAATTTGGCAATGTTTCCTCCACTTTGTGGAAGAAACTCCTCATTAAGATTTGGTAAAATTAGTAGTGAGTCTTTCTGATCCTGAGCATTTTTAGAGGCGAACTTTATTTATTTATTTATTTATTTGTTTGTTTGTTTGTTGTTTATTGGAGAAAGAAAGAGGCAGAAGGAGAGAAAATAGGACTGCCAGAGCCTCTAGCCATCATACAAATGAACTCCAGACACCTGTGCCACCTTGTGATTTTGGCTTTACATAGGTACTGGAGAATTGAACCTAGGTCCTTTGGCTTTGCAGGCAAGTGCTTTAACCACTAAGCCATCTCTCTAGCTGTAGAGGAGAAGTTTGAATAACTGCCCAGTGGCTTTCCTTTTATATCTTTTATAAGGGTTAATATTTTTTGAATAGTATTTTTTAGTAGTTTTATTTATTTATTTGAGAGAGACAGAAGGAGAGAGAGAGAGAGAGAGAGAGAGAGAGAATGAGTGTGCCAGGGCCTCCAGCTTCTATAAATGAACTTCAGACGCATGTGCCACCTTGTGCATTTGGCTTACATGGGTCCTGAGGAATCAAACCTAGGTCCTTTCACTTTACAGGCAAGCACCTTAACCACTAAGCCATCTCTCCCACCTGTATTATATCTTCTTGATTCAATTGTTGTAGGTTATATGTGCCTAGGAGTGTATCCATGTCTTCTCGATTTTCTGGCTATTTGAAAGATGAGTTTTGAAATATCCCCAGTGACACTATGGACTTCACTGGATTCTGTTTTGATCCCTCCATCCCTATCTCGAGCTTGCTGGAGCTCAACTCACTCTCGCTGCTGCCCGCCAGCCGCTGTGACCAGGCGTCAGGTCCAGCTTCCTCTCTCCGTCCTTTCCCTGCCATGCTGACGCTTCCCCCGAGACCGAAAGCCCGTATTAACCTTTTCTTCCCATCAGCTGTTTTGGGTTAGATGTTTTGTCCTGGCAACAAGAAAGTCATTTGTAAGGTTTCCTTGTTTATTTGTTTGTTTGTTTGTTTGTTTGTTTTAGCATGACTGAGGCTCTGAGAGAATATGAATTGTGAGTGGACCTGAGTTTATCTTTTTTTTTAATTTTTATTTTTCAAGGTGGGATCTCACTCTAGCTCAGGTTGACCTGGAATTCACTATGTAGTCTCAGGGTGGCCTCGAACTCATGGTGATCCTCCTACCTCTGCCACCTAAGTGATGGGATTAAAGGAGTGTGCCACCACACCCGGCTTTGAGTTTATCTTTTTCACATGATCACGATACTCCACCAGGTCCCATGACACACTTCTCTGTGAAGTACCTTTGCCAGGCACTGGTGGGGGTGAGGGCTTGCCTTTTCCAGTTACTATTCCTGGGCTCACCTTAAGGTTCCCAAGCCACCGGTCTCCTTTTTACTCCAGTGCATTTTCTTCCTCAATCTGCTTCATCCAGACTTCATCTAGCTGCTGGCTGCAGTCTCTACAGCCTGAACCTTTGGTCTCCAACTGGTATGACGCTACCCTTGAGGGCACGTTGCTGGTACGGACAGCTGACCCTGGCCTGCATGCGCCGCACAGAGCGGCTGGGGACCAGTGGTTTGGCTGCTTCTTCACAGAAAAATTTCAGCTTTTCTTTTCTTCCTTTAGCTCTCTCTTCAACCAATAGGATCTATTGGGGTGTGTGTGTGTGTGTGTGTGTGTGTGTGTGTGTGTATGTATGTGTATATGTATGTATGTGTGTATATGTGTGTGTATATGTATGTATGTTTGTATATGTGTGGGTATATGTATATATGTATATGTGTTTATATGTATGTGTGTATATGTGTGTATGTATATGTGTGTATATATATGTGTGTGTATGAATATATGTGTGTATATTTGTGTGTATATGTGTATATGTGTGTGTATGTGTGTGTTTATGTGTATATGTGTGTATGTGTATATGTGTATATATATGTGTGCGTGCGTGCGTGTGTGTGTGTGTCTTACTCACCTTTCTTCAGGCTGATCTCAACCTTGAGATTCTTCTACTTCAGCCTCCTAAGTGCTGAGATTCACTTGTATTTACCACCACAATTAGAAGCAACTCCGTCAACAATAACAACATCAAAATAAAAAGTTAAAAAAAATCACGGGACATGGATGAGGTTCTGGTCACATACATGGGCAAATGTTCTTTCTGCCTTTTCTTGGATTGGTTTGTAATGAATGGTAGCACCAACTATTCTTCAGATTCATTAAGCCTGTTAGTGGGCTTTCAGGTGAGAGGGAGTTCCATAGTAAATTTGTTAATTCCCTGGCCTGAGTAATCCTCCCTCCCTCTTTTGTCATTTGTTTATTTATAATTTATTTGAGAGCGCAAGAGAGAGAATGGGTGCACCAGGGCCTCCAGCCACTGCAAACGAACTCCAGATGTGTGCGCCACCTTGTGCTTCTGGCTTACGTGAGTCCTGGGGAATAGAGCCTTGAACCGGGGTCCTTAGGCTTCACAGGCAAACGCTTAACCACTAAGCCATCTTTCCAGCCCCCCTTCCTGTCTCTTGAAGGCCAGATACAAACAATCCCCTGAGGGTCTGGAAAGAAAGCTCCCCCAGACTGGGTTTTGTGTGGGCTGGAGAAACATGAAAGTTTTGCCCATCTAAGAATTATGTTGTGTTGGCCAGGGGTGTTGAGTCCCCCTGAAACTGCAGGGAGAGGAGACCTGCCTCCTGTCAGCAAAGGCCTGCTCAGGGCGTCCCAGTCTTTTTCTCTTTAGGCCCCAGGTGACAGCTTTCCCCTGACCTGGCTTTCTCTGGACAGTGTCCTCTTCTCTGTACCCCTTGTGTTGCTTGCTCATGATTGAATACCTGGGAAGGATTAGCTCTCCCTAAAAATGCAGGTGACCCCAAGACCATGAACCCCAACTTCTGGTCCTTGTGCATGTTATCAAAGAAGTGATAAACTTGGACTCAGAGGAGGGTAAGATATGAGAATTGATTAAAGATAGTAGAGAAATGAGGGAGCGTGAAAGAGGAATCCTCCTCTGCCAGCAAAAGGATCAGGGAAGGGCTAGAGAGATGGCTTAGTGGTTGGGATGTTTGCTTGTGAAGCCTAAGGGCCGAGGTTTGATTTCCCAGAATACACGTAAGCCACGTGGTGGCATATGCCTCTGGAGTTTGTTTGCAGTAGCTGGAGGCCCTGGTGTGCTTCTCTCTCTCTCTGTTATAAATAAATACACAAATTAATTAATTAAAAAGAGCAGGGAAGAATTTCCCTCACAAGCTTCAGAGGGAAGGGGGAAGAGAGGGAGAGGCTAACATACACATTTAGGCCCAGTTATATGAATCAGGCACCCACTTAGAAGGGGCCTCATTGCCGGGCTCAGGTGCATAGGAAGGTGTCTGATTGTATGACTTAGGAAGAGCCCACCCATGGGGGCAAGACTCATGAAATTGGGAAAGAAACAAGAGGTTGTTGTCACTGAGGGGCTGTTGCCTTCTGCCATCTTGGATGAGACTAGATCAGATGCAGGTTGTCGTCCTGCCAGGGCAGGCAATGTAGCTTTCATATTTCTTTTGAGCCAGTCCCTAGCTAACTACCAATTGATAAGAGACAGAAATTGGCTAGACATTTTAGGAGTGATGAACCCCCAAAGTGAGTAACCTTCTCCTGACTAATGTAGGAATTGGCCTTGGGCCTGTAGGAGAAAATCTATATCATTACACTTTACTGTGGGTCAGAAACTTCAAAAGGATCGGACCCTTTTTAATCTCTCCCCTTAGGGAGTCCTTCCACTCCCTTCCTAGAGAATTCCCAAATTCCTGACCCCAGATTTCTGGCATCAGGAATAAACTGGCTAAACCAGGCACCTATGCACGGAGTTTGTGAAACACTTGCAAACCTGGGCTGGAGAAATGGCTCAGCAGTTAAGGCGATTACCTGCGAAGCCTAAGGGCCTATGCTTGACTCTACAGGTCCCACGTAAGCCAAATGCACAAGGTGATGCAAGTGCATAAGGTCGCATCAGCACACAAGTGGCGCGCATGTCTGGAGTTTGATTTCAGTGGCTGGAGGCCCTGGCATATCAATTCTCTCTCCCTCCCTACAAAAAAAAGAAAAAAAAAACCTGCAAACCTAGTCTTCCTCACGGAGGTATTCCTCATAAAAACCCTTATCTGAGTCTCAAAGTTGGCAGGGGGGTGCTTCTCAACCTCCTCTGGCCTCCCTGGGCAAGAGCGCCTCCTTTTCTCGTGTTCTGGGCTTAAGCCCCCTTCTCTTCTCCTAAAGCTTCTATAATAGAATCTTTGTGAGCCTTTTCCTCTGGTCCATGGATTTCATTCTTTGAATTCATAGAAAAGGGTCTGTGAATATAGTAAATTATTGGTGCATTGGCATACAAGGAACTCCCAAATTCCTGTATCACTACCAGGAAAAAGTTGCCTTGCTTCTAATCCATGTCAATGAAGTTGGCTCTAGAGACCGCTGATGGTGAGGTGACTATAGCCAGACTTTTGTCTGGAAACCACTAGGCTTGTTAGGGGAGTGGCTGACTATGATGGCTGACCTGAGAGTCAAAAGTCAAAAGTTCACTCCAGGTACTCATTACAAACACGTCTCCAGTGGGTCTTCAGAATGCCTCTCCCTGCTCTTCTGTGATTCCTTTGGATACGTGGAAGTTGGCTGTTTGTTGTCAGAGGGGACCCTGGAGTAGCTTCTAGCTACAAAGCCAGAAATGGCAGATTCCGTCTGTCCAGCTTGGCTCCAAGGCTCAGACAGCGGAGCAGGCTAGGGGAGCCGAGGCAGGATTGGGGCACCAGCAGAGCCTTTAACCGGCATCCCTGGCCCGTGGCTCCGAAGAGCAGCACGCTGCCAGCATTTAGAAGGGGCTCACAGGGGTGCACAGGTCACTGGGCTCACCAGCCTCTCTTAGGTTCAAATATCCAAACCCTTCTGTGCGCTCTTCAGGGCACTTTTCACTTCAGCCTTGCCTCTCCGGTAGCACGAGGCTCTGGAGTCCCAGGCAGTTTCCTCGGTGGTGGAGAAACAGGGCACCTTGGAGACCTGTCCTGCGTTGATTACGCACTGCAGTCATTGATCTCTGAATTCTGGCATCTCTGTCTCTAATATATATATTAGTGACACTTTGTTTTGAAATTCTTGTTCAATTTACTCTTTGGAACAGAGTGGTTTTTGTCTTGTTTTGTCTCTATCTGTTCACAGGGCAGCTTTTGTTTAATCTACTGTTTTACCCAGAGAATAATATACCTAGACAATGACTACTACATTTATTAAATATTTAAAATATATTTTATTTATTTACTTGAGAAGCAAAAGGCGTATATATAGAGAGAATGGGTGTACCAAGGCCTCCAGCCACTGCAAATGAACTCCTTATGCATGTGCTCCCTTGTGCATCTGGCTTGCATGGGTACTGGGGAATCAAACCTGGGTCTTTAGGCTTTGAAGGCAAGTGTCTTAACTGCTGAGCCATCTCTCTAGCTCAGTTTTAATAAGACAACAGTAGCTACATAAAACAGACATAAGGGCAGAAATAAAACAGAATAGGTAAGGTCAATGAAGAATGGGAACCTGAGTAAATAAATTGAATACTGAAGAAACTGCCTTAAGAATGATAAAAATGAAGATGTTGATACTGATAATTTGGGGGTGTCTCTGGATTTTTGTCTTATGAATTCAATGAATGATATCCACATACCAGAGGAGAGGATTTAGAAAGATTCTATCACAGCTTAGAACTTCATGAGGGAGAGCTTTAAGAGAAGGAGAGCTTCGGGAAAGGTAGAAAGACATGCCCACCTACCCACCTAAAGACTCAAATTGAGGATTTTTTAAAATTCATTTATTTATTTCAGAGGGAGAGAAAGAGGCAGAGAGAGAGAGAGAAAGAGAAGGCACTCCAGGCTCTACAGCCACTGCAAAGAAACTTCAGATGCATGAGCCACCTTGTGAATCTAGCTTTACGTGGGTACTAGGGAATCGAACCTGGGTCCTTAAACCTTTCCAGGCAAGTGTCTCAACTGCTGAGCTATCTCTCTGGTCCCCAGGTTGGGGATTTTTATGTAAGCCTTGTAGATAGGCGGATGGTCTAGCCAGTTAGTCCTGACATCAGGTGTCTGGGTCAGGATTTCTAGAAAAGGGCAATCATCCCAGAAATCTTAATTCTCTAGGAAGAGCCCTGTCAGGAGGACTCCCTACGAAGGTAAAGATAAGGAAAGGCCAGACGGCCAGATGCTTCTGACATTTCTGACCTACAGTAAAGAGTAATGGCCTAGCTTTTCCCTACAGGTCCAAGGACAATTCCAGCATGTAGTCAGGAAGAAAGTGATTCACTTCAGATCTGTCTCCCCTAAACTTGCCTAAGTGGGATTGGGTGAGTTTATGTAAGCCTCTTGACTTTAAAGGAGTTACCTAGAACATTTGAACTTGATCCTGACTAAGCATTTTATCACAGTGTGCGTTTGCCCTGGGGACATTTCATTATTAGCTCTGGGAACTTAATATCAGTTGTCAGTTCTCTGGTGAGAACAATGTTCCCTGCAGACACTGGCATTCATAAAACCCACCCTGACCAAGGGAAGTGGTACTTAACTGCCATTCATTATCTGCAGACACCAGGGAGGCTACTTAAAGCCAGCGGGGAAAGCCAATTGGACTTGCCAAGCTTCAAGAGTCAACCTATATTCTGTTTCCTGCTCTTTTGGCCCTATTCCTAGATTCTTTGCCCAAATTTTATTTTGTCTATTCCATATGGCATGACCTGGGCTTTCCAGCATAGACATGCTAACGGAGGCACTTTCACCCACACTTTGATCCATACCCATGCTGACCCTCAGGATGTCATCAGAACATGTCACCTCATGCCCATATCTTGACCTCAGTTCTCTCACTGCCTTCAATTTTTTAAGTTCATATATATATATGTCTCATATTATACTCTTTTATCCCCCTTGCCCCTGTGCCTGTTTCCCTGGGACCCTCCTCAGTAGGGTTATGGGACTGTTGGTTGGAGAAACTGATTTATTTTACAGGTGGCAGACAAAACAGAGGAGAGTCAAGATCCATCAATAAGACAAGATAAGTGACTACCCACTATGAGACTAACAACCTCTACCACATCTGCCAGGGCCCAGGAGAAGCTGCAGAGGAAGTGACATCATGAACACTGCTCTCACTGCTAGCCTGACAACCAGCTGCAGGGTGATGGTGGCAGACATGGTGATCAAGCACAACCAATGAAAGCAGAAATCCAGAGGTTACAGAGAGCTCAACACTAAATCAGACTGCCTACAGGCCACCATGGCTCAGGGAACATTGCAGAGAAGGGGGCAGAAAGATTGTAAGAGTCACAGAGTGGGTGGGAATACGCTGAGGCATGGTCACCCCACTACCTTACTGGGACAGAGTGAGTCTTTGAAATTTTATTGTTCATCTTATACTAGTTTCCAAATTTCTAAAATTGCAGAATGGTACTGATCAGAGAAACCCTATATTCTTATATCTCACTGAAGTTACATCATGAAGTACCCACGTGTACTAGGAGAAAAAATAGACACTCAGTCATTCACAACTATTTCTGAAGATCTATCATATGCTGATAACAATAAAACCCACAACGGAACAGGAAGTAATAAATATAGCAATAACCGACATTTATTGACCATCCACTACATACCTGGTATTTTGGGATTACTTTAACTGTTAAATTTATATTGTCTCTTCAATATTTATCTAGGGTATTTTATTATGATAGTGAGTATTTAAAGATACCAAGATGCAGAGCCAGTTATCAGATTATACAGCTGAGAAATAGTCAAGTTAGAAATTAACACTAATTGCAAGGTCAGAGTTCGCTTTTCTGTGTATTGGGGAAGATAGTCAGTGTATGTAAAATATAACAATAATGGAAAAATACCTACACATCAACATGTACTGAGCAAATACCAGAAAATTAAATTTATCATTTGAATAAAGAAAGGATAGTGTTGGAGTTGGCTTCACAGAAGGATTGGGCAAATGATTGAAGCAAGCATCAAAGGGTAAGAAGAGCCAAGAGTGGCAGCACATGCCTTAATTCCATTAAGGAGGGTAGGAGGATTGCTGTGGGTTTGAGGCCACCGTGAGACTACATAATGAATTCCAGGTCAGCCTGGGCTAGAGCAAGACCCTACCTCAAACAAAACAAAACAAAACAAAGCTGGGCATGGTGGTGCCCACCCTTAATCCCAGCAGCAGGAGACTGATGTAGGAGGATAGCTATTAGTTCGAGGCCACCCTAAGACTAATTCCAGGTCAGCCTAGGCTAGAGTGAAGCCCCACCTTGAAAAACAAAAAGCAAACAAAAAAAAAAATGAAAAAAAGAAAAGAAAGAATTTGAACCGAGGGAGGAAGTCCATGCCATTCCAAGCAGAGGGGATAGATTGAACACACTTAGTGATGACCATATAGAGGGGTAAGATAAGTAATAAGTAAATCAGCAATAAGTTTTCTCATCTTCCAGCATAAAATTTATATTGACTCTTTGGACCTCTGCACAATGCTTTCCCATGAAAATTTCTCATATCAGCCAGGAAAGAAATTACATGGATGAAATAGTTGACTTTTTTCCCCCTTTTCTGTTGGCTGCCATAGGACTCTGAGAAAGAACATTGTTAGCCAAGGCAAAGATGGGGCCACTATCTACCTGAGATCCTGGAATTAGAATGACTTGGCCACTGCAAATCAAAATGACTATAAATGGAGTAAAATTATATTTGATAACTAATTTCATTTTGTCGACTCTTTTGGAGAATCCGGTGCTTAATGAAGACAAGAAGATCTCACCCACCGAATTGGTCCAAGCCTTAGAATTGCACCAATGTGCCCTGCTGCTTCAGACCCAAGGCTTTCAAGTCTTCCCCCTTCACCTGTCTGTCGGTTTCCCTGGCCTCGTGGCTTTTTAGGCTCTTGCTTCATCTCCTGGCTTTTCAGGCCATCCATGTGCAAAGCCACTCAGAGAAAGGCCATGCTACCCATTTTTGGAAAACGGCTTCTCCTACTTCCATTTCTCTAAATGGCCCAATTTAGTGAATTACCGTCTGAGTGCACTGAGATGAAGGGTGAGTTCTCATCTGCTCAGCAAATGGTGTCAGCTGGTCTGACCACTGGCCCACTTCTGGCTCTTGGCACTGTTGGGCCACGCAGCTCCACCTGCATTGCCACACACTGGCTGATCGGTAGGTCCGTTGTCTCTCAGGAGCGCTGCTGCAAACCGGGGCTCTTTTGTTAGTTGGGAGGTCTGACTCACACAGTCAGCTCTTTTCTTTTCTCTGAAATTGCTCACCACACTCAAGTCTTTAGGCTGTTTTGGTACTTATCATTTCTTTCATTAAGGGTGGGTTCAGTGTTTTGCTACCCTGGATAAACTGGGCCTATAAACATGATCATTTCTAGCCCCTGGTAGTTCCTCGATGAATTCATAACCAATCAAAGCAATGCTTGGGCTAGAAGGATGGCCCAGTGGTTAAGGCACTTGCCTGCAATGCCTAGTGACTTAGGTTCAATTCCCCAGAACCCATGTAAAGCCATATGCACAAAGTGGTATATGTATCTGGAGTTAATTTGCAGTGGCTAAAGACCCTAGCACATCCATTCTCATTCTCTAAAAAAAAAAAAATATCACATTCAAACACTCAACAAGGGAAATAGATTACAGATGTCAAGCTTATAACACGGGATCCATAAGAGCCACCAATAATGACACAGACTGAATATAGTGTACTTATAGTCTGCTCTTCATTCTCCTGTTTGCTAACTAGATCTTCAAAGTCTCATTTATTTATTTGACAGAGAGCATAGGTGCGCCAGGACCTCTAGCCTTTGCAAACAAACTCCAGATGCAGGTGCAACTTTGTTCAGCTGCCTTTATGTGGGAACTAGAGAGTCAAACCCAGTCCTGCAAGCTTTGCAAGCAAGCATCTTAATCCACTGAGCCATATCTCCAGCCCCTAAAACCTTACTTTAAATTGTATTATATGGAAAGATGGCTCAGCAGTGAAGGTGCTTGCCTGCAAGGCCTAATGACTTGGGTTCAATTCCCCAGTACCCACGTAAAGCCAGATGTACAAAGTGGCACATGCATCTGGAGCTTGTTTGCAATGGCTGGAGGCCCTGGTGTGCCCATTTTTTCTCTCTCTCTTTCTCTCTCTCTCTCTCTCTCTCTCTCTCTATCCTTCTCTCAAAAGAAATAAGTTTTTTTTTTTTTTCGAAGAAATAAGTTGTATTATATCCATGGAATGGGGTAATGGCTCAGTGCTTAAAGGTACTGGCTTGCAAGCCTGCAGATCCAAGTTTGACCTTCCTTGGTGTCCACGTAAAGCTGGGCAGGCACAAAGTGACCCAGGCATCTGTAATCCCAATGTGTCTGTGACAATGGGAGACGGAGGCAGGAGAATCTGGATGCTCACAAGCAACAGGGACAAGAGAGACCCTGTCTCAAAATGGCGGAAGGAGAGAAATGCACGCTGAGGTTGTCTTCTGACCTCCACACGTGTACTGTGGTGTGACCCTCTCCCACACACATCATACACACACGCATACACATGGATGTATGCATGCATACATACATACCCACAAATAAATAATCATGATGAAAATTATTATATCTAAATATGTCCTCTGTGTGCCTTTTTATTTTTTTTAAATGCTTTATTTATTTGTAAGAGGAAAGAAAGAGAGAGAGAGAGAGAGAATGGGTACGCCAGGACTTCTAACCACTGCATACAAACTCCAGATTCATGCATCACTTTGTGCATCTGGCTTTACATAGCGTGCTGGGGAATCGAATCCAGGTCCTAAGGCTTTGTAGGCAAGCCCCTTAACCACTGAGCCATTTCTCCAGCCCCTCTGTATGTATTTTATCTACTCTTACAACGATTCTATGAAAAGATTATTTTCCAGGCTTTGAGATATTTGGTCGCATCTTCCTTTAATGAGAGATGTACAGGGTCTTTTTTCTCTGTCTCTCTCTCTCTCAATAGATTTGCCTTTTTCCAACCCAGAGACCTCTTACAGAAATGCTTCTGGGTGCTCTTGCTGCTCCTCTGAGCATTTCCCTCTGCGCCACTTCTCCAAACCTTCACAGGAGTTGACATTCCAGAAGCTGAGATGTTCTCACCACTAGTGCCTTTGTGTGTTCACACCGTCAACAAAATAGAGTTATGCAGACATTGTGGCTAATGACTATTCAGGCTGTGCATAGCTGCATCTGCAGGTTCTGAGTTCCCAACCTGAAGTATGAGACCTTCCCCACAAGGAAGGGAGAGAAGAGAGGTTATAAAGATCCATGAGGGCTGGAGAACTGGCTCAGCCATTAAGGCACTTGCCTGCAAAACCAAAGGACTCAGGTTCAATTCCCCAGTACCCACATAAAGCCAGATGCACAAGGTGGCACATGTGTCTGGAGTTCCTTTGCAATGGCTGGAGGCCTTGGTGTTCCATTCTCTATTTGCCTCTTCTCTCTCTCTTTCTCTGTCAAATAAATATGTAACATATTATAAAAACGTTAAATAACTCATTTAAAATAAAAATATCCATGTTAACAGGCACTTGCTCAATCAGAAATTATAGTAGAGCTTAGAGACATTTAATACAAGTATATTAGGCATCACATTGTGCACCTGGCTTATGTGGGACCTGGAGAGTGGAACATGGATTCATGGATCCTTAACTGCTAAGCCATCTCTCCAGCCTGAGTGTAAGTTTCATAATACTAAATATAATATCTTATAAAAGTTTTATCTCTGTCACCATGGTGTGAAGTGTCTGGAACATAATAGAACTATCAGCAAACTGCTTACAAAGCTGACAATTTTTAAAATTTATTTTACTTTATATCTAAAATATAGAAAAGCCACAGCACCTGGTAGATTTTTTTTAGTGTTTAGACTTCCCCAGAGACATTCCTATGAACAACAGAAGGTGGGACCAAGGCACTGCAGTGTCTACAATGTTGGCATTGTCTGCCAATTTATAACTCTTATCCCCTCACCCTTGTTCCTGTTTTCCCTGGGGCCCTCCTCAGTGAGGTAATGGAAATCACTGTGGGGTCAGGAAGGCCTCAGTTAGTCCCTTTGGGGTAGTGGGGGAACCATGCCTCAGGGTATTCCCACCCACTCTGTGGCTCTAACAATCTTTACTCCCCTTCTTCTACAATGTTCCTTGAATCATGGCAGGCCTGTTAACAGTGTGATTTAGTGTTGAGCTCTCTGTAGCCTCTGGAATTCTACTTTAATGTGTTTTAATTGATCACCATATCTGTCACCGTCATTTTGGGGATGGTTGTCAGGCTAGTAGTAAGAGCAGTATTCTTATTTCCACTTCCTCTGCAATTCTCCTAGGCCTGGGCAGATGTAGGAGAGATGTCATGTCTTGTGGTGGGCAGTCAGCTATCTTTTTGTCTTATCAGCGGATGTTGGTTCTCCTCCATTTTCTCTGCCTTCTTTAAAATAAAACAGATTCTCCAACCAAAAATGAGAGCAGCTTGGGTCAAGGGGGTTATGCAAAGTTATTTAAGAGATTTTTGGTGAAGCCCACTCTTCTTTTCCCAAGAGCAGAGGGTGCTTCTCTCTGAAGTATGAGTTTCCTGACCATGGGATTCTGACCTGGTTTCCAGTACCATATATGAGTTCTCTCCCACTGAGTAATCCAATCAGAGAACATTTGGTTATCCAAGAGGCTGTGTGCCACTATTGCACAAGTATGTACTTCTTATCCTGCTGGCTGACTTCGTGGTCTGCAGGGTCCCCTGTTCATTCATGCTGTTGGTGACAGTTGTCTCCCAGCAGCTCCCATAGGGCTTTTCCCAGCACTGTGAAGGGTGGGGCTGAGCTTTTGGAGAAACCTTTAAGGCATTTATTCATTTAAAGCACTTGGATTATTTTGTAACTGCTCTGATGTTCTACTTGGATATATAATTCATAAAATAAGAGTATTAAAAAGGGTTCAATGGGCTTTTAAAATTCTTAGATTCCAATAAATCTGTCACCCATAGTCCGTTTTACTTCTTACCTACTTCTCCTCTTTGAGCCTTGAACATCTTCTTATTCCTGATCACTTACTTTGACCGCTGAAGTTTCAACTGCTAACCAAACTCACCCAGGGCTTCACCTCAGCATCACAGACTTCTCTATATTTATTTATTTATTTATTTATTTATTTTGGTTTTTCGAGGTAGGGTTTCACTGTAGCTCAGGCTGACCTGGAATTCACTATGTACTCTCAGGGTGGCCTTGAACTCATGGAGATCCACCTACCTCTACCTCCTGAGTGCTGGTATTAAAGGCATGTGCCACCATGCTTGGCTACTCTATTTTCTTTAGATACCATGCTGTCCAAACATACAGTTGCTCAAATTCTTTTTTATAAACAAATATTTATTTATTTGCAGGCAACAGAGAAAGAGAGAGAGAGAGAGAGAGACAGAGAGAGAATGGGCACACTAGGGCCTCCAGCCACTGCAAACGAACTCCAGATACATGCACCACCCTGTGGCTAAAACATGGGTACTGGGGACTCAAACTCTGGTCCTTAGGTTTTATAGGCAAGTGTCTCAACCACTAAGCCATCTCTCCATCCCCAATTGCTCAAATTCTTTTCCCTCCCTCCCTCCCTTCCTCCCTCCCTCTCTTCCTTCCTTTCCTTTCTCTTTATTCCTTCTTTCCTATCTTCCTTCCCCTCTTTTCCTTCCCCCTCTCCTTCCTTCCTTCCTCTTATTCTCCTCTTCTTCCTCCTCCTTCTCCCCCACTGTCTCTGGACCCAACTTTCATTCTGTAGCTCAGTTAGTGTCAAACTTGCTAACATCCAACCTCAGCTACCTGAGTGCTAGGATTACGGGCATGGTCAGTCAAGGCGTGGCCAACTTAGGTGCTCAAATTCCAGAATCACTCTTTTATCTTATTTCTTAGACAAGGTGCACTTCTCATTGCTTGACTTAGAGGTTGCTGATGGCTGTTATCTTGCTCCACAGCATTTTCCTTGAGCTCACATGACACATCCCACCGATAATTCTCCTGTTTCTTTCCATGTTACTAAACATATCTCCCAAGCCCATCAGAATAAACCTCAAGGCTCTTGAGTTTCTCTCTGTCCAGATAGGACTCAGATGACAGACCAAAGGACAATTACACCAAAGCCAGTTTGGTGAACCAATGAGTTTATTGAGGTTACAGAGTTAGCGTGAAGGGATGCTTACAGGAACAGTAGATGGCTCAAATGCAGCCTCACATCGAGAAGTCTCATCCCATGCTAGGTGACGACCTCCCCTAGGTGCTTTTACTCATCAGCAGACAGGCCACGTCAGCCTAGGTGAGGACTCATGGAAGCTGCATCTCGAGAGCGCACTGCGCCACAGCAGGCGGCTGCACGGGAGGCTGCCCTCCAAGTCCTCACCCTCTCACAGGGCCTCATGGCGGGACTTGCAACCTTGGCCCAGGCTTCATAACCTTCAGTTCACCCAGACATTACATTTATCCAAATATTTTCACAACATATGTTTCTATGCTCCTCTTTCTATGAACACTCTGCTTTGCACATAATGATTTTTTTTTTTTTTTTGGTTTTTCAAGATAAGATCTTGTTCTAGCCCAAGCTGACCTGGAATTCATTCTGTCCTCTCAGGGTGGCCTCAAACTCACAGTGATCCTCCTACCTCTGCCCCCTGAGTTCTGAGATTAAAGGCGTGAGCCACCATGCCCAGCTATGCACATAGTGATTTAAAAAAAAATAAAACTTTAATTAAAATTAAACTAATTGGAATTACTAACTGTGGAAATCATAATTATATTCCAAATACACATAAGTTATTAGAATGAGATGCAAACAGAGTATCAGGCCACCTAGCTCAGTAACACGTGAGGGCTGGTGGCACCTTTGTTCCTGGCAGGCTTTGAGGCCTTATTCTTGTCAGGAAATTCCATTTAAGCTGGTGGTACCAGTCACAATTCTTCTTCCTTTCAGGATGGCTCCATAATGACTACAAGTACTCTGTATAGCTTGGTTTTAATTTATCTTATAATAAAATTTACCACAAAAGAACATGGAATGATTTCAGCTGAATAGCAAATTATATCATAACAAAAATATATTTAAAAAGCAAACTACTGCTAATATTCCTGCCTCCAGACTTCATGGGGAAGAATAAACTAGGTGCTGCTGCCACTTGATGACTACTTCTTTGGCGTGCTGGCAAAATAGCCATCACATAGAAGCCAAAAAGTGTAAATGCGGCAGCCAGATTGCTTCCACTACTGCTTTCTTCCCATAATGTTCAATAACATCTGAAAGACATAAATAACAATAAGTGCAAATCCACTGAGCAAATGTGAACAGCAGCTGGATAGTTGATGTCTAGGGCAGACGTTGGCATCTATGCGATGCTGCCTTTACCAACATGCAGAATTAAGGAGTCCTGGAATCCAGAGAGGTTGTACCTAGATGGCAAAGAAAAACTTAGGGATGTCTTCTGGGAGATGGCTGCAGGATTGGGTCAGTGTGCAAGGAAAATGTTTGGGGCTGGAGAGACAGCTTAGTGGCTAAGGCATTTGCCTGTTAAGCCTAAGGACCCAGGTTCAATTCCCCAATACCCATGTAAGCTGGATGCACAAGGTGGCGCATGCAGCTGGAGTTTGTTTACAGGGGCTAGAGGTCCTGGTGCACCCATTTTCTTGGTCTGTCTCTCTTCTATCTTTCTGTGCTTGCAAATAAATAAATCAATAAATAATTTCCAGGAGAGTTTGGAAGGAAGAGACTGATAGGAATCTCAACAGCAAAAAGCAGGCTCTATTTAGAGTATAGCATCTGTGAGGTTGACGCCTCAGGTTCCAATAACACCATGATCCTGAAAACAAGTGTGGGCTCGCCGGGTGGGTGCACTGGGAAGTTCGCTTATTGGCATTGGGTAAGGGGTAGGGGATGTTCTAGCTGCAAAATGAGGAAGGGGAAAGTGAGGATGTGGAAGCAGCAAGCTCTCTGAACTGCAAGCTGTCTGGAGCTATTTTAGTTTCCTGGGGTGGCGAGCCAGCAAGCGGCTTTTTTGTGGTCTAAGATAGAAGGGGAGAGCTGGCTATCTCTGGGCTTGAGTTTGTCGGCAGGTCTGCATCCTCCTGACTCCTTCACGCCTCAATATAGTGTCCAATGACGTGAGACCTACTGGAGTTGTGATAATAACATTGGAACCCCAAGAAGGTGGAGATATCAGCAACATATCATGTTTTTTTTTCAGGAAAGCCATGGCATCTATACACAACACCAGAGGAGCCATTTCATTCAGGCCTTGGAACACACCTTTCAGTGCAGGGTACACAAAATATCCAATTTGGAACTTTTGGATTTAATGTTTGTGCTTTGTATATCATTCTTTTAAAAATATTTTTATTTTTTAGTTGAGGGGGTTGGAGAGGGAGAGAGAGAGGGAGGGAGGAGGGGAGGGAGGGAGAGAATGGGTGTGCCAGTGCCTCTAGCCACGGCAAATGGTCTCCAGATACATGCGCCACCTTGAGCATCTGGCTTTATGTGGGTGCTGGGGAATCAAACCTAGGCTAGCAGACTTTGCAAGCTTTTAATCACTGAGCCATTTCTCCAACCTGGTATCAGTCTTGCTTACTCCGGCCATATCTTCTTCGTATTGAAGGGTGTGTTCTAGTGCTTACTTGAAATAGATCACCTGCTTCTGTTTCACAGGCTCACAATGGCAAGCACACTGCCTTGAATCTCAAATGTGACTTTGGAATGTGGCATTAATGCTGGAATCAGTTAATGCTTTTGGATGATTTGGGATCCATTGTGAGAAGGTCATGGAATTTGGGGGACCAGGGGTCAAATCCTGTGATTTAGAGAGCAGACTGTTGTAATTAGGATGTTGCTTGAGAATCTTCCAAGGCTTTGTGTGTAGATATTTTTTTTTTTTTTTACTTATTTGCAAGCAGAGAAAAAGAGAGTGAGAGAAGAGAGAGAATAGATGTTCCAGAACCTTCAGCTGTTGCAAACAAACTCCAGACGCTTGCGCCACCTTGTGCATTTGGCTTTATGTGTGTACTGGGGAATCAAACCTGCATCATTAGGCTTTGCAGACAAGGGCCTTAACTGCTGAGGAATCTCTCCATCTCTGTGTATTGATGTTTAATCTTCATTTTTCAGTAGTAGTAAGAAGATAGAAACTTAATCTGACCCATAGTGTTTAAAGGTGAATCCTGAGACTAGAATAATGCCACTAAAGTGAAACTCCCAGGTTGAGTCCTGTTGATTTTATAAGGAAAGGGAGAAAGACCAGAATATATATATTATACAATATTGTGTATTATATATAGAATATTATATGTAGTGTATATATACACACCTTCACATACACACCCATATATACATATGCACATATTTGCTGATTGCTGTGCCACTGATCACTGCGCCACTTTAGGAGTCTACCAGCAAAAAAAGCATCACCAGATGTCGGCTCTTGAACATTCAGAACTCTGAAGTGAATGAGTCTCTTTTCTTTATAAAATTAGTCTTCTCTGGATATTACATTATAGCAATGAAAAATGGACTAATAGTGGTCATCAATTATCACTTGTTAAAGTACCTCATTAGCAGCCAATAAAATCTCCGTATGACTGTTTATCATCTACTAACTACCAAACATTACATTTCCATATTTATTAAAGCTAATTTGCAAGTTTGGGTCATGTGATGAAGCACACAAGTGTACCATGCTGGATCTTGATCATCCTCCAAAGACAGCCAAATTAGCCTTCCCCTGTGTTAGAAGGGATTTGCTAGAATTTCTGACTATGGAATTGCATTTTTAAAAATTATTTATTTGCAAGAAAAGAGAGATAGAGAGAAGAGAGACAGAGAGAATAGGGGTGCCAGGACCTCCAGCCACTGCAAACAAACTCCAGGCGCATGTGCCACTTTGTGCATCCAGCTTTACATGGGTACTAGGGAATCAAAGCAGGATTGTTAGGCTTTTTAGGCAAAGATCTTAACTACTTAACCTTCTCTCCAGCCTGGAATTCCATTTTTAAGAAAGCAAACACTGAGCATCATATTCCAGGCTTTCATTAGCAGTTCATTGATTGGCATTCTTTAAACTCCTTTCTGGAGTTTGAAATATCATATGGGATATCTTTTCATCTGTGTATGAGAAGCACTGTTCATTGAAGGCATTTACAAAACATTTTTTTATTTTTATTTATCTATTTGAGAAAGAGAGAGGAAGAGGTAGAGAGAACAGGTGTGCCAGGACCTCTAGCTGTTGCAAATGAACTCCAGACACATGAATCACCTTGTGTATCTGGCTTATGTGGGTCCTGGGGAATTGAACCTGGGTCTTTTGGCTTTGCATGCAAGTACCTTAAGAGCTAAGCCATCTCTCCAGCCCTAAGTTTTTTTAATTAAATTAAATTAATCAATTTATTTGAGAGAGAGAGAGAGAGAGAGAGAATGGGCACACCAAGCCTTCTAGGCACTGCAAACAAACTCCAGACACATGTGCTTCCATGTGCATCTGTAGGTAGTGGAGAATTGAACCTGGGTCCTTAGGCTTTGCAGGCAAATGCCTTAGCCATTAAGATATCTCTCTAACCCCCACTGAAGGCATTTGACACTAGATGGGTTTGGGGACCTTACATTTCATAACAGCTCATTAAATACTTACCTGAACTTTAAAGTCAATATGTTAAAAATGTAACTTGTTGTCACTCCACATGCCAACTATCCATTTATCTTTTTCTGGATTCTTCCATTCAGACAATTACATCACCAATCTGACCACTGCCAACTGCCTCAACTACTGAAGCCACTTTTGACTTATTTATGTCATTTCACTGGCTCAGATCAAGTAGGGCAATAAGTTTCTGGCATGCTTTTTTTTAAAAAAAACATATTTATTTATTTATTTATTTATTTATTTACTTACTTACTTACTTATGTGAAAGGGGAGGGAATGGGTATACCAGGACCTCTAGCCACTCCAGACACCATGTGCCACCTTGTGCATCTGGATTTACATGGGTACTGGGGGATCGAACCGGGTTGTTAGGCTTTGCAGGTAAGTGCCTTAACCGCTGAGCCATCTCTCCAGTCCTCTTGCATTCATTTTCTTCCCATCATCTTCCTTTCTATTTTCATGTAAGTTCATCATTGCCTATCATTTGTGTGACAGCAATACCTGAGCTCTCAATGCCACATTTGGCTATGCACTTGGCCAGATGATTCTTACTGAAATAGAATGCTATCTATGTCACTTTCTTTGTCATCACTCTAAGGACACAGTTCTTATCATTCCCCTAGGAGAGAAAAGTGTGCATACCTACATCTAAATTAACTTTATTCCTTGGAACCTGAAGCCCATCCGTAAACCTCTCTTGTTTTGCTCAAGACAGGGTCTCACTACGTAGCCTCGGCTGGCCTTCAACTTGCCATGTAGCCCAAGCTGGCCAGAAACACATGGTTTTTCACCCTCTTTCCTTATTGGTAGTGTTACAGGCACATGCCATCCAACCCAGATCCATACATTTATTTTTAATATATATATATATTTATTTATTTGCAAGCAGAGATAGATAGAAAGAAGAGAAACAATGAAGGAGAGCAAATGGGTGTGCCAGGGCCTCCAGCTGCCACAAACAAACTCCAAACGCATGTGCCACTGTGCATCTGGCTTTACATGGGTACTGGGGAGGCAAACCTGGGTCCTTAGGCTTTGAGGCAAGCGCCTTAACCACTGAGCCATCTCTCCATCCCTTATAAACTTCTCAACCATAAGAAAACTATGTGTAAGCAGTCTTCCTATAAAAAGTCCCTTTTATGTGTATGAAACTGAGAAACACCACTGTTAAATTCAACATTGTATACTGAAACCACCAGCAGACACGAAAACCAGACTCTATGCACTATAATGGCAGAACTAATCACTCCCAAGCACAATCACTTACTGTGATGTATTCTTCAGAACACATAAACTTATGTGTTTTGAAAACGTGGTTCCCAGCTGATGGCAATTTGGGGACAGGAGCCTTGCTGGAGGAGGTGTGTTATTGGGAGGACGGCTTTAGGATGGCATAGCCAGCTCCCCCTTGCTGGACAGAGTTCAGCTCACTCTCCTGATGCTGTTTTACACTGCTGGGGCAGAGTTGATGTCTGCCTCTGCTTCCGCCATCGTGATGCTTCCTGAGACTGTAAGCCACAATTACACCTTTTCCTCCCACCAGCCGATTTGGGTTGGTGCTTGGTCCCAGCAATGAGAAGGAACTACAAGGCCTGCAATACCAAGCATTTACCTTTCTTGCTTACAACTCCATGAGTCAGCTGGGATGGCTTTAATTAGGTGGGGGCATATCCATACTTTTAGACCCCCCACAGGTAGTTTTGACCCATAAGTTTGTTTGCACAGAGTAACATATATTTGTTTTGTTTTGTTGAGGTAATATTTCAACATCTCACTCTAGCCCAGGCTGACCTGGAATTCACTATGTAGCCTCTGGGTGGCCTCGAAATCACAGTGATCCTCCTGCTCCTGCCTTCCGAGTGCTGTGATTAAAGGCTTGTGCCATCATGCGCAGTTCCCAATATTTTATAATGTATCAGAAATGCCACCTTTGCTAAAAGGTTTATTCTAAATTAAGAAGAATGAGATCTATTGACTCTTCAAAGCACTTTTAAAATGCTATGGCAGTGCCATTCTGCCCCATCTTGGACAGTCTGTGTGGGAACACATTAAGAAGCTTGGGGAAAGGGGTATAGCCATTGGTAGAGCATTTGCTCAGCATGTGCAAGGCCCTGAGTTTGATACTCAGCACCGCAAACACAAAACAGAAGAAAAGAAGGAAGCTGTTGCAGTCACCTGCTCTTTGCTGGCATAAAGCAAATGGCTGAAAGCAGCTGGTGAGAGGAAGGGGTTCACTGTGGCTCACAGTCTGGGGGGGAAGCCCCATGATGGCAGGGGAAGCATGGCCTGAGCTGAGGCTGGACGTCACCTCTGCTACAGCAGATGGACAACAGCAGCAGAGTGAGCCAAACTCTAGTAAGGGGGAGCTGTCTAAAACACCCCAAAGTCTGTCCCCCAAAACATGCTTCCTCAAGCTAGGTTGTATCTCCCAGTTTGGCACCAGGGACCAAGCATTCAGAACACCTAAGTTTGTGGGGAACACGTGACTCGAACCACCACGGAAACTCACTGAGGACAGGGCATCGCTAGGCTTTGACTGCATGTCACTGGTGGTTGTAAAGACGCACAACAGGTACTCTTACTAGTGACAGGACATTGCTACCAGGAGCCTCTGCTCCTTCCTGCAGCAACCAAGTGAGTGTCCATTGTGTGACTTTCACAAGGTCCTGTGACCTCTCAGTGTTCGAACAGTTGGGATGAAAGCAATGCTTATCGCCAGGTCACCTAGCGATTCAAGGCATTGTTCAGATTAGTGAGGCAGAATGGAGCACCATGTATCCTTTAAGGAAATGTGCAATGGAGGAACCAATGAATTATGATCTCTTCATAGCACCTTGCATAAAATTTTCCCCAACCCTGAAAATAAATTAATTTTAGAAGAACAATTAACTCCTTTGGTCCATTAGGCAATGAATTAGTATATTAAATTTTACAATCAGGCCTTACATATTCCATTTACACAGTGCTTTCACAAATACATGATCTAATTTTACATTCATATCAATCTGATGGACTGAGCAGAGCTAATGTTATTGAAAAATCTACATATGAAGATACAAAGGCTCT
Organism: Dipus sagitta; assembly: GCA_036346955.1. Taxonomy (NCBI): domain Eukaryota; kingdom Metazoa; phylum Chordata; class Mammalia; order Rodentia; family Dipodidae; genus Dipus; species Dipus sagitta. The sequence goes on from CM070784.1 coordinate 54,335,907, forward strand.
TAATAATAAAGTGGCTTTGTGAACTTGAACAAAACCAGCCTTTGAACCCATAGTTTTATATATATATATATATATATATATATATATATATATATATATATATATATTTGCAAGGAGAGAAAGAGAAAGAGACAGAGAAAGAGAGAGCGAAAGAGAATGAGAATGGATGAGCCAGGGCCTCCAGCCACTGCAAACAAACTCCAGATGCATGCACATCTTTGTGTATCTAGTTTAATGTGGGTACTGGGGAATTGAACCCAGATTGCCAGGCTTTGCAAGCATGCACCTTAACCACTGAGCAACCTCTCCAGCCTGAACACATAGTTTTGTCCATAAACTTGTTCACACAGAGTAAACGTGGTTATTAATGAGATATGTAAAAATATACTGTGTCATCAGTAATGCTAAGATGCTAATAGAAATTGACATCAATAAGCATTAACATTTTCCTCAAAGGTTAGATTGAAAAGGTATGATGGATGGATTCATATAATGTTGGAGTAAGTTCAGATAGTATAATCAATTTTAAAAGCAATTAGTTTATTCAGCAAGTAATTATCTTGCAATGATATGGCAGGCATGCCAGTGAGAGATGCTTCACATGGCATAGACAAGAAAAAGATTTGGATGATGAAAAACTAAGTGAGGGGCTGGAGAGATGGCTCAGCAGTTAAGGCACTTGCCTACAAAGCTTAATGACCAAGGTTTGATTCCCCAGTACCCATATAAAGCCAGATGCAACAGAAGTGACTCATCTTAATTTTTGTCCCTTATAAATATTTGTTTATTTATTAGAAACAGTGAGAGACATAGTGAGAATGGGCATGCCAGAGCCTGTATCCACTGCAAACAAACTCCAGATACATGCACCATCATGTGAATCTGGCTTATGTGGGACCTAGACAATCGAACCTGGGTCCTTAAGCTTCACAGGCAAGCACTGTAACTGCTAGGCCATCTCTCCAGCCCTCATCTTAATTTTTTACTGGAATGGAAAGACCTATGAACAATCTGAGTGGTTCTGTGAAGGAACAAGAGCAGGGGAGTTGTCCTACCTCATTCTAAGAGAAACTGTAGAGCTGTAATAACAAAGACAGCGTACCATTGGAGAAAGAATAAACTGTTAGAGCAATGAACAGAAATAGAAGTATGGACATAGACACACATGTAGCCCAAGTTCAATTCCCCAGTAACCATGTAAAACCAGATACATAAAGTGGCACATGCATCTGGAATTTGTTTGCAGTGGCTAGAAATCCTGGCGTGCCCATTCTCTCTGTCTGTCTCTCCACTCTATCTGTTTGCAAATAACTACATAAAATTTTTAAAAAAAGAAAATGCTCACACCCTCCTTTCCTTAGCAACACAGATAGGTGAATATATTTTCTTTTTCTTTTTTTTTTTCCTTTTTTTAATTTTTTTATTTTTTATTTTTTTATTTTATTTTATTTATTATTTTTTTTTTTTACAGTCAGTTTGGTACCATTATTAGGCTCATCCATGACCTACCCCCTCCCCTTGGCCCCTCCTTGTTGAGGTATATGGGTCATGCATTGTCGAGTTAGCCCACAGTTATGGGTAAGCTAAATGTCTCTGCATCTCATGACCCAACATGTGGCTCTGACATTCTTTCCGCCCCCTCTTCCGCAAAATTTCCCTGAGCCATGTTGGGTTCATTTTTGGTCTGCTTCAGTGATGAGGTGTTGGGGGCCTCTGAGGCCCTGGCTCTCTGATTTGGTAGGAGTTGATTTTTCTCTGTGCTGATCTCCTTCCCCCTTGTGCTGGTATCATCAGGAAAACAGCCCCCTTGCTTGTTTCTCCAATTTTTCTTAGTTTCAGCCGGGGCCCTTTTGAGGTATGATGGGGGGGCTCTCTCCTTAGGATCTACATCTATCTGAAAAAGAGAAGCAGATTCTCCAATGGAGAGTAAGTTAGCATCAGGACAAATGAGATAACCCCCCTTTTTTTTTATATAGAGAATTTAATAGGTATAGGCCCTCTTGTAGCCCACAATTGACGGTAGCTTGATATTGGAGAGTCGGTTTATGTTTGGATATGGTTCTGACTTGTTTCCCAGCTCCAGCTATGGGTCTCATACCAGTGAGGGGATCAGTTAGCCAAATTGAGAGCAGTTGGTTCCCCACCATGGCTGTGTGCCACCACTGCACGTGTGTGGGCATCACAACAAGTTATTTGCTGCTAAGTAGGTTAGACCATGCATCGCTTCGACAGATGTTGGTCATTTTCCCCCAGTTGCCCATGTAGCACCTTCTGGCACTAGACGCGCTGTCTGGGGACTGACTCTCTTCCAACTTCCAGCCATGCCATTCTAATTTGCATGTCAATCACATAAGGTATCTTCAGCAGTAGGGTCTTATCACTAGCCTTTGGTGGGTCATCAAGTACTCTGACAGAAATCTGTCTGTCTTTTAGGAAACCTTGTAGGTCTCTCTGATCAAAAGCTCATTGTGGATGATAGCCCCATGCTGGTTCTGGGAGTTATAGGTCAGTGCCCACTAAGAAAATGCGGAAAAAGATAACTAATATACAAGAGTTAGAGATAAAAGAGAGAGAGAGAGGGAGAGGGGAAGTGAGGGAGGGAAGATGTAGAAGATTAAGGTTAGTCTTGATCATACCCTCTCCAGTGTCTTGTGGTTCAGGTGTTCTCTGTAAGGGCCTGGTGAAGGATCAGCCATTTGGTCTGTCTTTTAGTAAGTAGACAATTTATGCAAATCCAGTCCCATATCTATTCTTCCCATCCCTTTGTGCTCTTTATCAAATTTCAGTCTTTTAAGAGAGCCCATTGGTTGGGAGATAGAACTGGTCTGTTCAGTCCTGATGCCAAGTGTCAGGGATGAGGTTTTCTGGAAAGGGTAATCTTTTCAGGGATCTTAATCATCTAGGAAGGTATGGGACCTTCCTAGGAGGGGGTGATTATCTCCCTAAATAAATAAGATCTCCTTCAGGGAAGCAGAGATAAGGAAAGGCCAGACCCTTCTGATATTTCTGAGCTCTAGCTAGATGGAGTGCTAGAAACAAAGGCATCCACCACCATGCCAGGCTTGCTTATTACTCTTTACCACTACTTTCTGTAGTATAAAAAATTTACATATAATTAAGCTCTGATACTTTCAAGACACGTAATATCTATAAATTCTCTATGTAATATAAATTGAAAGTTTGACTGTTCTTTGTTAAATTTTTTTATGGAAATTCTAAAAGTATTAGCAGCAATGCCAAATCTCATAAGACTTGGACCCTTCAGTATCCATCCATAATATTTCCTGATTGTGGATAACCACAAAATACTTTGACATTAATTTGCATATCATATTAGATTTTTCATTTCTTCCAGAATTTTTTGAGTTTCTGGTCCCACTAGTATGAGGTATCTGGACAATGTAGCACCATCACACCCAGTTACATTCTTCACTTTTACTTTTGGGGAGCCCTATTAACCCTAAATTGCCTCACCAGGCAGTTTGTTTGTTAAAATGCTGTTTCTATATCTATATCATAAATGTCAAAAATAATAGATAACAATACCCTTTTTTGAGTGGCAGCTTCACTCAGGTCACAGTGTTGTGACAGGAATTAAATATGGCAATGACTTGAAAAAGTTGATCTGATATACATAGGAAGGACATGAAAAGGTTGAGCTTGTGTGAGGCTCAGGAAAGTCTGCCACATGTATATTTTCAGAAATAAATTTTTAAAAAATATTTATTTATTTGCAAGGAGAGAGAGAGGCAGACAGAGAGAATGGGCATAGTAAGGTCCTGTAGCTACTGCAAATGAACTCCAGATGTATGTGCCACTTTGTGCATCTGGCTTTACATGGGTACTAGGGAATCAAACCTGGATTGTTTGTTTTTCTAGGCAAGTGCCGTAATTGCTGATCCATCTCCAGCCCTCATTCATTAATTTAATGATTCAAACTACAGGTTGGGTGAATAGGAAAAGTAATACTTTTATTTCTCTTATCTTTGCAGAGGAAGAAACTGAGATTCATGGACATTTGAGCACAGTCTAGTCACCTGAGATAATGCATATGGCTGACTTTATAAGGAGCAGATGCAGAGTTCCCACTCAAAGCAATGAACAGCGTGCCCAACTGATTCTCCTGCCTCACCACATGGAAAGATGTTTTAGAAATGCAGGGTCATTTGGGGCTGGGGAGATGGCTTAGCAGTTAAGGCACTAGCTTGAGAAGCCTAAGGATTCACATTCAATTCCCCAATACCCATGTAAGGCAGATACACAAGGTGGCACATGCTTCTGGAGTTCATTAGCCATGGCTAAAGGCCCTTACTGTGCCCATTCTGTATGTCTACCTCTCTCTCTCTCTCTCTCTCTCTCTATATATATATATATATATATATATATATATATATATATATATATATATCATACTAGTAGGACCAGTATATATATAGAGAGAGAGAGAGAAAGAGAGCTACATATCTATCTATCTATCTATCTATCTATCTATCTATATATCTATATATCTATCTATATATATGTATATGTATATATATCTCAAATAAATAAATAAAATATTTTCTAAAAAATTAAATATGGGGTTATTTTGTCCAGGGGATAGTTTTAAGATTTTTTTAATTATTTTTATTTATTTACTTGAGAGAGAGAGAATGGGCATGCCATGACCTCCAGTCATTGCAAATAAACTCCAGATGCATGTGCCACCATGTACATCTGGCTTATGTCGGTACTGGTGAATTGAACCTGGGTCCTTAGGCTTTGCAGACAAGCACCTTCACCACTGCACCATCTCTCCTGCCCTCAAGTTACCTTGAAAAGACAAATTTGGCAGACTAGCTCCATTAAATTTTTGAAAAGCATATAACTAAAACGAACATGGGGCTGGAGAGATGGCGCAGTGGTGAAGGCGCTTGTCTGCAAAGCCTGAGGACCCAGTTCGATTATCAGGACCCATGTAGGTGAGATGTACAAGGTGGTTCATGTATCTGGAGACCTTTTGCAGTGTCTGGAGGCCCTGGTGCACCCATTGTCTGTCTGTGTCTGTCTGTCTCTTTCTCACCTTCTTTTACTCTCTCAAAAAAATAAATAAAAATAAAATATTAAAGAAAACTAACATGGTTTATTTAAATGCCTTGTTGCTGTTAATGATGAACATAATCAGAAAGAAAAGGAGACATAACTAAATAAAGCTTTTGGTTGTTTGTTGTTGTTTTTTTTGACAGTATAAAAGGAAGAAAATGTCAATAGTTCTCTTTGTCTTCCTGGCCTCTGCCCTCCCCCCTGCCCAACACCCTAAATTCTTTTAATCATCTTCATGAAACCTCCTGCAACCTCTCATGGACCGTGTCCAACCCTGCCTTTGTTCATCAGGGCTGGTCTGCATCAGAGTCCTTCCCAGCAATCTGTGCTTTTGGGCTAAACATACAAAAGTGAAGAATTTAAAGGGAAAAAAAAATGATTGCTTTTATCTATAACGCAAAGAGTAATTACTTTCTTTTGTGTCAAAATCCAAAGAATCTGTGCAGGTGGCTTTCTCAACCAAAGTTAAGATGATCTCTTATTGCCAAATGGCATAGCCTACTTCTGAGCTCAATGATGCATTTGGTTTTTAATACTCCAGTGACTGAAAGAATGAATCTGCCCTACTTGAATTTCAGGGCATGGACCTGGTAATCAATGGCTTGGAAAAGTCACCTTCAAGGTTGTTAAAAGTGCTACATTATTCTTTAGTTCTGTGTAAGAAACCAGTTCTTTTCTTGCTCAAGATCCTAAAGCCTGTGCAATTTGAGAGTCTATTAAAAAAACTAAAGAACACCCGGGCATCATTTTCATGGGATTATTAACCAAATCCCATAAGACTCCAATTCAGAATACTTATCTTTGAAAAACTCTCCTGTAGAAAGGGGATGTCCTGTAAACACCACAGTACATTCTGGGGTTTATTTTTTGGTGGTGGGGGGTCTGGTGACTGCTCTGTATTGTTTTAAAGATTTCAAATGCAGCAGAAAGCATTTAAACACAGAAAATGTGCCGCATGTCATTGATAGTCCCTCCTGGGAGGAGTGCGCCCTATGAGGTGGCAGCAGTCCTCTGTGTCACTGATGTCTCTGAGCTCTCAGGGTCCTCTTTTCTCTTCTTTTTCTTCATTTGCATTAGAATCTAAGCTGGACAATGTGCTTTGTGTTCAAGCCAACATACAAGTATTTCCAGAATATGTCTGAAAAATAACACGCCAGGGTGCTGAGAACACTGTGCCCAGGTCACCTTCGCTCTTCCACCCAAAATTCTGCAGTGCACACTTCCCTGGGCAGCTTTTCCTGTCTCTTCTCGGTCAGACCTGAATGTTTTCTTTCTCCCTGATTTCTCTTACTGAGCTACTCATTGCTCAAAACTAAGCCCAAATATTAACTTCTTTTTTTAAAAAAAAAAAGTACTTATTTGAGAGAGAGAGAGGGAGAGGGAGAGAATGGGCATGCCAGGGCCTCCAGTCACTACAAATGAACTCCAGATGTGTGCACCATTTTGTACATCCGGATTACGTGGGTACTGGGGAATCAAACCTAGGTCCTTAGGCTTCACAGGTAAGCGCCTTAACCACTAAGCCATCTCTCCAGCCCTTAAATTCATTTTTATTTCAACTAACATGAATTATTCAGGGTGAAAAACATCTGCTTTATGGCTGATTCCCTTGGAGTTCAATGCATGGGCTAGAGCAGGCGTGCAAATGTTTGCTGGCAAGTAACTGTGTTTATACAGGGAAAAGCCAGCATAGTCCGGCCACACAGACTCTGGAAGGGGATTTCCAGTCTTCTCTCATTTACTAGCCAATGCAACTCAAGCCTGCATAGGTTACAGCTGCTGAAAGACTTGTGTTGTTGTTTGAAGTAGGGTCTCATTCTAGCCCAGGCTGACTCAGGCTGGCCTCGAACTCACCGAGATTCTCCTACCTCTGCCTCCCGAGTGCTGGGATTAAAGGCATGCATTACCACATCTGGCTAAATATTTTATGTATTTATTTCAGAGAAAAAGAGAAAGAGAATGGATGTTCCAGGCCTCCAGCTATTGAAAACAAACTCCAGATGCATGGACCACATTGTGCAGCTGGCTTTACATAGGTACTGAGGAATCAAACACAGGTTGTTAGGTTTTGCAGGCAAGCATCTTAACCACTAAGTCATTTCTCCAGTCCTGAGACTTCCTTTTCTAAATATTTTTATTTATTTATTTTCAAGCAGAGAGAGAAAGAGAGGATTCACTAGGGCCTCCTGCTACTGCAAGCGAACTCCAGATGCATGCACCACTTTCTGTATTCGGCTTTACAGGGATACTAGGGGATCGAACCTGGGCTGTCAGACTTTGCAAGAAAGTGACTTTAACTGCTGAGTCATCTCTTCAGCCCTACAGTGATCTATTTTAGGTTAATATTATTATCCCCATTTTACAGATTAAGAGTCTATGGTAAAATAATTTCATTTATTTATTTATTTATTTATTTATTTATTTATTTATTAGAAGCACTCAGAGAGAGAAGGGGCATGCTAGGGCCTCCAGCTACTACAAGATGCATGTACCACTTGAGTTCTGGGGACTAGCACCTGGTTCCTTAGGCTTTACAGGCAAGCACCTTAACCACTAAGCCATCTCCTCAGCCCCTAGGTAAAATAATTTGAAAGCTTACCCATTTACTAGGATTGACCATCTCAGCCACTGATGAGATAATTTTATATAAGAATTGATTTTATATGATAATTTTATGTAAGAATTGCTTGTCTCTCACACAATCATGAAATAAAATACTGATAGGCAATACATCAAACAGCTAAAAAGATTAGGATCAGTCAAGATTAGAATTAATTTTTATTTCATTTTTGTCAAATTAGAATAATTTAATTGAATAAAGAATGCATTTAGAGCTAATCAACATGGATATTTATTATGTAGAAATTAAACGCAAATCAAACGTGACTTTCCAGAACTGGCAGAACATTAATCTTAAGAGATTTCTGAAGCTGGTGCCAACATGATGAAACATTACTTGCAAGCTTATCACTGTGCTAATATCTTGTCACTTTCCTCCAGTCAACAGCAGGGTGCTCAGGGAGTTTGTGAAGATGACCTATGCTAATGTTCCGATCCTACCCAAACACCAAATTTAAATAATAATCACTGTGTAGTAAACCCTATCAACCCAGGAATAGAAAATCAGAGTCTTAATAGGGTTTGGCTTAAAGAAGTTCCTTAGGGGCTGGAGAGATGGCTTAGCGGTTAAGCGCTTTCTGTGAAGCCTAAGGACCCCAGTTCGAGGATCGATTCCCCAGGACCCACTTTAGCCAGACGCACAAGGGGGCGCACGCATCTGGAGTTCCGTTTGCAGTGGCTGGAAGCCCTGGCGTGCCCATTCCCTCTCTCTCTCTCTCTCTATCTGCCTCTTTCTCTGTGTCTGTTGCTCTCAAATAAATAAATAAAAAATGAAGAAAAAAATTTTTAAAAGTTCCTTAGCTATGTTATGACTTTCAAATTTATTACTTATTTGAGAGAGAGAGGCAGATAGAGAGAATGGGCACACCAGGGTCTCCAGCCACTGCAAACGGAACTCCAGATGCGTGCGCCCCCTTGTGCGTCTGGCTTATGTGAGTACTAGAGAATCAAACTTGAGTTCTTAGGCTTTGCAGACAATTGTCTTAACTGCTAAGCCATCTCTCTAGCCTGACTTTCAAATTTAAAGTGATATCCTAGGAGATTAAGAATGTAATATCTTAGACTCCATTTTATCACATATGAAAGAGTAATGACATCACCCCTTTAGTCAGAACATCATACTTTGTGGGAACTATGCATAAGGTACTTGGCTGAGGGGATGCATGAATTCACCCGTAGCCATCCAAGCATCATTCTTTCTCATTTAGAGTTATCTGGTTTGGTTTTGTTTCTCATTTTCTATCGTGGATAGCTCTCTTCTCTCATCTTTCACCCATTCACTTAATTCTCCATAGAGAATATTCTTCAAAATGGTCACAAAGACTGGTTGTCATATATTCTGTTGGCCTAGTGCAAGGAAAATGATAGGAGTTAGGCTGATTCTTTTTTGAGGTAAGATCTCACCCTAGCCCAGGCTGACCTGGAATTCACTTATGTAGTCTTGGGGTGGCCTCGAACTCACATTGATCCTCCTACCTCTACCTCCCTAGTGCTGAAATTAAAGGTGTGTGCAACCACACCTGGCTTAGGCTGATATTTATGTTTCATGCTTTTATTGAGTTCAGAAAACTAAAATAATAAATTGAAACTGAGGAGTGAGCTAGCTTCATTTTATCCAAGGAAAGTGGATAATTTACTAAAACTGCTTCTCAACTGGTCTGTAGTCTATCATATTCAATCATCTATCACCTATCAATCATCTTCAATCCATCATCTATCATCTGTCATACATTTATCTATCTTTCATCCATTATCCATCTATTGACCTATCCTCTATCTCTCTATCTCTCTATCTATCTATCTATCTATCTATCTATCTATCTATCTATCTACCTATCTATCTATCCATCCATCCATCCATCCATCCATCCATCCATCCATCCATCATCACAACCCAGCTATGGCCAGCAAAATCTGTCACTGAGTTTTGAAAAATACAAAAATAATGATTTACGGTCATAAACCTGCAAGCATGTGGGTTTTTTCTTAATCTTTTAGAGTCAACAAACATTATAAAGTTGTGAAAGAGAAACAGCCAGTCTCTAAATGTTTTGTTCCAGGTTGCGATTGCGTCATGCAGAGCTCTGTGGGCGGAGTTTCCAGGGAGAACAGCGCAGTCTCCAGGCGTTCCTGCTGGGCTCTCCCTCCAGGAGCGTGTCAAGTGTGTTCTTGCTCCTTGGCACTGTGATCATTTGTCTTGGGTAAAGATGAGTTGCACACTTTACAGCGAGCCTCAGAATCCATTCATATCATCTGTTCTGCCCTCCAATTAAATGTTTTTTCTGGGCCGTGGGGATGGCTCAGAGGTTGAAGGCGCTTGCTTGCAAAGCCTGCCTGCCTGGGGCTCAGTTCCCTGTTCCTCACGCAAGGCCACATGCACAAAGTGGCGCTTGTGCCTGGAGTTCATTTATAACACCAGGAGGCCCTGGCGTGTCCATGCTTTCTCTCTGTTTCTGTCTCTATTGCTCTCTCCTTGCAAATAGATAAATGAAAGTACTTTTACAAAAGAAAAAAGACATTTTTTCCAAATACTGTAAATTGCCCCACAATAGTAACATGCTTCTTTTGTCCTAAACAGCAACGTTCCCCAGGATAGGAGGATGTCAAAGGCTAGTAAGTTGCTAATGTAGCCAACTAGTTATGTGCATGCATCTTATATCACTCTGTCTTAAGCTTGTACTCCATCAGAAATTCTTACTTAAAGTGTTCCACAGTTTTGGTGATTCAACAAAAGGGAAGTTGTTTAATAACAGGGGCTTTAGTATTTTTTAAGTGTGATGATCCTAACTGGGGTTTGTATGATTGTGTAAACCTATAAAATATTAAGAATGTTTTCAGGAAAAGACAATAATATCTTCAGGGTAAGATAGAAAATGAAGTCTTGTTGTTCTTGTAGTGGTTTAGGCAATCCTGGGGCTAAGTCAGAATAATTGAATCTGAACATCTAAATTCTATTTTGACCTTCCCTTTAGCTATGTAACATAAATTGCTTTACACTCAGTCACTCTTCTCCATTTCTCAGTCTAACAATCTCATTTCACCACACTACAGACAAAAGATAAAAAGTTGCAACATTTTCTATATATTTTGCAAATCAGACTCATGGATGAAATTAGGAAATTGCAGGAGACAGGCTACTGCTGTGTAAAGAGGGCAGTCTGAACTGTGGCATGTTTCCTGGGCTCCTGGGAGCTCTGGACTCTTCCAGCCTCAACCCACAGGAACTGTTCCGTACCATGAGCCTCTTGCCTTTCCTCAGCTACCACAGAAGAGGCATCCAAAGGGTGAACAATGTTAGCATTACACCATACAGAAAAGAACTTACAGGGCTGGAGACATGGCTTAGCCATTAAGACACTTGCTTACTAAGGACCCAGGCTCAACTCCCCAGGAGTCATATAAGCCAGATGCACATGGTGGCACAGGCTTCTGGAGTTTGTTTGCAGTGGCTGGAGGCCCTGATGTGCCCGTATTTTCTCTCTCTCTCTCTCTCTCTCTCTCTCTCTCTCTCTCTCTCTCTCTGAATTAAACAAATAAAAAGTTTAGAAAAGAAAAGAACTTACACCATGCCCTGCTGTCAGTGGCCATGCCTATGGGCATGTCCTTGCTTTGCCCATATCCACTGGCACCCTCTGTGACCTGCATACCCACTGAGGGCTTCCCTTCACCAACACAGAAACCAGCTCAAAGCTGGAGCAAGGTTTGATGTCCACTACCTGGTGATACAGAGGAGAGGCTTCAGGTTGCCTGGCCATAAGTGTCTGGTCATCAGGTCACCAAGACCTGTTTCTTTCCAACAATAATGTACTCAACTCTTTCCCTCTATTATAACGTAGAAATGCACAGGTAATACTGTTTTTGATGTAGCTGACTTGACTTTACTCCCTGATTTCAGTGCGAAAGTATGTACTGTCAGCTCAGCACCTCTCGGCACCAGGCGATGTGTTTTATACTGCAGTAGATTAAGGGGGATACTGGAGAATTCCAGCAAGGAAGTAAATCATAGGAAGGTATTCTGGGGTGTGGATAGCCAAAGGCATATGTAACAAAATGTGTACAATAATACAGGAATATGTAGGAAGCAGAACTATTATGCCAGAGGTTCTATTACACATGGTTTATGAAGGAGCTGTGTGTGCATTAGTCTGAACACTTCAGTAAGGAATTGGTGCCTCTAAAGAGTTTTTAAAAATGTATTTTATTCATTCATTTATTTGAGAGTGAGAAAGAGGCAGATAGAAAGAGAGAGAATGGGTGTGCCAAGGTCTCCAGCCACTGCAAACAAACTCCAGACACATACACCACCTTGTATATCTGGCATTATGTGGGTACTGGAAAATTTAATCTGGGTTGTTAGGGTCTGCATGCAAGTGCCTTAACCACTGAGCAATCTCACCAGCCCCACCTCTAAAGAGTTTAAAAAGTCAGATCTTTTTTTTTTAAGGTATCTGCATGAATGGGCAAAAGGCTGCCATTCCAAATAGAGAAATCTGCATGTGATAAAGTCCAGAGAAATACACCAGCATGCATTCAGTGTTACAGGAAACTGTGATACTCGGATGTTAAAAACCAGTAGGAGCACACAAGTAGATAAGAAACAGATGCCAAATGACTATTCAGCCATGAGCAGCAGTCACTGCTGGCTGCCTACCCAACAGCCATGTACTTCCAACCTGTCCTCATGGTGTCCAGCTGTGAGGTTGAGAGACAGGGGAACTGAGCCAGCCTGGGAAAGTCCATCTTCCTTTGCCAAATATGGATGTGCAGTTTTGCATATGATTCATTTTTGGCCATCAGAACGTCAGGGGAGGTCTGCAGACACTTTGCAACCCCAGAGAACAAGGACACAGAGACGAGAGGCACTGACTTAAAAGCCATAATGGCACAGATACTAGCAAAAGCTATCTACTTGATTTGATTTAAGTTATACTGGATGGGGATGGAGAGATGGCTTAGCAGTTAAGGTGCTGACCGACAAAGCCAAAGGACCCAGGTTCAATTACCAGTACCCATGTAAAGCACAATGTGGCGCATGTGTCTAGAGTTCATTTGCAGTGGCTAGAGGCCCAGGGATGCACATTCTATCTCTGTCTATCTGTCCCTTTCTTCTTTCTCTTTCTCAAATAAATAAAATATTTTTTAAATGCACAAAATACTGGGCAGCTAAGGCATTGAATAAAGCTGTTTGATATTTTCAGTCCAGGCATCCTTGCTGACATGGTATATTTAGGAGTTAATCTTAAGACTAGTATTAGCCAAACACTACCAGAGTTCTTGTGGCAAGGACTAACTGGTGAGAACTAGAGAACAAAGTTGGGACTCATCAGACATGGTGTCGCAGGAGAAGCGTGTTCTAAGTCAGGTAATCACAACTTGTCCTTGGATAGGACTATGCAGCTCATATAAGAACTATATTGTCTAGAAAGCAAAAGGCAATGGGATAGATGGGAAATGCAGTTATGAATAAATAAATTAGCATAATGAAGAGACCACATGGAAGTATATTGGGAAATCGGAATGGCCATATGAAGGAGTTCAGATATTGTCCTAAAGACATTGAGCTTGGTGGCACATACCTTTAATCACAGCACTCAGGAGACTAAGGTAAGAGGATCACTGTGAGTTCGTCTCCAGTATGAGGCTACTGGAGTTCCAGGTCATCCTGGGCTAGGGTGAAACCCTACCTCAAAAACAAACAAACAAACAAAAAGAATCAAAGAAGTTGAGCTCATATTTTGGGGGACAGAGGCAGTGGAATGGGGGCAGGGAGGAGGGAAATGATGATACTAACATATGATGTGTCCATCCATCCAAGTTTCTATTTAATTTAAAAAAAAAGTCATTCTCAGCCAGGCGTGGTGGTGCATGCCTTTAATCCCAGCACTTGGGAGGCAGAGGTAGGAGGATTGCCATGAGTTTGAGACCATCCTGAGAATACATAGTGAATTCCAGGTCAGCCTGGACCAGAGTGAAACCCTACCTTGAAAAACCAAAAAAAAAAAAAAAAAAAAAAAAAGTCACTCTCTCTAGTCTTGGTTCTTCCCAGTAACCATAGTTCACAGTAGTCTGCCTATAACCAATTGTCTCTCAGCCACGTCTGTTTATGCTTAAAACTCTTGAATCCTTTTCATTAATCTCTTATGAAAGAGAAACCCTAACTTCTGTAGCACCCTCCCTTCTGACACTCACATTCTAACCATCAAAAAGAGAGAGAACTCTTCCTGTAATGCTCTTTTCTCCTTGGATTTCCCATGCTTATCTTTAGACTTTCCCAATATTCTTCGTGTAGGAGCCAAGAGCAACTTCCCCAGGGAAGCCCAGACTAAAGAGAACAAATATAATTGGCTCGCCCTATCTGTGGATCGTACATCCATAGATACAAACAACTATTGATTGAAAATAGCCTAAAAATGTGTGTCCATATGGAACCTACAAAAAGCTTTTGTCTTGCCTTTTTTATTTCCTAAACACTATAGTATATGACTATTTGCCTAACATTTACCTTGTATTAGGTATTACAAGTAATCTACAGATGACATAAAGTATATGGAAGAGGGCTGGAGGGATTGCTCAGTGGTTAAATGCTTACTTAGAAAGCCTAATGACCCAGGTTTGATTCCCCAGTACCCACATAAAGCCAGATGACCAAGGTGGTACATGCATCTGGTATTTGTTTGCAGTGACTGGCAGCCCTGGCACACCCATGCTTTCTCTTTCTCTCTCTCACTCCTTGCAGATAAATAAATAAGAAATGAAATAAATGGAAGAGTGTGTGTAACATGCAAATACAATTCCATTTAATATTAGGGACCTGAGGATACTCAGATTTAGAGATGAAAGAGGTTGTAGAACCCATCCTAACAAATAGCAAGAAATGGTGCATTATTAATCTGAAACCTCAGTGGCATACAAGTGGAAACACTTCTCATTTTTTATGAGCCTCCCTCGGCAGGGAATTGTTGTCAGACAGGACATTGGTGGGGTACATTCATATGTCAGTAGTCAGGGGGTCAACTAGGTGGCTTGCTAATATCTGGGCTCCCTGCTTTGTCTTGGCTAGAACAACAGGGCCGACTTCTCTCTTGGGTCTATGAAACTCATCCAGCTAGGAGAGTGACCCAGCCATGTTTTCCTGAGGAAGATAGACAAAAAGAGAAAGACTGAAAACTGGCATACTACTTCACCGTCTCTTAGATGACGAAAGACATGTGGCCATGTAATCCATTTTTGTCAATTCTTAGGAATATTTCCTTGATAATGGAGGCCTTTTCAGAAAAATTACAGAGTTTTGCACAACAAAGGAAACAAAAACAAAAACCCTGACTTCAGTCAGGAGGTTATTATCTAGGATATATAAAACAGTTAAACACCAGAAAGGCAAGTCATTCAGTTAATAACATGGCTAACAGGGGCTGGAGAGATGGCTCAATGTTTAAGATGCTTGCTTGCAAAGCCTGATGGTCTGGGTTCCATTCTCCAGTTCCCATGTAAAGCTAGATGCACAAAGTGGCACATGTGTCTAAAGTTCGTTTGCAGTGGCAAAAAGTCCTGATGTGCCCATTCTCTCTCTCTCTCTCGCTCGCTCGCTCTTGCTCTCGCTCTCCTTGCAAATAAATAAATAACTATTAGCTAACAAACTGAATACAGTTCACAAAGAAAACTGTTCCACATACTTATCCATCTGGGAAATGCAAATTAAAACTGCTTTGAGATTCTGTCTAGCTCCCATCGAGATGACCATCATCAAGAAAATAAATGATGTTGAGAATACTAGGAAAGAGGAGTGTTGTGGACAGCACCATGTTGCTGGCATGAATGTCCAAACCAGGCATAGTTTAGAGGAGGAAGGGGGATTATTTCAAGTTTACTGATCTGGGCGAAGTCCCATCAGTGGTGGAAGAAGTTGCTTCCATCCATCCCAGCAGAGAAACAACCAAACAGCCCGTGGAAACCCAAAGCAGCAAGCATGAATGGACAACAAACAGCAGGGACCCAGGCATTGCTCAAGCCTCTCTGCATAGCTTCTGGCTGGAATTCAGATCTGTCCTAAACACACCTTAGGGCTGGACTCCAGGATCCACCACCCCAGTGACGCCTCCTCCAGCCATGTGGCTGGAAACAAGCTGTAATAGAACACCTGAGTCTATAGGGGACATACATTCAAACTACCACAGAGTCCTTATACACTGCTAGTGGGAAAACAAACTTGGGAAGCCACTATGGAAATCAATGTGGGGGTTCCTCAGAAAAGTAGCACAGGAACCACCATATAACCCAGCTCTACTACTGTTGGGTGTGTACCTAAAGGGCTCTTAAGTCATGATGCCACCAGGGCACTTGTACATCCATGTTCGTTGCTACATTATTCTCAAAAGCCAACAGTATGGAACTGACCTAGATGTCTATCAGAAGATGAATAAAGGGATAAAAATAATTTAAGGCAGTTGCCTGCAAAGCCTAATGATCCAGGTTTGATTCCCCAGTACCCATATAGAGCCAGATGTGCAAACAGGTGTGTGCATCTGGAGTTCATTTGCAGCAGCTGGAGGCCCTGGCACACCCATTTTATCTATGTCTCTTCTCTCTATCTCACTCTGCTTGCAAATAAATAATAGATTAAAAATTTTTAAAAATAACGTGCCACAATATATACAATGAGATTTTTAAAAATATTTTATTTATCTATTTATTTGACAGAGAGAGAGAGGGAAAGAGAGGATGGGCATGCCAGGGCTCTAGCCACTGCAAACGAATTCCAGGCTCATGTGTCCCCCTTGTGCATCTGGCTTACGTGGGTCCTAGGGAATCAAACCTAGGTCCTTTGGCTTTGCAGAAAAATGCCTTAACTGCTGATTCATCCCTCCAGCCCTATACAATAAGATTTTATTCAGTTGAAAATAAAATTAAAATCATAATATTTATGGGAAAGGGATGGAACTGGAAATTGTGTTAAATGAATAAGTCAGGCTTATTTGCAGAACCTAAATTATGTGTGTGTGCTTGTGTAGGTCTGAAACTAGAAAAGGGATTGTAAGAAAGAGCTGAGAAAGAGATCTTTAAGAGGTGGGAAACAGGGTAAAGGAATTTACATAGGAAAGCAGAAACAGAAGGAAGAAAGGGAAACTGTGGAGTGAGGAGGGGCCAGGGGAGACCAGTGAGGAATGGATGAGAACAGAGGATAATGACAAATCATTAAGGTGCCAGGGCTTGAGAGATGCTCAGTGGTTAAGGCACTTGCCCAGCAATGCCTAACTGGGTTTGCTTCCCAAGTACCCATGTAAAGCCAGATGCATAAAGAGACACATGCATCTAGAGTTTATTTGCAGTGTATAGAGGGAGTCATTCTCTGTCTTTCTCTCTGTGTCTCTCTTCTCTCTCTCTTTCTGCATACAAATAAATAAATAACTTTTTATAGATATGTTAAGGTGTTATGATGAAACCCATTAATTTGTATGCTAACCTAAAATTAACTTAAAATAAAAGAAAGATAAGACATAATGCCAGCAAACAGATCCCAAAATGGTGAAATTTCATCTCTTAATGGAGAACTTTTAAAGGACACAAACATGATGGTTGGTGGTTGAATACATGATTCGTATTAATTCCCACATTCTCACAGCCTCAGACATCTTTCCTTTCTATACTACAGGTTGTTGTTTTACATCTCTGCTTTACTCTAGCTGATGTATGTTCACCTCTCACATCCCGTCCCACCATGTACAAAGTTCCACAAATGCTCTTCTTCACCCACAGAACTTGCTCCATCATTATTTTGGAATAAATGAGTAGAAAATGAATGACATGTTACCTCCCCCATCTAGTGGCAGTGGTGAGTAGTCCTGCTGGGCCTGAGACACACTGCCCTCAAGCATCCTTTGACCACCTTTCAACCATCACCACATAAAGGTGTGGCGGGCCCTTACAGATTTCCCTCAACTTTTAGTACAATAGATATGTGGTGGTTTGAATCAGAGGTCCCCCATAAACTCATGGGTTCTGAATGCTTGGTCCTCTACTAGTGACAATTTGGAAGGCGGAGCCTTGCTGGAGGAGGTGTGCTCTTGGGGGTGGGCTTAGGGGTATTATAGCCAGCCCCTGCCCCTTGCTAAAATCCACCTCACTCTCTTGCTGCTGTTGTCCACCTGCTGTGGCAGAGGTGATGTCCAGCCTCTGCTCATGCCATGCTTTCCCCTGCTATCACGAAGCTTCCCCTCAAGACTGTAAGCCAAAATAAAACCTTTCCTCCCATCAGCTGCTTTGGGTCAGGTGCTTTGTCCCAGCAATGAGAAGTAAGCTACAACAGGGAGACAAGCAAGGTTTCCCTGTCAGTTGGCAAGACACATATTCAATTAAACAAACCAACAAATGGAGAACCAAAACAAACAGCAACTTCTTCAAGATTCCATGCCTCCTCACAGTGGAGGTCTGGTTGTAATAATTGCACTAGTAAAACAATTGATCAAATCAAATCTTATTATTATTATTATTATTATTATTATTATTTCGGACAGCCCCAGGTAATGTAGCTCTCCATTTCACCTATGTCCATTTTCACTTTTAAAGTAAAATCTGGACCCTGTTAAATTGCATTGCCAATTGGTTTAATGAACGAGAAGAGTGTGGATGATAACAAAAGGGAGATCTGTGTTAATGACTGTATTTTCCAACATCCCTTGAAAACACTTGGCTTTGTGATGAAGGGGTGGGCTTTCTTTTTGAAGCTGTAGAATTATAGTGCTTTTCTGACAGAGCATAAAGAACCAGGATTCTTTTTTTAAAGAGCAATATGTTTTAGCTATTTTTAAAACTAGCCACCTTCTACTTTTGTAAGAACTATTTTTTTTTAATTCTTATCACACATCAATTACAGGCTGTGCAAAGTCTGCTGAACGACATTCATGACTTCTCGCTCTAACTGGGCTTTCTTTGTCAGAGCCATTCATTTGCCACAGTGCTCAGATTTTTTTTTTTCACACTTGAAAATGTACTCAATGAAAATTGTTAAATAAAAGTAATGCTGCTATTAAAGCAGCTTTAAAAAGTTGAAAATTCCTGAGAGACATGCAAGGTTCTTCTCAGCCCTTTGGTGGAAAAACCCATTCTGCTATATATTCTTATTTCTCTTTTTGAAAACTTTGGCCTTTGTGGTTTTAAGAATTTATATTCTGTTTTAAAACTTGCTTTTGTGGCACTCAGCTATTGTATTTTGCTATATTAAAATGTGTGGTCATGTTCCAGATGGAAGTAAAAGTCTTTTAAAAATACACACAGCCAATTGGCCTGCTTTTCAACTGGGTATATACAGTAGGCCATCCCTTGCTTTGGATCAAAGGGTTGTAAACGTGACCGTGGGACTGGGGAGATGGCTCAGTGTGCAAGAGCTTTTCTTGTAGGCATGAGGGCCTGAGAACACCAGAGTTCAATTCCTCAGGACCTACTTAAACAGGTGGGCATGGCTACACACATCTGTAACCCCTGTCCTGTGAGACAACAACCACACACACACACACACACACACACGTGCGCATTTTAATTCAGAGACACTCCTCAAGGAAATACGTGGAATGCAGGAAGGATATTTGATATTCTTTTCTGGCCCTCATGTGGCTTCAAGTGCATCTGTACTCAGACACCCATAACATACACACATACTACACAGGCCAAAAAAAAAAAAAAAGTGATTGTCTGATTGGACATAAGACCTGCTCATTGGAGGCAGTGGTGAGTACTCATATCTGGCTCTGGAAAGCAAACCAGATCCCCTTGGACAGGAAACCAATAGGCTCCAGAGAGAACTCCCAGTGCTCTTTAACTAAGAAGAGTAGATATACACATCAATAAGTCTCTCTAATAACTAGGCTTGTCCCCTTTAATTCAAACGGCTCTCACTTTTGGTTGAGAATCTGTTCTATCTTACAGAATCGAATGGAGAATCCTGGGGAGAAGCAGGATACCAAGAAGAGAGAGCCCACTGCCTGTCGACAGTGAGATGGGTCACCTCCCCTTCATGTGCCCGGGCCCAGAGTCATTACAGAGAAAGTGGTGATGTGAGCACTAGCCCATGGCTAGCCTGCAGACCAGTTCTGGGGAGCTGGTGGTGGCAGACACTGTGGTCACTCAAACCTCATCAAAACAGAGATCCAGAGGCTTCAGAGAAGGCAGCACTGAATCAGATACCTATCTTGCCTGCCAAAGCTCAGGGAACATTGTGAAAGAGGGGGCAGAAAGATTTTAAGAGCTTGGGTGGGGATGCAAACAGCCCGAGGCACTGTGTCCCCTTCCCCCTGAGACTCACTGATGCTGCCTGGTCCCCACAGTGAACACCAAAACTCCCACCGAGGAAGACCCTCGGCAGGCAGAATTGGGGCAGAGGGGCTGGGGAGGGGATAGAAGAGTTCAACCATTTTACAAAAGAATCAACTGAAAAAGTGATTTGCATAAAGTCCGTGTGAAAATATCAGGCATATGGTGGCCACTTGTAATTCCAGCATTGAGGAGATAAGCACACGAGAATCCCTAGAGCCCCCTGGCTAGCTAGGGTAGCTGAACCTGGGAGCTCCAAGTTCAGTGTGAGACTCTGTCTCCAAACATAGGATAGAGAGTGACTGAGGAAGACACCAAGTATTGACCTCTAACTTGACACACATGTGCTCACACACAACTACACACACACACACACACGCATGTGCAAAATAACATTGCAATGACTACCTTAGTATTGACAAAAGGAGAGAGAAAAGAAAGAGTGAGAGGTGCAGGATGTGAGAGAGTGATTAGGAGAGGCAGAGAACCCTTAGCCAGGTATGGTGGCATGCACCTGTAATTCTAGCACCTGAAAAGCTGAGGCAGGAGGATCACAACTTGAATAGAACCTCTCCTTGCAGCTTTCTTCCTGTTCCCCCCCCCCCGGCCTGGAGATGGTAGAGGCCACTGCAGGGGTTTTCAACCCTAACACACAACGTACATTAGGCTCTAAATAGTTACAGCTTTATTACCTTCCTATTTCCACAAATATACCAGGCCCTTTGGTCTGGGGGCTGAGCTAGTATAGTCCTTTTAATTCTGAAAAACCAAAGAAATGTTTACAGGGCCACAGTGCTGGGGAGGAAGTAAGAGGTGAGGAGAAATAAAGGAAAGAGCAGAAGGGGATGCTGAGACATTAGTTTTGAGGGGTTCTTTTTTAAGTTCATTATTATTTTTAAGTTACAAGCAGAGAGAGAAGAGAGGCAGAGACAACAGGTGCACCAGGATCTCTAGCTGCTGCAAGTGAACTTCAGATGCATGTGCCACTCTGTGCATCTGGCTTTACATGGGTACTGGGGAATGGAACCCAGGTGCTTAGGATTTGCAGGCAGGTGCCTTAACTGCTGAGCCATCTCTATAGCCCTCATTTTTAATTTTTTTTTTGAGAGAGAGAGAGGGAGGGAAAGAAAGTGAGAAAAAGAGAGAAAAGAAACTGGTATGTGTGCTATTTGAAGAAGAGACTGGTGAAAAGAGACTTTAGAGAAAGTTCCACTTAGTATAGATAAATACAAGTCCATGCCTTCAAGA
This sequence comes from Dipus sagitta, assembly GCA_036346955.1. Classification (NCBI taxonomy): domain Eukaryota; kingdom Metazoa; phylum Chordata; class Mammalia; order Rodentia; family Dipodidae; genus Dipus; species Dipus sagitta. The sequence continues at coordinate 54,357,159 of CM070784.1, forward strand.
AAACTTCAATATTGACTTTCTTTCAAAAATATTTACACAGGGTCTAGGTAGGCCTAAGGCAGACACAAAAAGATCTAGTTTTATTCCAGTTACTCATAGCATTCTGCCAAGCTTTCCTATAGCTGTGGAGGCAGGATGGGGTGTGTATAGGAGGAGTCCTCATGGGTGCACACATTCTAAGCATTCAAAGAATACAATTTTGGGGGCTGGAGAGATGGCTCAGCAGTTAAAACTCTTATCTACAATGCCTAATGGCCTGGGTTTGATTCCCCAGAGCGAACATAAAGCCAGATGCAGAAAGTGGTGCATGCATCTGGAGTTTGTTTGCAGTGTCTGGGGGCACTGGTGTGCCCATTCTCTCTATCTTTCCCTGATTGCAAATAAATAAATAAAAATTAAAGAGGATATCTTTGTGGGCCACACTTGTGAGCTCACCAAGTGTTCTCTTCATCTGGAATCTTGGATTTTCCCCCTGTTTTCTATTACATATCTCCAGTTGCTTTCCTGGTCGCTCTGTCTTGGTATCTTATTGATACAAAATGCAACAGGCTTAAAATTAAACTTTCTCAAAAGCCAGTTCTTCTTTCAGAAGAGCAAACTATCTGTAGAGGGCCATTACAAGCGCATTTTTCTGAACCTCTGAAGGTGACTATCTCATGATCTCCTTTCATTCAGTTCATTCCTCCACCCTCAGCCACATTCATCATGAAATGCTAAACCATTAAGTACAGATAAGCTGGGCCCTGAGAGTGGTGACAAGAAAAATAATCTAGGTCAAAATTTATCAAATTTGGGCTGGAGAGACGCCCCCATTATTCCCTGGTCATCTTGAGTGAGTATCCTCATCAAAATGTTTCTCAAAACGATATGCGTATCCCTCTTAATCCAAGCTGCTCTCACCCTTGGTTGGAGACTCTGTTTTATTTTACAGATGGCAGAGGATGCTGGGGAGATCCAGGATCCACCAATTTGTCAAGAAAAGTGAGCCGACTGCTCACCATGAGATGTGCCACCCCTCCCATATTCACTGAATCCCAGGAAATTCTGTCATGAGTATAACGTGACAGTGATGCATACTACTGCAGCGCTAGCCAGACAACCACCTCCAGGGAAATAGCAACAAACGTGGTGGTGAACTGAAGCACACGATAACAGAAACACAGAATCTACAGAGAACTCAACACCAAGAACACACCCACCAAAACTAAGGGACTGTTGCCGAACAGGGGGTACAAAGATTGTAAGAGCCACAGGATGGGTAGAAACATCCTGAGGTGCAGCCTCTGCCCTGACCAAGAGACTGACAGAGGCCATAATTACCCAACAGTGAACACCAAGGACCCTACTGAGGAAGGCCCACAGAAAAGCAGAGACTTCCGGGCGTGGTGGTGCACACCTTTAGTCCCAGCACTCAGTAGGAAGAGGTAGGAGGATGGCTGTGAGTTCAAGGCCACCCTGAGACTACATAGTGAATTCCAAGTCAGCCTGGGCTACAGTGAGACCCTAACTCAAAAAAACCAATTAAAAAAAAAAAAACTGGAGACTGGGGGTGAAGGGATGTAAGATTATAACCTATATAAAATATGTGCATATATAAATTGAAAAAAGAAGGTATTCAGCAGAAGGAGGGCTTGGGAGGGGGAAACAAGAGGGTGGTGGAGGTGAATATGATCATGGTGTACTGTTAATATTTATGGAAGTTGCCAATAAAAAAAGTCAATAAAAAGGGGCTGGAGAGATGGGTTAGCAGTTAAGGCACTTACCTGCAGAGCCTAAGGACCCAGGTTCAGTTCCCCACTACCTACGTAAGCCACATGTACAAGGCAGTGCATGCCTCTGGAGTAAGTTTGCAGTGACTGGAGGCCCTGGTCTGCCCAGCCTCTCTCTCTATCTCTCTCTCTGCCTACTCCAGCCTTCAAATAAAATTTTTTTTGAATGAAGTAAAAAAAAAAAAACCCACACTGCAAAGGTGGTTAGAATCTAGCAGCTTATCAAATGGCAGAGGCGTGTGCCTAGAGGTAAGCTCCAGGGTATTGTCCCTGGAGCAGAGTTGCTGTCAATGAGAGTTGTGTGGTGGGTTCTGCTCTGCAGGTCGCTCTCCATGCCCACACAGCGCACACACCTTTAACCTTCACTTCGTCTTCATCTCCCTGCCTAGCTGAAAACGATTGTTGATCCAGCACCCTCGGACTCCTTTTAATTCTTAGATGGATGTGGATAATGTAGAAGTGGACTTGCCAGGCTCAGGTTATGTATTTTCACTCAAAGTGAGCCCCCGAGACTCCTCGGAGCAGTTGGTGTCAACTGGAATATGATGAAATCCAGTAAGAAATGAACGAGCTCTGAAAACATTGCTGGTGCGCTGCAGCGGTGGGAAATATTAACAACGAGAGAGAGAGAGAAAAGAAAAATCGCTCTAGGTATCCAAATGAAAGCTACACATATGGACCTCTCCTAACTGAAAAAACATAAGCATATACTCAGTGAAAGAATTGTTATAGCTCAGCTTCTTAAAAGTTAATTTTATTACTCTTATTTAACATATATATTTTTCTATTTTAGTAAATAATGGAAATGAACATATTTTATCAAAATTCCATAGAGAATAAATTTTCCACGTTTTCAGTTTTATGGGAAAAAAAAAGGACATCTAGAGCATTCGGGAGGTAGCTCAGTGGTTAAACACACCTTGCTTGCAAAGCCTGTAGGTGTGGATTCAATTCCCCAGTTCCTACACAAAGTGGTGGATTGTGTCTGGAGTTCTTTTGCAGTGGCAAAATGCCATGGTGCACCATTCATGTTCTCTCTCTCTCTCTCTCTCTCTCTCTCTCTCTCTCTTTCTCATCTCTCCTCACAAATAAATAAATATTAAAAAATAAAAAAGGCTGTCAGAGCTGGGTGTGGTGGCACATGCCTTTAATCCCAGCACTTGGGAGCCATCTCTCTGTCTGCCTCTTTCACTCTCTCAAATAAATTAGAAAATATTTTTAAAAAATAGAAAGGGCATTTATTTTGGAACCATATTATTGTTCTTCTCTGAATATGTCACAGTCATTTACTTTCATGTGTTAATAGAAGAAGGTTTGGTATTTTAACTGTAAAATACCATAACAGCAGGTGGTTGTATGGCAAAACTAAAAAAGAAAAAGAACATTTATAAATTCCTCTACATGCCGGAATCATGATCCTTAACTCTTTATGTGGAAATAAGCTTAAACATAGGTTTACAATCTATATTTTAGAAATGAAAATTTAGAGGTTTAGAGAGCTTAAGTAACATACTAATGAGGAAGAGAGAATTGGAGCTCAAAGTGACTCTGACTGAAATATCAACCATGTCCCACACAAAGCCTGTGTGCCTCTCCAACTGAGCATGACTGTGAGACAGAAGGTGACCAGCAAGTGTTGCCAAACAGAAAATTCAGTCAAAATGGAGTTTGTGTTTATCTACAAAGAAATAATGGAGTAACATGGTATAAAAGGAAGTAGGGACCATAGTAGACAACTTATCAAAAAAGTTGATTTCCAGAAATGTGCAAAACTGTATTCTTTCTGCTTTTATGAGAAAACACAATTAAAAAAAAATAGGGGCCAGGGAACTGGCTCAGAACTCAAAGGTATTTGCTTGCTAAGCCTCCTGGTCTGGGTTCAGTCCCCAGCCTCCGACATAAAACCTAATGAGTAGTTGTTTGTAGTAACAAGGTGCCCAAGCATGCACATGAACATCAACACAAATGCACAAATGCATAAACAGATTTTTAAAATATGTTTTATTTATTTATTTGCAAGCAGAGATAGAAGAGAGAGAGAGTGGTGGTCACACCAGGACCTCTAACCATTGCAAATGAACTCTATATACATGCACTACTGTGCACCTGGCTTCACATGGGTACTGTGGAATCAAACCCAGGTCATTAGGCAAGTGCCTTAACTGCTCAGCCATCTCTCTAGGCCCATAAACAAATTTTTCAGAGACTTAAATTTACTCAAACATTATGCTTACTTTAACCAATAGTGTCATGAGAAGTAACTGGGGTAGGGAAATGAGTGGAAGATCAAAGGAGAAAGAATAGTCCTCCACTAATGGAGAGGAATCAGTGCAGTCATCAGCCTCCCCTCGTCTGGGTCCAGGCTGGCATCCTCACACAGCTGGTGACTATGGACAAATGGGCTGATCTCTCCCGGTGAGACCAAGGGGAGCTCAATCTGTTGTAATTGTGTGGTATTCGTTCCTTCCTGCTTCTGGCCTCAATTGAAGATATATTTGTTGTATATCTGTCTAAAGCAGTCCGTGTGTGTGTGTGTGTGTGTGTATGTGTGTGTGTGTGTGCGCGCGCGCGCGCGCATGTGTGTGTGTATAATTCCCACATGGGGCTTTTATTTTTTTTTAATTTTTAAAAAATATTTACATATTTTATTTATTTGAGAGGGAGGAATGAGAAAGAGAGAGAGAGAGAGGCAGATAGAGAGAAAATGGTCATGCCAAGGCCTCTAGCCACTGCAAAAGAAAGCCAGGTGCATGCACTACTGCCTCTGGCTTCACATGGGTACTAGGGAATCAAACCTAGGTCCCTAGGCTTTGCAGGAAAATACCTTCACTGCTGAGCCATCTCTCCAGCCCCACCATTAGGCTTTTCTTCTGAATATTGTTTATATTTCAGGGAGAAGTGATCTGTAGCCTTGAGGATATCATGTTTGTCCACAACTGCTTAATCTTTGCACAGGCTAAGCCTAGGGACATGGAAGACTATGCACCTTGAGGGTGGAGCTCCTAGGACACAAGGAGCTCAAAGCTTCTCCAAAGATTACCCAACATGAGCAGCATGAGTCAACAGCTCATGATCTGTCATGCCAAGCTGAAACTGTAAACATGTATCAGCAACTTGTGATGTGGTCTGTCTTACACGGAGAGTAACAAACACTTTCCAGTTCAGCCTGACCTCCCCATGGCTTTTACTGGCTTAACCTCTCAATAAAAGCTGCAAGTGAGGTCAAGATGGGGCTACAGTCACTTGGAGTCCCTGGCCCTCCTTCATACTCTGTCTTGTGTGTTTTGATCATTTTGCATCCTCCCAGATACCTCAGGATAGTACCGAGATTGCATTATACCTCATGTGGTGGTTTGAATGTTAAATGTCCCCCACAGCCTCATGTGTTTGTGATGAAGCCTCAGACTTCAGCCCTGCTGGTGGAGCTTGGGGAGGTAGAACCCTGCTGGGAAGATGCTCCTCTCTGGGGGCAGAACTTGAAGCTTAGTAGTCCAGCCCCACTGGGTGTTCATAGCAAGCTCACTCTTGCTGCTTCCTCCCTGCTGAAGTGACAAGATGTGATGTCCAGCTGTCTACTCAGGCCAAGCTTTCCCTGCTATGATGAAACTGTCCCTCAAAACTGTAAGCCAACGGGCTGGAAAGATTGCTCAGTGGTTAAAGCACTTGTCTGCAAAGCCTAACGACTTGAGTTCGGTTCCCTAGTACCCATGTAATGCCAGATGCACTGAGTAGCAAGTGCATCTGGAGTTCATTTGCAGTGGCTAGAGGCCCTGGTATGTCCATTCTCTCTATATCTCTGCCTGGTGTGGTGGTGCATGCCTTTAATCCCAGAATTTAATCCCGACCACTCAGGAGGCAGAGGTAGGAGGATCGCTATAAATTTGAGGCAATCCTGAAACTGCATAGTGAATTATTCCATGTCAGCCTCGGCTACAGCAAAACCCTACCTCAAAAATGAAAGCACTAGGCTGAAGGGATGGTTTAGCAGTTAAGGCATTTGCCTGCAAAGCCAAAGGACCCAGGTTCGATTCCCCAGAACACACGTTAGCCAGATGCAAAAGGGAGCACATGCATCTGGAGTTCGTTTGCAATGGCTGGAGGCCCTGGCGCACCCATTCATTCACACACACTCTCTCTCTCCATCTTTCTCTGCTAGAAAAATAAATAAATAATTAAAAAGCACCATGAATGTACCCAAAAGCAATTAAACTATAAATAAGAATTCATTTCCTACCTATTTAAAATATAAGTGGAAAACCCCATGACAACATTATTACTAAGAGATAAAAATGTTAAGGTTCAAGTACAGCATTATTGAGAAAATCCAGGCTTCCATAAATACTATAAATTGAATGACACAAACAACAGAAATTTATTTTCAAAGTTTCTTTCTTTTTTTTTTTTCATTTTTTAGGCTAGAAGCTCCAAGATTAAGGTATTGTCTGATTTGGTTGTTGTTGAGACACTTCCTGACCCATAGCTGCCTTTATGTTGTGTCCCCACACAATGCTGTGGTTTGTCTTCATCTTCTTAAGGGTTCTTACATTATGGGGATGTGGGTCCTACACTCAGGACCTCATTTTAACTGAACTGTTATATTTTAGTATTTTTTTTATTAGAGAGAGAGAAAGAGAGACAGAGAAAATGGGCATGCCAAGGCCTCTAGCTACTGCAAACAAACTTCAGACATGTGCCACCATGTGCATCTGGCTTATGTGGGTACTGGGGGATCAAACCTGGGTCCTTAGGTTTTGCAGGCCAGCACCTTAACCACTAAGTGATCTCTCTAGCCCATTGAAAATATTTTATTTATTTATTTATTAGAAAGAGAGATAGTAACTGGATTATTTTTAAAAGACTCTTTCTCAAGATGCTAAATCTTGTTGGTGGTTGTGATCGTCTGAATACATTGCATTTGATGATTGTGAATGCACTGCGTCCCTCATGAACGCATGTGTTCTGAATGCTTGGTCCCCAGCTGATGACAATATGGGAGTTGGAGCCTTGCTGGACAAGGTGTGTCATTGGGTGTGGATCTTGAGGTTTATCAGCCCCTAGCTTTCCAGCTCACTCTCCTGCTGCTGTTTTCCACCTGCTGTGGCAGAGGTGATGTCCAGCCTCTGCTCATGCCATACTTTCCCCTTCTCCTTGAGACTATAAGCCAAAATAAACCCTTTCCTCCCATCAGTTGCTTTTGTTAGGGTGGTTTATGCCAGCAATGAGAAGGAAACTGCAACAGAGGTTAATACTTCAGCATATAAATTTGAAGGGGGCACAATTCCATTGCAGAAGCATAGTTATGAAAGAATATTGATTATGAAAATATTTAAAAGAACTTCCTATTTTGAAACATGATGAAATTATATATATATATATATATATATATATATATATATATATATATATATATATTCTGAAGTAACCAAAGGTGTTGGCTTTATGTCTAGGTAGCCAGAAGAAGAAGACTAGACTACCAATCATAAATGAAGAGCATCAGGACCTGGGAAATAAAATCATAGTACTGTTTTTTTTATTCAAGGTAGGGTTTTGCTCTAGCCCAGGCTACCTGGAATTCACTGTGGAGTCTCAGGGTGTCCTCGAACTCACAGCCATCCTCCTACCTCTGCCTTCCAAGTGCTAATGTTAAAGGCATGTGCAACCATGCCTGCCTGGCTGCACTGGGATTTTTTTTTTTAAACCCAAGAACTGAATTTCTTTACTCGATCATGCAGGTAGACCAGTTGTTCTTAAATCATTGTGTGGTTGGTTTAATTGCACATTTTCATGAAAATAAATACAAATTTAAGGATATTTTTAATTGCAATATTTTGAGAAAGGAATAATGTAAAAAGATAAGGGAAGAAAAACAAGTAACTAGGCGAATAAAATATAAAAAGAAAGTTAATAATGCATCAACAAGCCAAAGAAAAGTCAAGATGAAAAAGAAAGTTGCATGAAGAAACTGACTCAGGAAAAGAAATAGAGTAAACGATGGGGAAATGGTAGAAATAAAAGCTGTCTCAGAGACCATACCTATAGCATATCAAATCAATCAGGTGTGTCTTTTTTGACATTGTGACATGATATTGTCATCTACACAGTTTACACTTGAAAACCACACAACAGGGTTACAAAGGACAAATCACAAAACAGGGGCTGGAGAGCTGGCTCAGCCATGAAGGCACTTGACTGCAAACTCTAAGGACTCTCATTTGATTCTCCAGGACCTACTTAAGCTAGATCAACAAGGCGGTGCATGAACCTGGTGTTTGTTTGCAGTGGTTAGAGGACCATTCTCTCTTCTATTTCTCTCTCTGTCTCTCTCTCTCTCTCTCTCTCTCTCTCTGTCTCTTTCTCTCTCTCTTGCTCTCACTCTCTCAAATAAATATACATTTTTTAAAAATCACAAAACAATCTCACAATGCTTTAAGTAACTGTACCATTTTGTTGTGGGCTGCATTCATAGCTTTCCTGGGCCTCATATGGCTGGATGCAACCCATGAGCCATGGATGGGACATGCCAGAAAGGGGTGGAAGGAAAACAGTGATGCTAAAACCATTAGCAGGCTCAAATAATTGTTGCATCATCATAATCTGGTATGCTTTACTTCCTATGTTACTGTGGAGAAGAGTCCTTATTATCTCCAGAACTAAAATAGCTAGTTTTTCTTTCTAAACTGAAATTTCCAGCTCTCTCATGTCTTCCGTTCCCTCTTCTCTGAACCAAACTTGCACATTACACTCCTTGGAAGCCTACAAAGCCTCATGAATACGCTGTGCTCCACAGATACTGTGGATGGCTGGATGATTAGTGTCCTTATTACCAACCAGATACTGTTCTACTTTCTGAGGATGGAATCTTGCCCTAACTGAAAAGAAATATATTTCAGACATCGTATATCTATCCTTGATGTAGAAGCAACAAGCATAGAAGTGAGTGTTGGAGAAAAGTAAAAAAAAAAAAAAAAAAAACCCTCTGATTGTGGAGCAAAGATTATTTATTTATTTGACAGAGAGAAAGAGGGAGAAAGAGACAGTGAGTAGACTACAAAAGGAACTCCAAACACATGCAGCCCCTTGCATCTGGCTTTATGTGAGTCCTGGAGAATTGAACCTGGGTCCTTTGGCTTTGTAGACAAGCACATTAATGGCTAAGCCATCTCTCCAGCCCTTTATTAGCTTTTAATGGTGTTCATCATTTTCATGAAGCTGTTAGTACTTCATGACGATCAGACAATGAGAGATTGTCTGAGTTGAGTGTAATGAGCGCCATTACAGATGAGACACTCACAGTATTCAGTGTCCTGCTCCTCCACCCGTGCTGGTTATCTTGGCTCATTTTACCCACTCTGAAATATCTTCCTTTTCATTTCTTTCTCATGTTTCTCATTTGTTTGGTGCTCACTATGATCATTCTGAATTGCTTTCTTTGCAGCTAAGGCATTTTCCAATTAATTACTTAATAAAACGGTACTCAGCTTGTAAGAAAAAAATATTGTGGCTTATTTTTATTCATTGTTTGCTCTAATGTTGGTAATGAAGTCCAAAGGAAACTTAATTATAGAATCACATGATATTATGGGTAAGGCCAACCTAGCCTTGCTCTTGCTTTAATTAATTAATTAATTGATTGATTGATTTTGGTTTTTGGTTTTTCAAGGTAGGATCTCGCTCTAGTCCAAGCTGACCCAAAATTCACTCTGAAGTCTCAGGATGGCCTTGAACTCATGGAAATCCTCCTCCAAGTGCTGGGATTATGCCTGGCTCATTTAATTTTATCTCCTTACTTTTGGGGTGGTGGTGGCGGGCGTGTATGAGACTGTGTGTGTGCATAAGCCTATGCGCAGTAGCACATGCTCTGTGTGCTTGTGTGCCGAGGCCAGCGGACACTTCTGTTCTATTTCCTTAAGATGCAGTCTCTCACTGAACCGCAGCTGCCCTGTTTTGGTCAGACTGGCTAACTATTGAGCCCTCAAGATTCTTCTGTCTCTGCATCCCACGGAACTGGTCTTCAGCCAGCTATTAACCTGGATGATAGACACCAAACTCAGGACTTCTTTGACCATCTCGGGCTCTCCTGCTTCCTTGGCAAGTGCTCTTACCTGCTGATCCATCCCCACCCCCCAGCCCCCAGTTTTGCCTCTCTTTAACCTATTTTGAGACTTGCGTAAGACTTAGCAACAAAAGACAGAAAGTGAAATTATTGCAGTTAAGTAATTATAAGGCCACTTCTTAAATCAACCCAACTTTTAACAAGTCCTATCATATAATTTGTTTGTAAAAAGTATATCAGAAAATGAAGAATCGGCTAGTGTCCCCTGATAGCACAGTTCAGAACACTTCAGAACTGGCTGGATCTTTTCAGCAGCTCTAGCTGACTCACAGATGGGACTGAAAGACTGTCCCTACAAAGTCCTTATGTGTGCTGGCGAGCAGAAATGGTGAAAGCTCATGCTTTATGCAGCGGTCTTCATGCCATGGGGTCCAATATTTGATTTTCAGTGCTAGAATATTTTCTTCTAAAATATATTTCCTCTCTGAGCTCTGTGGTTTTCCTCTCCACTCTTGTCTGTCTGTAAAGAAGAAAAAAGTTATTTAAGGTTAGTCTGCACAAGAATAAAGATTTGGGGGGCCGGGGTGTTGGCTCAGCAGTTATAGGTACTTGCTTGCAAGGCCTGACAGCTAGTGTTCAATTCCCCAGTGCCCGGTGTAGAGCTGGATGGATGGGGTGGTGCGTGTGTCTGAAGTTTGTTTGCAGTAGTGGGAGGCCCAGGTGTACCCATTTCCCCCTCTTTCTCTCTTGGTCTGCAAATAAATAAAACATTGAAAAAGATTTTCAGGGCCTGGAGAGATGGCTTAGCAGTTAAGGCGTTTGCCTGCAAAGCCAAAGGATCTCGGTTCTACTCTACAGACCCCCTTAAGCCAGATGCACAAGGGGGCGCACGTGTCTGGAGTTCTTTTGCAGTGGTTCGGGGCCCTGGTGCCCATTCTCTCTCTCTCTCTCCCTCTTTCTCTCTCTCTCAAATAAATAAATAAAATATATTTTTTAAAAAAGATTTTCAAATGGGCTAAATCAAAGGGATTGGGGAATAACGATATTTGGAGAAAGATGAGAACTTCTGGGTATTTAAAGCTTTGTGCACACATACTACCCCACTTTCGTGTTAAGTGTACTCTCCCTCTCTCATATTGCATTTGTTCCATGAAGCAGGTGGTGGGTGCCTCCTCCGAGAAAAGAGAAATCAATGCGTCCATTTACCAGCACAGTTGGAAGGGTCTGTCATGTGAACCACAGCCATTGTCCACGTGGGACTGAGTTTTGTAGAAAGCGAGGCACAACATTTCCAAGAAGAGACCTTTTAAGTTCTACCCGTGGAGGGCAGGCCGCCTGGGCTGTAGAACGGCCCGCCTGCTCTCAATGGCAGTCTCTGCGAGAGGCGGCGATGCTGAACTGAATGTTCCACACAGCCTCTATGCCCATGGACAGGGGGAGGCACCACATGGCCACCGTGCTGGGGCCCAGCCACGTGTGAACACGGAATTCCTGATGAAGAGTGACCCCGGTAACTGCCTCGCAGGAGAGAACGGGAAGCATGACTGTGAACTGGACTCCTCTTAAACTTGGCTGGTGCGCTGCGGTGAGCAGGCGCGCTGAGTGCCTTACGTGATGGGCAAGGGCTGAAGTGGACAGGCGCGCTGAGTTGCGGGTGGGCCAGGTAAGAACATGTTTTAAGAAGCATGTAAGACATTTAGCTAGAACATCTTTGGCGTGTCCTTTGCTCAGTTCAGAGAGCTTTTGTGTGACTATTTTTCACAAAAAGTGCCATTTGGTCACCCTCTGGGAAAAGCATTCATTTGTATCCAGACTGGTGTGTGGCAGAGCTGACCACAGAAAAGTGGGCGGAGGGATCCCACCCTGGAAGGTGCTTCTCTCTCCCTCGCTTCCACTCGGTTCTTTTCCTGTGGAAAAATGCTCGTCACATCTGCCTCCCCCGGCGCTCATCTCCCACAGTGACATTCCTGGGCCGTCATCTGCACCCCACAAACGCATTTCTGCAGTTCATAATTGTGTAGCCTCTGAGGGTACAAAAAATTGCTTTGCAAATATATACGCATTCCAAATCTTTCTTTTTAGCCCTGGGGGAGGAAAAAAAAAGACAACCTTGTTTGAGCATTTGTTTATGCTCTGGGAGTTACCTACAAAGAAAAATGGCCCGCGAGCCACCACTGGGAGAATAGAGAATGAGAAAAATACGCTCATTTGTACTTCAAGGAATAACCTTAAATCTTCAAATACACAATGTTTTCTTCAGAATAATGTACACAAGTTACTATTAATAGTTCTTCTGTACAGATGGAAAAGGTGAGACTCAAATCCAAATTTATCTAGCCAAGTTTGTGCAGCACCAAAATAGAAGAGGTTGCCTATCTTTCACAGGAAGTTTGAGGAAAATTCTTTCTATGAACAAAGTCTACTTTGAACCACCTGTTTAGTTAAGCCTCAAATTGGGTTGTAACAACTTGGAAAAGAAAATGCTAACATAGTTGCCATCAGATCAAGACCTGGCTCCCTCTTAAAGTGCCTGCCTGGGAAAATTCAAGTGCAATCAGGTGCTCCCTTGTTCTGGTCCACACTGGAGTCCAGGGAGAGGATGAATCCTAACTTTCACCACTGCGAGTTGGAAGACAGAGCTGGCCTACATACATTTACACAAACACATCAACACTTTTCAGTTCCTTGATTCTACCGAGTCCCTACATGCTCCTTGCTCTATGAGCTCCTTCTTTTGTCTTAGAGATATAATTTTGCCATTTATTAAAATGAATGCCAGTTTTCATACTAAGGAAATGGTGTGCTTATTTTTTTAAAAAATACAACTGGCATTTTATTGTTTTTTTTTTTTTTACAACCTCTGGCTATGTTTTAAAATTTTTTATTGGAAACTTCCATAATTATAGATAATAGACCATGATAATTCCTTCCCTCTCACTTTTCCCTTTGAAAATCCACTTTCTATCATATCCCCTCCCCCTTCAATTAGTTTCTCTTTTATTTTGACGTCATCATCTTTTCTTTCTATTATGGGGGTCTTGTGTAGGTAGTGGTAGAAACTGTGCAGTCATGGATATCCAGGCCATTTTGTGTCTGGAAGTGTGCATTATAAGCAGTCCTACCCTTCCTTTGGCTCTTACATTCTTCCTGCCATCTCTTCTGCAATGGACCCTGAGCCTTGGAAGGTGTGATAGAGATTGCAGTGCTGAGCACTCCTCTGTCACTTCTTTTCAGCCCTATGGTGCTTTTGAGTCATGCCAGAGGTCACTACCATCTGAAAAGAGAAGCTTCTCTAACCCAAAGTGAAAGTATCATTAGTATATGGCTATGACCATTAAGAGAAGCACTTACTGGGCAGCTTGGTGAGCATAATATATGCATTTAGCCAGACACCAGGAGGTGTTATACCCCTAGGGCTCATGAATTCCATGGTCAAAGGAACGTATTCCTTCCTGTGGAGTTGGCCTCCAGTTCAATTTGAGAGCGGCTGGTTTCCCTCATAACAGACATGCCACTATTGTACCCGTTGGCTCATTGAGCCTGGCTGGCCAAATTTAAGGCTTGTGGTGGCTACTGCTGTTTATCTCCACTGGTAATTTCTCTCTTTCCCATGGAGCTGCATGCAGCATAGCTTTTTCCAGATTTCTGTCCACTGGTCTACAGGGAGGAGGTTTTCAGCTCAGCTCTAGCAGGATTTTTCAGTGACCTTGCACCCAAGTATGTGGAGTCTTCAGTGAAAGTGTCTTACCATCTTCTCTTGGTGGGAAACCAAGACCCCTGGCCATGGCTGGCAGTGAAATTTTTCTAGTAACAATCTATGACTTCTGGGTGTACCATTGTCCAAAAACATATAATCTTTCCCAGATCCATCCATTACCCTGTAAATTTTATAATTTCATTTTTTCTTTACCACTGAATAAAACTCCACTGTACAAATGTACCACATCTTCATTACCTACTCATCATTTGACGGACATCTGGGCTGGTTCCATTCCCTAGAACAAAGCAGGAATAAACATGGATGTGCAACTATCTCTAAGGTAATGAGACAAGTTCTTAGAATACATGCCTATGAGTGGTATAGCTGGGTCATACAGTAAATCTATATTTAGCTGTTTCTGAAACCGCCACACTGATTTGCACATGGCTGTACCAGTTTACATTCCCACCAACAGTGCAGAATGGTTCCTCTTTTCTGCATCCTTGCCAGCTTATATTGTCATTTGTTTTCTTGATAATAGCCATTCTGTCAGGAGTAAGATGGAATCTCAAAGTGTTTTAATTTGTATTTCCCTGATGGCTAAGGATGTAAGAAGTTTTTAAAGATGTTTATAAACTATCTATATTTCTCCTTTTAAGAACCTCTATATAGTTCCATAGCCCATTTTTTTAATTGGGTTGTTTGATTTCTTATTACTTAGTTTTTGTAGTTCTTTGTATGTCCTAGATGTTAATCCTCTATCAGATGTGTAGCTGGCAAAGATTTTTCTCCCATTCTGTAGGTTGCCTCTTTGCTCTCTTCAGTGCCCTTTGCTGTACAAAAGCTTTGTAATCTCATGAGGTCCCTGTGGTTGACTAGTGGTTTTATTTCCTGAGCAACTGGGGTTATATTGAGAAAGTCATTGCCTATGGCAATATGTCAAAGGGTTTCCCCTAATTTTTCTTCTAGAAGTTTCAGAGTTTCAGGTCTTATATTAATGTCTTTGATCCATTTGGCCTTGATTCTTGTGCATGGGAAGATATAAGGATCTATTTTCATCCTACTACATATAAACATCCAGTTTTCTCAGCACCATTTGTTGAAGAAGCTGTCTTTGCTTTAATAAGTATTTTTGTTTAAGATTAGTTGGCTGTAGCCACCCAGATTTACATCTGGGTCCTCTATTCTGTTCCATTGATCTACATATCTGTCTTTGAGCCAGTACCATGTTGTTTTTGTTACTATGGCTTTGTAATATAGCTTAAAATTGGGTATGGTGATACCACCAGACTTATTTTTGTTGCTCAAAATAGTTTTGGCTATTCAAGGTTTTTTGTGCTTCCAAATTCTCTGAAGAATGCCATTGGTATTTTGAAGGGGATTGCATTAAATGTGTAGATCACTTTTGATGAGATTGACATTTTTACAATATTGATTATTCCAATCCAAGAACATGAAATGTCTCTCCATTTCCTTGTGTCTTCTGCAGTTTCTCTCTTCAGTGTTTTAATGTTTTCATTGTAGAGTTCCTTCACTTCCTTGGTTAGGTTTATTCCAAGGTACTTTTTTTTTGAGGCAATTGTGAATGGGAGTAATTTCCTGATTTCATCTTCAGCATGTTTGTTGTTAGTATATTAGAAGGTTACCAGTTTCTGTGTGTTTATTTTGTATCCTGCTTCATTGCTAAAAGTGTTTATCAGCTCTAACAGTTTGCTGGTAGAGTCTTTAGGGTTCTTTAGGATACTGAAGACTTCCAATACTATACTTTTTAAGAGGTGGAGATGGTGGACACCTCTGTCTGGTTCCTGATTTTAGTGCAAAACTTCAAGTTTTTCCCCATTTAGTATTATGTGGGCTGTAGGTTTGACAAAAATAGCCTTTATTATGTTAAGGTATATTCCCTCTATCTATAGTTTCTGTAGATCTTTTACCATGAAGAGATGTTGGATTTTGTCAAGTGCTTTCTCTGCATCCATTGAGATGATCATGTGATTTTTGTCCTTCAGTCCATTTATATAGTATACTACTTTTATATATTTGTGTATGTTGAGTCATCCCTGCGTCACTGGGATAAAGCCTATTTGGTTGTGGTTAATGATGTTTTTGATATATTCTTGTATTCTGTTTGCCAATATTTTGTTGAGAATTTTTGCGTCTATGTTCAAAAGGGGGATTGGTCTGTAATTTTCTTTTTCTGATCTGCCTTTGTCTGGTTTTGGTATCAGGGTGATGCTGACTTCATAGAAGGAGTTTGGTAGCATTCCTTCCATTTATATTTCATGGGAAAGTTTGAGAAGCATTGTTGTTAGGTCTTTTATAATGGTCTGGTAAAATTCACCAATGAATCCATCTGGGCCTGGACTTTTCTTAATTGGGAGATATATATATGCTTGGATGTCCATACTTGTTATAAGTCTATTTAGGTCTATTTAATTTCATCTTGATTAAATTTTGGTAGGTTATGTAAATCAAGGAAATCATCCAGTACTTTCTGAGTTACAAACTTAGTGGAGTATCTGTTCTTGAAGTATGTCCTGATGATTTTCTGAATTTCCTTGGTATCTGTTGTAATGGTGCCCTTTTTATCTATAATTTTACTAATTTGTGTCTCTTCTCTCTTTTGGTAAGACTTTCTAAGGGTTTATCAGTCTTCTTTATCCTTTCAAAGAACCCACTCTTTGTCTCATTAATTCTTTGACTTTTTTGTTTCTATTTCATTAATTTCTGCCCTAATCTTTATTATTTCTTCCTGTCTACTGATTTTTGGTTTGCCTTGTACTTCTTTTTCCAAGGCTTTAATGTGAAACATTAAATTGTTTACTTGTTACCTTTCTAATTTCTTAATATTAGGCACTTAAAGCTACTAATTTCTCTCTTAGGACTGCCTTCATTGTGTCCCAAAGGTTTTGGTATGGTGTGTTCTCATTATCATTTAATTCTATGAATTTTTTTATTTCTTTCCTGATTTATTCATTGACCCATTCTTTATTTAGTAGTGTATTGTTTAGTTTCCATGATTTTGTATATGCTCTGTAGCTTTCCTTGCTGTTGATTTGTGGTTTAATCCCATTGTGATCAAATAGAGTGCAAGGAAATACTTCAGTTTTCCTATATTTGTTAAATTTTGCTTTGTGTCCTAACATATGGTATATTTTAGAGAATGTTCCATGTGCTGCTAAAAAGAATGTTTATTCTGCAACATTTGTAATGAAATGTTCCATAGATATCTGTTAGGTCCATTTGTTCTATGACCTCACTTTATCTAGATGCTTCTCTGTTTATTTTTTGCTGGGGTGACCTGTCAATAGATGAGAGTGGGGTATTGAAGTCACCCACTACAACTGTGTTTGGTGTTATCTGTGACTTTAATTCTAATAGTGTTTGTTTAATGAAATTGGGAGCACCCATGTGAGGTGCATATATATTTAGAATTGTAATGTCCTCCTGTTGGAGTGTTCCTTTAATCAATATAAAGTGACCTTCCTTATCTTTCCTAACTAATGGTGGTTTGAAGTCTACCCTTTGAGATATTAGGATAAGCTACTTCTGCTTGTTTCCTAGGCCAATTTGCTTCTATGAAATACTATTTTCCATATCCTTTCACCCTAAGATAGTGTACATCTTTTTTGAAAAGATGAGTTTCTTAGAGGCAATAAATTAAAGGATCTTGCTTTTTAACCCAGTCTGTGTCTTTTGGTTGAGGCATTGAGTTATTATTAAGTTATTATGATTGAGTTATTATTAAGGTGTATATTTATTCATGCCATTCTTCTTGTTTTGTAGTTATTCCTGTTTTTCTTTTACTCTCTTGTATTAACTATTATTTGAGTATGGTTTATTTTTTCCTGTTTCCTAATGTGTGTGCTTTTCTTTCTCTTCTGCATGAAGAATCCTTTCAAGTATTTTCTGTCGAGCTGGCTTAGTGTTCATATATTCCTCTAGCCTGTTTTTGTTATGAAATTTTCTTATTTCTCCATCAACTTGGATGAATAGCTTTGCATAATAAAATAATCTTGGTTGGCAGTTGTTATCTTTCAGTACTTGGAAGTTGTTATCTTTCAGAACATCATTCCAAGCCCTTCTGGATTTTAAAGTTTGTGTTGAGTAATCTGCTGTTATCCTGATGGGCTTGCCTTTATATGAGACTTGATTTTTCTTTCTAACAGCTTTCAATATATTTCCTTTGGTTTGTGTGTTTTGTATTTAATTATAATATGGTGGTGAGAGGTTCTTTCCTCATTTTTTCTGTTTAGTGTTCTAAAGGTTCCCTGTATCTGTATTGGCATCACATTCCCTATTTGGGGAAATTTTTCTTCTATAATTTTGTTGAGAATACCTACTGGGCCATTAGAATAAAATTCTTCTCCTTCTACTATGCCCTGAATTCTTGTGTTTGAGCTCTTCATAGTCTCCTAAATGTCTTCAGATTCCCAATCATGCCTTCCTATTAGTTTATCTTTGTCCTTGTTGGACGGTATTAGATCTGCCACCTAGTCTTCTAGTTTAGATATTCTGTCCTCTCCTGGATCCATTCTACTGGTAAGACTTTCCACAGTGTTTTCTATTTGACTTACTGTTTCTCATTTCTAGTATTTCTAATTGGTAGTTTTCATTATTTCTATTCCCTTACTCATGTCTTGTGTTGATCTTATTTCATCAATTTGGTTTCCTGGGTTCTCTTTGGATTCCTTCAGGAGTTTGTTCTCTTCTTTGATTCCTTTGATTTCTTTGAGCATGGATATAATCATTTTTTTGAAATTTTTGTCAGCCTTTTTATCTGAAACAGTCTCACTGGAGGTCATTTCTGATGGATTTATAACATTTGGTGGAATTGTATTTCTTTATTTTTTGTGTTTCTTGTATTATAATGTAGAGATTTTTGCATCTCGAGTTAATTTGATGCTTGAGTTTTCTAATTATCTGCAGTATTCTTAGCCATGTAAATCTGGCTTTGTATAGCTTCAGGGTAGGAGTTTAAGGTACCAGGTGTGGCTCTTATATTCCCAGAGTAATTAGCAGAAGTCACCCTAGGTGCTAAGTTTGCCTGCTATTCATGGATTTTGTAGGCTGGTTGGAGCCAATTCCTGGAAAAGTCTAAAATTCAACTGAAAAAATATACATCCAATCAAAACCAGCACAGAGTATATATGCAAGAGTGGGGATTAAAACAAAACAGATAATCCAATAAAGTCAAAGCCCCTTAGCGTCCCCACACCCTTAATATTTTCAATTAAGAGGCTGAGATTTTTGGTCTGGAATGGGTTCCGGGTCAGCCTGAGCCTGAGTGAGACCTGGTCTTCAATAATAACAGAAAAAAAAAAAGACAAAGGCCCTAAAAATCAGGAAACATCAAAGGCAACAATAGTCAACACCAAAATACAGCTTATTTGAGAATGGTAAAGCTGACCAAGAATATATTGATCAAACCTAACACATAACCTGCCCTGACATGGAAGGTGAGATTAGCACTTTCAGTATAGGTCTATATACCTGGCTTTGTGTAAGTAGACCCTGTTACCTTTTGGGATTGCTTCTAATCTCACTAATGCTGAGTGCCCACCTCAATCCCTATCTGTTGTGTTTTGGATTTGGTTAGGCTGCTTGGGTCGCTGGATCTTCTGTTCTCATTGGCTGTGCTGGATGCCATGTGGCTGGGGGTGGATAAGTTCTCTGGTGGTTCACAGTACTGGTGGATGGGGGAAGAGAGGCTGTGCAGGGTACCTGGAGTTGTACCTGAGCTGCGCATCTGGTCTCTTTTGTGCTCTCCTTTAGCAGCTACTCAGCTGGTCCCTGCTGTCTTCTCCTTTGGGTTTCTTGACTTTGCAACAAGGCTGCTGTGAGTGGAAAACACCTTCACCTGGCTTCTCTTTCTATGGCTCTATGCTGCACTGGGCCAGGCAGGTGCGTGGATGGAAGCCTCCAGCACTGAGGCTTGAGCCGCTTTCGTGCTTCCTGCTTGCTATAAGTTCTGGGTCTCTCCTGTCTCTCTGTTGTGGTTAGTAATTCCTTACACACCTTCATTTTTTAGTAGAAGAATATATTTTGCTGTTTCTCTGTTTATTTCTCCTCTTAGGCTTTTTTGGCATGGCCTCCATCTTACCCAGTATTTGCAAGCAGAGAGAGACAGATAGATGATAGATAGATAGATAGATAGATAGATAGATAGATAGATAGATAGAATATATATATATATATATACATATACATGTATATATATATACATACATACATACATACATACATATATATACATATATATATATATGTGTGTGTGTGTGTGTGTGTGTGTGTGTGTATAAAGAGAGAGACAACAGGCACACTAGGGCCTCCAAACACTGCAAATGGAATCCAAATGCCTGCACTACTTTGTGCACTTGGCTTCATATGGGTACTGAGGAATTAAATTTGGGTCATTAGATTTTGTAGGCAAGCATCTTAGCACCTTAACCACTAAGTCATGTCTGCAGCATTCCTCATTCTTGTCTGAAAAACATATTTTATTTATTTATTTGTAAGAAGAGAGATACAGACACATACAGAGACAGAGAGGGAGAACAAGAGAAAGAGAGAATGGAAGAGAAAGAGAAAGCATGGGTGTTCCAGGGCCTGTAGCCACTGCAAACAAACTCCAGATGCACCGCTTTGTGCATCTGGCTTATGTGGGTACTAAGGAATTGAACCCAGGTCATTAGGCTTTGCAGGCCAGTGCCATAACTTCTGAGCCATCCCTCTAGCCCTGACCAGCTCCTTCTTAATTGAAAGTACCCACTCACCACCTCTGTACAAATCAACATCAAGTTTAGCTCATTGTGGACTCTTTTTCCTTATTGCAATAGGATTGCTTTTTTAATCTGTTCTCATCATGTTAATGTCAAATATAAGTGTGTTACAGTTGACAAGCTATAATATAAATATATAGTGATATTATAGAATGTATTATTTTTCTTGTCCTAGTAGATATGTAATACATTTATAATCCTTTAACATAAGGTATTACCATTGTATATAAGCTGCCTGATGGTAAACATCAAATTTTTTTCTGTTGCACTATTAAAATTACCAGAATTTAATAAGCATAACACACATAAGTGGTAAGTAAATATTTGTTTATTGCAAAGGGATAGGCATACAGATTGAGTCATAGTCCATGTGAGGCAGTTGAGTATAAAGAAGAGCAATGTGAGTCACCACTTGGCTTTAGAAATAAACACACCCTTTTCATCACAATGCACCTAATAATCTGTTGCCAACTGTAATTGCCATGTCCATTCAGCTGCATGGACATCTGCTCCAAAGAAGGGGATAAATTTTTTCTCCCCTAGTGACTATTAGTTACTTCCCATTGGTGCGTAGTTTCTATTCACATACAATCTAAGAGGTATCCGGATTGGGAGGTAGGAATCTGTAATGGGTTGGGCTCATGGGTAGTAAGGACAATCTCTATCTGCCATCTTATGCTTGTGCATAATTGACATGTCTATGATAAAAAATCAGAGGCATCATGGGAAGAAACATGTGCAATAGAGAAAAGGTTATTTATTTAAAAATTAAATTTGTTTATTTATCTATTTGTTATTTATCTATCTATTTATTATTTATTTATTTGAGAGATAACGGGAGAAAGAGAGAGAGAGAGAGAGAGAGAGTGAGTGAAGGTGCACCAGGGCCTTTAGCCATTGCAAATCAACAAATGAACTCCAGACGAATATGGCCACCTTGTGCATCTGGCTTATGTGGGTACTGGGGAATCGAACCTGGGTCCTTTGGCTTTGCAGGCAAGTGCCTTAACTGCTAAGCCATCTCTCCAGCCCAGTCTCAGTCATTTTTGATGAATCTTCCAACGTGAGCTGTTAACAGGTAGATTCTTGCTAGAGGGGTCATGTCACTGGAGGTGGATCTGAGTCTACCCCTACTGGAAGTGTCCAAAGCAATCTGAACTCTGGCAGTTTGTGCTTGCTATTGGTTTCTCTCTGCTTGGAGAGGAGGGAAGCCAGCTTCTTCCACCATTGATTGGGCCCCTCTGGACTCTGGCAAGCCTAAAATAAACCCCTTCCTCCCATAAACTGTCTGGTTGGATGTGTGTCCCAGCAGTGTGGAGCTGACTACAACAGAGCGTAAGGAAGGAAGGAATGCATTCTTATTTGCCTCCTTGTATGCCATCAGAACCAACTTTCTTCTGCACAGTAAGCAGAGAAACAGACTCCATGGGCTCTCCTACTTCTCCCTCTCTCTTATCAAAAGCTATATTTTTGACTTTTGTGTACTTTATATACTTTCCTAAAAATACTTTCACAAAGGCCTTCGCGGTGACGTAGGTAGTAGAAGCGTAGAAGCTCTATGAAAGAGCCGCTCACTACTGCAGGAGGAGGCCGCTCTCGCCAGCACGAAGTTTTCAGTGGGCCTGAGAAAGCTGCATGAAAACAAAAACAATGCCCAGCTGAGTCTGTATGTGAAAGAAAGAAGTTGATTTTGCCTCAATTCAAATGTCATAAAATATTTTAACACTGCTGCGAGGAAATGAAGCAGGCTAAGAAATACAGCTACCTTCCATGTACCATTGCGTCACTGGTCTCATGACTATTTTCATGTGTTCTGCCAGGATCACGTGACTCTCACATATGCATTTTTCACTGAATTTTGGAGTGTGTTTTCTTATCAGTGGAGTTACAGAGGCAAATATGAAGTATGTCATCAATGGAAAATGATATCACTTATAAACATTCTTCTGAGTGGATGTCAGTTTCTCTATTTAATATTTTCATTTACTTATTTATAAGCTGAGAGAGATAGAAAGAAGAGATAGAGAATAAGTGACCCAGGGCCTCCAGATACTGCAAAGGAACTCCAGGTGCATGGGCCTCTTTGTGCATCTGGCTTTATGAGGGCACTAGGTAACCAAACCCAGGTCATTTAACTTTGTAGGCAAGTGCCTTAATCACTGAGCCATCTCTCCAGTCTTAGATGTCAATTTCTATCCATTACAGAGTAGGAATTTTATAGACATAAACATACATATATAAATTTTAAGTCAATTAGGAAGTTCATACACACAGTTGAACAACTTAAGGATTGACACTGAGTGTGGGCATGTATAACTTTATGGTGTCTCCTAATCATGTTACTTATGTGCAGAGCCTTGTAGAAGGGGTTTATCAACTTTTGATAAAGCCATTTATTAGATGAGGGCCAAAGCCATTGAGAGAAAAGAAAATGTTTGAATTTGTGACTCTCCGTTATTAGTTTGAAAGCAGCAGAGACTGTAGTGTCTGAATGGGCTTAGCCTAGAAGTTACCGTGCCAGATATTCAATGACAACTGTCACACCCTGAAGCTGTGGCTCTTGAGCTTGTTGTCTTGTGACCATTAAGGACTGACAAGTGCAGACAGAGCCGACAGCAAGATAAACAAAGTTTATGAGGTAGTAAAGCAGAAAGTAAAGTAAAAGAACTCTAGGGGCTAGAAAGATGGTTTAGTGGTTAAGGTGCTTGCCTGCAAAACCTAAGGACCTAGGTTCAATTCCCCAGAATCCATGTAAGCCAGATGCACAGGTGGCACATGCATCTGGGGCTCCTTCGCAAAAGCACACCTCCTCCAGCAAGGCTCCACCTCCCAAATTGTCACCAACTGGGGGCCAAGCATTCAGAATGCACGAGTTTATGGGGGACAGCTAGCTCAAACCACTGCAGTTACTCTGAATGTATGTAGGAGCTTCTGGTAGGCTGGTGAGCTAGACAAAGGATTCATTGTTTTGTATGTATGGGCCAAGTGACATCATTTTAATTTATTTATCAGAAAATAGACAGAGATAGAGACAAGAGAGACAGACACAGAGAATGGGTGTGTCAGGACCTCTAGCTACTGCAAATGAACTCCATATGTGTATGCCATTGTGTGCATGTGCCTTTTGTGGGCACTGGAGAATTAAACCCTGGTTGTCAGGTTTTGCAGGCAAGTGCCTTAATGCTGAGCTATATGTCCAGCCCTGCTTTCTTTTTTCTTTTTTTAATTTTTTTGATCATTTTTATTTATTTATTTGAGAGTGACATAGAGAGAGAAAGAGGCAGAGAGAGAGTGAGAGAGAGAGAGAATGGGCAAGCCAGGGCTTGCAGCCTCTGCAAATGAACTCCAGATGCGTGCACCCCCTTGTGCATCTGACTAACGTGGGTCCTGAGGAATTGAGCCTTGAACCAGGGTCCTTAGGCTTCACAGGCAAATGCTTAACCGCTAAGCCATCTCTCCAGACCAAGCCCTACTTTGTTAATATAACATATAAGTGTAAAATCTTTGCACACTTCAGCTCTATCAGGCCATACTGATATCTGCTTATTCTTTTGGGGCTCTGAGTAGCTGCCTACAATTCAGGAGTTATCATAATCCAAACCTCTATCATCTCCACGAGAAAAAAAAAAAAGATGTTTATCTAGTATTAGTTCCTTTTCTGAGGGACTCTCAGTAGCACAGTTTCACTCTTCCATTTTGGTTGATATTGTTTATTTTAAGCAAAGCTTAATGTAGGACTTGAAGCCAAGGACACATTCTTACAAATGTCTCTCTCTTCTCTGAATATGCAGCTCAGTGGGAGAACATTTGCTCAGCATACATAAGGCCCTGGGTTTGATTTCCACCATGAAATAAAACAGCCCAAACCAAAAACAATGATACAAATAGTCACACATATATAATCATAAATATATCCTAAACTATTGAACTATAGTACCTGGTGTGAGAAGTGGATGCTGTGGTACGTCACCCACCTCCCCTCTTCAGCCCCAGACGCTCATCACCTGCCGGGAAGCCTAACTGTGACTATTCACAGATGTGTCTTCTACAAGAGGGAGATATCCCAACCAAGACCATGTCCCCTCTCTGGGTGTCAGGGCAGTTAATAGCAGCTGAGACAGAACACAGGGGCCTGCTGCGCTCTTGCCTCTGGTCTAGAACTTTACAAAACAGTCATGGGCTGGAGAGATGGCTCAGCAGTTGGGGCGCTTGCCTTCAGAGCCTAAGGACGTGAGTTTGATTCTCCAGTACTCAAATGTAGCCTGATGCACAAAGTGCCCCCCCTTTTTTGCAGTGGCTGGAGGCCCTGATACGCCCATTCTCTCTGTCTGTCTCTCTTCTAGCTCACTCTCTCTCTCTCTCTCTCCTTGCAAATAAAGAAATAAATTTAAAAACTATATTTAAACAGTCATGTCAGCATCAGAGCACTGTTGCTTGGCAAGTTCCTCTGAGTGGAAGCATTCCCTTCTGGGGAGAACAGGGTGGCTCAGGAGACTCAGGAAGTCAACTCACAGATGGTGGGATGCTCCTTAAGCTGACAAGAGTCACAGTCTCCTCCCCATGGCCATAGAATGAGTAAGCAACTACTGGGGAGAAAGACTCTCCTACCAGCCAAGCTACCTGCAGGTCATGCAGTGAGGGCCAAGGGATACCTCCTGTGACAGAATGGCCATTCCCACGAGACAGCTTGCTGCCTTCGAGTCATCCGTGCATCTTAAGTAGTAACCCCTCAACCAAGACCTGTGAGTAACCCCAACAAACTCATTGGTTGGCCATGTTGGATTTTTGGTGGGGTCTTTACTTTTTTATATTCTATTTTATTTGTATATTTATTTGAGAGAGAAAGAGAGAGAGAATGGGTATGCTAGGGTCTCTACCTGCTACATGTGCCATCTTGTGCATCTGGAGTATGTGGGTAGTGGGGAATTGAACCTGAATCCTCAAGTTTCTCAGGCAAGTGCCTTAACTGCTAAGCTATCTCTCCAGTTTTTTGTTTGTTTGTTTTGTTTTCTTTCGAGATAGGGTCTGACTCTAGCCCAGGCTGACCTGGAATTCACTATGTAATCTCAGGCTGCTCTTGAACTCAAAGTGGTTCTCCTACCTCTGCCTCCTGAATGCTGGGATTAAAGGTGTGTGCCACCACGCCCGGCTGTTGGAATCTTTACTTTTATTTGGTGCCCCAGGTGTCAATGTGGCTCCTACGACTACTGTCTGCTCATCTTCTGCCTCTGAAGCCTTCCTTGGCCCACGGATAGGGTTCCTCAGAACCTCAGAACTCCCCACGCGGCACACATGATCTGTTAGTCTTTTTCTCAAGGACAATAGATCAACAATCTTTTCAGAAAGCATCATTTACTGAGGATATTGGGATCCTGTGCATATTTCAAATATAATTCATACCTTTAATCCTAGCACCAGGGAGGCAGATATAAGAGGATGGACATGAGTTCAAGGCCACCCTGAGAGTACATAGTGAATTCCAGATCAGCCTGGGATTAGAACAAGACCCTACCTCAACCCCCCCATATATATGTGTGTGTGTGTGTGTGTGTGTGTGTGTGTGTGTGTATATGTATGTATATATATATATATATATATATATATATATAAAAATATGTATATATGTGTGTGTATATATTTCAGTCAGAGCCACTTACACCTCCCTGATTCACCTTCATGTGGGAAAATGTGCCAAGTTATAAGTTTATTATTCCTTTCATTCCATCTGAATGACTAAATCCAGTGGGAGAAATAAAGGCTTGATGACTATAAGCAATTCTGTCTACTTTCCAGGTTGGCTGGGGCCAGGGGTAAAGAGAGCAGGACTCTGCGAAAGATGGACACAAACACGTTCTCTTCATGCAGTAATGAAAGCATGCGGTGCACATATCACTCGCTTTAAAAAAGTGCTGAGTCCTCGCTCATTTTCTGCTTCAGTAATTTTTATGCGCAGAGCTCCTGTTCTACATGACTAATGTTTGTTTATTTGAGGGTCTCTGTGATTCTCTCCTGAAAGCCATTATGTACTGGGTCCCATCTAGCCTTCTCTACAGCTGTTTATGGGAATCAACTGGCCCCAGGGATTATGGGCTGCAAAGGAACACTGAACGTAATGCTCAAATTCTAAGTACTTCTGTTATACAAAATAGATGTCCTAGAGGACATATCTCCAAAGGATCTCTCCCCAAATGAGAGAATCCTAGCCAGTATAAGCTTGTGAAATTATTCCACAATTCCAAGAGTACTGTTTAAAAAAAAAGAAACACTCTTGGGAGGTCTAGAAAGAAAATATTAGACGTTTTATTTTTTTATTTAATTTATTTTTTTATTTGGTAGAGAAAGAAGGAGAGAGAGAGAGAACAGGCAAGCCAGAGCTTCCAGCCACTGCAAACGAACTCCAGATGCGTGTGCCCCCTTGTGCATCTGGCTAACACGGGTCCTGGGGAATCGAACCTGGGTCCTTTGGCTTTGCAGGCAAATGCCTTAATCACTAAGCCATGCCTCCAGCCCCACATTAGGCATTTTAATTGTTCCATGCAGCATAGGCATGGAAAGAGATGTGCCTGCCCACTTTCTCTATATGAACTGTTATCAGATAGGCCAAATCTTGATTAATAATCGTGCCCAGGGTTAATGATCAAGCATGAGAAAACAGAGAAAGAATCATACTTTCCCCACTAAGTTCCTGCTCAATTCTTTTTAAAAATATTTACTTGTTTGTTTTATTTATTTGCAAGGAAAGAGAGAGAGAGACAGAGTGAAGAGAGAGGAGAGAATGAGCTTGCCAGGGCCTCTAGCTACTGCAGAGGAACTCCCCACGCAAGCGCCACTTTGTGCATCTGGCTTTACAGGAGTACTGGGGATTCGATCCCAGGCATGAAGCTTTGCAAGCAAGTGTCTTAACCACTAAGTCATCTATCCACCCCCTGCTCAAATCTTTATGTCTGTGAGTCTAATGATGCCTCAAAAGGCAAAACGACAGCACACATACCATCATTCCATTATAACCAGCCCTTTGTGTAAGCTACGCTCCATCAATTCCAAAGTGTCACAAGGACAGGAACGAAGCAGAGGATACACAGGCGTGCATGGTGCTGGCTGAGCACAAAATATGCTCTTGCATGCTGGGAGTGATATTGCAGACACAGAATTGGATGCAGTATCTCTAAGAGAGAATTCTCGTACCAAGGAGCACAGCTTCTCTGAAGGCAAAGATCTTACCAGACACATGCAGCTTTGACCAAATAAATAAATAAATAAACAAAATAATTTTAAAAATCTCTTGTGGGAATCTCTGTCCTTAGAGACAAAGGAACTAAGCACTACTCAGTGTGTGAATTTGTCACCAACTGGAAATAATTGTGATACATATAATAATCGAGTCTAGCAGTATTTGTTCTTGGAAGAAGATACAGTTCTTAATTACTTTATTTTTTAAATTATTTATTTATTCATTCATTTATTTATTGGCAAGAGCAAGAATGGACACACCAGAGCCTCTAGACACTGCAAATGAACTCCAACCACATGTGCCACTTTGTGCATCTGGCTTTATGTGGGTACTGGGGAATCAAACCTGGGTCATTAGGATTTGCAGCCAGGCACCTTAATGGCTGAGCTATCTCTCCAGCCCAAAGATACAGATTTGTTTGTTTGTTTGTTTTTTGGTGGGGGGGGGGGAGTTAGGTTTTTTGAGGTAGGGCTTCACTTTAGGTCAGATTGACCTGGAATTCACTATGTAGTCTCAAGGTGGCCTCAAACTCATGGTGATCCTCCTACCTCTGCCTTTCAAGTGCTGGGATTAAAGGCATGCCCAACCAAAGGTGCAGTTTTTAATTACTTTACTTTTTAAATGTTTGTTCATTTTTTGAGAGCAAGAGTAAGAGAGATACAGAGAGAGAGAGAGAGAGAGAGAGAGAGAGAGAGGGAGCATGAGAGAGAGATAGGAGATAGACATGCCAGGGTCTCCTGCCATTAAAAAATCTCCCAATATATGCATCACTTTGTGCATCTGCCTTTATATGGGCACTGGGGACTGGAGTCCAGATTGCCAGGCTTTATAAACAGGTGACTTTAACTGCTGAGTCATCTCTCTAGTCCCTTAATTATTTAATTTTTTGTTGTTGTTGTTGTTATTTCGAGGTAGAGTCTCACTCTAGCCCAGGCTGACCTGGAATTCACTATGTAGTCTCAGGTTGGCCTCAAACTCACAGAGCTCCTCCTACCTCTGTCTCCTGAGTGCTGGGATTAAAGGTGTGTTTGGCCATGCCCAGCTTAAAATTATTTTTAACTATCTTATTCCACCCATTTGATAATGCCTTGCTATGACAGTTTTTCTCCTCTTTTTCCCCCCAAGGAAATGTAGACTAGATCATAAGAAATAATGAGAATAATCAGTATTCTGAAGATTATGAATGAATATGCACAAAAGGGAAAATATATGGAATCACAGAATACTGTACCCAAAAACCTTTTCACTCACCAAGGGAAATAATACTCTCCAGAAAAATATTTGAAGTTTTAAAATACTCCAAGAAGTTAAATGACTGCTCCAGAGATACACTTCAGAAAGTTCAAGACATCTCCTCTTCTGAAAACTTTTCTTTCACTTATTGCTATGATTTCATAAGCATAAATCAGAAAAACAAAATATCTTTTTTTAAATTAATTAATTTATTTGTTAGACACAGAGAGAAGGAGAGGGGGAGATAGAGGGAGAATGAGTGTGCCAGAGCTTCTAGCCACTGCAAACAAACTCCAGACGCATGCATCACCATGTGCATCCGGTTTGCGTGGAACCTGGAGAATGGAACCTGGGTCCTTGGGCTTTGCAGACATGTGCCTTAACTGCTAATCCATCTCTCCAGCCCAGACAATGTCTTTCTTAAAGTATGTTTTTGATGAGAGAGAGAGAGAGAGAGAGAATTTGAATGCCAGGGCCTGCAGCCACTGCAATTGAATTTCAGACACATGCTCCACTTTGTGCACATGTACAACCTTGCATGCTTGCATCAAATTGTGCATCTGGCTTAAGTGGGACTTGGAGACTCAAACATGGGTCCTTGGGCTTCTCAGCAAACACCTTAACCACTAATCCATCTCTCCAACCCTAACAATACTTTATTTATTTATTTATTTATTTATTTATTTATTTATTTATTTATTTATGTGAAAGAGAAAGAGAGATAGAGAATGGAAGCACCAAGGACTCTAGCCATTGGAAATGAACTCCAGATGCATGCACTACCTTGTGCATCTACTTTACATGGGTATGGGTACCGGGGAATCAAACCTAGGTCCTTAAGCTTTGCAGGCAAGGACCTTAATTGCTAAGCCATCTCTCCACTCCAAAATATCTTTTGAGCTCTTAAACTATGTGATAGAATTTTAAAAAAGGAATTCTTTCATTTAAAAGTACCAAAAACTAGATCACTTAGTCATGGCTTTTCGTTATACCCACATCTCCTTCAATTAAGTATTGGATATCTGCTCTTGAAATTATTAAAGTAGATAAAAGCAAATCTAAACAAATAAACAATGATAACTGCATGGGCATAGCTTCCAGAATGTAAAATGATCATTAACTCTTTCTGTAATGTCTGCTTACTGGAGAATCTGACATGAGCACTGTGGAGAGGTGAGTGAGGGGTAAAGAGAACATGGTGCAGTACCAAGGCAGCAATGATGGTATGGTGTGCTAGGCTTTTAAAATATATATATTTAATTTATTTATTTGCAAACAGAGAGAGACAGACAGAAAGAATGAGTGTGCTAGGGCTTCCAGCCACTGCAAATGAACTTCAGATACACGTATCACTTGGTGCATCTGGCTTTACATGGCTACTGGGGAATCAAACCTGGGTCGTTGGCTTTACAAGCAGGCACCTTAACTGCTGAGCCACCTCTCCAGCCTGTGAGCTAGACTTTTTATTATTTATTTGAGAGAGAGAGAGAAGCAGATAGAGAGAAAGAGAGAATGGGTGCGCCAAGGCCTCTAGCCACTGCAAACGAACTCCAAATACATGTGCCCCCTTGTGCATCCAGCTTACATGGGACCTGGGGAATCAAACCCAGATCCTTAGGCTTCTCAGTCAAGCACCATAACCACTAAGCCATTTCCCAAGCCCTTTCATTTATTTATCTGAGAGAGAGAAAGAAGCAGATAGACAGAGCTAGACTCTTTTGAAGTACATAAGGAAACTATTTCCGGTTGAATACCAACTTTAAAAAAAATTTTATTTATTTATGTGCAAGCAGAGAGAGAGAGAAAGAGAAGAGAGACAGATGGATAGAGAGAGAATAGGCATGCCAGGGCCACTAGCCACTGCAAACAAACTCCAGACGCATGTGGCCCTTGCGTATCTGGCTTATGTGGGTCCTGGGGAATCTAACCGGGGTCCTTTGGCTTCGCAGGCAAATGCCTTAACTGCTAAGCCATCGCTCCAGCCTGAATACTAACTTTTGTTTTGTTTTGTTTTGTTTTGTTTTTCGAGGTAGGGTCTCACTCTAGTCCAGGCTGACCTGGAATTCACTATGGAGTCTCAGGGTGGCCTTGAACTCACAGCGATCCTCCTACCTCTGCCTCCCAGTGCTGGGATTAAAGGCGTGCGCCACCACGCCCAGCTGAATACTAACTTTTATTCATACACTTGGTTTCAATGATGTCCCTTTTTAGTAAGATGACCTGAGAAGTATCTCTATTAATAACAAATTTAACAATCAAAAGTAAGAAAAATGCAGTAGAGGTTAAGTAACAAGCTTTGGAGAGATCAGAGTAAATGAGACATCTCTATCACACCTTCCAGGCTCAAGGGACATTGCAGAAGAAGGGGCAGAAAGAATGTAAGAACTGCAGGGTGGGAAGGCATACTTTGGGCACTGTCTTCTCAACATGAACTGACCAGTGCACTCATGACTTAAAGTGGTTATTGTAACCCCTAGAAGACCTGCCCAGTATTAAACCCACTGGCAATTTGACATAGAGAAATGAGGACAAAAAGGAGACAGAACAGAAGAATGTTTACTTGGGAAGAGGAGGATGTTTAGTGAAATATAACGGGGACAGAAAAGGGTAGAGGGGCTGGAGAGATGGCTTAGCAGTTAAGGTGCTTGCCTGGGAAGCCTAAGGACCCATGCTCGACTCTCCAGATTCCACATAAGCCAGATCCACAAAAGGTGAGGCAAGTGCAAGGTTGCATGTGCCCACTAGGCAACACAAGCATCTGGAGTTAGATTGAAGTGGTTGAGGCCCTGGTGCACCAGTTCTCTCTCTCTCATTCCGTGTGTGTGTGCGTGTGTATATGTGTGTTTGTGTGTGTATCTCTGTCTCTCTCTCTCTCTCTCTCAAATGAATAAAGAAAAGGGTAGAGGAAATTTCCTAGTGGTTACAAGTGCTTGCTTGCAAAGCCTGCTGATCTGAGTTCTATTTCCTAGTAGTAATGTAAAGCCAGATGCAAAATGTTGCTCATGTATCTAGAGTTTGTTTGCAATAGCAAGAGTTCCTAGAGGTTTTTCTCTCTTCTTCACTCACTAATAAATAAATATATATTTAAAACAATGTAAAGGGAGTAGAGTACAATCAAATTACAGTATGAAAATTCACAATAAAAATGAAAATCTCTAATAAAAATCAAACAAAACCTTACGAGAGATTTTTTAATGTGTTTTCTGGCTGGAGAAATGGCTTAGCAGTTAAGGCACTTGCCTGCAAAGCCAAAGGACCTTGTTTTGATCCCCCAGGACCCACGTTAGCACAATGCACAAGGTGGCACATGCATCTGGAATTCGTTTGCAGTGGCTGGAGGCCCTGGTGTGCTCATTCTCTCATTCTCTCTCTCTCTCACTCACTCTAATAAATAAATAAATAAATAATTTATTAAAATGTGTTTTCTTAAGATTATACAATTGGAAATGTTTCAACTGTGAAATTAACCCAACACTCAGCACAAAGTACCTAGTGCATGCTGACCCTTTAAAACAGTAAGAAAGGCCTGGAGAGATGGCTTAGGGGTTTAGGTGCTTGCCTGCAAAGACTAAGGACCCAAGTTCAGTTCCCCAGTACCCTCATAAAGCAAGATGCACATGGTGGTGCATGTATCTGGAGTTCATTTGCAGTAGGTAGAGGCTCTGGAGTACCTATCCTCTATCTTGCTCTCCCTCTCAAATGAATAAAAATAAAAACTAGTTTTGAAAACTTGAATGTACTGGTGGAGAGATTGCTCAGTTACTAAGGTGCTTGACTGCAAAGCCTAACGACCTGGGTTCAATTCCCCAGTAGTCATGTAAAGCCTGATGCACAAAGTGGCACATGAATCTGGACTATGTTTGCAGTGGCTAAAAGCCCTGATATGTCCATTCTCTCTCTCTCTCTCTCTCTCTCTCCTTGGAAATACATAAATACAATAAATATTAAAATAAATAAACAAATTGAATGTGTTAGGAGTGTTAGTTCCTTTTATTGTTACTGTGACAAAATACCTGACAGAAGCAACTCAATGATAGAAATAATTGTTTTGGCTCATGGTCAGGAAGACAGAGTGGCTCAGGTCAGTTCATGGTGTGACAGTTTCAGGTCATTCACATCATGGTAGATCAGAAAGCAAAGAGTGCAACAGGAAGCAAGGACCTGCTATAAATTTCAAAGGCCTAACCCCTAGGAACCTACTTCTATCAGCTAAATCCCACCTCCAAAAAACTCTTCCAAAATAGTAGCATCAGCTGGATACTAAGTGTACTAACCATGTGCTTGTGGGGGACTTTTCTTATACAAACCATAACATTTGGATTAAACAAAAAATGAATCTATCCCTTCCCACTGAATTTCACAGAATCTAATGAATTCTGCGTTCTAAAAAGCTAAAATAAGTGTTCTTTCTCATCTTTTCTAATAATTTCTAATATTTTGTAAGATATAATGGTTTTCTATAGATCTAGCCCCAAGTCGCCAACATTAGATAATTTCATACATTTTCCTTATAGTAAAAGAAACACTCCCTTACCAGAAGTATCTTCTCGCCTTGGCAAATAATTAGCTCATAGTTTAATAAATGTGTCTTATAGGAAATTATTTTTTAATATTATTTTTTACATTTTATTTATTTATTTGAGAGAGAGATGCCTCCAGCCACTGCAAATGAACTCTAGACACATGCACCACTTTGTGCATCTGGCTTTACATAGGTACTGGGGAATTGAACCTGGGTCTTTTGGCTTTGCAGGCAAGCACCTTAACCACTGAGTCATCTCTCCAGCCTGGAAATCATGTTTTGAATTAAGATATATGGAGCCTGGATTATCATTATATAGAATTACTTTGCAAGATATATAGCCCAAGTCTTGCTACCATCAGCAATGCCCACAACATCTCGGTAATTTTTTGTCTCATCTTGAATGGTTGAGATAATGTTGTATGCATGATACAGTTGGCACCACTTGAAATAGCACACAGATGTGCTCCTGAAACCCCCAGAGGGACCCACATATCCTACCGAAGTCTGCTTGCGAGGAAGCAAACACAGACTAACACTAGGCATGACTGGGCTCTATTACATGTGTCATAACTAACTGTTCCTAATCCAGACCTTGAGGGACACTTTCCACCCTGAGCTCCAGAGGGTTCAAAAAACACCAGAAGCTGGAAGTCAGGTAGTGAAAGTCTAAAGTCAGCAACTGGTAAGAAGATCAGACCCCTGGCATCAGCCCTCCAGAGACCCAGGACACAACCTGCATTTCCACCATGTTTTCTGAGACTACAGAACAACACTTGCCGCCTGCTTCTACGTCTCCACCCACAAAGGCGATGCAGTTTGAGTTGGTCAGTTGCCCCGACATCTGTGACTCCAGGACAGCTTGGGGATTCTGGCTCATGTAGCCTGGGGGGCCGAGTGTGCCAGGCTCAGAAACAGCGCCACCAAAATCCTGACACTGTCTCCTCATGAACAATTAAGAAGCTGCAATTAATCCAAATATAAAATTATGATTTCACAAGTCCTTCTATTAGCCTGGAACAGATGCACCGCCACACTGCCAGCAGCAGCGTGGTTTGGATTAGTCCCAAGCTGTGGCCTGAATGCAGAAAACCTTCATGCAAAAAGAAGAATTAGGCAAATTCCTACGGTTATAGACCTATTCTTTCTTAATGGACAAGAAAGCTCTTACAACAAATAATGTCCTCAGAGACAGTGATGTGTGTTTTCATCTTTGTATTTGCTTCCTTGACATTTTCCCCTCACTGTCTAGAGGTGTGTAGCTATGTCCAGGGTTGGAGTTTTGGAGACTTTCAAGCAGTGAACTCAGGAATTACTATAGGAATAGAGTTAAGATTTTGTTTCTGTCATCCAAAACTGAATTTGAAATGTACATCAAGATAGTGGTGAAAACTGCAATTTTTCTAAAAGATGTATTGTGATCGTTTGATTCAGATGTCCCCCATAAACTTAGATGTTCTGAAGGCTAGGTTCCCAGTTGATGGAGATTTGAGAATTAACACCTCCTGGAAGCAGTGTGTTGCTGGGGACAGGCTTATGAGTATTACAGCCAGTTTCCCCTTGCCAGTGTTTGGTACACTCTCCTATTGCTGTTGTCCACCTGATGTTGGCGAGGAGGTGATGCCCACCTTCTGCTCATGTCATCATTTTCCTCTGCCATCCTAGAGCTTCCCCTCGAGTCTATTAACCAAAATAAACCTTTTTTCCCCATAAGCTGCTCTTGGCTGGGGGGATTTCTGCCAGCAATGTGAACCTGACTGCAACATGTATTTGTGTCAGTTTTCTTCTTGTCTTCCTTCTATTTCAAATAGAAAGAAGAAATCTTTACCATCTAGATCATAAAGCTTAGCAAAGTAGCATTCTTTCTGAAATAGGAAGAAAAAAAATCCCAGGTTGAGAAGAGGGAAAGAAGAGAGGGATTTGAAGAAGTTGGGTATGACATATTCAAGCTTCTCTTGTTCACTCCTAACAAAGTGTGCAAGATGAGTGTGATGGTTAAGTTTGTGTCAACTTGATCTGTTTAGGAATCCACAGACATTACCTGTAAGTGGGTCTCTGAGGTTGCTTCCAGGAAGGATTAACTAAAGGAGGAATCCTTCCCCCAGGGTGAGCCCCTCCTCCAGAGTGGGTGCCCCTCTGGGAGGTGGAACTTTATCTAAAAAAGCTCTGCGAAGAAAGGTATTTTCCCCTCCCACCTGGCTGCTGGTGCTGCTTGCTCTTTCCAGTGTGGGCCAAAGCCCAGCGTGGACTGAAGAGCAGCAGCTCTCCAGGACGTCTCTAGGCCTTCAGAGCCTGATTGGGACTGCTGAGGTATCCAGTCTCATGGACTGAGCAGCTACCAAGTTCCCTGACTCTCAGGCCTGTAATTTGCTATTGTTGGACTGTCATAAACTAATCCAATAAATTCCCTTTTAATACAATTCATTCTATCAGTCCTGTTCTTCTAGAGAACCCTGACTAATACAATGAGTGAAAAGGAATCTTTGGAGTATAAAGACTTCTATTCTACTTCTCATTTAAACTTAAGGAAAAAATCTCTACTAACAACATCCTTATACACTCATAAGATAATGTCCAAAAATTAAACAGGGAGTAATATATTGTCAAATGGACAGGAAACTTGGCCCATGTCCTAAGCTAGCCATGAACCAAAGTGTCAGATACTCAAAAGCTAGCCAAAGTGTCAGATAATCAAAAGTTCACAGGGGTCATCTTGGAGTTGGGGGTGGGGACACCTGTGGGTGTTGTTCTTGGTTACATTTCCAAAACTGTGATCTGTGTGTTTTTAGCAGAGTTTCTGTCCATTTCTCAGCCTACATGCTTTCAACAAGAAACAAACATCATGATGGAGAATTTCACATGGCAAAGCAGAGGTCATAGATGGAATGTATGTTCAGGTAGCTACAACAGGATACCAAAGACCAGGGTGCTTAAAGAAAATATTATCTAACATTTCTGCACAATTTAAATCTAAGATTGGGACTGGAGTGATTGCTCACTGGTTAAGGTGCTTGCCTGCAAAGCCTAATGTCCTGGGTTTGATTCTCCAGTACCCATGTAAAGTCAGATGCACAGTGGCCCTTGCATTTGGGCTTCATTTGCAGAGCCTAGAGGCCTTGGCATACCCATTTCTTCTCTTCTCTTCTCTCTTCTTCTGTCTCTCTCTGCTTGCAAATAAGTAAACAAGAATTAAAAAAAAAAATTTCCAAGATCAAGAATCCAGGCATGGTGGTATATACCTTTAATCCCAGAACTTGGGAGGCAGAGGTTAGTATTGCTATGAGTTCAAGGCCAGCCTGAGACTACATAGTCCAAAACAACCACACACACACACACACACACACACACACACACAGACACACACACACATCCGAGATCAAGAAGCAAATAGCACAATTTCTGGAACAACCTCTTTCCTTATGTTGTATGCAGCTGCCATCTTACTATGTTTCTCTACAGTATACATAGAGAAATGGACCTCTGATAGCTCTCTCTCTCTCTCTTCTAACAAGGACACCACTCTGTGGAATTATGGCCTCATTTAATTTGAACCACCCCCTTTAAACATTTGTTTTCAAATACAGTCACACCATCAGGTGAAAGTTTCAACCCATACATTTGAGTAGCACAAATTCCAACCAAAACAGCAGCCTGTGGCCAAAAGTTAGATCTAATTCCTTCATTCCATCAAAGAGAAACTGATGGCTGCCAGTGCGTGAGCCTTGCAGTGGATCATTTCCCAGGTTTGTCTTCAGCGGCCCCAGACTATGACCCAACACCCCAAGTACTGGCTGCTGAGAGGCAATGTGCTGAGGAGACAGCGCTGTGATGAGAGCCAGCCGGCCACTGAGAAAGGAATCAGAGCCGGGCGTGGTGGCGCACGCCTTTAATGCCAGCACTCGGGAGGCAGGTAGGAGGATTCAAGGCCACCCTGAGAATGTAGAGTGAATTCCAGGTCAGCCTGAGCTAGAGTGAGACCCTGCCTCATAAAACCAAAGAAAAACAAAAAAAAGGAATCAGACAAGCACAGAACTCAAGACCAAAGAGATGAATTTGGGCTGAAACTGATATTTTTCCACACCTTTTCAGAGGAGTGTAAGTGCAATGACGAAGCTGACTTCAGAGGAGCCCCGGTCCTAGTAGCATCCCCCTTTTGGCACCTGGTAGCGAAGCCTCATTGCGCAAGGCACTGTATAAACAGCGGATACAGGAGTGAATAGAAGTCAAGGTGACTTTAACATCTACAAGAAACCAGGCTCAGAAATCGACAAAAGAAAAGTGAATTAGGATATGCATGGTCAAGTTCTGTTGTCAACTCGATGCTGGTTAGGAGTCCACAGACATTCCTCTTTGGTGGGTCTGCGAGGTTGCTTCCAGGAAGGATTAACTGAAGGAGGAATTTCTTTCCCCAGAGTGAGCTCTTCCCCCCAGAGTGGGAGGCTCTCCTCCATGCAAGGCTTCATGTAAGGAAGCTCAGGAAGAAGAGAGCCCCTTCCTCCCTCCCACCTGACTCCTGGTGCTACTCGTTGATGAGCGCTTCTTGCACGTACACATTTCCTATTCAGCGACCCTACCTCAGCACTGGAGCCAAGTTTGCTCAGACTTCCCGCGTGCGCTGAAGGCCAGCGGCTCGGGGACTGCCGAGGCATCCAGCTACCTGGACTGAGCAGCTGCCGGGTTCCTTGACTCTCAGGCCTGCAGACTGCTGTTGTTGGACTGCCATTAGCTAATCCAATAATTTCCCCCTTTTAATATATATTTTATTTATTTATTTGAAAGAGAGAGAGAGAAAGTATGAGTGCTCCAGGACCTCTAGCCACTGCAAACAAACTCCAGATGCATGTGCCATCTTGTGCATTTGGCTTACATCGGTCCTAGGGAATCAAACCTGGGTCCTTTGGTTTAAGAGGCAAGTGTGCCTCAACCACCAAGTCATCTCCCAGCCCTAAGTTCCCCTTTTAATACAACTCATTCTATTGGTTCTGTTCCTCTAGAGAACCATGACTAACATAGGACATAAAATAATTGAATGGACAATAGCTTTTATTTTTAGGATATAAGTTGGGAAAGAGAGAGGATAAGAGCTTAACAGTGGATTGCTAATACCAGCCAAGCCATTTCCTAGTCTATGTACTACATACTACATAGAAATAATGCTATATAAATTGTGTGTGGTATTGTATCCTCTGCACATGATGATCTGTGTGGTGGTTTCAATGTGAAATGACCCCCATAACCTCATGCGTTTGAATACCCAGCTGCTAGCACTGTGTTCAGGAAGGTTGTGGACCCTCTGGGAGGTGGATCCTTGCTGGAGCAGGGAAGTAGGGGTGGGCCTTGGGATTCAATAGTCCATCCTGCTTGGCAATGCTAACTGTCTCACCTCCCAACCTTCCCTGGTGATGTGGAGATGTGATACCTGGATGGCTCTTCTGCCATGCTTTTCCTGCCATGAGGAAACTTCATCTTGTTCGTTCTGTGATGGTTTGGATGTAAATGTGCTGCCATAGCCTCAGGTGTTTGTCATAAAGCTTCCTACTGAAATCCCCCTGCTGGTGGAGTCTTTGGTAGGTAGAGCTTCGCAGTAGGAGTGTATTGCTGTGGGCAAACACTGGGGTTGAGAAGTCTAGCCTACTGTGTGTCCAAAGCCTGAGAGACACCCTGTCCTCCTGTAAGCTGCTTCTGTTCAGGTCTTTTGTCCCAGCAGAGAGAAGGCAACTGCTGAAAGCTATACATTTGACTAAACATCCCCTTTCTGAAATTTTTTAAAAATTAGTTTATTTATTTACTTATTTGCGAGACAGAGAGACAGTTTGAGAGAGACAGAGAGAGAGAGAGAGAGCACACCAGCCACTGCAAACAAACTCCAGACGCATGCATCACCTTGTGCATCTGTCTTAGGTGGAGCCTGGGGGATCAGATCTGGGACCTTAGCCTTCACAGGCAAGTGCCTTCACCACTAAGCCATCTCCTGAGACCCCCCCCCCCCGCATTCTGAATTTCATGTGGTTACTATTATTCTCAATTTTGCCACAGGAATCTTGGGGTTTGGAAATAACTTGGCCAGAGCCATAGAGGTTTCATGAGAATTGGGCCGTTTTGTGACGTACGGTGTGTCACGCACCAATGCTGACACCCGACAGAAACCTGTGCAAGTCGCCAACATGCTGCAGCATGCAACATACTCCTGGAAAACCGAAAATTCACTAACAGAATACTCGCTGGCAGCAGTTGGGAGGCTGAGGTAGGAGGATGGCCATGAATTCGAGACCACCCTGAGACTACAGAGCGAATTCAAGGTCAGCCTGGGCTAGAGTGAAACCCTATCCTGAAAAACAAAACATTGTTGGTTGTTTTCAGTTTTGAACCATATCAGAAAGAGATTACCATTGGCTAATTCAATTCATTCTGCTACTCAAAAGAAGTCAGTTTGTCCTTTCCATTGCTGGTGAATAAAATAGGGACATTAGCTCTTGACTTAGATTATTTTTAGTTTTTCTCAAAATCTTCACACATATCCCAATCAAGTTTCCATTAGGAAAAATACTTTTTCAAGCAGAAATCAGAAACATGAAAACCTTTTTTTCTTTTAAAATAACAATACAGAAGCAGCTACTTAGATGACTATTTTAAACTTTTATTTTTTTTTCTTCTTTTCTTTTTTTTGTTTTTGTTATTTTGAGATAGGGTCTCGCTCTAGCCAGGCTGGCCTGGAATTTACTATGTAGCCTCAGGCTGGCCTTGAACTCGCAGCGACACTATTTCCTCATACTCTTCAGAACTCGTCACACTGCGGTGTCCATCTGTTTCTTGTGACTTCTCATTATGGGCTCCATTTCACATCCTGAATATACAACAACCAGGCCAAGAAAAGTATCAATTAACTGTCAGACTCATCCCACAAAAAAATAACAAGAGGATAAGAAAATGAGACCACTGAGGGCTGGAGAGTTGGCTCAGTGGATAAGATACTTTCCTGCAAATCCTAAGGACCAGGGTTTGATTCCCCAGTACCCATGTAAAGCCTGATACACAAGGTGGTACATGTATCTGGAGTTCATTTGCTATGGCTAGTGGCACTGGCACACCCATTCTCTCTTTCTCTCTTTCATAAATAAATAGAAATTGCTGGGTGTGGTGGCACACACCTTTAATCCCTGCACTCAGAAGCCCAAGATAGGAGGATTGCTGTGAGTTCGAGGCCAGCCTGAGAATATGTAGTGAATCCCAGGTCAGCCTGGACTACAGTTAGATCTTACCTCAAAAAGAAAACAAAATAATAAATAAATAAATAAAAATACATTTAAACAAATATTAAAAAAGAAAATGAGACCTCCGAGCAAAGCACTAGATAAATAATGTTGGAGTCATGTGTGTTGAATGTGAAGGGACACTGGGGACCAACGAGGAAATGATAAACTATCTTTCTGATGCCATGTTTCTATTAAATGCAGAAAATTGCCTGCTAAACTGACTACCCTGAAAGAAGCGCTCGTGAAAGAAATATGAGAGAAACTTCAGGCGTGCTTTATTTCTCCCAGTCATTAGTCACGCAGTCCAAGATGCAGTGACTATCCTCAAGGACATATTGACCGTGAGTTTAGCCTTTCTATTCTCCAGGGAAGAAAGGGCTCTGTCATCATATAAGATGATCAATTATGGAGTACATGAAACCAAGAAGCTGTAGCCCTGCTTCAGGCTCTCCTGGCCCCCTTCAATCATGACAGGCTGTTTCAATGTTTAGGTGGTGATTTTTTTTTTCTCTGCCTCTTTTCTCTTCTCTAGTTCTTTATTGAGTTTAATTACAGTTATTGTTCATGGACTATTGAGCTTAAAAATCATTTGCTGTCTTGTATATTTACGCTGCTCCTGATTCATTCACAGCTGTTCATCAGTGCCATGCTATTCAGACCAGGGAGTGAAATTGCTTATCTACAGAGAAAAGGAAGTATTTCCATTTACTCCTGGTCTATAAAGGGAGAATAATAAGATGATGACAATGGTAATGCTCTGGTTCAACTTCATTAAGTTGACTTTTATGTGTTAATATTGTGGTCCATTTTTTTGATGATTCTGTTAACTGTGGTCACTAATTCTGAGGTAACAAAGAACAAAGCTGAGAAGCTACCTACACTTTTTCTGGAAAGATAGTCAGATTATTGGCTGCAGATGCATACATGTTGGTTTCTGGTCCACAGGCTGACATCTGGGACTGCCTCGAGGAGGAAGATGAATAATGGCTACCAGTACTTCTCAGCATAAAGGCTTTGCAGGGCTTGCAGTCCCTTTCTAATTGCTGAGCCAAAACCCCCAAGCAAAGCAGCTGAAGGAGGAAAGGATTGATTTTGGCTTACAGTCTCTAGGGGAAGCTTCATGATGGGCAGGGGAAAGCACGGCATGAGCAGAGGCTGGACGTCACCTCTGCCACAGCAGGTGGACGACAGCAGCAGGAGAGGTGAGCCTGAGCTCTGTCAAGGAGAGCTGGCTTTAACACCCCTAAGCCCACCCCCAACAACACACCTCCTTCAGCAAGGCTCCACCTCCCTAATTGCCTCCAGCTAGGGCCCTAGCATCAGAAGACATGAGCATATGGGGTCAGCTGATTCAAACTACCACAGCTGCAGTGTCCAGCATATTTACGTTTTAATTCTCTGTTTTGTGTGAGGCACTGACAAGGTAATTTCCTTTCCTGCTCATGAAGGCACTCGAGAGAGCAGCACACCTGTTGGCATCATCACATGGGGCAAAAGAGTTGCAAGCATTTCAGGAAATCATCTTCACTTCTGGAGGAAGGTGTTGAGCCCCAGTCAGCACTCAAGGATTGTGGTTATTTAAATCTTCTTTTAAATATTTTTATTTACTTATTTACAAGGAAAGAGAGAGAGAGAATGGGTACACCAGAAACTCTAGCTGCTGCAAACAGTCTCCAGATGCATGCGTCACTTTGTACATCTGGCTTTAAATGGGTACTGGGGAATGGAACTTGGGTCCTTGGGCCTTTGTAGGTAAACACCTGAACCACTGATCCATCTCTCTAGCCCAGTTTAAATGTTAATTATCCCCAAGGCCTTTAAAAAAATTGATTATGAGAGAGAGAGAAAGAGAGAGAGAGGGAGTGTATACATGTGCCAGGGCCTCCTGCCACTGCAAATGAACTCTAGACATATGTGCCACCTTTTACATCTGGCTTACCTGGGTACTGGGGAATTGATCCTGGGTCCTTAGGCTCTGCAGCAAGCCCCTTAACCACTAAGCCATCTCTCCAGCTCTTTTTAAATATTTTATTTATTTGACATCGAGAGAAAAATAAAGTTTTAAATAAACATTTCATAGAATACTACAACACAGATGACTTATGACCTTGTCCTCATGAGGATGAAAACTCATCACACTTAGAGTTTACATGTGAGTTAATGGCATAGCCAAGATTTCATGACATATAGAAAAGTTCAAGAAAGATATGATCTCTAGAAGCAACTGACTCCTGGATCTGGGGCATATACTGTGGTGGAAGAAATGTAACAAGGAAACCAGACCCAGATGCTGCTCTAAAACACAGTTTCCATTGTCCAAGCTTTCCCAGGGAGACAGCGTGACCTGAGGCTCCTCCCTGTCTGTGAGCCGCACCTGTGCGTATGTTATCTGGTCAGTGCGGCCATAGACACAAACACCCGAACAAGCAGCTTTCTCTTCTACCGTTTGTACTTTCTTATCACTGACTGATGGCTGAGGAATTTTCTGTTTGTGTCCCCAAATCATGTAACCTTAGAAACTGGTAACCCACCAGTAGTGTAGAGAACTCAAGGTGACGTCAGACTGCCTGCCATACTGTCTATGAAACCTCTGAGCTATCGGACTCAGGCTTCGGAAGCTGTTCCCCTGAGTCCATGTTGAGAGGAATAAATGTTCTGATTCTCCACTGTATCTCTGGTGCCATCGCTGCGTGCCTTAGTTTCCCATAACAATACCAAGCCAATATAACCAACATG
This sequence comes from Dipus sagitta, assembly GCA_036346955.1. Taxonomy (NCBI): domain Eukaryota; kingdom Metazoa; phylum Chordata; class Mammalia; order Rodentia; family Dipodidae; genus Dipus; species Dipus sagitta. The sequence continues at coordinate 54,400,435 of CM070784.1, forward strand.
CAAAGATTTAAATAGTTTTGTAGGGTCAGATTTGGGGACCTTAATATTTGGGAACTAAACAAAGTAGAACTTTGAATCAAATAAATGAACAAAAAATATCACAGGACAACTGATAAAAAGTGATACTTTCAGCTTCTTGGGGGTGGGGTAGATTGTTTTAAAGAGAGAGAAGGAGGTGGAAATTATATTCTGCTTCAGCTATTAGTAAAAAAAAAAAAAAAAGTTTCCCACATTTCTCAGAAAATTTGTCATTGTGTGTTGGTGAGAGGCCAGTATTCAAAACACACAGGCCTCCAGATAGCCAAACATGGATATGAATTTAAATTGGATTTGTGCTCAGTAGGAGAGCCTTTTGAACCAATGCAAGAGTGAAGAAAGGAAAAAGCAAGCATATGAGAAGGTTAGAGATGACAAAATGAAGGAAAACATGGACATAGAGAGGCAAGGATGAAGTCAGACTATCACGTGCTTACTTAAATTTGGGGCGAAGAGAGAAAAGTGGAGAGACAATGTATTTGAGGACAAGAATAAAAATATACTTCAGCAAAGGAAGTCACAAACATTTGGGATATACAAGCCCAATGGGGGGCTGAAGGGATGGTTCAGAAATTAAGGCTCTTGCCTGCAAAGCCTAATGATCCAGCTTTGATTCCCCAGGACCCATGTAAAGTCAGAGGCTCAGGGTGGTGCATGCGTCCTGAGCTCATGTGTAACTGCTGGTTGTTCTAGTGTGCCCATTCTCTCTCTTTGTCTCTCTTCTCTCTCTCTCTCTCTCTCCTTGCAAATAAATAAATAAAAATGTAAAATAAAACACCCAATGAATGTTAAATAATATATGCAAAACAAAAACACAGCTATTAGCCAGGTATGGTAGCACACACCTGTAATTCCAGCACTCAGTGAGTTAGATGGAAGGATTCTTAGATCAAAGCCAGCCTGGGCTGTATAATAAGCCTCTCAATCAACAGAAAACAGATACCTGCATTTACACTGTAATAGAAATACTGAATACAAAAGGGGGAGAATGGGCTGGAGAGGTGGCTTAGCAGTTAAGGCGCTTGCCTGTGAAGCCTAAGGACCCAGGTTCAATTCTTCAGCACCCATGTAAGCCAGATGCACAAGATGGCGCATGTATCTGGAGTTCATTTGCAGTGGCTAGAGGTCCTGGTGCATGCATTCTCTCTCTCTATTTCTGCCTCTTTCTTCTTAAATAAGTAAATAATAATAAAGAGGACGAAAAGATCCTAAAAGCAATCAAAAAGAGTCATTAACTTCCAGGTAACCGTTGCTTTTTCTGCTAACTTCCGCCTGGATGCTAGAGACCACAAAATGATACCTACAGTTATTCTTTGTCAACAATTTTGTTTTTCAAGAATAAGAGAAAATAAATGCAGTTTTTACTCTTCTCTGTGTATGTGTGATACTGGGAGTTGAACCCAGAGCCTTGCATATGATAGGCAAGCCCTTTACCACTGTATACCCATCAGGGTAAAAGTTAAAAATACACACAGAAACCATTCATGTTTCCACTACTACATCTTTACTTTTGAAATTATAACGGATGTTCATCAGCTGACAAAGGTCTAACTTTTGAAAATTCAGCATTCACAGGCATTTCCATGGTTACCTCTAAAAACAAGTGTCGGTATAACAAAACTTTTAGGTAACCATCAGAACTTCCATTGCCACTACACATTTCAGTCCACTTTCAAAAGCAAGGAGCAAACAATCTGAAAAGGCACAGGAATAGAAAACACAGGCAATGTCTGAGATATGTTAGAACACAGATGTGGACACGTGAAGAGACTCCACGGCAGTATGAATGGATGTCCCCCAACAGGCTAAGGAGTTTTATTCAAGCTTGTAACTTGGTGTCACAGTAAGTGGATCCTAGGGTCAGCCCTAAGGTGTTACTGGGAGCAGATCTGGATTCCAGGCTAAAGATTTGCAGAGAGCTCAAGCTTCGTCTGGGCCTCCCGGAGTGTGCTTGTTTGTGGTGTTTCTCTCTGTGTGGACTGTGAAGGTAGGCCAGCCTCTTCTGCGATGACGGAACTTCCCCAGGATCTGCAAGCTCCAATAAACCCCTTCTTCCTCCCATGACTTGTGCTTGGTTTGGAAGTTCATCCCAGCAACATGAAGCAGACTGCCACAGGCCCAACTTCCTGAGCCTGCGAATCCTTGACTTATCACTCCCTCGGAGAGAGCTTCGAGGAGCGAGGACCTTCACTGCCTTCCTTTTAAGGTCTCTGTGACTTCTCTCCATCATCACACAGACACCCCTTGTCTGTATAAACTTACCAAAAGGATCTCCTCACTTCTTTGGGTTTCTGGAGTGTGCATCCCCTTGCTCCTCTCATGTACGTGTGTGCCTACAGCGTTTTTAGGAACCTACGATGTTGCCTTGGTATTACTCTTAATAAAGCTTTCATTCAAAAAAGGAATTTCATCTCTTCTCATAGAATCAAACCTCTCTGCCTTTCCTTAATAATCTATCTAATGTGATTTTTAAAATTGTATTTTTATTTATTTGAGAGAAAAGCAGATACAGAGAGAGAATGGGCACACTAGGGCTTTCAGCCACTAAAAACAAACTCTAGATGCATGTGCCACCTTGTGCATCTGGCTTACGTGGGTCCTGGAGAATCAAACCTGTGTTTTTTGGCTTTGTAGCCAAGCACCGTTAACCCCTAAGCCATCTCTCCTGCCCACTTTTTAAAAATGTTTTTCTCTCTCTGTGTGTGTGTGTGTGTGTGTGTGTGTGTGAGAGAGAGAGAGAGAGAGAGAGAGAGAGAGAAAGACAAGGGGGTGGGGAAGGGACAAAATAGGCATGCCAGAGACTCTTGCCACTACGAACAAACTCCAAATGCATGCACCACTGGCTTTATGTGGGTACTAGGCCTACACACTTTGCAAACAAGCACCTTTAACCACAGAGCCATCTCACCAGCCTCTATCTTATGTTCTTAAAGTTCTGTAGTCAAAATAAAAATCAAATGATTTAATCATTCTAGTTAAAATTTATTAATCTGTGAGATTAACTAATCTGGAGAGATGGCTCTGTGGTTAAGACATTTGCCTGCAAAGCCAAAAGATCCTGGTTTAACTCTCCAGGACCCACGTTAGCCAGATGCACAGGGGGGCACATGCATCTAGAGTTTGTTTGCAGTGGCTGGAGGCCCTGGCGTGCCCATTCTCTCTCTCTCTGTCTCTCTCTCTCTCTTTCTCTCATAAATAAATAAATAGAATATAAAAAATTATTAATCTGTGACTTCAAAAATCACTTACATGTAGGACTAGAGAGATGGCTCAGTGGATAAGGCACTTTGCTGCAAAGTCTAATGACCCAGGTTCTATCCCCCAGTACCCACACAAAGCCAGATACACAAAGTGGTGCATCTGGAGTTTGTTTGCAGCAGCAACAGGCTCTGGCACACCCATTCTCTTCCTCCCTGTCTGTCTCTTTTCTCTTGGTCTCTCTCTCTCTCTCTCTGCTTATAAATCAATAAAAATGCTTTAAAAAATAAATAAAGGGCTGGAGATATGGCTTAGTGGTTGAGGTGCTTGCCTGCAAAGCCTAAGGACCTAGGTTCAATTCCCTAGGACCCATGTAAGCCAGATGCACAAAGTGGCGCATGCATCTGGAATTTGTTTGCAGCAGCGGGAGGCCCTGGCATACCACCCATCCTCTTTCTCTCTCTCTCTCTCTCAAATAAATAAATAAAAATATTTAAAAATAAATAAATAAAAACTAGAATATCATTAACCATAATAGAAATACTGCAGATCACACTTGTAAAATATAGATGAAATGATATTTAAAAGGAAATGGATAGTTTTCTTGAGGCAGTTTAAGAGTAGCAGGCTCCCCAAAATACAAGTGAGGAGTGTTCTTGAGCCTGTAAGGGGGATCTATTTTTTTTCCCCTTATCTCTTTTCTCCTAAAACTTCACCAGAGGATGTGAGTAAGATGACTAGCTGGGTGTGGTGGCCCACGCCTTTCATCCTAGCACTTGGGAGGCAGAGGAAGGAGGATGTTTGAGGCCAGCCTAAGACTACATAGTGAAATCCAGGTCAGCCTGGGCTAGAGTGAGACCCTACCTCACGCTCCCCCCACCCACAACAAAAAGAAAGAAAAGATGACTAGCTGCTTAAACCTATGGCATGATATCTTTTTTTTTTTTTTTCTTATCTTTTTTCCCTAAGGGAGTTCTCTCAGCACACTCACTGCCTCCACCTTGCAGGAGGCTAGAAATACCAGATTACCCACTTCTAAGAGGCAACTGGAAACCTGGAGTGGATGCTGGTCTGACCAGCTCAACCCCTATCCAGTAAATTCTGATCAGAGAACGCAGTCAATGACACCAAGCAGGCTTCCCCCTCCTGCCACATAGCAGGAGCTCTAGCTTCTTCTGTTCTCTTAAGCTCTATAAAACCTTTCTAACCTTGACCCTTTATGGTGTGTGGATTTCATTCATGAAATTTTAAAGACAAGAACCCAGTGGCCACTGATGTAGTAATGTTTTTTAAAAATATTTTATTGATTTATTTATTTGAGAGAGAGAGAGAGAGAGTATGGGCATGGTACTGCAAACACACGCCCGACACATGCACCATTTTGTGCATCTGACCTTGTATAGGTACTGGGGACTAGAACCTAGGCCATCAGGACTTGCAGGCAAGCTCCTTTAACCGCTGAGGCATCTCTCCAGCTCTCACAGAGGTTTTGTGTGGCTGTGAACCTCTGGCACAATGGCTCCATTGTTCTTCAAGACAGCCCAGTTCTCATATCATTATAAGCTAGCATGTATTTAGAAAAGTCATAAGCTGGGCGTGGTGGCGCACGCCTTTAATCCCAGCACTTGGGAGGCAGAGGTAGGAGGATCGCCGTGAGTTCGAGGCCACCCTGAGACTCCATAGTGAATTCCAGGTCAGCCTGGGCTAGAGTGAGACCCTACCTCGAAAAACCGAAAAACCAAAAAAAAAAAAAAAAAAAAAAAAAAAGAAAAGTCATAGGCTGAAAATAAATAAGCTAAGCATACAAGTTGAGATGTTAAGCAACAACAACAAAATATCTTCAAATAATAAGTCACTTCTCAGAAAAAAGAGCTTAAAAAATGAATATATAAGAGAAATCTGGGTCTGAGGAGATGGCTTAGTTGATAAAGTGCTTACCTTGCAAGCATAGATACCTGAGTTCAATCCCCAGGACCCACTATTTAAAACAGCCACACATGGTGGTTCATGCTAATAATCCTGGCTCTGGGGAGGCAGTCAAGTGGACCCCCGGGGCTTGCTAACCAGCCAGTTGGCTGCTAGTCTAATTGACAAGCTTCAGGGCAATGAGACCTTGCCTCAAAAATAGTGAATGTTAGCCAGGCATGGTGGTGCACGCCTTTAATTCCAGCACTTAGGAGGCAGAGGTAGGAGGATCACTGTGAGTTCGAGGCCAACCTGAGACTACATAGTACGTTCCAGATCAGTCTGGGGTAGAGTGAGACCCTACCTTGAAAAAAGCAAAAACAACAACAACAAAAAATAGTGAATGTTGGGACAGGAGAGATGCTTAGCAGTTAAGGTGCTTGTCTGAAAAGCCAAAGGACCAGGTTTGTATTCCTCAGTACCCACATAAGCAAGATATACAAAATGGCTCATGTATCTAGAGTTAGTTTGGCTAGAGGCCGTGGTACTCCCATTTTTCTCTGTCTATCAGCCTCTTTTTCTGTCAAAATAAAATATTTTAAAAAATGAGTGTCATTCCTGAACAATGAACCCGAGGTTGCCCTCTGGCATCTATATGAATACACACACACACACACACACACACACACACACATTCCTACACAAGAACAGACACACACATGTGGATACACAAAGCTAAAAATAATAGTACTGCATTTCATTAGTAAAATAAGCAAAAATAAATACTGGTTGTTGGTAAAAGATGAGAAAAAATTTAATAGCCCCTGGGCTCATGTTTAATGTGGACATAAAAGCATGTTGTAGAGATCGAAGACATATTAAGAGTATCACTAAACACATATATACATACATTTGAAAGTTTTTCTAAGGTGAATCAACTTCCAAAAGATGTAAATTTTAAAAGTTTATGCAAAATATAATAGACTCTAAACAGCAGTGGAGCCATAAAAAAGTCAATATTTAGTTGAAAATTATGCCAAACCATGATTTGAGATATGAACTCAAGCAGCAGAAAATTCCTTTTATTTTCGGGAAAAAAATGAAATGAAAATATTCCCCAACTCATTTTATAAGACTGACATAACCCAGATATCAAAAGAGGAAGACATTCTAACACAAGACAAAAAAAACCAAAAAACTATGTGACAGTCTCATTCTCATGGCTAAATACAAATATGCTAAACTTGAAAAATTACAAAGAATGTGTGTGTGTACATACAAACATGCTTAATTTGAAAAATGACAATGAATATATTATATATACACATATAGAATTTAAAAGATGTATTTAGTGAAATCATATAAAAATAAAAATAAAAGAGTCATACATTGGGACTGCGTGTCTTAATTTCAGAAACATATCACAGACCAATAAAAACTCACAAAAGAAGGCTGGAGAGATGGCTTAGTGGTTAAGCGTTTGGCTGCAAAACTTAAGGACCCACGTTTGACTCTCCAGATCCCACCTAAGCCAGATGCACAAAGGTGAGGCATGCACAAGGTCACACATGCCCACTAGGTGTTGCATGCATCTGGAGTTCAATTGCACTGGCTGAGGCCCTGGTGCACCAATTCTCTCTCTTTAGCTCATTCTGAAAAAATTTTAAATTCAATTGAGCAAAATAATAATAATTAATACCAGTTTAGATCAGTAGTTTGAGTGAGGAGAAAGCCAGGGAGTCTAATCTAGGCGAGGCCTAGAAGATAATGGAATACATTGATAATGTCCCATTTCTTTCATACAAACAAAACTAGTCCATAGGATTTTGTTCTGTCATTTTTAAATGTGTTCATATGTTATGCATAGACTTACATGTTTTATGTGTCATAATAAAATACTTTAAAAGAAAGGAAGGATAATATGCCCATAGAATTCTCTGGAAATAATAAGTGGTAAGTTCAAGTTCACATTCATAGTCATGATAGCAGGTCAGGTTCTCCTTTATTTAAAAATACTGTATTTATTTGAGAGGGGAAGGGAGAAAGAGGCAAATAGAGAGAGAGGGAATGGGTGCACAAGGGACTCCAGCCATTGCAAACGAACTCCAGATGTACGTGCCACCTTATGCATCTGGCTCATGTGGGCACTGGGGAATCAAACCCTGGGTCCTTAGACTTTGCAGAAAAGCACCTTAAGTGCTAAGCCATCTCTCCAGCCCCAGGTTCTTCTTTATTAAGGCATATGAGGAAATTGTGTGGAGTAAATGGGACACCCCTCAAGGTATCGTCATGTTATAGATGAAGTTGAAAATGAAGATGTTGTACTATGGTAAACAAAATTCTGGTAGGACCCATGGACTTGGAAACCAAGATCTGTTGAGACATTCACCACTTACTAAGTATTTACTAGCTACTAACCTAGACACTAAAGAGCAAGGGGAAAGATTCATTCCCTGGTTAAAATATTCAAGGGCTGGAGAGATGGCTCAGTATATAAGGCACATTTCTGCAAAGCCTAAGGACCCAGGTTTGATTCCCCAGTACTCAAGAAAAGCCAAATGCACAAAGCACTGCACGCATCTGGGATTCATTTGCAGTGGCCAGAGGCCCTGGTTGTGCTTTCTCTCTCTCTCTCTCTTTGTCTCTCTCTCTCTCTCTCCCCCTCTTCCTCCTCCTCTCCTCCCTTAAAAATAAATAAATGAAAATATTTTTAAAAACCAAATTCAAGCATTAGTCGCTGATATGTTGCACATGGGATATGATAATCTAGCATATGATGAACAAACACGGAGTTCATGTAAGGACTTTATACACCAGAAAACTGAGGTCAGATGGACACTCAATCAACAGGCTACTGAAATGAGTCATTAATTCGAGACCGTGGGGACAAATGAAAGGCAACACCGTAGTGTGTGCTCTGGGCACAGGAAAGAGGAGGGACAATCAAACAGATGGGATGTTTGGAAAATTCTGAGACATTCAGAGTGGTCCTAGTTTTCTGGAGCGCAGGCTTGGGACTGCAGGGCTCAGCTGTAAGGCAGAAAAGGCAGGTCTTGCAACCAGCGCCAGGGACTGACTTATTCCCGAGAGGAAGGGACTCTGCTGAAGCGTGAAACAGCAGTGACCCATGTTTGTTTCTGAAATCATCCCTTTGAAACGTGGAGATTTTGAGTATGGGCAAGACTGCAGGTAGAATAAGGAAGGAGCTGTTGAAGAAACATATGAACATATGTGAAAGATGGGTTTTTAATTTTTTTTTTAATTTATCTGAAAGAGAGTGAGTATGGGTGTGCCAGGGCCTCTAACCACTACAAATGAATTCCAAATGCATGTGCTGCCTTGTGCATATGGCTTTGCATAGTTACTAGGGAATCAAACCCAGGCTATCAGGCTTTCAAAGACAGCACCTTTAACTGCTGAGCCATCTCTCCAGCCTGAGATATTTTAAGAAGAAAGGGAAAATTGGAAGGATTCGGGGCCTATCTACAGAGTACAAGATCAGTGGACGAGACAAGAAGTGGAATTCACAAGGATTCATAAGTGGTTTTGAGCTATAGGTCTTGGGAAATTGAGTAAAACACAGAACCACTCAGCCTTGAAACCAAGAGACCAAAGAAAATGGGAAAAGGCTTATGTGTTTGGTTCAAATCAAGTTTGACCAATCAAGATTAACCAAGTGAATCCGATTTTTAAGACACTCTTAAATTACATCATATATTTAGCTGTAGACAAAGACTTAGGAGATGTCTCCTTCTGGTAACTGCAGATTGGGTGTAGAATTTAGGCAATATTTGGAGATAAAGTATAATTTAAGAGGGAAAGGTTAAGATCCTTTAAAATATTTTATTTGAGAGAAAGAGGCAAAGAGAGTATGGGTATGCCAGGGCCTTTAGCCATTGCAAATAATCTCCAGACACATGTGCCACCTTGTGCATCTGGCTTTAAGTGGGAACTGAGAAATTGAACCTGGGCCCTCAGGCTTTGCAGGCAAGTGCCTTAACTGCTAAACCATCTCTCCAGCCCCAAGGTTAAGAGTTATGATCAGATTGGGCATTTTGACCTGGCCCCAGTTCAAACCTGGGCCATGTCACACTTCTTTAGGTTGCCTGGTGGTCCTTGCTGAAAGGAAGTCACCATGTTGGTGGTGAACTTGAGTGGGTCCCACATCAGCATAACACATCATGATCCAGGACTTTAGATTCAATGATTCTCCTGTCTCAGCCTCCTGAGTATCTAGAACAACAGGTGCATACCACAGCACACAACAGGATGAGATTTCTAATGACCCAAGTTCAATTCCCCAGTACCCACATAAAGCCAGATGCACAAGGTGGCACAAATGTCTGGAGTTCATTTGCAGTAGCTAGAGGCCCTGGTGCACCCATTCTTCCCCTCCCCCTTGCTTCTTTCTCTCTCACTCTCTGTTTCTCAAATAAGTAAATAAAATATTTTTAGGTATTTATTTATTTGACAGAGAAGGAGAGAGAGAGAAAGAGAGAGCGAGAGAGAGAGAGCGAGAGAGAGAGAAAGAGAGAGAATGGACATGCCAGGGCCTCCAGCCACAGCAAACGAACTCCAGATGCATGTGTCCCTCATGTGCCTCTGGCTAACCTGGGTCCTGGAGAATCGAACCTGGGTTCTTTGGCTTTGCAGGCTAACGCCTTAACCACTAAGCCATCCCTCCAGCCCAATAAAATATTTTTAAATGGCACTATTCGAAAAGAAGATTAATAAGAGTATATATTCCAACATAGAAAAAGAAAGCTAAAAAATGTAAGATGGTCTGGGAGGCATAGGTAAGGGGATCTCTGTGAGTTGGAGGTCACCCTGAGACTAAATAGTTAATTCCAAGTCAGCCTGAGCTAGGGTGAAACTCTACCTCAAAACAAAAACAAAAACACATTGTAAGATGGCCATTGTATTCAGGACCTCACAAGTGGCTTTCATTATCTGCATAAGACCTACATAATATTGGGCCCACTAACAGGTTGTAGAGATGGGGGGGGAACAAAGAAAAAAACGAAAAACAGATATCAATAGAGAAGTGGGAATAGCAGGGAAAATTAAGGGTTAAGTGAGGGGTGAGGAGGGTGGTGGTAAGGAATTATATAAATTTTAAATAGAGTTTATTTTTAATTTTATTTAAGAAATGTGGAGACTCCAGGATAAAATAGTGGAATAGAAATAGCTTCAGGGTGAACCAGTGAAGGCGAAAATCAAAATAAGAGCTAAGAAGACGTTGTGCCAAGGAGAAGAAGAACTTCAGAAACTATGAAGAAGTAATAATGACAATAGCAACAAATAAAGACGTCAGGACCAGGGCGCTGGCGACATGGCTCAGCAGGGAAAGCCTGACAAAAGCCTTGCAAAGCCTGACAGCCTGGGTTTGAGTCCCCCAGTACCCTCATAAAGCAGCTGCACAAAGTGGCACATGCATATGGAGTTCATTTGCAGTGGAAGGAGGTCTTGGCACATCCATTTTCTTTCTCTATTGTACCTTTCTGTCTCTCTCAAATAAACAAATCAATAATAAATAAACAAATAGTAAAAGATGTTTTAATTCAAGAACAAAGAGTGCCTGACCCATAGCCATGTGGGACAGATAGCACACAAGTTCTTGTCCACAAAGAAAACTGCTGGGGACCCCAGCGCCCCATGCCACTGCAAGCACAAATCTGGAGTTTGAAGGTTCCCAGAAGAGAGCAGGCAAAACCCAGATGAGGGGCTTAGGAAGTTGTAAGCCAAGAGGGCCTTGCAAAATCCACAATCCACTGCCCATCCTGCCACAGTCCTGAGGAGAAAAGGCATTCCTGGCCAGGCCATCTCCCAGACTCCAGAGGAATGGCTCTAGCTGCAACAAGAGAATTCCCCAGCAAGCAGCGGCCAGGGGCCACCGACTGGGCTTCAGGGAGAGTTCCCAACCCTGGGTAGGGGTCTGACCACATCACTAACTCTGGTTTTGTTTTTTTTTTTTTTTTTTTTTTTTGTTTTTGGTTTTTTTTTTTTTGAGGTAGGGTCTCACTCTAGCCCAGGCTGACCTGGAATTCACTATGTATCCTCCTACCTCTGCCTCCCAGGTGCTGGGATTAAAGCTGTGTGCCACCACACCCAGCTCATCACAAAGACTCAGAATAAATAAGATACCCAGCCCAGGAAAGAGAGGAAGTCCCAGAGGCAGAGTCTAACTTGCAGGAGCTCAGGAAATTTAGAGGAGAGCCAAATTCAAGGCAAGCCAGTTTGCACATCCTCTCCCTCCACCCAGCTCTTTCTTTGCATCTATCCTGCTTCCAACATCTATAGTAATTTTAGCAGGCCAGCTTGGCCTCACTCTACTGTTACCCTCTCTTACTCTTACTCTGTGTGTGTGTGTGAGAGAGAGAGAGAGTGTGTGTGTGTGAGTGTGTGTGTGTGTGGAATGTGTTTGCACGCTATTTTTTTCTGCTACTTTTTGTTCAGCTTTCTTCTTCTTAATCCTGATTCTTGTAACTTCCTTTCCCAAAGAACATAGTCCGTTCAGGTCTGCAGGAACACTGAGTCTGAGCCTCCTGGGAGACGGAACTGCTCCACATTAGCTATTAGCAAAACTTTACGTGTATCTTTAGACAAAATTCTCCCATCCTCCCCCAATTTATTTCTCTTTTGCCCCCACAACCCCACCTTCTACTCATGTCCCCTTCCTCTGTTCTCTACCCAGGACTAACTCATTGTGTTATGGAATCTTTCCCTTCTTTAACTTTCTTTTTCTTTTTTAATTTTTTTTTTTTTTTGAGGCAGGGTCTCACTGTAGCCCAAGTTGACCTAGAACTCAGTCAGTACCTCCAGGTTGGCCTCGAACTCATGGTGATCCTCCCACCTCAGCCTCCCAAGTGCTGGGATTAAAGGCATGCACTACCATGCTCAGCCCCTTCTTGAAGTTTGCTCCCTTCAGAAATATGTTAGTGCATGCAATACTGCCAATGTTCTCTTACTCTCTAACATGCTTATCAGTTAAGAGGTGATTGTTTTGTAATAGACTATCAATATTTTTGTAGTAGATATGTCCCATGATAGACACTGTTGTTACAAGCAGTTCTCTACTCACAGCAGAGGCCTAGGGGGAATGCCTGGTCCACTGAACACCAGACTAACAGAAGAAAACACCTCAAAAAATGTTAACAATAGGGCCCAGCACTTAAAGGCACTTTCTTACAAAGCCTGAGGACTCGGGTTTGATTCCTCAGTACCCAAGTAAAGCAGATGCACAAAGTGGCACATGTATCTGGAGTTTGTTTGCAGTAGCAGGAGGCCCTGGCATGCCCATACTCCCTCTCTCCTACAAAGTAATACATTTTTTTAAATGATAACAAATACTGGCAAGGGGGCAGGGAAAGAGGAACCCTTATTCACTGCTGGTGGTAATGCAAGTTGGTGCATTCACATGAAAATCAGTGCACAGGTCTCTCAAAAGACTAAAAATAGAAGCGCCTTATGACCAGGCCATACCACTTCTGGGGATATAGCTTAAGGACTCTACACTTGGCTGTAGAGATACTTGCTCATCATGTTTATTACTGATCTAGTCACAAGAGCCAGGAAATGGGATCAGCCCAGATGCCCATCAACTCATGACTGGATCATGAAGATGTGGTACATATACACAATCAAGCTTGACTTGGCTATAAAGAAAAATTAAATTATCAAATTTATAGGAAACTGGATGGAACTGGAAAAGGTCATACTGAGTGAGGTAATACAGATTTAGAAACACAAATGTCATATGTTCCTACTAAAAGGCAGATCCTCGTTTGAAATTTCTAGACCAGTGGCTATAGGTTAGAGTTTCTGTACAGACCAAGAAGCTAGAAAGAGGCCTTGTGGGGAAGGTTTTGTGAGGGGATAGGAGAGCAAATGGGACATGAAAGTAGAGGTGGGTAATACTGTGGGGGTGTAAGCAGGAATGGAGTGGTGAGGGATGAAACAGGAAAAAAGGTGGAGAGAGCAAGAATCAAAACTAAAGATATGTGAATAATCCATATGGAAACCTACCACTGGGTAAGCCAATTAAAATATACATTTTTAGAACAAAGCGTTTGAACAAGGGTCTCCTACATGGATGGATAGACTGCCCCCTGAAGCTATCGTTACCCATTTTAAATTCCAGCACTAGGGTTGAGGTGCCTCTTGGTGAGTGTTGTTTGGAGAGGCCACAGAAGTCCTTAAAACAGTCTAGGCCACTGCCATTACTCTTGGTTTTCCACCAACACTAATATTAAGTCCTTATTGCCCAAGAGAGCATACATTTAGGTTGCACGACATAGAGAAATTAAGCTGGAATTGAACTGGAAACTTTCTCCCTGCCATCTAGCTTTCTTTTTATCAAAAGATGCTATGAAAGGGCTGGAAGGATGGTTTAGTGGTTAAGGCACTTGCCTGCAAAACCAAAAGGCCCAAGTTCAATTCCCTAGGTCCCACATAAGCCAGATGCACAAGGTGGCACATGTGTTTGGAGTTGGTCTGCAGTAGCTGGATGCCCTAGCATGCCCATTCTCTATCTCTCTTTCTCCCTCACTCCGCCTCTTTTTTTCTATCTCAAATAAATGAATAAAAATAAAATTTTAAATGATGCTATGTAAGCTTCTGGGGGAGAAAATCCATCAACAATCCTACCTAGTTTTGGACCCTGTGTGCTCTGCCACTGACCTGCCTGGCAAAATATGGCTGCTGGTGCAATAGTGGCATGAGTGTTATGGAAGAAGCCAAGCATGCTCTGATTGTATTTGAGGCCTACTCCTCATGACGGATTTCATTCTTAGCACTCCAAACCTAGCCATAGGGCTTTGTCCAGGGTTATAGGCTTTAGGGAGAAACCTAATACTGAGTGTGGTGGCTTGATTCAGGTGTCCCCCATAAACTTAGGTGTTCTGGATGCTGGGTCCCCCAGCTGATGGCAAGTGGAAATTGAAGCCTCCTGGAAGCAGTGTATTGTTGGGGGCAGGCTTATAGGTGTTATAGCCAGTTACCCCATGCCAGTGTTTGGCACACTCTTCCACTGATGTTGTCCATCTGATGTTGGTGAGGAGGTGATGTCCACCCTCTGCTCATGCCATCATTTTCCCCTGCCATCATGGAGTTTCCCCTTGAGCCTATAAGCCAAAATAAACCTTTTCCCCACAAGCTGCTCTTAGTTGGGTGATTTCTAGCAGCAATACGAACCTGACTGCAACACTGAGGTTATGCTAAACAGACAACCTGTCAAACTACCTCCTCAAGATCTGTACTGGTTCCCGTAGATCAGCACTGCGTGGAGACTTATCACAGAAGTTTGTTCCTTCAATGGGGAGTGCTTACTGCAGAGATGTATAACTGGCAAAACGGTTGAGAATAACTGACTAGTACATGCTCAGCTTCAAACAGGACATCTAGGCCACCCCCTTCAAGGCTCAGGAAAACAACCTCATAGATGGGAGGGAAGAGCAGGACAACATGAAACACCATCTTTGGGGGACAGCACAGCCATTATACTCATGACCTCTCACAGCAGCTGTGGTTTCCACAATCTCCTGCCTGTCATTATTTCTCCATCGGTGAATGGGCAAGAATATAGGAGACTCAGATCTCCCAACATAGCTAATGGTACCTGGGAGATGGAGGAATCAAGTTCATCAGTGATGTAGCCACTGGTGTGTTCCCCATTTTATAATCAATAGTCTCCCACCCACAACTATGCAGGCAACGCTAAGTGAGCTTACAGGCTAAGGAAAGAAGGTTCTTGGTTTCCCACCAGAACTACATGGGAAGATTCTAATGCTGAAGACTCCACATGCTTGGGCTGCAAGACACTGAGAAATCAAGCTGGAGCTGAGCTGGCAACCTCCTCCCTGCTGACTAGCTGACAAGATGCTGGAAAGAGCTATGCAGCCTGTTGGGGAAGAAAAGTCATCAACGGTCTTAACCAGCAGTGTATATTGCAAATTTCATAGCTGGCCATCCAGGCCAAATGTACCAACCAGTGCAATCTGTTATGGGGGAAACCAATTACTTTCATTGGATTTGAGACCCATCCATGGGGGGGGGGGGAATTTATGCCTGATATTGAAAACCTAATCAAAAGCCTATGACTAAGGAGGACTGGGGAGTTTTCCCTAGGAGTAAAACTACCACTGTTGTCTGGCTAAATGGATATATTATGGCCCCCATACTGCCCTCCAAAATACTTATAGTTATGTCCATATGTCAGAAGCTTCTCTTTCCCGATTGCGGTAACCACTGAAGAGACTGAAAACTCAAACTGCTGAGAAGTGACAGTGGAGTGTTCAGCCCCGAATGAGATATCTCTATCACACCCTCCAAGGCACTTGGACAAAAAACTATTAAAAAACTGAACAAACATTTTTATCATTTATTTATTTGCAAGCAGAAACAGAGAGAGAATATGGGCATACTAGGACGTCTTGTCACTGGAAGCAAGCTTATCTGGCTTTATCTGGTTACTGGGGAATTGAACCTAGGTCATTAGTTTTGTAGGCAAGTGCCTTAATTACCACGCCATCTCAGGTTTTGAAATCATTGAGGTCTTTTTCCTCAAGTTCAAAGAGCTATATCAATAAATGAACCTAGCTTCAAAGTATACTATCTTCAAAGGTGACCACTCAGAACAGAAATAATTTGCTATCCTCTGTAACAAATGTAAGCATATGGCATTGCCCTGATGACTATAGTATTCTAATTTGGCACAACATAATCTTTTCAAATATCTAACAATCAGCAGTTGTTATAGATAATAAAAATAGACCAATGGGTTTCCTACCACATTTTGATCATGTGAAAATTACTTTCTCTGAATTAAAGATTCATGTCGTACTTTAAGTCATATCTCCTAGAGTTTATACATCATGTAGAAAACTCTTTACAAGAAACCATTTGCCAGGAGAGAGGTTTTTTTCTTTTAATTTAGTATTAAAATAGACAATTCCTCCCTTGTGGTATGTTTAGCATATCCCACTAATTGACTACTAGGTAATATTCTCATTTTTTAGTCCTCTCCTGTGATAACATTAATTAGCATCCTAAAAGAGGATCCTGTAATCTATACAATTTCTGCTGTTTTATTTGCAGTGTTGACCTTGTCACCACAATAGACTTGCTCATTAAAAGGAAAGCACTTTTATCTCCCCAGACCCATTTCCCTCATGATATCTGTTCCTAGCACAGCCCTGTGTGCTAAGGAGATGGACAACTTATTCCCTTTTACCTCCTCTGTTTACATTTTGAGCCATCAATGTGGTTCATTGTTCTTTATTCCCAGCTGTCTGAATCATGCACTTCATAAAATCTCTTTGAATTTACCTTGTATCAGAAATTTTGGATTTTTAAAAAATATTTTATTATTTATTTGAGAGAGAGGGAGAAATAAAGCAAATAAAAAGACAGAATGAATGAGAGAGAGAGAGAGAGAGAAGAATGGGGGATGCCAGGGCCTCTAGCCACTGCAATCGAACTCCAGACTCATGTACCACCTTATGCATCTGTCTTTACACTGATACTAGGCAATAAAACCTGGGAAATTAGGCTTTGCAGGCAAGTACCTTAACCACTAAGCCATCTCTCCATCCCCCTGACTCCTTTGGATTTTTTGAAAGCAGAAAAGCAATAGGAGATTCTTATGCTTGTGTGTGCTTATGAAATGACTGTCAAAGAATTGGCAAAGTTCTTGGGCTATAGAGGAAACTGTAAAGGAAAACAAACAGATACAGGTTATTCTGGAAGTAGAGTATGGAATCATGAAATAAAGCAAAAATTCTTAGTGTCCATCTGGCCCAAATGCTCAAAAATCCAACTATCATTTTTTTCAAAATCATTGTAATCATATCATTCTGATTTAATGAGTTCCCAAAGAGTATTTTGCTCTAGCCTAGGCTGACCTAGAATTCACTATGTAGTCTTAGGGTGGCCTCAAACTCACAGTGATCCTCCTACCTCTGCCTCCCTGGTGCTGGAATTAAAGGCGTGGGCCACCACGCCTAGCCCCTGACAACATTTTATGTTCTTCTTTTTGACAAGGGAGGAGCTGAGGCTTGGAGGAATGGAATAACAAGTTTTTCTTCACATAAGGAGTTAGTCCATGGTCCAGACAGCCTCTAAATCCAGGTTGATCTGGAGTTAAAGCTGGGGTTCTTTCCATAATAATATATAATTGTTTAAAATATATAATTATCTATTATTTGGGCCTTTGGAGCTTTGTATATTGCCTTTATTATGTTAAGATATGAACCAACCATGCCAATTCTCTCCAATGTTTTGATCATGAAGTGATGTTGTACCTTGTCTACACTCATATTGTAGCAGTTACCTTCTCATTGCTAGAACAAACTCCCTTATGGAAGGAAAGGCTTTCTTTTTTTATTTTATCTTATTTTTTTAAACTTTATTTTTATTTATTTATTTGAGAGAGAGAGAAAGAGGCAGGGAGAGGGAGAGAGAGAGAGAATGGGGGTGCTAGGGCCTCCAGCCACTGCAAACAAACTACAGATGCATGTGCCTCCTTGCACATCTGGCTTATGTGGGTCCTGAAGAGTCGAACGGGATCCTTTGGCTTTGCAGGCAAACACCTTAACCACTAAGCCATCTCTCCAGCCTGAAAGGCTTTCTTTTTACTTATAGTCTCCAGGGGGAGTCCCTTATTGGCAAGGAAAGAAGGGCAGAGCCGACAGCCAGGTCATCCTGTCTTGTTACATCGGTTGGGAGGAAGCAAGAAGAATGAGGTAGCTGGTACTGACAAAGGGGTCCCAAGACCCACCCCCAAAGACACACCTCCTTGAGCAGGCCTCCACCAGCCTTGCTCACAAACACATGTGACTATGAGGGGACATTTTTCTTTCAAACTACCACACATATCTTCCTATTCTCATATCACTCTAGTTGGCTGTGGTATGAATTGAGCTGTGGATGTGGTTCAGTGGTAGGACCTTTGAAGTTTAATCCTCAACACCCACCACCACCACAACAATGACAGCAAAAACCAAAATGTAAATAACTGAAAAGTGACCCATTATACCTGGTGTCCTCAGCCAGGAAGTAAGAAAGATCACTATGGAGGGGTTGGAGAGATGGCTTTATGGTTAAGGCACTTGCATGCAAAGCCAAAGTACCCAGGTTCAATTCCCCAATACCCATGTAAAGCCATATGCACAAGGTAATGCATGCATCTGGAGTTTGTTTGTAGTCACTAGAGACCCTGGTGCAGTTCTCTCTCTCTCTCTCTCTCTCTCTCTCTCTCTATCATGAATAAATAAATACAATAAAAAAGAAAGAACACTATTGACAAAGGACAGCATTATAGTTATCTTCTCGTTGCCAGCACAAAGCCCACAATCAAAAGCAGCCTGTGGGAGGAAAGGGGCTATTTTGGCTTCCAGACTTGAGGGGAAGCTCCATGATGGCAGGGGAAACATGGCATGAGCAGAGGGTGGACATCACCTCCTGGCCAACATCAAGTGGACAAAAGCACTAGAAGAATGAGCCAAACACTGGCAAGGGGAAGCTGGTTTTAACACCCATAAGCCCACCTCCAATAATACATCACTTCCAGGAGGATCCATTTCCCAAATTGCCATCAGCTGGGGACCTAGCTTTCAGAACACTTAAGTTTATGGGGGACACCTGAATCAAAGCACAGCAGGCAGTGTTAGTATATCTTCCCAAATAATGGGAAAGAGACGTGTAAAAGGGTGCAGATCTCAGCACGGCTATTCCTCTTCTATCTAGAACAAAACAAAGGGAAGTGACCAGGAATTAAAACCATCAGTTTAGTACTTGATCATCAGAATTTCTTTTGATGATAACACAGAAGTTTGATGTCTTAGATTACAGTTATCTTACAAATTAGATATGCTTATTATCACTGGCAATGTCATTTTCATTTTGGACATGAGAACAAGTAATCACAAGAAACAGAGTTCCAGGTCAAAATTGCAAATTTTCAAACTCCAAATCCAAACTCTTTACACATTATTTTGTACCTTTAACTAACCAAGATGTATAACTTCATTTGTATAACAATGAACTGTAAATTCCAGTGAAGATACCAAGAACAGAAAATAAGAGGTGTGAACTCTAGTAACTTGGAAGTAAGAAATCAAAAACAACAACAAAAAAAATCAGGTAGATTGATTATGAAATTACAACGTATACTTGATTTATAAATTCAATTCAAACTACTCCAGCTCAGGCTTTCTTTCTTTCTTTCTTCTTTCTTTTTCTTCTTTTGAGGAAAGGTGTCACTCTAGCTCAGGCTGACCTGGAATTCACTATGTAGTCTCAGGGTGGCCTTGAACTCACAGTGATCCTCCTACCTCTGCCTCCCAAGTGTTCGGATTAAAGCTGTGTGCCACCATGCCCGGCTGGCTCAGGCTTTTTTATAAGAATTAAAGGAAAGTGAGTTTTCATTATTGCTTTAATCATTTGTTTAATTTTCATGTGTATGTGTCAAGTATATGGGAGCATGCATGCCATGGTGTACACATGGAGGCCGGATGACAACTTTTGGGGGTGTATGTCTACCTTCTGAGACAGAGTCTCTTGTTGCCACAACTTCAACTTCCAATCACATCTGACTTTCTTCATATGGGTACTGGGGAATTGAGCCTGCTCCAGCAGGCCTTGCATGCAAGCACCTTTAATCACTGTGGCGGTTTGGTTCAGGTGTCTCCCATAAACTCATATGTTCTGAATGCTAGGTCCCCAGCTGATGGCAATTTGGGATTGGAGCCTCCTAGAGGCAGTGCATCATTGGGAATGGGCTTATGGATGTTATAGCCAGCTTCCCCTTGCCAGTGTTTGGCATACTCTCTTGCTGCTATTGTCTACCTGATGTTGGCCAAGAGGTGATGTTCACCCTCTGCTCATACCATTGTTTTCCCCTGCCATCATGGAGTTTCTCCTCAAGTCTGAAAGCCAAAATAAAACCCTCTCCTTCCACAGCTGCTCTGGGTGGGGTGTTTTCTACCAGAAACATGAAGCTGACTGTAACCATCACTGAGCCATTTCCCCACTCCTTGCACTGATGACCCCCCATAGTCTTCTCCTTCAAAGAAATGGCTCTAGGATAGGCCCAAGAGATAAGTCGTGATGCTGAAAGAACATAGGCAGTTATGAGCTCTGAGTGGACAAAGTGGGCAGCTGTGGTCGTGAAGTAACCCTAGATGTCAGAATAGAAGACTTTTATAGACAAGTTGGGAGACACATGTATAGAATAGGGTCAGGGTTGAATACGAAATGTCTCCCACAGGCACATGTGTTCAAGGCATGTCCCCTTGCTGGTGGCACTGTTTTGGAGGTTCTGGGGAACCTAGGAGGAAGGGATGGCCAGAGCATGTATGCTATTGGTCATATGCCTTTGAAGGTTGTGCCCGATTCCCAGTTCATTCTGTTTTATCTTTTTTTTTTCTTTTTGAGGTCAGGTCTCACTGTAGCTCAGGCTGGCCTGGGATTCACTCTGTGGTCCCAGGATGGCCTCAAACTCACAGCGATCCTCCTACCTCTGCCTCCAGAGAGCTGGGATGAAAGACATGCACCACCATGCCCAGCACCAGTTCATTCTTAATTCTCTGGTTCCTGTCCAACAAGGTAACTACCTCCCCCTACACATACTCCTGCCACCATGAAGTTCTACCTAAGACGCCAGGCCCAAGCAACCATGGACTGAGTCCTCTGGCACCATGAGCTAAATGTGTTTTTCCTCCTTCTAATTATTGTTAGGTATTGTGGTCGTAACTTTAAAAGTCACTAATAAACTTGGGTAACAAGCAAGGGATAGACTGGGCTCGATGCTTCCAAAAATTGTAATTGTGTGATCAGCCTGTGGCTGTGGAACTGTACTTTTTAAGGGCAAAGGGAAAAAAGTAAACTATGGGGCTGGAGAGATGACTCAGAGGTTAATGGTACTTGGTCACAAAGCCTGATGGCCTGTGTTTAATTGCCCAGTACCCACATAGAGCCAGATGCACAAAGTAGCACATGTATCTGGAATTCGTCTACAGTGGCTAGAGGCCCTGGTGCACTCTGTCCGTCTGCCTCTCTCTCTTAAGTACATAAATATTTTTAAAGGAAGGGCAGGACTCTTACAACGTGCTCTTCCAGACACAAAATGGCCTGGATATCCATGACCTTGCAGGGCCTGACACTATCCACACAAGACCCTCATAATAGGAGGAAAAGATGATGACATCAGAATAATAGAGAGACTGATTAAGAGGGGGCAGGGGCATGATTGAGAGAGGAGTTGCAAAGGGGAAAGTGAAGGAAGGGAAGGAATTATCATGGTTTATTGTCTATTATTATGGAAGTTGTCAATAAAAATAAATAAACAAAAGACTAAAAGAAAACAGTAAAGTACACATGAGGAAATAAATATTAGAGGTTGTTCCTATGAAATTCAAGTCTCACAGACTAATTCATTTAACTATTTCACACATCAGAAAATAAAACACTCAAAAACCATTTATTTAAGCTGGTTAATGCCCTACCAGCCTAATTTACAACAGTGAGCAAAGAACTCTAAAGCTACAGAGAACATTCTCTAATCTTGACACAGATCCAGGGCCCTGTGATATCTGCCTTCCCCATAAAACAGGACTGACAGTGAAAAGGCATCCTGATTTTCCATTTTCACATTGAGCAGTACATTATAATATGTTTCTCCCATATCTCTTGAAATATACTCCCGTTGTGGTCCAAGGGACACTGTTACTAGACAGGTAGTGATCTCAGAAGGAAAAATCACAGCATTAATATTCTCAGAGGAGTCACAGGGGATGCCAGGAGGAGAGAATTTTATTTTTTTAAACAGAGGGTATATCTAATATTCATCAAGCCTTTGAACATATAGGTTTAACACATTATAAGAAATATATGCATTTATAAATGACTCATGGGGCTCCTATAAATTTAATTGTCATTCATTCCATCAATGAGGTTTGAAGAGTACCTGTTTCTTAGTCCATCCTTACAACTGTTTTGAAAAGCAAACTGGACAGCTTTTCCAAGAATCCCATCTCCTCATAACGAGTGATTATACACAATATATATTTATCAGAAGCTGACTTCAAATAACATGTACCTACCCACCAGCTGCCAAGAATGACTGACACGTTTGGTAATTATAACGCAGTTTTGAAGGGACTATATTACCAGCTTGACATCTGGAGATAGGAACTGAAAATATGCTTCCAAGTCTCTAGTGAAGGTATGTCTCAATTTACATTTGTGTCAGGCCTTCTCTCTGCCAGTTTTAAAGTCACTTTCTATGTTTAGAGGCAAATTTACTAAACCTGCTGTCCCTGTGGGTTCCTAAGTGGTACTAATCCAGCAGACAGCAACTGCAGACAATCCAAGTGTTCAAGAGCAAAAGAATTAACAGCACAGTGCACTCACATAAATGAAGCTCTAATAAAGAAAACAGTATTTCCTGGGGCCTAGTGGCCCATGCCTTTAATCCCAGCACTCCTCCAGAAGCAGATGCAGGAGGATCACTGTGAGTTCAAGGCCAGCCTGAGGCTATACAGTGAATACCAGGTCATCCTGGGCTAGAGCTATATCCTACCTGAAACAAAAAACAAAACAAGACTTCCCGTTAAGATGGCAGAATAGGAACCACACCAAAGCAGCCTAGGGGAGAAAAAGCCCCCCCCCCCAAAAAATATATATATACTCTTCTACTAAAAAGTGAGGGGTATAAGAAATTACCAATGTTACCAATGTCAGCAGAGAAGTAGGAGAGATCCAGAGCATCCAGAGCCCACATAGGCAGGCAGAAGCAGCTCCAGCAGTGGTGGCACCAGGTCAGCAGGGCCACAGCTGCAAAGCTCGGCTTGAGCCGCAGGAAAAGCCAGGTGAGGGGATTTTTCACTCACACTGGAGCTCCTCACAAACTCAAGAAACATGAAGAGAGGACCTCAGCCACCAACGGAGGAGCAGATCATGAGGTAGAGGATCACATGGACCGCGGGGAGAACTAGAGCCACCATCCACAGCCTCCCCTCCCCCACTGCCAGCACAAGTGCCAGCAAGCACCAGAGACCAGGGGAAGGGAGCTCACAGCACCCAGTACCAGCAACCAGAGAGCACTGATCAAGAGGCCAAGCTAGTCTGCTTGAACCCACAGTGCACCAAAGAGGGACCCAAGCAGGAGAGCAACATAATTGACACCAAAATCATCCCAAAAAGTAACTGGGATTACACCAGGTCAGTACCCACCAAATAAGCCTGATATATAGGCTTGAATCAGAAGTGCTAACTGAACCTTCCATATCAGGATAAATTATATATTAAATCTGATGATGGTCGGATTTGCCATTCTAAAATAAACTATACTTTGGGGTTGTCAATTGTTACTTCCTGATTTATAGTGTGTGTGTTTCCTCTTCTGTTGTTCATCAGGGAAGGGTCTCACTTGGTCACAAGCTGACTTGGAACCCTCAACAGACCAGAAATCTTAGCCTCCTAGTTGACAGGATTAAGGGTGTGGGGCAACACACATCCTAAAGGGACTGTGACATTGTTAGAGGATCTGGTTGTCATAATAACTACTCTTGCATAAATACTCTGTGCTGTTTTTCATTGAAAGTGTACAATGTTTAGTTAAATTTTAGAATCTTCATGTATTTTGTTCCACCCAGCCTACTTGAATACTCGCATAGCAGGCAAACCCAACATCAATGGTCACTTTTGTAGATACTCTGAGAGTATTGAGAACCACACCTAGCACCTTAAGCTCCTACCCTCAAAATATATACATCAGATTAATTGATACATCAAATAATACTGCAGCTAATTAGAAAATCCAAGCATTAAATTAATCCAAGATGCAAAATTATGTACATTATAACACAAGAAACACCAAAAATCAAGACAATGTAAGTCCACCAAAAAGTATTAATGCATCAGAAATGACCTCCAGTGAGAATGACTCAGAGGAAATGCCTGAGAAAGATTTCAAAAAAATGATTATAAATATGCTCAAAGAAGTCAAAGAGGAAATCAAATGAATGAAAGAGGAAATCAAAGGAATCAAAGAAGACTCAGGCAACCAATTAAATGCAATAAAGAGGTCAACACAAGGCAAAAATAAGGAAAAAGAAATAGCAAAGAAAAACCAGTCAGAATTACTAGCAATGAAGAACACAGTCAATGAAATTAAAAAAAAAAAAAAAAAAACTCTGTAGAAAATCTCACCAGTAGAATGTATGAAAGAGAGGACAGAATATCTAAACTAGAAGACCAGAAGGCAGATCTAATATAGTCCAACAAAGAGAAAGACAAACTAATAGGAAAGTATGAATGGGAATTTCAAGATATTCGGGAGACTATGAAAAGATCAAACATAGGAATTCAGGCATCTGGATTACATGAGGTCGTAGAACAAATGGACCTAACAGATATATACAGGATATTTTATCCACATACTTCAGAATACACATTCTTTTCAGCAGCACATGGAACATTCTCTAAAATAGACCATATATTAGGACACAAAGCAAATCTTAACAAACACGGGAAAATTAAAATAATTCTTTGCATTCTATCTGACCACAATAGAATCAAACTACAAATCAATAGTAAGAAAAGCTATAGAGCATACACAAAATCATGGACACTAAACAATACCCTACTAAATGATAAATGGGTCAATGAAGAAATCAAGAAGGAAATGAAAAAATTCATAGTGTCAAATGATAATGAGAACACAACATAACAAAACCTTTGGGTCACAATGAAGGCAGTCCTAAGAAAGAGATTTATAACCTTTTTTTTTTTCTTAGTTTTTCAAGGTAGGGTCTCACTTTGATTCAGGCTGACCTGGAATTCACTATGTAGTCTCAGTGTGGCCTCTAATTCACGGCAATCCTCCTACCTCTGCCTCCTGAGTGCTGGGATTAAAGGTGTGCGCCACCACGCTGGGATTGGAAATTTATAGCTTTAAGTGCCTATAGTAAGAAATTAGAAAGGTCACAAGTAAATGACCTAATGCTTTGCCTTAAAGCCTTGGAAAAAGAAGTACAAGGCAAACCAAAAATCAGTAAATGGGAAGAAATAATAAAGATTAGGGCAGAAATTAATGAAATAGAAGCCCCCCCCCCAAACAAAAATCCAAAGAATCAATGAAACAAACAGGTGGCTCTTTGAAAGGATAAACAATATTCATAAACCCTTAGCAAATCTGACCAAAAGAAAGAGAGAAGAGACACAAATTAATAAAATTAGAGATGAAAAAGGCAGCATCACAACAGATATGAGAGAAATTCAAAAAATCATAGGGACATACTATAAAACATATACTCCACTAAGTATGAAAATCTGAAAGAAATGGATGATTTCCTTGATTTATGTGACCTACCTAAATTAAATTAAGATGAGATTAACCACTTAAATAGACCTATTACAAGTATGGAGATCCAAGCAATTATCAAAAATCAACCAACTAAAAGAAGTCCAGGCCCAGACAGATTCATTGGTGAATTTTACCAGACCTTCAGGGAAGAACTAATACCATTGCTTCCTAAACTTTTCCATAAATAGGAAAAGAAGGAATCCTACCAACTCCTTCTACAAAGCCAGCATCACCCTGATACCAAAACTAGGCAAAGATAGAACAGAAAAAGAAAATTACAGACCAAACTGCCTTATGAACATAAATGCAAAAATTCTCAACAAAATATTGCCAAACAGAATTCAAGAATATATTAGAAAGATGATTCACCCTGACCAAGTAGGCTTTATCCCAGAGAAGCAGGGATGGTTCAACATATGCAAATCGATAAGTGCAATACATTATATAAATAGACTGAAGGACAAAAAAATCACATGATCATCTCATTAGATGCAGAGAAAGCATTTGACAAAATTCAACATCCCTTCATAATAAAAGCCCTACAGAGACTAGGAATAGAAGGAACATGTCTCAACATAATATAGACTATTTATGACAAGCCTACAGCCAACATATTACTAAGTGGGGAAAAACTGGAAGCTTTTCCACTAAAATCAGGAACAAGACAAGGGTGTCCACTGTCCCCACTTTTATTTAATATAGTACTGGAAGTCTTAGCCATAGCAGTAAGGCAAAAGACGCACATAAAAGGGACAGAAACTGGAAAGGAAGAGATCAAGTTATCATTATTTGCAGATGACATGATTCTATACATAAAGAACCCTACAGACTCTACCAGCAAACAGTTAGAGCTGATAAACACCTATAGCCATGTAGCAGGATACAAAATAAGCACACAGAAATCAGTAGCCTTCCTATATGCTAACAACAAACACACAGAGGATGAAATCAGAGAAGCACTCCCATTCACAATTGCATCAAAAAAAATAAATAAATAAAGTACCTTGGAATAAACCCAAGTAAGGAAGTGAAGGATCTCTACAATGAAAACTTTAAACACTTAAGCAAGGAATTACAGAAGATACCAGGAAATGAAAATACATCCCTTCTTTTTGGTTCAGAACAATCAATATTGTGAAAATGGCAATCTTACCAAAAGCAATGACACATTTAATGCAATCTCCATCAAAATTCCAATGGCATTCTTTACAGAAATAGAAAAACAAAATCCAAAAATTCATTTGGAAGCACAAAAAATCTTGAATATCTAAAACAATACTGAGCAACAAAAATAAGGCTGGTGGTATCACCATACCTGATTTTAACCTATATTACAGAGCAATAGTAACAAAATCAGCATGGTACTAGCACAAAAGAAGACATGTAGATCAATGGAACAGAATATAGGACCCAGATGTAAGTCCGGGTAGCTATAACCACCTGATATTCAACAAAAATGTCAACAATACTCATTGGAGAAAAGACGGTCTCTTCAGCAAATGATGGTGAAATGGGAAAACTGGAAATGTATCTGTAGAAGGATGAAAATAGATCCTTCTCTCTCTCTATGCACAATAATTAAGTCCAAATGGATTAATGACCTTAACATCATACCTGAAACTCTGAAACTGCTAGAGGAAAAAGTAAGGGAAACCCTTCAACATATTAGTCTTGACAAAGACTTTCTGAATATAACCCCAATTTCTCAGACAATAAAACCACAGATTAACTGCTGGGACCTCATGAAATTGCAAAGATTTTATATCAAAGGACACTGTGAATAAAGCAAAGAGGCAACCTACAGAATGGGAAAAAATCTTTGCCAGCTATACATCTGATAGAGGATTAATACCTAGGATATACAAAGAACTCAAAAAATTAAATAATAAAAAAATCAAACAACCCAATTAAAACATGGGCCAGGGAACTAAATAGAGAGTTCTCAAAAGAAGAAATACAGATGGCATATAAGCATCTGAAAAATGTTCTATATCCCTAGTCATCAGGAAAATGCAGATTAAAACTACATTGACATTCCATCTCACTCCTGCCAGATTGGCTACCATAATGAAAACAAATTACCATAAATGCCGGTGAGGATGTGGAAAAAGAGGAACCCTTCTACACTGTTGGTGGGAATGCAATCTGTCCAGCTATTGTGGAAATCAGTATGGAGGTTCCTAAGGCAGCTAAAAATAGATCTACCATATGACCCAGCTATAGCACTCCTAGGCATATATCCTAAAGACTCATCTCATTACCTTAGAGATACTTGCTCAACCATGTTTATTGCTGCTCAATTCACAATAGCTGGGAAATAGAACCAGCCTAGATGTTCCTCAACTGATGAGCGGATAATGAAGATATGGCACATTTGTACATTGGAGTTCTATACAGCAATAAAGAAAAATGAAGTTATGAAAATTTCAGGAAAATGAGCCGGGAGTGGTGGCACACCTTTAATCCCAGCACTTGGGAGGTAGAGGTAAGAGGATCGCCATGAGTTCAAGGCCACCCTGAGACTACATAGTGAATTCCAGGTCAGCCTGGACTAAAGTGAGACCTTACCTTGAAAAACTAAAAAAAAAAAAAAAAAAAATTTTCAGGAAAATGGATGGATCTGTAAAGGATTATACTAAGTGAGGTAACCCAGGCCCAGAAAGCCAAATATTTCATGTTCTCTCTCATATGTGGATCCTAGCTACAGATGATTGGACTCCTGTGTGAGTAGGAAGAAAACTCAGTAGCAAAGGACAGTAAGCTAGAAATGAGATATAAATTGAATAGAAAGGAAGGGAGAGTGGTACTTAATAGGATGGTACTTAATAGGAAGAATAGATTAATGGGGGTGAAAAGGAGAAGAGATTGAGTAAAGGAAAGGTGGAGGGAGGGCTAATCAAAATCTAAGAGGATATAAATACATCATACGGAAACCTACTTTTTTGGACAGTGGAACATTCACGAGCAATATATTGTTACTAGAAAATTTTCACTGGCAGGGATGGGATACCTTCCAGTAAGCTGTTGGCCAGGGAGGTCCCTGATGCCCCCAAAACATTACAGGCAGTTGCCGAGGTCCTTGGTTTCCCACCAGGAATAGTTGGTAAGACCCTATTGCTGAAGACTAAGCATACTTGGGCTACAAGGTCACTGAGAAATGCTGCTGGAACTGCACTGATAACCTCCTCCATGCAGTCCAGCCAACAGAAAGCTGGAAGAAGCCATTCTGCATGCAGTTCAATGGGAGAGAGAGAAATCACCAGTGAAGATACTCAACAGTGGACACTGCAAGCCTTATATTTGTCCAGCCAGGCCAAATGAGCCAACGGGTGCAATAGTGGCACATCTGTCATGGTGGAAACCAACTGCCCTCTAATTGGACTAGAGGTCCACTCCATGGGAGGTAATACATCCGTGATACTGAAAACCTTCAACAGGGGTAGTCATGAGCCCTAAGGCTGTAACATCTGCTGCTGTCTGGCCAAATGTATATATTAAGCTTATCAATTTGCCCAGTCAGCACTTCTCTTAATGTTCATGCCCATATATTAATACTACTCTCACTTTTGGTAGAGAATCTTCTCTTTCCAGATGGCAGTGACCTTGGGAGGACTCAGAAGGCATCATGGTGCTGGGAAGAAGTGACAGAAGAGTGCTAAGCACTGTAACATCTCTATCACATCTTCCAAAGCCCAGAGTCTATTGTGGAAGAGGTGGTGGATAGAATGTAAGAGCCAAAGGAAGGGTAGGATTCCTTAGAAGGTGCTCCTCCAGACAAAAAGTGGATATCCATGACCTCCAGTATCTGACACTATCTACACAAGACCATCATAATAGGACGAAAAGATCATGACATCAAAATACAAGAGAGAGTGATTGACAGGGGGAGGGGATATGATGGAGAATGGAGTTTCAAAGGGGAAAGTGGGGGGAGGGAGGGCATTACCATGGGATATTGTTTACAATCATGAAAGTGTTCATAAAAATAAATTAATTAAAAATTTTAAAAAGCCCAAAACAGTATTTGACCATGCTCTTATTCCAATGCTTCTTTTTTTAAAAAAAGATCAATATTTATTGATTAATTTATTTGTAAGTAAAGAAAGAGAGCGAGTGAGTGAGAAAGAGAGAGAGAGAGAGAGAGAGTCACTAGTTGCTGCAAACTCCAGCTGCATGCACCACTTTGTGCATCTGGCTTTACGTGGGTACTGGAGAATTGAACTGGGGTCATTAGGCTTTGCAGACAAACGTCTTAACCACTGAGCCCTCTCTGGGGACCAATCCAATGCTTCCTGATGAAAGGAACCTTTAAATAAAACTTTTGATAAAATTGTCCTATATCCCAATCTGATGTTTACATGCCAGAAGTGGTGGAGGGTGTGGTTGAGAAGGACTATTTGGTGAAAATGATAGAATTAATATTTTAAATGAACAGGTGCTCCGCAGAGCAGTATAAAATTGTCACACTCTCATTTTCCAGGGATATGGAAGGATACAATATTATCTTTGCATGTGGTTCTCAAAGCAATTTATTGTGCTTTTACCACTTTAAGTTTACTGCTAGAAGGAACTCAAATACTAGCAATCAGACATTTTCTAATGAGAATTTTGATAAAGATATTAATTTTTGAAGGGGTGAAGTTCAAGGTAGGGTTTTGCTCTACCCCAGGCTGTCCAGCAATTCACTATGTAGTCTCAAGGTGGCCTCAAACTCACAGCAATCCTCCTACCTTGGCCTACTGAGTGCTGGGATTAAAGACATGCAGCACCACACCTGGCAAGATACTATTTTTTTTCTAATGATAATATATACATATACATATATTATATATAATGATAATGTATATGTGATTATTTATTTTTTGAGAGAGAGAGAGAAAGAGGGGGAGAGAGAGAGAGAGAGAATTGTCATACCAGGGCCTCTAGCCACTGAAGTTGAACTCCAGATGCATGCACCACATTGTGTATCTGGCTTTACATGGGTTCTAAGGAATCTAACTTGGGTCCTTAGGCTTTGCAGGCAAATGTCTTAACTGCTAAGCCATCTCTTCAGCCCAAGATACTAATTTTTTTAACAGATTTTGTTCTATCTGGTTTAGTCTGTACATCCTGAAATGTCTAATTGATCCCTAACTAGGAGGAAAAAAGAGATGGATCCATCAAAACTCTAGCACTCTCCCAGAGATGTAGGCCAAATGTTATTGGGTAGTCTTACCTCAGTAAAATTCTCAAAGACCAAAGATGTTCTCTACTTGGGAGTATTTTTCTTTTTTTAATTATTACTTTTAGCTAGCATACAAAGAAACAGGTTTTATTTTATCATTTTCATTCATATATATATATATATATATATATACATATATACTTTATACTTTTAAAATTTTTAAATATTTATTTTATTTATTTATTTGAGAGAGAGGAGAGTGAGAGAGAAAGGGTACACCAAGGCCTCCTCCAGCTGCAAACAAACTCCAGATGCATGTACTGCTTTATGTACCTGGCTTTACATAGGTACTGGGCAATTGAACCTGAGCTGTCAGGCTTTGCAAACAAGCACCCTTAACCACTGAGCTATTTTCCCAGGCTACACTTTTTTCTTATTTGTTCCTGCAATGCCCTCCTCTCTCTTTGCCCCCCTCCACTTCAGATCTCTTTCGTCCCCTCAAATAGTCCCTCTTTCTGCTTTCATTTCACATATATTTTTATTACCTTCTCTTGTTTCCCTTCCCATTAGACCTCTTCCTTCCCTCTCACAGTACCCTTTCTGTTTCATATCTCACACATGTATGTACGTACATGTACATACATGTAAATTTAAACCTAGGTTCTACATGTGAGGGACAACATACAGCATTTTTCCTTTTGAACCTAGCTTCTTTCTTTACTTAACATCACCTATAGCTCTATCCATTTTCTGTGAATGTCATAGTCTCATTCTCTCTAGCTGATTAAAATTTCATTTTGTAGGGGCTGGAAAGATGGCTTAGTGGATAGGGTACTTGCTTACAAAACCTGACGACCCAGGTTTGATTCCCCAGTACCCTCGTAAAGCCAGAGGCATAGGATGGTGCATGCATCTGGAGGGTTGTTTGTTTGTTTTGTGATGGCTGAAGGCCCTAGTGAACCAATTCTGTCTCTGTCTCTCTCTGCTTGCAAATAAATAATTGAAAATAAGAACATTTCATTGTGTACATATACTCCATTTTCTTTATCCACTTATCTATTGATGGATATTTAGGTTGCTTCCATATATTTTTTTTTCAATGAGGTAAGGTTTTTCTCTAGTCCAGGCTGACCTGGAATTCACTATGTAGTCTCAGGGTAGCCTCGAATTCACAGCGATTCTCCTACCTCTGCCTCCTGAGTGCTGGGATTAAAAGTGTGCGCCACCACGCCTGGCCCACATTTTAACAATTGTGAATAATGCTGACCTAGAACTAGCTTAGCTGAGTTATGTGATAGTTCTATTTTCAGTTGCTTTTATTTTTTTATTTTTGAGAAAGTTCCACACTGATTTATTTCCAATGGTAGCTGCACCATTACACATTCCCATCAACAATAGAAAAGGGTTTTTTTTTTGCCCCTTATCTTTCTCAATATTAGTTATTTTCTTGATGGTAGCCATTGGGATTGAGGTGAGATAGAATACTAGTACAATTTCAATTCGCATGTCCCTGAAAGCTAAAGATATTGACACTTTTTCAAATATTTACTGTCCATTTGTACTTCTTCCTTTGAGAACTGTCTGTTCAGTTCATTAACCCATTTATTGATTGGATAGTTGCATTATTTTCTTTTAATCAGTCTCCAGAAAATGCCTTACTGACATCAGAATTTAAGTACACTTACAATTTTGTTTTATTGGAAAATGAATACTGGGGCTAGGAAGATGGCTTAATGGTTAAACATTCTTGCTTAGAAAGCCTCTTGGCCTGACCTCAATTCCCCAAGTAAAGCCAGATGCAAAAAGTGGCCCATGCATCTGGAGATCATTTGCAGTGGCAAAAGGTCCTGGTGTGTCCATCCTGCATCTCTCTCTCTCTCTCTTGTGGGTGTGTGTGGGGGTGTGTGGGTGTGTGTGAGGGGGGTGTTTGACTCTTTCTTTGTATATAAATAAACTGATTAAAAATAAATACCAAAGACCTGTTTATTCCAAAATAGAAGAGACTAGAGTAACAACTGTACAAGCATGGTTGACTCCTAATGTCTAACATGAAATAAGTAGAGAAAACTTCACTCACTAGAATGGTGCAGCATTGTGGATGTTTGGGAAAAATATTTTGACAAGGTATGTGGTGGTTTGAATCCATGTGCTCCCCATAGACTCAGGTGTTCTATTAAAACTTGTAACTTGGCTGTCTGGCTGGCTGGAGGAGGTGACCCTGGGGCGCAGATGCTGGGGTCCAGCTCTAAGATGTCACTGGAGGGGGGGGGCAGTGGATCTAAATTCCAGCCAAAAGGTGTGCAGAAAGGCTGGAGGACTGGCAGGGTCCCTGGTGCTTGCTTCTCTCTGCTGGGATGTATAGAAGCAGCTTCTTCCACCACTGATGGGACTTCTCCTGGATCTGTGAGCTTGAAAACAGTCCCTTCCTCCTCTAAATGCTCATCCCAGCAACCTGAAACTGCTACAACAAGGTGCTTGGGGCTTGTTCACATAGAAAGAGACACTAAACCTCCCTGGAGTATCACATAGCTGGAGAATTTTACATAGTTTGAGGTGCATATGTGCACTAGACTGTACCAATCTGCTGCCACAGCGAGGGGAGAAGGATTTTCATCAGTGGAGGGAACTTTATAGTCGAATATATAGTAGAACAAGAACTCTATAGGAGGATATGCAGAGGAAGAAAGAAGTGTGGAAGGGAATAAAGAACCTCACAGGGGGCTGGAGAGATTGCTTAGTGGTTAAGGCATTTTCCTGCAAAGCCTAGGGGCCCAGGTTTGATTCCCCAGTACCCATGCAAGCCAGATGCACAAGGTGGCACATGCATCTGGAGTTTATTTGCAGTGGCTGGAGGCGCTGGTCCACCCATTCTCTATCTGCACCCCCCTCAAATAAATATTTAATAAAAGAACGTCATTGAATACAAGTTAAAATCTTTAAAATGATGCATGTTTGTTAGGATATGAGCTAAAAACCCCAATCTCTCTGCTGTCCAAATTCTTCAATGAATAATACATTTCTGTTATTTTTTCTTAATATTTTATTTATTTTTTTCCAAGGACAGATATTGGGGGGGGTGGAGATTCGGCATACCAGGGCCTCTAGCTGCTGGAAACAAACTCCAGATGCATGTGTAACTTTGTGGATCTGGCTTTACATGGATACTGGGGAATCAAACCCTGTTCTTTAGGTTTTGCAGGATAGTGCCTTTACCTGCTGAACTATGTCTCCAACACTGCTCTTGTCTTGAACACCGCTTTGCTCTACATATGGAAATTTCTGGAGAGGACAATAGTTATACTTGGTTTCCCACAGAGCTCAAACAGGACCAGAGCAGGCTACTGCCGGGACAAACAATAGAGAGAAGGCTGTGTGTGACCGGAAGGCAGGACCAGCGGGGACTTGTGGGCACGCGGGATGCGGGTCGGTCACGGGCTCACAGTCTTCTCACTTCTTCAGTCAGTTTCTCTCGGCCGTTCTCCTGAGCGTAGCAGCCACCCCTTCCTGCTCACGCTTTACAGCTCAAGAACTTCGCTGTCTGACTTTAATAATACTCACAGTCCGTGCTTTGTTCTGGGATAAAGTTTCCTCAGGTGTATTCACAGACAGTTTTCCTACGGAATGTGGATGGTTCATAGATAAGCCAAGTCTCTCCTGTTCAAATGCAGGTGGGAAAAGCCAAGATAAACAGAAAGCAAACGACCTCTTCACTACCTAACTTCCCGGAACTTGTTCTATGTCAATGGACACCATGCCATATCCCAGAAGAGACCATGGTGCAACATTTTCCTGATTTATTTCACCTCAAAATACTTCTCTTTTGCCAGCTTGTGAAACTCACCTTGTAAGAAACTGTTTCAGTGAAACACTTTTAAAATGAATACATAAGTCACTATAATTTCCTACCTTATAATATCTGGAAAAAATATGTGAAATCTCACATCTTTCTGAACAGTAATAGCTAGTAACTTTTCCTTGTTACTGAATGTGTAGCATTGATAGCTCATATAACTTCACCAAGATAATTAAGGATGTTCTTTGGCTCGGGTGCAATAATGTTTTCAAGTCTGTGAGATTTGATGTGTCTATATAACCCTAAAACAGGACTGGGGTGCAGAAGAGCACATGGATTCTAGAAGCAATCAGGTATTTGAGGTCCCAAATTTTAATTCCTCTTGTGGTGTAGGTACTACTAACCCTCCTAGCTCCATGCTGCCATGAAGGCATTCCAAATCCCTAAATTTCATTGAGCTACAAGTAACAAGTTTTAATAAAAACCCAGCAAGGGGAGGGCAGAAGTTGAAACTGAGGCCAGGCACCCAAGTACAAATTATTCTCTCAGTACAAATTGGAAAGAACTTAGAAACATGTGAGTGTCGTTGGTAGCAGCTACTACCACATTTATGATGTACCACACCCAGCCCATGCACCCACGTCAACTGTCAAAGACCTGTAGGAAGCAGAAAGTTTCAAGGAGGGTTACAGAGGGCTGGAGAGATGGCTTAGTGGTTAAGGCACTGGCCTGCAAAACGAAATGACCCAGGTTTGATTCCCCAGGACCCACATGAGCCAGATACACAAGGTGGCACATGCATCTGGAATTTGTTTGCAGTGCCTGGAGGCTCTGGCGCACCCATTTTCTCCCACCCCCCCCCAATAAATAAATAAAAATAAAATATTTTTCAAAGTGGAGCTTCAGAGGCATCGCTTGTCTGAGAGCTTCAGAGATGTGCTTGGTTCTGTTTACATGAAAACACACACACACCTCACTCACTTTTCCAGCCTACTGGCAAATGAGCTACTATAAAGTACTAAAGACGCAGGTGGTGGACCACACGTCATCACTGCAGAGGAGAACAGGGCTTTTAACAGAGTTGAAACTCTGTTGGGATTTGCATGCTGTGATGCGTTATAATTTTGTCATCTAACAAATGACTGAGCTTCTCTCTATCTTAGTTTCTCCATCTGTGAAATGAGGATTGTTTGAGAGTCATTGTAAGTAATAAAATAGATGAGGCATATTTTCTAAGATGTGTTCTCCTAGAAGGAAACTCAGGAAAAAAAATGTTTAAGTACAAATGCTTTATTTGGCAGTGGTTCCCAGGAAGCATAGCAGGGGAGTGAGACAGTGAGCCAGAGAAAGACAGGAGATAAGCGCAGGGAATGAAATCAGGCATATTGCTGCTGTGGCCAACTGGAGCTTGGTCCAGGCTGAACTCTGGGAGGCCCACAGAACACAGCTCGGGGTTGTTCTGACTGGAGACAGGAGACCAGAGTATCACTAACCAATTCTTTTTAAAAACATTATTTAATTAATTTATTTATTTGCAAGCAGAGAGAGAGAGAGAGAGAGAGAGAGAACAGAGATACACAGAGAGAATGGCCATGCCTGGGCCACCAGCTACTGCAAATGAACTCCAGATGCATGTGCCACTTTGTGCATCTGGCTTATGTGGGTCCTGGAGATCTGAACCTGGGTCCTATGGCTTTGCAGGCAAGCACCTTAACTGCTAAGACATCTTTCCAGCCCTACCTACCAATTCTTTATCAATGAGCAGAAAGCTAATGAATATTCACACTGCAGAGTTATCTTTGTGCAATATATATGTGTACTATTGGACTGCTGCAGCCAAAAGGGAGCCTCTTATGTACCAAGAAGGCAGTGAAGCCTAAAGCCCTGCCCTGGGTCTCTACTTGGTCAGCTCCAGGCCAATGAGAAAGCTTGTCTCATAAAAGGCAAGTGACAGGCTGGAAAGATGGCTCAGTGGTCAAGGCACTTGCCTGCAAAGCCTAAGGACCCAGGTTTAATTCCCCAGAATCCATGTAAATCCAGATACACAAAGTAGTGCATGCATCTTGAGTTTGTTTGCAGTGGCTGGAGGCCCAGGTGCACCATTCTCTGTATCTCCTTACAAATATTCTTTTTTAAAAAATAAAGCTAAGTGGTATTCCTGAGGAATGACATCCAGAATTGTCTTCTGGTCTCCAAGTGTGCATGCACATCCACATCACACATAATTACACATACACTCATGTATGCATGGCACACATACATTCAAGAGGAAAAAATGTGGATAGGAATTTCTCTTAAGAATAGCACATGGAAAAATCATTACTCATTAAGGAAATAGACAAAAGAATGGGCAGAGTGCTCAGTGGTTAAAGGCACTTAGTACAGATGAAGGTAGCCTCAAACGTAATGTTTGCTGGAACGAATGTAAATTGGGAAAAGCATGGGAAGCTTTGTGACAGTTCCTCAAACATGCATGTTGACATATCACCATCGATTGTACTCCAAGTTACATACCCAGACAGTCTATACTTGCAGGTTGGGAAAATTGCTCAGTGGTTAAATGCACTTGCTTCCAAAGCCTGCCAGCCTGGGTTCAAGTCCCCAGCAGCCACAAAGTGGTGTATGTGTTTGGAGTTCGTTTGTAGTAACAAGAGGCCCTGGTATGCACTCTCCCCCCTTCTTCCTCTCTAGGTAAAAATAATTAAATAAACAAACAAATAACTGAAATATATGATGAAACATAAACCGACACAAAACTTTGATGCAACCTTCATAGCAACAGTTTTGATAAATCCAAAAAAAGCAATTTTAAATATCTGTCCATTGATCAATGAGTAAATTTTAAAAATGGAATATAATTCACCCATAAAAGGAATCATGCTGGTCCATGATGAAACATAAATGTGCCTTGCAATCACAAGTCTACTTTGAGGCAGATATCAGGCTGGATGTTGACGGAAAGAATGGCAGGTGCAGACACAGGTCCTGAGCTTATAGAGTTCACAGTCTGCCTGGGAAACAGAAGTCACTGCGTTCCAGGTCAGAATGGCGAGAGAGGGAGAGTAGAGGGAAGAGAACAGCTGGGCTGAATCATCTGAGCCATGGTCTTCCGCTGATCCTGCATCACATGGTTCTCAGAGTTTCGGGAGATTCTGAAGTATGCTGGTTTTGAATCTGTGCCCATGGCCTCTGCTTTCTGATTGCCCACAGAGAGCTGCCAGCTCCGCTCTTCTCCTAGCTCCAAGCCTCGCCGTCCTGCAGCCCATTCCAAATGAGACATCCACTTCACTCAGGCCAGTTAGGAATTCAGAAATATGACATCAAATGTTCAAACCATGTGTCTACGTCATTAATTCTGTGTTCCTTGAAGAAAAGAATCTAGACTACAAGAAGATGTACTCTAAAATTGTACGTTTTTGCATGTGACTCACTCCATATTCCATCCTGTTTATTCCTCCACGCTAAGACCTCTGCCTTGGTAGTGTTTCTGTAAATTTTAATTATTTAATTCTCAGCATCAACAATACAAATCCCCAAAGGCACAGTCCATACACACAAAGTTTACCCATATGCAGAAATGTGTGTCAGGACAACAGAAATGGAGGAGAGAGAGAGAAAGAGGAAGAGGACTACAAGCTTTTCTTCTAGGAATTTCTGAGAAAGAAGTGCTCTGCTTAGACAATTACTTACTAAAGACTAGAAAAATTTAGTCATTATTGATGCTTCTATCCTCCCTCAAATTCAAGTGTGATAGCTTTTAGTGACCTGGAGGAGCTGGAGATCTCTACTCTGTATGAGTGCTTTCCATACGTCCTATCTTCCTGATGAATCATTTATTTTGCACATTTCTTTCAATGACTGAATTTTGCTACAGTGCCTGCTTTCATCTTTGCTGAACTTTTCAGGGATGAAATGAAAACAAAAATAAGACAGCTGAGCCTTCACATTTCTATAATGAATGATTTATATTTGGAAATATGCTATTTTTTTTTACAAAAAAAGTACTCATTGTCTATAACAACTTGAACTTGAAAAGAAATAATTCCATGTTAAGCAGTGGTATTTCCGGCATGACACATGTGTTACAAAAATATTTCAATGGCTGTGCTCTCAAGCAAAAATCATAAAATCATAAAATAAACTAAAAAGCTGGCTCAGAGAACACAGAGCAGGAAACAAATGGCTGTGTAGCCTTAGGAAGGAACGCATGGTTAAGGGGCTGAATAACATCCTAATTTAGGAAGGAAATCTGAATGTTGAATTACAGATGTGGAATAGATTTGTATCTTTCACAGGACTTCTTCCAGTCGGCAAGAAAATTTCAAGGAACACTAACAGACAACCAGTCATTCCGGAAGGAACATGGGATCACAGCCCTTCCAAAAGCCAGAGACCAAGAGATTAAAAACTTCAGTTGTGGGGCTGGAGAGATGGCTTAATGGTTAAGGTGTTTGCCTGCAAAGCCAAAGGATCCCAGTTCAATTCTTCAGGACCCATGTAAGCCAGATGCACAAGGGGGCGCATGCACCTGGAGTTCACTTGCAGTAGCTGGAGGCCCTGGTGTACCCACTCTCTCTCTCTCTCTTTGTCTCTCTCTCCCTCTCTTTCTCTGTCTTTTTCTGTTTCAAATGAATAAATTAACTATATATTTTTAAAAATTCAGTTGTGCATAGTGTCTCACGCCTTTAGTCCAGCACTCGGGAGGCAGAGGTAAGAGGATCACCATGAGTTCTAGGCCAGCCTGAGACTACCTAGTGAGTACCAGGGTCAGCCTGGGCTAGAGTGAGACCCTACCTCAAAAGAACAACAAAAAAAAAAAAAAAAAAAAACAAAACGCAACTCTGCCCACCCCCAAGACAAACCTCACAGGCAAGGGGAATGTGCATGTATGTTAGGATTCGCTGGCTAAGTTATGAAACATGTCTCTGTGGCTGTGGAGTTGGCGTGCGTGTACCTGTGCATACGCTGAAGTCATAACTGTGTGCAGAAGAGAAAGCAAGTAGCACTGGGGCTGTAGGCAGACATGCACTTAAGTTACCACAGGGATGTTGTTATGTTTATCTTTTGCTACATAGCAAATATTAGTAGAACTTGCCACTGGTGTATTTCAGAGGAAGATTTTACTAACCCTGAAAAGCGGCGTTTGTTCTGAGTCTGCGTTAACAAGATTGTTGCCCTGTGTCCACACAGGACCACAGCTTGGAAACAAGGTGCTTCTTTCTTCTGCGCACAACACTCACAAAAGCACAGTGAAGTAATGGTGAAAACATGCTGGTAAACTGAGGTCGTGGCAGTCCAGGATACTTCTATCTGTGGATACATTAATAAACATGCTCCTACCGTATGCCAGGATGTGTTTGTTGCAAAGGGGGTTATGGCATAAAGGGATAATACACTGAGCATAACCTCAGAAATATACTCATTGGAACTGACACACCTGTTAAGTAAATAAATGTGAGCTGAGAATAGCAATCAAAGTACCTTGTGGGACAGGAGAGATGGCTTAGTGGATAAGGGGCTTGCCAGCAAAGCCAAAGGACCTAGGATCAATTCCCCAGTACCCACGTAAAGCTGGATGCACAAGGTGGTGCACATATCTGGAGTTTCTTTGCAGTGGCTAGAGGCCGTGGGGTACCTATTCTCTCTCTCTCTCTCAAATAAATAAAATATTCTTAAGTACCTTTTGGTCTCTTTAGAATGAAAAAGGGGAAGTGGAAGGGTCAGGAGGCCAAGAGAAGGTAATGGGAGGGAAATATGAAGAATAAGAAACTGAGGGCTGGAGAGATGGCTCAGCAGTTAAAGGCACTTGCTTACAAAGCCTAATGGCCTGTGTTTTATTTCTCACTAACTATGTAAGTCCAGATGTACAAAATGTCATATGCATCTGGAGTTCATACGCAGTGGCAGGAGTTCTTGGCATGCCTATACACTCTCTCTCTCTCAAAGGAAAAAAAAAAAAAAGAATCAGAGGGAAAAAAGAAAAAAGAGAAAGAGCTAGTAGGTCAGCTATGGTAACACATGGAATTTACCAGAAACACAGACTTTAATGTCTCTGGTATTCACAACAGTGACTCATAATTTCCGAGCTCTATTCTGGGCTTCAACATAACCTCCATTACTCTACAGTGCCCTATCTTCAGAGGTGTTGAGCGAGAGCACAGTAGAACCTTCACATTCCAAACCCGTCTCTCTTCTACTTGTTAATAGCTTTCTATAGTTCTGTCCATACTACATCCACCATCAAGGTAAGTTATTTGAAGATGTATGTGGGCCTTGCACATAGGCATATTTATCCAGACTTGTTGCCCAGTTAGGTGGCATTCGCCAATCCTTGGGTCTTAGCCCCTGAGGTTGTCCTCTGCTGGGTTCCTATGGTGGTTTGAATCTGATGGCAATTTTGGAGGTGGAGCCTTGCTGGAGGAGGTGTGTTGGACCTGGACGTTTATTAGCCCCTAGCTTGCCAGTGTTCGTTTGGTTCACTGTCCTGCTGCTGTTGTCCGCCTGCTGTGACAGAGGTGACATCCAGCCTCTGCTCATGCCCCGTCACCGTGGAGCTTTCCCTTGAGACTGTAAGCCAGAATAAACAACGTTCTTCCCATCAGATGCTTTGGGTAGGGTGTTTTTCCCAGTGATGCCAAAGTAACTACAGCAGTAAACCAGGTCTCCTAGACCTGCTGCCATTTGGTGGCACAAGATGTCCAAAAGACCACTATTCAAATTCCAAAGCATATGACTAACACAGTAGAAAAGAGACCCAGGTGCCTATTCTCTCACTCTCTCTCAAATGAATCAATAAATAAAGACCCAACCTAGTAAAAGAAGAACATAGAATTTTTAAAAATTTAAAAATATTTTTATTTATTGATTTGAGAGATAGAGTGAGAAAAATGGGTGCATCAGGGCCTACTGAAAATGAACTCCAGATGTATGCTCTACTTTGTGCAACTGGCTTTGCTTGGAAACTGGGAAGTTGAACCTGGGACATCAGGCTTTGCAATCCAGTGCCTTTTACCTCTGAGCCATCTCTCCAACCCAATAGTGGAATTTTATATAGCAATGAGAGTGAATGGATTATAACCACATCCAACAATAAAGATAAATCTCACAAATATCATGTTAAAGAAAAGAAACCAGATGCAAAAGGGGGATCTAGCAAGTGACTCAGTTTACATAGAGTTCAAAACTAGTCAAGGTCATCTATTATGCGAGGCATCAGAATCATGACTGTCATTGTTGCATGGAAGGGAGCATAGGAGGTGACCTTTGGGTACCCAGCATGCTCTTAAAATGGGACTGTTGGGGTTCCTTGCCAATATACCAATGAGTTTGGGGTACCCCAGGTTCTTGTCTTATGAATTTCAAGAATTAAAATCCATAGACCAAAGGGTAAGGTTTAGAGAGATGTTATTAGATTAAGAGCAGGAAAGAAAAGAGTGCAGAGAGCTCCTGCCATGTGGAGGGTAGGAGTGGCAGAGAGCCCATGTGGGAGTTGGGGTGGGGGTCTCCCCTTGCCTTGAAATGGGACTTACTTTTGGGGGTTCACACATAAAATCCAAACTTGAGCTCATGTCTGCTTTACTTAAAGAACTGAATTTTAAAACTACTGAGAAGGATTATTTTGTGAGTTACTAGATTTATTCCATGTTCAGGAAGGGTGATGAAGAGTCCAAAGGAGGGCCAATGACAGGGGAGGTTAGTCTGAGAACCAAGGGAGTGGAAACATCCACATGGTCTAAGGGCCCGTGTATACCCTAAACTAAGCTCCCAGGGTGGGAAGGCTAAAACCTTGCCATGGTGAAAACCTCAGGTGCTGAAAGATGAGCAGCCCAGGAGCTAGAAAAGAGAGGAAAGAAAAAACACTGAAAGCCTCTCTAGCAGCCAGGCTTTTATCTGGGGCTGGGACTGAATCCAGAAGTCAGCACACCTGGGTGCAGTGTCAGAAGGGGCTGGGCCGGAACTCCAGGCGCCTGAGTAATTCCAACCCTGTGGCAGCTGCTGCAGACAGCAGGGTCAGGTGAATGAGAGACGTTAAGCAGTCACCATTTGTTTTGTCTCTACTTGGTGGACAGGAATTAAGATCCACATTTCTCCTGTGGTCCCTTCCTGTCTCAGTTGCAGCCAGGCTGAGATGAGGGAAGGCTTGCCAGATCCTAGACGTTCTGGAGCCAGCCAGGAGAGAGCTTGTCTCCCTGGTAAGGGTTTATTTATAACCTTATTGTGGTGGGTTCACCTTCAGGCTCAGGTGAGCTGAAGAGAGAGATGATTGGTCTGGGCTAGGGCCTGGCTCAGGATGAAGCCAGCCATGACAACTGAACTTGACCAACCACAATGTCAAGGTTAGATTTAAATTCTAGGAAAGGGTACCTCCCTCCCTGGAGAGGCTCAGGTTGTTGTGGACAAAGAGGTCTTGAGAACTCCTTTAGATAAGAGATAAGGGAAGGCCAGCTTCTCTGATCTCTAGCAAAGCGGAGACTGCTACATCAGTTGTGGACTGCTCCGGACCCTCCTGGTATCTCCACTGACCCTGCAAACCAAAGACCCGAAGGCTCCTGACTACACCCTAGAGGATCTCAAACTGCTCTTCAAACGCTTAAACCTAAGACACGTGTCCACCTCTGCTATTGAAAATGTTTTGAGAACAAGCAATCCTGGCTTTAACAGGTTGGCACCATTCTTTGGCACAGGGCTGGTGATTACCCTTCTGATTTTTACAATTTTATTTTCATGCTATCTTGATAAGCTTAACCCTTGCCATTCCTAATAGGGTTACAGACTGTCTG
This sequence comes from Dipus sagitta, assembly GCA_036346955.1. Classification (NCBI taxonomy): domain Eukaryota; kingdom Metazoa; phylum Chordata; class Mammalia; order Rodentia; family Dipodidae; genus Dipus; species Dipus sagitta. Next base: position 54,443,676 of record CM070784.1, read on the forward strand.
TGGTTAAAGCTTGTAACTTAGATCTCCAGCTGCCTGACTGGAGGAGGTGTCACTGTGGGCCGATCCTAAGGTCCAGTCGTAAGGTGTGTTTGGGAATTCCAGTCTAAAAGCAGGCAAAGTGCTTGAGCTTGGCCTGGAGTTCCTGTACTGTGCTTGTTTGTGCTCGAGGTGGTGGCATTTCTCTCTCTCTCTCCATGGATCTGTGAAAGAGGGCCAGCTTCTTCTGCCATTATCTGTTTGCCTCATATAAATTCCTTCCTCCATAACTGTGCCTGGGTTGGAAGTTCGTCCCAGCAACCTGAGGCTGACTGCTACAAGGATATTCCTTCTTTTACTCTAGGGGGCCGGTCACCCTCACTGCCTCACTCAGCTTCTGGACCTAGCTGCTTGTCACACGCGTGCTCTTGGTGAAAATTCACATAGCTGAACACACATATGTGCACGACTGTCTGTATATGCAGAAGAAGAGAAAGAAGGAAAGCAGATAAAGTGACTCTTTCCCTCTTGGAAAATGAAGCAACATAAAATCCGTTGATTTTTAGTTTATGGCTATGGAACGATTTCTCTTCTAACCCAAGGACTCCCCTGAGAACACTTCTGCTTGACTCCAAGGCTCCTGCTACATTCCTACTTCCCTTCATGCCCGTGATGGAATGGGTTGCAGGGATCTTGGCCGTAACTCTTAGTTCCCACAAGCTGGATGAAATGGGTGCCGTAGGGAAGGAGGCATCGGACTTCAAACGGCCTAGAAGTGTCAACCCCAGCCCCTACCTTCCTGTTCCTTCACTAAGTGCTTTGCAGGAAATCTCAAAGCCTTCCTGGGCGCCATTCTTCATCTGAGAAGCATTAATGGTGACTACTCACATGCCTCCTGTTTGGAACACATGCACAGAATTATTTCCTGTGCATATACTCTCAGCATTCCTTACGCACGCTTCGACCCTACAGTCAGTAACTTAACAGTAGGTCATTTTTCCTGACCTTTCTCTGTGATTGTTTTTGCACAAAGGCTTTATTATCCTAAGAACGATGTCTAACCGACTTGAGAGATGGCTTAAAAGTTAAGGGGCTTGCCAGCCAAGCCAAACAACTCGGGTTCGATTCCCCAGTACCCACGTAAAGGCAGATGCACAACTGGAGTTGTTTGCAATGGCTACAGCCCTGGGTTTGCCCATTCTCTCTCTCCATCTGCCTCTCTCTCTCAAATAAATAAATAATAAAATAAAATGAATGCCTAACAAGATACAGATTATTTTATCACTATGCTGTGCTGAAATGATTACATTAAATATTTTCTAAACACTTAACTGTTTATACATGTTGGCTGTTCTTTTGTATTCTCTGTGTATGGGATTTTCCATGCATGCGAACATCCTCTTCACGTTTCTTTCAGAAAGCCTGGAACCCTGAACACTTGGCTGCACCCCAGTGTTCCCCCTATGCTGCGCTTCGCAGGGAGAGAGAGAGCCACTTCCCTCCCATGGCTCAACTTCCCATTGTGTGAAGAAAATGCTTTAAAGTCCTCGGTGGAAATGCCATGACTTACAATGACCTTTGTAACAAAAGGAGTGACTACTGTGGTATTTTGGAGCTTTCTGTATTCTAATTGAATAGTTCCCCCTTTTAAAGATTTTAACCTTTGTCTCCCCACTGTATTGTCATATTTAGGCTGCAGAAGTCCAGAGAAATTGTAGTTTCACTGGGAGTGACCTACAGAATCTGAGGTAGAGGATTCTGGTCACTTCTGAAGGAGAGGTAAGGTGCAGAGAGAGGTCAAAGGTCAGCCCAAAGGGCAAAAGAAACAAAGATGCTGAGCTCAGGGGATTTCCCTGTGAGATGGATTTACTGGGTGACAGGTTAGGGTTAGCATAAGAAATTGCTTATTTGACAGAAAAACGAAGAGACATGGTGCAGTTACCCTCACGTTGTTGGCACAAAACAGCTGATGGGAGGGAAGTTGTTTATTTCAGCTTCCAGACTCGAGGGGAAGCTCCATGACGGCAGGGGACAGGACGATATGAACAGAGGCTGGACATCACCTCTGCCACAGCAGGTGGAACACCGCTGCATGAGAGTGAGCTGACTAACTCTGCTAAGCTGAGGTGAATAACCTGAGTGTCCACTCCCAGTGACACATGTCCTCCAGCAAAGCTTCACCTTCCAAACGGCCATCAGCTGGGGATAAAACATTCAGAGCACAGGAGCTTATGGGGGACATCTTCTCAAACCACCACACATGGATATCTCATCCAACACCAGAAGAAGTCAACTGAGGGCTGGAGAGATAGCTCAGCGGTTACGGTACTTGCCTGCCAAGGCTAAGGGACCTGAGTTCGATTCCCAAGTACCCACATAAAGACAGATGCACAAGGTGGTGCATGCATCTAGAGTTAATTTACAGTGGCTGGAGGCCCTGGCATGCCCAGTCTCTACCTATCTCTCTTTTGCAAATAAATACATTAAAATATTAAATTAGAAAATCAAGCGATATGTCCTCCTTGGTCCAGTGAGCACTTGACACACACCCTCTCGACATGACTACAGTTCAGAGACCATTTTAAACTTTCCTGTTCTGACTGGCACCAGGAGTGACAGTTGTATCCATGGTGACCCTCAAGTTCAGGGCTGTGGTAGGAAAACCAGAAGATCCGATTTTCCATGTCTGTGATTCTACGCAGATCATCACCACCCACCTTAGATCATGGCAGTGGGACCAAGGCACACCGCCCGATGCTGGTCTGTGCTCTCTGTGTCAGGCACTGTCCTGTGTCCAAGGAGCAAAGAGCCTCCCATGACAGTGCCAGCAAGCTCACATACATACCACTTAGGAAACAAGTACTGTTTTTAGAGAAAATATAATTATTTGAAATTAAGTTAAAGCTTGCTTTCATAGAATCTGAAGCCAATTTTCATAAATATTTCAAGTGTGAGTTTCAAAGGAAGAGGGCCCTCCATGTGTTGTTGCCGTTAGAGATCTGTGCGCATTCATTACATCAAGACTGTCATGCTCTGCGTGCAGTATTTCCTTCACTGATATTCCGTCTGCACGATCTGTCAATCACATGAAAGGGTACTGCAATCTGTCATTCTGAATTTTTATTAAGTACATATAAATTTTAAATCATCGTATCTTCCTTGGTGAAATCAAGTTCTTATCTTTATGTAGCTACCTTCCCTTGCTCATTATAACAATCCATTTCTCAAATTAACTTTTATTAGCTGAACGGAGAGGCACATGCCTTTAATCCCAGCACTTGGGAGGCAGAGGTAGAAGGATCATGGTGAGTTTGAGGCAATCCTGAGACAACAGATGAATTTCAGGTGAGCCTGCCTGGAGTGAGGTCCTACCTCAAAACAACAACAATAAAAAAATTAACTTGTATTTTACTTTTAAATTTCTTATTTCTTTTAATGCTTATTATTACTATTATTAACAAGGTGTTTCACATGGATACATCATGTGTTGGTACCTCTTTTCCCTCGTCCCTGCCCCCATTCCATTGGGGTCACTCCTCAGTGGGGTTGCAGGTATTCCCCATGGGGTTGTAGTTTATACATTGTGGGAGCAGTAGTCAGTAATTTAGGGGGGAGAGTATTTTAATTTTTAATAATTTTATATATTTATTTACTTATTTATTTGAAAGACAGAGAGGCAGATAGAGAGGATGGGGGCACCAGGGCTCCAGCCACTGCAAATGAATTCCAGATGCCTGTACCACCTTGTGCATCTGGCTTTTGTGGATTTTGGAAAATCAAACCTGGGTCCTGTGGCTTTGCAAGCAAGCACCTTAACTGCTAAGCCATCTTTCCAGCCCTTACTTTATCTTTTTATTGACAACTTCCATAAGTATAGACAACTAAACCATGATAATTCCCTCTCACAATTCCAATTTTCCCCCTTCCCATTCCACCCTCACTGAATCCCTTCTTTTTTTCTAATTATTTTGTCTTCTATATACCTGGTGCTGGAAACCTAGTAAAAAGCCTATGCTGCAGAGGTCATGAGCCCTAAGGGAGTAATAACCTCTGTTCTCTGAATAAATGTCTATATTATGCCCACCAAACTGCCCTCTAGACATGTTTATAGCCATATATTAATGCTACTCTCACTTTTGGTTAGAGAAGCTTCTCTTCAGATGGCAGTGACCACTAGTTTGACACAAAACTCACAAAGGTGCTGAGAAGAAGGGACAGTAAAGTGTTCAGCACTAAGTGAGAGATCTCTATAGCACCCTCCAGGGCTCAGGGACCATTGCAGAAGAGGTGGAATAGAGAACGTAAGAGCCAAATGAAGGGGAGGAGTGCTCACAATACTGTCTTCCAGATTCTCAAAGTGGCCTTGAAATTCATAAGCTCACGGGACTTGACGCTACTTACACAAGACCTGAACAATAGGCATGAAATCGACATTAAATTAATTTTTTAAAGTTAGCATATGAAGTAATGGGTTTCATCACAGCACTGTTACTCATGTGTGTCATGATGCTTTGGTCTACATTCTCCCACTCCATCATTGCCCTGCCTTATTCCATGCTCCATACTTGTTCACCCCAAATAGCCTACCCTTCTGTCTCATGTCTCACGTATTCCATTAAGAACTCTTCTTCTCAGGAGCTGGTGAGATGGCTTAGCAGTTAAGGCACTTGCCTGCAAAGCCAAAGGACCCAGGTTTGGTTCCCCGGTGCCCACATAAAGCCAGATGTGCAAAAGATGGTGTAAGCACTGGGAATTCATTTGCAGTGGCTGGAGGCCCTGGCAAGCCCATATGCTCCTCCCCCCCTCGTAAATAAGTAAATAAAAATAAAAATAGTTTTTAAAAAGAACTCTTCTTCTGATCAAGCTGAACCAAGGAGGAAGCCATCTCCTTGTTGGCTGTCAGTGCTGGAATGCTCTATGCCAGCTGCTGGGGGGATAAGAGTCATCAGCAGTATGAACAAACAGTGGAGCCTGCAAACGGCATCTACCGGCCAGGCAAGATGTACCCACCAGTGCAAGAGTGGCACATATGTTAAAGGAGCAGTCAACTGCTCCCTGACTGGATACAAGGTCCACTCAGAAGGGAATTTGTGCCTGGTACTGAAAGCAGACTCAAAATTCTATGGCTTAGAAGATTATAGACCCTAGAGGAAAGCTTCCAGTGTTCTTTGTCTAAATGGAGAGGCCATGCCTATCCAAAAAAAAAAAGACATTTAAATATACATTATTATATCCTTTGATCAATTTTTTTTTTTGGTTTTTCGAGGTAGGGTCTTGCTCTACCCCCAGGCTGACCTATGTAGTCTCAGGGTGGCTTCAAACTCACAAGCAATCCTCACCTCTGCCTCCTGAGTGCTGGGATTAAAAGTGTGACCCATCAAGCCCAGCCTGATTTTTATATACTTTATATTGAGCTGCCTAGTGTGCATGTGTGAGCTTGTGCTCGCATCAGCTTTGTGTGTCTGTCTTACGTGGGATCTGGAGAGAGGTTGAACATGGGTCCTTAGGCTTTGCAGGCAAGCACCTTAACTGCCAAGCCATCTCTCCAGCCCTGATGTTCTTACTCTTGGTTAGAGAATCTGCTTTTTACAAATGGTGGAGAATACTGCAGAGACCCAAGACCCATCAAAGTGACAGGAGAAAGCTGAGAGCCTACTGCTGGGTTTGTCAGCTCTGTCACACCCACCAGAGCCCAGGAAACACTGCAGAGGCAGCGGTGAATTCAATATGAGTGCTCTCACTGCTAGCCGAGCACCTTCTCTACGGAGATGGTGGTGGACACTGGGGAGGCTCAGAACTCATCAAAGCAGAAAGCAAAAGGATGCCAAGAGCTCAGCATTAGAAGGGACTTCTAACATGCCCTGGGGTGCGGGGCAAAGAATTTAAGAGCTACAGTGTGGGAAGCATACTCAGTGAGACACTGTCCTCCTGCCGCAAACCTACCGAGCATTAATGACCCACAGTGATCACCTGTACCCACATGGAGAAGGCCCTTCAGCGGAATGGGGGTGAGGGAGAAGGGACAAAAGAGGAAATCCTGATGGCAGCATGACCAATTTACAGTATGTTCATATACCGAAGTTCCCAAAAAAATTATCTTAAAAGAAGAATTCTCTCATGGTCCCATTTCTAGTGTAATGATGCCAATGACACATGTACAGAAATATAAATTTAAACCTAGGGAAATTTAAATGAGAGAAAACGTGCAGTATTTGTCTAAGTCTGAATTGTTTCATTTCACATAATGATATCCATTTTCATCCATTTTCTGCAAAATGCCATCATTTCATTTTTCTTTACAGCTGAATAAAATCCTATTGTGTTATATATGCTCCATTTTCTTTACCCATTCATCTGTTGACGGACATCTCTGCTGGTTCCATTACGTACTGTGGACAATACAACAAGCATGATAGGCAGGTATCTCTGGGGAATGTTAGCTTATAATACGTCAGGCATAACATAACCAGGAGTGGTAAAACTGGGCTATATGATAGTTTGATTTTTAGTTTTTTAATCCTTCCCATTTATTTTCACAGTGGCTGTACCAGTTTCCAATCCCACCAACAGTGAATAAAGATTTCTCTTGCTGGCATTCATTTTCATTTGTTTTCATGATAATAGTCATTGTTTGTTTAAAAAACCTTTTAATTGAAAATTTTCATACATGTACACAATACATTTTTTAAAAATTATTCATTTATTGGAAAGCAGTGAGAGACAGACACAGAAAGACAGAGGACATGACAGGCCTTCTAGCCACTGCAAACCTACTCCAGATGCATGTGCTACTTTGTGCATCTGGCTTTACATACCTACTAGGGAACCGAACCCAGATCATTAGATTTTGAATGCAAATGCCTTAACTGCTGATCCATCCTTCCAGCCCCACATACTATATTTTTATCATAATACCCTCATTACCTTCTTTTGCCCCCTCCCCTATTCTACTTCCACCGAACCCCTTCTTTCCAATTAGTTCTCTTCCAGTGTTCTATTTGATGTATTTTTCTTTCTTTCTTTCCCATCCTCCACTATGCATGACCAAATGGTAATGGGCCTAATGTTGTGTGGGTCTCATGCAGGTAACAATAGTCCCTGGAGATCACGAGTGCAGTAACCAGGCTGTGTCCAGAAAACAGTATTTCAAAAACCTCCTCCCCATCTTCTGGCTCTTACATTCTTTCCAGCTCCTCTTCCATAATGTTCCCTGAGCCTTAAAGGGGTTGGTATAGATGTATAAGTTAGCGCTAAGAACTCAGCTGTCAAGTTTGGAATCTCTGAGGTAGTCACTGCCACCTGCCGAAAGAAGCTTCTCTGACCAAAGGTGAGAGCAGCACTAATGTGTGGGCATAAGCAGAAACATTTAGAGAATAACTTGGGGTACTCTACATATCCACTGAGGCAAACTGCAGCAGTAGCTTCCCCCTCAGAGCCTATGACCTTCCCAGTCATAGTTTACTGAGTGCATGTTTGGTACCTGGCATGACTTCCTTCCTGCGGAATGGGTCTCAAATGTCGTCGGACAGAAGTTGGTTGCTCCCGTAACAGTCATGTCATTATTGCACCAGTGGACATGTCTTGCCTGGTGGGCGGGTTGTGTACCTTGCAGGGTCTACTTCTAGTTAAGACTGCTCGTGACTTTTGTTTTGCATAGCACTTTCTAGCACTATGACAGCAAGACCATAGGAGGGGCTCCGAGCTCATCCCGCTTGATGTCTCGGTGTCCCGCAGCCGAAGCATATGATATCTTCAGCAAGACAATTATCATTCTGACTCATGAGATAGGACTTCAAAGTAGTTTTAGTTTTATTTCCTGGATGGCTGAGAATATTGAATACTTTTGCAAATATTTATTGGCAACTTGTATTTCTTTCTTTTTCTTTCAAGGTAGGGTCTCGCTCTAGCCCAGGCTGACCTGTAATTCACTATGTAATCTCAGGGTGGCCTCAAACTCATGGCAATCCTCCTCCCTCTGCCTCTTCTTTTGAGAAATATCTGTTCAGAGCATCAATCCATTATTGACAGTATAATTCTGTATATGTGTGTGTGTATGTTTGTGTGTGCAAGCAAACATGTGAGTGTAGGTACACAATGCATGTATGTTAAGATCAAAACACAGGACTGGAGATATTGCTCAGCAGTTAAGGTGCTTGCCTGCAAAACCTAACAACCCAGGTTCTATTCCCCAACACCTACATAAAGCCAGATGCGCAAAATGACGCATGTGTCCGGAGTTCGTTGGCAGTGGCTAGATGCCCTGTTGCTCCCATACTCACTCTTTCTTCTCTTCTCTCTCTCTCTTGCATGTCATTCTCAGGCCTGTCATCCATCTCTGAGATAGAATCTCTCATTAGCCTGGGGTCCCCCAGTCAGGCTACACTGGCTGCCCAGTGAGCCTCAGGGATCCTCCTGTCCCCACCTCGCATGCACTGTCATTACAGGCACTCCACCGTGCCCAGCGTTTGTACGTGGGCACTGGGGATCCAGCTGAGGTCCTTAGGAATGCAAGGCAAGCACTTTAGCAGACAGGTCATCTCCCCAGCCCATCGGTAATTAATGTTTTAAAATATTTTACTTTTATTTATTAAGAGAGAGAGAGAGAGCACACCAGGTCCTCTAGTTACTGCGAATGTACTCCAGATGCATGCCCCACCATGTGCATCTAGCTTACATGGGTTCTGGGAACCGAACCTGGATCCTTAGGCTTTGCAGGCAAGCACTTTAAGTGCTAAGCCATATCTCCAGCCCCCAAGCATTATTTGCTTAAAAAGTTGTTTTTTCAAAACTTTAAAAAATATGTTTATTTATTTGTGAGCAGAGAGAGAGAACGTTGGCTTCCCAGGGCCTCCAGCTACTACAAACAAATACCAGGTGCATGCACCACTTTGTACACCCAGCTTTACATGGGTACTGGGAGGAAATCAAACCCAGGTTGTTAGGCTTTGCAGGCAAGCACCTTAACCACTAAGCAATCTCTCCAGCCCTGTATTTTTTTTTTCTAATGCATATTTCAAATACCTTTGTAGAAATTTAAGGAGGTTAAAGCTGTGTGTGTTTATTTCTGGGTTCCTTTTCTGTCCCATGGATCTATATATATGCTTTGTGCCAATAAAATTGTTGTTTGTTTCTATAAGTATATAGTATAATTTAAGATCACTTACTATGATGGCTCCAGCATTATTCTTTTGGCTAAGAATTATTTGGCTTCTTAGTCTTTTTGGCTTCCATATGAATTTTTAGATTGCTATCTCTAGTTCTGGTAAGAAAGTCATGAGATTTTGAATCATGATATTTGAATTAGTGAATGTCTTCACTAATATTCATTAATATGGTGATATTCACAATATTAATTCTGCCAGTCTATGAGCCTGGGAGGTTTTTCCTTCTTCTAGTGTCTTCTTTGATATCTTCATTTATTTTTTAATTATTTGAGAGAGACAATGGGCAAACTAGGGCCTCCAACCACTTCAAACAATCCAAGATGCATGCATTACTTTGTGCATCTGGCTTTACTTGAGTACTGGAAAATCAAACCTGGGTCCTTTGGCTTTGCAGGCGAGTGCATTAGCTGTTAAGCCATCTCTCCAAACCATCTTCTTTAATTTCTTTCTTCAGCAAGTCAAATGTTTGATTGTAGAAGTTGTTCCTGTCCCTGGTTTGTTTCTCTCCTAGGTATTGTATTATTTTTAAATTTTTAATTAATTTATTTATTTGAGAGAGAAAGAAGCAGATAGAGAGAAAGAAAGTGGGTGTGCCAGGGTCTCTTGCCACTGCAAATGAACTCCAGATGAATGTGTCACCTTATGTATCTGGCTTTACCTGGTTACTTGTGAATTGAACCCAGGTCTTTAGGCTTTGCAGGCAGGTGCCTTAACCACTGAGATATCTTTCCAGCCCTCATTGTATTATTTTTAAGTTACTGCAAATGGCAAAGTTATTCCTGTTTTCTTTCTTGACAAGTTCATTGTTGGTAATATAGAAGAGCTATTTCTTTTTATATGCTGATTTTCTATCTAGCTATTTTTCTTAAAATGCTTGTCAGAGCTAAGAGTTTTATGAAGCCTTTAGGGTATCTTATGTATAGGATCATGTCATCTGAAAATAGGGATAATGAGACTTTCCTGTTAATATTCTGCTTTATTTCTTTCCCTTATCATATTGCTCATATGATTCTGAACACTATATTGAATAAGGGCATAGAGAGTGGTCACCCTTGATTTGTTTCTGATTTTAGAGGTAATGTTTTGAGTTTTATACCATTTATCATAATTTTGGCTATAGTCTTTATTAAGATAGGCTTTATTAAGCAGAGGTATGTTCCTTCTATTTCTAGTTTCCTCAGAGCTTTTAATCCTGAAGAGATATTGAAATTTTCCAAAGTCCTTTTCTGCATCAATTTAGAGTATCATGTGACTTTTTTCTACCCTAAGTCTACTTATGTGCTATGTTGCATTGACTGATTTACATCTGTTGAACCAAACTTGCATATCTGGAATGAAATCAATGTGTTAATGATCTATGATTTTCTTAACTCATTGCAGAATTTAATTTGCAGACTTTATTTTATTTGCAAGCAGAGAGAGACAGAAGACAGGAGAGAATGAGCACACCAGAGCCTTTAGACACTGCAAAAACAAAACAAACAAACAAACTACAAAAAAAAAAAAAACCCTCTGGACACATGCCCCACTTTGTATATCTGGCTTTACATGGTACTGGGGAATTGAACCCAGGTCCTTAGGATTTTCAGGCAAGTGCCTTAACCATTGAGCCATCTCTATAGCACCTTTTGACTTTATTTACTGAGACAGAGTCTCTCATTTGAACTCAGAGCCTGCTCTCAGGATGCCGTAGTGTTAGGACTTCAAGAGGTCTGCCAAGTCCACACAGAGTTTACATAAGTGCTGGGCATCCATATGCAGCCCTCGTGTTTGCTTTATCCAGTGAGTCGTTACCCTCAGCCCAGATTAGAGCTTTGTTAGAGTGTTCACTTGTGATCCTCCGGACTACACTGTAATCACTTTTCTCATTTCTGATTTTATTAATTTGGCCCTTCTCTTTCTTTTGGTTAAATTGTCTAGGGGTTTGTCAGTACTGCTTATTATTTCAAAAAACCAAGTCTTTTTAAAAATATTGGCAAGAAGTGAAAGAGAGAGAGAGAATAGGTCACCAGAGTCTCTTGCCACTGCAAACCAATTCCAGACACATGCACCAATTTGTGTGTCTGGCTTTATGTGGCTACTGGGGAATTGAACCTGGGCCACCAGGCTTTTGATCAGAGAGACCTACAAGATTTCCTAAAAGAATGACAGATTTCTGTCAGAGTTCTTGATGACCCACCAAAGGTTAGTGGTAAGACACTGCTGAAGATACCATATGCAGTTGACACGTAACATGGAGTGACATGGCTGGAAGCTGGAAGAGAGTCAGTCCCCAGACAGTCAGTGCGTCTAGTGCCATAAGGTGGCACATGAACGACTGGGGGGAAATAACCAATATCTGTCCAAGCAACTCATGGTCTAACCTACTTAACAGCAAATAACCTGTCATGATGCTCACACAAGTGCAATAGTGGCGCACAGCCATGGTGGGAAACCAACTGCTCTTGATTTGGCTAACTGATGCACTCAGTGGAACTGGACCCATAGCTGGAGCTGGGAAACATGTCAGAACCATATCTAAACATGAGCCCACTCTCCATTATCAAGCTGCCACCAATCGTGGGCTACAAGAGAGCCTACACCTATTAAATTCTCTATTAAAAAAATAAGGATTATCCCATTTATTTGTTGCTAACTTTACTCTCCGTTGGAGAATCTGTTTCTCTTTTTCAGATAGACACAGATCCTAAGGAGAGAACCAGCCCATCATACCTCAAAAGGACCCCAGCTGAAACTAAGAATAATTGGCAAAACAAGCAAGGGTGCTGTTTTCTTGGTGAACCTGGTACCAGCACAAGGGTGAAAGAGATCAACACAGAGAACAATCAACTCCTATCAAATCAGATATCCAGAGACATAGAGGCTCCCAACACCTCATCACTGAAGCAGACCCAAAATGAACCCAACATGGCTCAGGGAAATTTTGTGGAAGATGGGGCGGAAAGAATGTCAGAGCCACATGTTGGGTCATGATATGCAGAGACATTTCCTCCTACTCATAACTGTGGGCTAACTCCACAATGCATGACCCATATAGCTCAATAAGGAGGGGCTGGGGGAGGGAGTAGGACATGGAGGAGGCTAACAATGGTACCAACTTGACTGTTTTCACTGAGTACAAAACTAATTAATAAAAATTAATTAAAATTTCATTTTCTATCTCAAATAGTCAATTCATTTCTGGGATATGGCCCAGTGAACTGTATAGCTTACAGTTTAGATACTTGTTCCAGAGTAATAGAAAACTAGGAACATCATGATACAAACATTTCAACCAGAGAAGGAGAGATGGCTTTGGAGTTAAGGCACTGGCCTGCAAAGCCTAAGGATCCAGGTTTGATTCCCCAGGACCTACATAAGCCACATGCAGAAGGTGGCACATGCATCTGGAGATCATTTGCAATGGCTGGAGGCCACGGCATGCCCATTCTCTCTCTATATCTGCCTCTCTCTCCCTACTCTCTTGCTAATAAATAAATAAAATTAAAAAACAAATATTTCAACCCTATTGGCTTTCCTCCTAGTCAATCTCATTAGTGTTTTCACAAAAGTCTGCTAACCATGGCTGGAAGACTAGACAAGGCATTCTTTTTTTTTTTTTTTTTTTTTTTTTTTTTGTTCTCTAGGTAGGGTCTCACTCTACCCCAGGATGACCTGGAATTCACTATGTAGTATCAGGGTGGCCTCAAATTCACTGCAATCCTCCTACTTCTGCCTCTCTAGTGTTGGGATTAAAGGTGTGTGCCACCATACCTGGCTCAATGGCATTAATTTTTATCTTCTCAATTACATGTTCTCTTCTCTGAGGGGGAGAGGAAGGCCATGGACCAGCTGCTTTCATGCCTTGCTTTCCTTTCATAAGTCAATGAAGAAAACATCAAGGATGGAGGTAGTTAATCATGTCCAGTGTTGCAACAAGATTACGCTTTTCCTTGATTGAACAGCTATTATGTTACTGGTTACTTTAGCAACATCATTTTCTTTAAAAATTTTGTTTATTTTTATTTATTTATTTGAGAGAGACAGACAGAGAGAAAGAGGCAGAGAGAGAGAGAGAGAGAATGGGCACCCCAGGGCCTCCAGCCACTGTACACAAACTCCAGATGCATGTGGCACCTTGTGCATCTGGCTTTCGTGTATCCTGGGGAATCAAGCTTCCAACCAGGGTCCTTAGGCTTCACAGGCAAGTGATTAGCTGCTAAGCCATCTCTCCAGCCCTAGCAACATCACTTTTTTTTGTTGTTGTTGTTTTGTTTTGTTTTTCAAGGTAGGGTCTCACTCTAGCTCAGGCTGACCTGGAATTCACTATGTAGTCTCAGGGTGGCCTTGAACTCTTGGCAATCTTCCTACCTCTGCCTCCCAAGTGCTGGGATTAAAGGAATGAGCCACCACACCCGGCTAGCAACATCAATTTTAAGGAAAGAAATTGAGAAATTTTCTAGCTACAATGAGTGGGGAGATAAGAAAATACTCAAATAGAGATTAATATTAAACATTATTTATAAAAAGAATAAAAGCGGGCTGGAGAGATGGCTTAGCAGGTTAAGTGCTTGCCTGTGAAGCTTAAGGACCCCGGTTGGAGGCTCAACTCCCCAGGACCCACGTTAGCCAGATGCAGAAGGGGGCGCACGCATCTGGAGTTCGTTCGTTTACAGTGGCTGGAGGCCCTGGCGTGCCCATTCTCTCTGTGTCTCTCTCTCTGCCTCTTTCTCGCTCTGTCTGTTGCTCTCAAATAAATAAATAAAATAAAATAAAATAAAGTAAAATAAAAACAGAAGAAAAAAAAAAGAATAAAAGCTAGGCATGGTGGCGCACACCTTTAAGCCCAGCACTGAAAGGCTGAAGTAAGAGGATCACTGTGAGTTCCAGGCCACCCTGAGACTATATGGTGAATTCCAGGTCAGCCTTGGTTAGAGAGATACCTTACCTTGAAAAAAAAAGAATGAGAGATTGTCATTCAAAAGATGAAGTTAAATCAGTTCCTAAATGGGAGTCAGATCTAAGTTTAGTTATTTGAAAGCTAAAAGTATAGTAGAGAAGTAAATGACAAAGAGACAAGAAAAAAGAAGGATAGAGAATACTTTAAATAAAAGAGTCATTCATATTTGGTAAATGCTTGAGTGAACTACTGAATGAATGTTTAGGTCAAATTGTCTTCTGCTTAGTATTAACTGTTTCATTATAAAGCTTTATTTGTCTACATAGCATAAATTTATACTTTTCTATATGTGTATTTCTCTTTCCATTATCATGGGAAAGAGAAGGAACTTTGGGGAATAAGAAAGATTTTATTGTCTAATCTTATAAACATAATTAGCAAAATGTTATGGAATTTTTAGCAAGCTATTCCTCATTTGATTTTGCTTTGGATCAAGGCTCTAAGCAAATATCAGAAATGTGTCAAGAGTAAAGCTAATCAATATATGTGCATTGACTAATTTACAGACACATGAGTCAAATCAGAGAAGATGTCTGACTAATTCCTCTGCACAGTATTGGTTTCCTCAGACCTCAGCCTCCCTCTCAGCCTCAGCATTTTAATTCTTATTACGTCAAATGTTGACCATCTGGGATGCTAGCTCATTTATTTTGCTTTGTATTTCAAAACTACATGCATACTATGTATTTCACATAGTAAATTTTTTCAATTTAAAAAAATATTTATTTATTTATTTATTTTTTATTGACTTATTTGAGAAAGGCAGATAGAGAGAGAGAGTTGGGCACACCAGAGCCTCCAGCCACTGCAAAGGAACTCCAGACATATGCACCACCTTGTGCATCTAGCTTACATAGGTACTGGGGAATTGAACCTGGGTCCTTAGGCTTTGCAGGCAAGCACTTTAGCCACTAAGCCATCTCTCCAGCCCCCACACAGTAAGTTTTAATGAAAATGTACACTGTGTCATTTTAAAACATCTCTATGTATTTTTTTTCTGATTTACAAAATGAGTTCTGATTATTTCCTAAGTGTAGGGAAAAAGTTTTAAGATAAATTATGTAAACCACCCATCAAATGAACTGAGCCATCACATGCAAGAGGCTACAATTACTGCCAGCAACTGCTTTTAGAATGTGACTGCTGGTTTACATAGTGGAAAATGTGTCTCCTGTGTGGACCACTCTGCTTATATTGTTTTCAATATATGCCTGGAATCTAGGCTGGTCATGACACCCCATTTGGTAGTAATGGTAATAATAGATTGGATATGCCACCTACCTGGAGAGTACTTGCAAAGTGTGCATGAGGACCTAGGTTCAATCCTTAACCTTAGCAGTTAAGGTACTTGCCTGTAAAGCCTAAAGACCTGGGTTTCATTTCCCAGTACCCATGTAAAGCCAGATGCACATGATAGTGCATGCACCTGGAGGTCGTTTGCAGTGGCTAGAGGCCCTGGCAGGCCCATTCTATCTGCTCCTCTCTCTCTCCCTCCATAATAAGTAAATAAAATATTTAAAATAAAAAATGGGCTGGGTTTGAAGCCTACTTATAAAGTGCTTGCCAAGTATGCATGAGGCCCTTGGTTCAATCCTCAGCACCAAGACAAGACAAGATAATAATGGAAGGAAGTCATTTTATAGTCTTTGCATATCAGCTAACCCTATTATATTATCTTCTGCCTTCATAATAAAGCATTCAAAAAATCTGCTGGTCATAACTGGAATAAATTTGAATTTTTCCAGCTTGCATATATAGGGTAAATATAAATACATAAAAATATTTTGGAGAGGGCTGGAGAGACAGCTTAGCGGTTAAGTGCTTGCCTTTGAAGCCTAAGGACCCTGGTTCGAGGCTCGATTCCCCAGGACCCACGTTAGGCAGATGCACAAGGGGGTGCACACATCTGGAGTTTGTTTGCAGTGGCTGGAGGCCCTGGCGTGCCCATTCTCTATCTATCTGCCTTTCTCTCTGTGTCTGTCTCTCCCAAATAAATAAATAAAAATGAACAAAAAAATATTTTGGAAAAAGATTTACATACCAAATAAATATTTATTTGAGATAAAGAAAGATGTAGAGAGAGAGAGAGAATGGGCATGCCAGGGCCCTAGCCGCTACATATGAACACCAGACACATGTGCCACCTTGTGCATCTGGCTTTATGTGTGTGCTGGGGAATTGAACCTGAGTCCTTAGGCTTCACAGGCAAACACCTTAACTGCTAAGCCATCTCTCCAGCCCTACATACCACATCTTCAGCATGTCTATTTTCCAGGACCTAGTTCCTTTTGTTGGTCATTCTCAAGAAATGTAGAATAAGCTATTTCTTTGTCACAATTGAGTAATACACATAGTAAGTTTGTCTTCTTACAAATGGAAACATGACATTGAATTTCAAATATGCTTCTGGAAAAGGATTAGGGAAGTTCTGGTCTTCATTAATTCTACTTCATGAGTAACAATGATAATGAAGTTAGGCTCCTTTGGTTGGCTGTAAATTAGGTTCAAAGGCAAAATCAGCATTCTGTGTATCCTGCCACACACTTGGGAAGAGTAAAGTCTTTGAAAGAAGAAATGTGATATGTTGTCATGTTCCATTTTAATAGGAGTTCATTTCTTCAATGGAATCTATGATAGGATATTGCAGATATTACAAATTACCAGTTAAAACATTCATAGTAATTAAGACAAATTAATACAATTTATTGATAGGATCAAACTGTATTCTTCCTTCACCCTCTATTTGAGCTCTGAGACCTGACTTACATGTGTAACGTAGGATGCACTACACTGCTGCTCAGAAACGTGGAATTGGACAGCAAGAGCATTGACAGGGTCGGTTCTCAAGCTGTGTGCCCTTGGCTAAGTTATTTAGCCTTCCTAAGACTCCATTCCTTCCTCAATCAAATGAGGAAATTGGACAACAGCTACAAGACTTGCTCTGAGGATGTAGCCAAGGGCGAGTTGATGAGTCTCTTGACTCTCAATTTATAAATTTCCCTCCTTTTCATTTTCTAAAAAAATTAAAATCATTTTATTTATTAGTTTGCAAGCAGAAAGAGACAAAGAAAGAGAGAAAGAGGGATAGGGTAGGTGTGCCACTTTGTGCATCTGGCTTTTTACATGGGTACTTCGGAATTGAACTCAGGTCGTAAGGTTTTGCAGGCAAGCACATTAACCACTGAGCCACCCCCTCAACCCTTCCTTTTCCTTTTATTTTCCCATGCAATTTACTTGGTGAATCAATAAGTTAGGAAAGTAGCTGATTAGATTACTGTGTTGTTAGCATAGCTCCTTGTGTCGTTATTTTCTGTAAAGTAGTAGTTTGTTTTAGGCTTGACTGAACTCACTTTTAACTTTATGTGAGGCTATTTTGGAAATGGGACTGAGTTATATGAACACATCATCTGTCTTTTATAACATAAGAAAACCATTGGTGATCATTGCTGATATTAACAATTTCTACAGGCTTTCTATGTTTACACTAGATAAAAATGCATGGTGGGGGCTGGAGAGATTGCTCAGTGGTTAAAGTACTTGCCTGCAAAACCTAAAGACCCTAGTTTGATTCCCCAGTACCCATGTGGATCACAAGACAGCGCATGTGTCTGAAGTTCGTTTACAGTGGCTAGAGGCCCTGGCACATCAGTTCTCTCTCTCTCTCTCTCTCTCTCTCTCTCTCTCTCTCTTATATACCTCTCTCTGCCCCCTTCAAATAAATAAATAAAATATTTTTTTTAATTCATGGTGGTATTGTTAGAAGCTAATTATGTTCAATTTAAGGTAATGTTTCCTTTATTAGATAAAAATGACACATTTAAGGCTGGACAGATGATTTAGCAATTAAGGCACTTGCCTGCAAAGCCTAAGGACTGAAGTTTGATTCCCTAGTACCCACATAAGCCAGATGCACAAGGTGGTGAGTGCGTCTAGAGTTCGTCTGCAGTGGCTGGAGGCCCTGGTGCCCATTCTCACTCTTTCTCTATGTGCCTTTTCCTTTCAAATAAATAAATAAAATGTTTTTGAAATTTGAATACATTCCTAATACTGAAAACTTTTGGTCAATAGAAATGAAATGGGCATAACCTAGATTTTTTTATGCTGTCAATTTAAAATGAAGATTAATTTGCAAGTCCATGAGAAGTATTAAAAGGCAAATAATAAAACAACACTTTGGTCCCCAAACTACTTAAGTCTGTTAAGGCCAGGGTCATCGTCCTTACCCGATAACTTTCAATTCCTAGAAATCAAGTCAACATTTCCAGGTGCTTTCCAAAGAAATTCAGTATATTATTCTTTCAAAAAAAAAAGAAAAGCCTCGAAAAATCTTTCTCACTGTAGTGAAAATACAAGTGACAATTTCCACCTTCAACCCTAAGAGGAAGAAATACTTAATGCATGTAGCAATGACGCTAATGAGAAGACACACTTCTAGTTAGGCTACACAGAAGGATTCTCCAGAGAACACAGAAGTGAAGCAGTCAGTCCCCGATCAGAACTCCAGCACCCAAGCAGAGGACCAACCTCATTATAGGCGTTCCTCCCTACAGCCAGCAAGCAGTGCATGTCTACCCTGGGGCAAGGTGATACAGCTGGGGCCCGGCACAAGAAGCCAAGTCCACACAGGCGCACAGAGGCTCTAGTGCCCTCTGCAGCCATGGGTGCAGCCCATGATTGCACAGGCCTCTGCCGTTAGTGCCTCTTGTGATCTTTCCCTAATACAGAGTAGCACATTCCACGACGCTTCCACAGCAGTCTCACCTGGAAAGAGTAGGGAAGTCCGCATGTGAAGTAAGAGGTTCTGAGCTGAGCAATTACAAAGTAAGAAGGGAAAATAGACCCAGATCTCAAGAAAGGAATCGTAAAAAATTCTACCAGCAAAGTTCTGCTATGGAATTTTGTGTTTCAAAACTTTATGTGGGGGCTGGAGAGACGGCTCAGTGCTTAAGACACTTGCTTGCAAAGCCTAACAACCCAGGTTTAATTCTCCAGTACCCATGTAAAGCCAGATACACAAAACGGTGTATGCATCCAGAGTTCATTTGCATAGAGACCCTGGTGCACCCATTCTCATTCTCCTTCTCCTCTCTCTCTTTATCTACCTAGCTCTCATTTCTGTATCTCTCTGCTTGAAAACAAATAAATAAAAATTTAAAAAGAAAGTTTATGGGCTGGGGAGATGGCTTAGCAATTAAAGTGCTTGCCTGAGAAGCCTAGGTATCCAGGTTCAATTCCCCAAGACCCACATAAGTCAGATGCACAAGGTGGTGCATGCATTTGGAGTTTGTTTGCAGTGGCTGGAGGTCCTGGCACACCCATTCTATCTGCCTCTTTCGCTCTCTCTCCAATAAAATAAAAATAAATATTTTTTTTAAAAAAGAAAGTTTATGTGAATTATGTTTGCCACTCAGAATAACTGTTTTTCATAGAAAGTTTCATACAATGATGAAGTTCTCCCATACTTGAGGACTTGACAATCTCACGGGTAGCCTTCTTTCGCTGTTCATTCATTCATTCATTCAATGCTTTGAGCTTCTACTATCCCAAAACACAGGCAATCCAGAAATAATGTCAATTCCTAATTATCTAACCACTAACATAATTCAGTAACCCACATACAGCATTGGGTACAATTATATTTTCCACCTATACTTCAATGGAAATATGCTGTAAGATAAATAATGAAGTTCAAGAGAAATAGCAATAGAAACATCACCTGTAAAAACTGTTGTGACCTTTTTCTGGGGAGAAAAACAAATGTCTATTCACCCCAGATAGGCACTAAGAGCTCCCCCCAAACAAACTTTGTGAACAAGTCAGTTTACTGAGGTTGCTTACAACACCGTAGGTGAGGGGCTACTTACAGGCGTATGAAGGGCTCAAAGATAGCTGTATCCCAGGACTGCTCCCAATAACATGGGTGATAATTCACAGAAGCTGAATTTCTGGAGTGCTCTGCCCAACCAGCAAGTAGCACGGTTGGTAGGAGGTCCTCCTCACCCTGACAACTGCCTGCTTCTTTTTATAACTTTAGGGAGAGGTTTGAGAATATTGCAATTTCTAAGATCTGTAAGTTCCATTAACTTCCTGTATCTTATAAGCCTTCCTCCTCCATCCAGGAGAGAATGGAACATTAAAAAATATTTTATTAATTTATTTATTTGTGAGAGGGAGGAGGGAGGAGTGGGCATGCCAGTGCTGCTAACTGCTGCAGACAAACTCAACACATGGGCCACCCTGTGCGTCTGGCTGTATGTGGGTGCTGGGGAATCAAACCCGAGTTGTTAGTCATTGCAGGCAAGCAAAGAATTGCCCATTTTTGTGGCTGTCCACAAAGGGAAGCATCCCTGGTTTGGCCTGGTGCCAGGGAACAGTCTTGGAGACTGTGGTCACCCCCGCTACTGGGTGCAACAGCAGAAATGAGCCGATGAAGAGAAAATCAGCAAGTCCAATCTGAGTTTAGAGAACAAGAGGTAATATTCTCTGCTTTACTCTCAAGAGCAGAAACAGATGGTCAGGAAGTCATGTGTGGGGCAACACACTAACCAGAGTGACCAACTCTTCTTCGAAACTGGCCTGTTTGGGTTCTGTCTGCAAGTTAGAGCACATAGCAACACCTAAAATAGTGGCCTTTGGTGCCTGGAGACATCGCTCAGTGGTCAAGGCACTTCCCTGCAAAGCCTAACAACCCAGGTTTGATTCCCCAGGACCCACATAAAACCAGATGCACAAAGTGGTGCATGCCTCTGGAGTTCATTTGCAGTGCCACTATGCCCTGGTGTGCCCATTGTTTCCCTCTCTCTCTCTCTCTATGTCTCTGTCTCTTTCCTTGCAAATAAATAAAAATATTTAAACTGGTAGCCTTGGAATACATTGTTTTTACTCCAGACACAAGCAGTCATTTGTACAAAAAATTTTGTTTTTATTTCTAAAATTTATTTAAAAATTTGCACCTAAATATAGCATCATCCTGCACAGCCTAATGACCTGAGTTTGATTTCCCAGTATCCACATAAAGCCAGGTGCACATGGTGGCACATGCATCTGGAGTCTTTTTATAGCAGCTGGAGGTCCTGGCATGCCTACTCTCCCTGTCTCTTCTATCTCTTTCTGTTTGCAAATGAATAAATTAAATTATTTTAAAAATAACAGTTTGAATTTTACCTTCCTTTTTTTTTTTTTTTTTTTTTTTTTTTTTTTTTTTTTTTGGTTTTTCGAGGTAAGTTCTCACTCTAGCTCAGGCTGACCTGGAACTCACCATGGAGTCTCAGGGTGGCTTCGAACTCACAGCAATCTTCCTTCTTCTGCCTCTCAAGTGCTGGGATTAAAGGCTTGTGCAACCATGCCCGATTTACCTTCCTCTTCTTTTAAGCAATGCTGAGTATCAGACTGCGCTTGTTCATGGAGTGATTTCTTCTCCATTTTATCAGAAGAGGTTATTCAGGATTTTCATTCTTCACTGCACCAAGTCCAGATGCTTTAGCAAGGTCTGAGGTATTTAATTTTGGGTCAGTTTCTCTTAAATTCACACTTCTCTCAGAAGTTCTTATCATTTCCAATTTTGCTTTTCATCTCGAGAATTTTCCAGTTCTCTTGGAGTCATCCAGTTTCATTGAGAGTCTTTCTACCTCCTTAGAAGATTTAGTCATTGAATACAGGAGAATAATAAAAGTAGAGAACCCTATATCTAAACAATGTAAAGCATTAGGTGTTTTTAGAAAAAGAAAAAAAAAACAGCACAGTTCAGACTCTGTGACCTGTCCTTAGGATATGAGGTGTATCTTAGATGTTTCAGTAGGTATACAGGTATACTTGTTACCAGGGTTTAGATTATTGCATAGAGTGAATGATTACCACATAAAAACTTACAGAAGTTATTATTTCATACATCCAGAGAAGTGAGAGTTCTGAATTTCCAAAATTTCTGTCTTACAAGTCAGATACACAAGAAGCACTTTGGGGTATCTCAGAAATTAGTCCATTATTAATTTTAGTCATAATATTTGCTTATTCATCACTGCCAAAATCCATATCTCACAGAAGACAAAAAAAAAAAAAAAGAATTAGTTAGCACCCTTAAGGAGGTAATTAGGCTACAATGAAGCTATTGGTCTGGCCCTAACCCAATCTCAGGGTTGTTATAAGAAGATATGGCAGGCTGGAGAGATGGCTCAGCAGTTAAGACACTTGCCTGCAAAGCCTAATGACCTGGGTTGGATTCCTCCATGTAAAGCCAGACACACAAAGTAGTGCATGCATCTGAGTTTGTTTCCAGCAGCTAGAAGCCCTGGCAGCCCATTCTCTCCCTTCCTCCTCTCTCTCCTTGGAAATAAATAAGAATATTCTTTTTAAAAACAAATAAAAGAAGAGATCAGGCCATTCAGAGAGACACAGAGGCATGAGTGCACACACAGTCACGTGGAGAGAGTAAGAAGGGAGTTGGCTAGCCAAGTGAACTCCGGAGAAATCAACTCCATTAGTACCTTGATCTTGGACTTTTAGCCTCCAAAACTGTAACAAGAAAATTTCTGTTGTTTAAGTCAGTGAGTGAGTCTATAATATTTTTAAGACAGCTCTAGCACATAATAATTGCTATTATATTATTGGTCTATAGCCCAGGCTGATCTTAAATTTATAGCTTTCCTGCCTTAGCTGGGAATACAGGTATGCACTACCATGCCCAGCTACAGTTTTTATAGTTAACTGAAATTAAAATAGCAACCAGAGTGCTGGAGAGACGGCTCGGCAGTTAAGGCACTTGTCTGCAAAGCCAGGACCCATGTAAAGTTTGATTCCCCAGTACCCATGTAAAGCCAGATGCACAAAATGGTACATGCACCTAGAGCATGTTTGCAGTGGCTGGAGGCCCTGGTGCACCCATTCCCCCCTTCTCTGCTTGCCAGTAAATAAACAAAAATATATTTAAAAATAACAACTAGAAATTAGACTCAATATAAAACCTATTAGACCAAAGCAAATGTTACTGCAGTTAACTATCCTAAATCTACTTGAAAAGGAAAGGCAGTTCTTCTAAGGGACAAAGCCATAGGAGCACAGTTTCCTTGATGCATAGTACAGAAGGGGTCATTGCTTTGGTAACGAAGTCTCACACCATATGGAGTTTCCTGAACATACTTGGAAGCTAGAAACTGCATAGACTTGAAGCTTTAATCTTTTAATAGATCTTTAGATACCACTGTTAATCCAAACAGATTTCGGAACTGGCGATTATTTTCTCTAGGAGCTCCCTAAAGAGGCCATGGGGTGGTTGTTTCCAAGGCAATAAAGAACAAGCTAGTTCAGTCAGTCCCATTCAGCTGGTGCTGAGTGCTCATTCAGTCACCAAACCTTCAACCTTCATCCACAGGCATTTGAGGTGGACCCGCAGCTGTCACAAGAGCACTGAGCAGTGTGTTAAAACAACCAAGGATTCTTTGTCAAAGAGAAATTTTATTCAAAGGAAAATGTTTTCCTCTATAACTAGCTGTAGTGATGAAAAGACTATTGTGTTGGGCCGGAGAGATTGCTCAGTGGTTAAGGCACTTGCCTGCAAAGCCTAACCACCTGCATTAGATACTGCAGTGCCCATATAAACCAGATGCATGGGGTGGCACCTGCATCTGGAGTTTGTTTGCAGTGGCAGGAAACCCTGGTGCACACATGCTGTCTCTCTTTCTGTCTCCCTCTCTGCCTTATCACTCTACTTTCTAATAAATAAATAATATTTAATAACAAAAGACTATTGTGGCTTTTGGTACCAATGACAGAAGGGGACAAAAATAGATCACATATTCAGGGAGCCTGAGGCAGGAGGACCAGGAGTTTGAGGCTAACCTGGTCTCCAAGCAGCAGGACATTTTCACCTATAAGAAGAATGATGCATAGACTTTGTGGAAAGAACCCAAGAGGCACTTGAGTCAGTGTTGCAGTTACCTTCTAGATATTAGGACAAACACCCCACCATAAGCAGCTTATGGGTGGAAAGGGTTTATTTCTGGTTTACTGATCCCAAGGGAAGCTGACATCACAGCAGAAGAAGCTGGCTAACTTCATCATACATCCATAGCACAGATTGAAACCAAGACAAGCAAGCATTACCAACCAGATCTCAAACTGGCTCTCCACATACCTAGTAGGGCTGGTCTTAAGATCCACCCCCAAAGACACACTTCTAACAGGGATCTGCCTACTAGAGATTTAAGAAGGAAGCTTAATCTTACTCAAAATGACTGAGTTTATGGGGTCATTTACATTCACACACTCAGTAACTGTAAGGGTCTGAGAATTGCTGAAGAAAGACCCCAGACTCAAATAGTATGTAAAAGCAAAGAGCATTTGTTCTGAAGAATCAGCCAGCATGCGGGGGTCAACCATTCATGCAAAATGGCAACCCTGAGAGGAGCTCAGGCTCCTTTTAAGCACAGATAGAGGAATTTTGGCGGACTTAGTCTTTTCTAACGTGATTGGCTAATTTGAATAGTAACTGTACTTGTATTCTTTTGATTGGTCCTAAGGTTTTGGCAGGATAGGTCTAGGAGAATTCTAGTTGGGATGGTAATCTTTAAAATGATTGGCTAGGCAAGCAGCAGTTACAGTTGTGCATCTCTGACTGGTTGGGGCAAAAGACACGAAAGGGACATGTCTGGGCATGTCCAGGAGCTGACTCAGCTTCTGGGAGGCTCTCTTTCCAGCCACATGTCAGGGCAGGCCCTTTCCAGAAGTCCTGCCTGCCTCCCTGGGAAACTGAAACTTAGGCCTAGAGTAGCACATTACTGAAGCCTGTCATGGCGTCAATTTGGTGCCTTCATAACCTTTGCTCCCATCTCATTATCTTTCAGACAAGATGAATCTCTGTGGATGCCCACCTGCCTTGAAGGCCAGTGGAGCCTCAGTTTTCCAGTGCAGGATTTCTTTCCAAGGTTCCAGAAAGGGCTCCAGCACAAGTCAAATATCTTCAATTTTTTGTTGTAAATGTCAATTTTTAATTTTATAATTTGTTATAATTATGCTATCATTTTAAATATTCACTTTCACATTACATTTCATATTTCTAATTTTGTGGGCTCTGAGTAAATATTGGCTAAGACAATGCACAGATCATGGCTAATTTAGAAGTATATAGTCATGGCTCAAGAAAGGCAAAAGATTTCTTACCTGGAGGAACTTTTGTTGCCTTTCTCCCAAGAAAATATTTGTCAATGCTTGGAGGCATTTGTCATTGTAACAAGATGTAAGGCAATTAACATGTATTTCACACAAGCCAAGAATATTATTTAAAAAATCTGAAAATGGGGGGACATGGAGAGATGGCTCAGTGTTTAAGGCACTTGCCCACAAAGCGTAAGGACCCAGGTTTGATTCCTCAGTACCCATATAAAGCCAGATGCACAAAGTGGCACATGTGTCTGAAATTTGTTTGCAGCAGCAAGAGGTCCTAGTGTGCGATTTCTCTCTCACGTTCTCTCAAATTAATAAATCAAATTATCTTTAAAAGTGTTAGGTTGGGAATGTGAAGAAATCCTTTGACTTAGATGAACATGGTAATGTAAACCAGAGTAAAACATTTTAGTATCAGATCCATGTTCACAACCATAACTCAACAATCTACAAAAACTTTTACCGCTCTGTATTTGGGAGTGGAATTTTCCCATCCAGTTACTGTCATGGTGCCAACAATGACTTAGTAAACAACCAAACCTGGTTGGTTTTCAAGGACGTCACTCCACTCTAAAGTAGATGTCTCAAAGATGTGCCAGAATCCAAACAAAAGACGGTGGCTCCTTGATCCTCCTCGCTCTTAGTAGAGCTTCTCAAAAACAAGACATTCTTCCCAGCCCTCTTTAGGCTAAAGACCACCCTCAGAAGCATAGGTGACATAACCCTCGGCATGCCCAGAACCCCGAGGACAGTGACCTGCTGAACTTGGAATTTTAGAAGTGTGCATTGTTTTGCATCACACTGGGGGTTCCCTGCACATTTTTCAAACAATATAACAGGAAATGGTGACCCTGGTGACCTGGTTGGCACTTCCTCCTAGGGCAGACAAAAGGCAAATTGACTCCTTCTTCCAAAGTAATAACAGCAATGACAACTTAGTTAGTATCCACGTGGCACCTTTCAAAGAAACTGAAATAAAGCCCCCCATCAAAGGCCAGCCCACTATGAAAACTTACAAGTTTAGCCCTGGATTTGGCTGACTATAAAATATTTCAGAAGCACTGAAACGTTCCAGTGGTCATGGTGTTTGTTGTACCACCCCAATCCTCCTGAGTAAAGAAATAAAAGAGCCTAAAACAAATACAAGGAGAAAATGAGGCAGAGTGGGCTGGAAAAACCACTCAGTACAGTGGTGGAGACTGTGGATGTGGATGGGAGGCTTCCCTTGGCAGCCAGCAAGCTTCCAGAAATGGGGAGGGAGTTCTGCTGGATACCTAGATCAGCAGCACATGGCTGTGCAGGGAGGAAGCCACAAGTGGCCTGCAGAGGCAAAGCAGTGAGCTGTGGGCCAGCTTGTGGGAAAAGGGGGGTTTATTTTGGTTTACTGACTCAAGAGAAAGGTCCATGACAGCTGGTGAAAATGATGGCATGAGCAGAGGGTGGATATCACCCCCTGGCCAACATCAGATGGACAACAGGAGCAGGAGAATGTGCCAAAAACTGGCTCTAATACCCATAAGCCCGCCCCCAACAACACACTGCTTCCAGGGGTGTTAATTCCCAAATCTCCATCAGCTGGCCACCTAGCATTCAGAACACCTAAATTTATGGGGGACACCTGAACCAAACCACCATACTCCACCCTGACCCCCATAAACTGATAACCATCCATAATGTAAAATGCAATGCACTCCATGCAGTCCGTCCCTAAAAGTCCCCAAATTATTTTTATCGATCCTAATGATGTTCAAACATCCCCATAATCCAAGGTCTTTTAACTGAGCCATAATACCAAAAAAGTTCCCCCCCAAAAACCCATAATGGCACAGAATACACATTCATACTGCAAAAGATGGCATTGGGCATAACAAAGAAATATTCAACCAATGCAAGTTTCAAAACAGGGCAAACATCAAACTCTGTAGTTCCAAGTACAACTCGAGTCAGTGACAAATCTCCACCTCTGATAGTTCTAGCCATGAATAAGTCTCTGGAATTCCAATTCTGCCCCTCTGGCTAGGCTACTCAGAGTCCTGGAAAACTTCATCAGGGGCCGGCAGCTCTCCTTAGCAGCCATCTCATGGTCCCAGCATCTCCACTGGGTCTCCACTGCAACCCACGGTCCATCTTTATGGCTCCATTGGGTCTCCATGCAGGCATCCAGCAAACCTGCTTCACACTGCCCATGGCCATTTCCAAATCACAAGACTGTGATGCATTTCTTATACTCCATAATATCAGGTGGGGTGCCAATTTGTTAATCCAAGGGGGGAATGAAGCAGACTGTGAAGAACAGGACACACCTTGAGCACTCAGACCCCTTAAAAAGACTTCATTCTTTCTGTGGTCCCAGTGCAGGTCAGCTGGCCCAATCTCAAAGGTTGTAATCTCTTATGCAATTGCAGCTGAACAGGCAGAAGTTTCAGCCCAAAGATTTCTTTCCTGTGCCATATCCCTCTGTACACACCAGTCCATTTCTACGCAAAGCAACCCTGCACAAGCTATCAGGACACAGGAATAACAGCAAGCCTCTCACACAAACTGCTTCAAGCCCAGTCCAGGCAAAGCACTTTCTCACTCTCATAAGCCAAACCTCAGTCCTCAGTTCTTACTGCATTCAGGTCTTTCAACTCTGACCAGAATAGTCCATCAAACTATACTTACAGCTCTACAAGGCATCTCTTAGGCCAAGGTCACAAATTCTACATTCCTCTTGAAAACCAACTCCAAAATGCCAAAGCCACACAGCCAGGTGTCTAGTAGCAACCCCACTCTTGAACCAACTTTTCTGTTGCAATCAGGATCACATTGCTGGCAGAAATCATCCAACCAAGAACAGCCATTGGGAGAAAAAAAAAAAAAAAGGTTTATTTTGGCTTACAGACTTGAGGGGAAGCTCCATGATGGCAGAGGAAAATGATGGCATGAGCAGAGGGTGGACATCACACCCTCACTCAGCAGTTATGGCATTTGTCAAGAAAGCCTAAGGACCCAGTTTCAATCCCCCAGTAACCCTTTAAAGCCAGATGCACAAGGCGATGCATGTGTCTGGAGTTCATTTGCAGTGGCTAGAAGCCCTGACATGCCCATTCTCTCTCTATCTACCTATCTCTCTCAAATAAAATAAATAAATAGAAAAAGCTAAAAAAAAAAAAGAAGAAACGGGATTCCATATGGCTTTTCATACATCTTTAGCTTTGATTAACCTTCTTCCTGCACCTTAATTTTCTCCATTCCCTATCCTATCCCCCCTCAAACATTTACACCTCCAGTACTCTCCCCATCCTATCTCCATATCACATGTGTTCTACTCTCCTCTCCTCTTCCACCTCCCATTGAGAGAATGAAAATGGAAGGAAGCAAAAAAGAAAGGTAAGGGTAAAAAGAAGGAAGGAAAGAAAGGTAGGATGAAAAATGAAAGAAAGACTGAAATGTATATCAAAAGAAAAAGAAAGAGGAAGGAAGGAAGAAGGGAAAGAAGAAAGATGAAGAGGAAAGACAGAAAGATAGATAGATAGATAAATAGATAGATAGATAGATAGATAGATAGATAGATAGATAGATAGATGATAGATAGTAGACAGGCAGATAGATGATGATAATATATAGATAGGTAATATGCAGATAGATGATAGATAATAGATGATAGATAGGTAATAGATAATAGATAGATGATGATAGATAGATAGATAGATAGATAGATAGATAGATAGATAGATAGAGGCCAATTAGTTTTAGCAGCCCCTTGCCCTTTCTCTTGGACACACAATTCCATCATGTAAGTAGGCAGGCAGCTGCATTAAACTTTCATGATAAGAAAACTTGCCAGGCATTGTGGCACATGCCTTTAATCCCAGCACTCGGGAGGCAGAGGTAGGAGGATAGCCATGAGTTTGAGGCCACCCTGAGACAACATAGTGAATTCCAGGTCAGCCTGCGCTAGAGCAAGACCTTACCTTGAAAAAACTAAAATAAATAAATAAATAAATAAATAAATAAATAAATAAAAATAAACTTTCATGATAAGAAAACTACGTTAGACACTGGTGTCAAAGAGATGGAGAAGGGCAAGACTGTCCCTCCATGCATCTTCCTTCCCTGCTCAGAAATTAGGAGTGTAAATGGAAGAGAAATTGTCTCAGTTCTTCTGAAAACCACGTGGTGAGTGAGGTGAAGACAGAGGTGACACTGGAGTGTGGCTGTGCCTTCTACACTGACTGTTTCTTGACTTCTGGTCATTGTATACTGAAAACAAATTGGATCACAGATACTAGGACACTCTACAGCCAATCCCAGTCAATGTGACCAAGATACAGGTGGCCTGGAAAACATATTCTTCATATTGGAAAAGAACATACACACATACACAGAGAGAGAGAGAGAGAGAGAGAGAGAGAGAGAGAGAGAGGAATATTCCAAAGCTAATGCATGCAAATCATAGGGTCAGCCCTCAAATTCAAACCACCATGGTGGCACACACCTTTAATCCCAGCACTAGGAGGCTAAGGTAGGAATATCTATCTCCATGAGTTCAAGCCCAGCCTGGGACTACAGACTTCCAGGGACCTCAAAAAACAAGCAAACTAATTAAAAAAAAAAAAACTGTACATGCTCAAACCAAAAAACCTTCACAGGATAATGTGTTGTTCATTGAAGAGGTGGTACATACATACACATATAAACAGTGGTGTGAGTAGGCAGTTACTAAGGAAAATGAATCTGATTAGCTTTGGGGAAGAACTAAGGCCTTGTGTGTTACATCAGCGCTTTTCAAAGTGAGGTCACACCACCAGCAGCAGCAGCTAGGTACTTGTTACTCAAGCAGCTTCTCAGGCCCTACTCCATTGGCACATTTTAAAAAAAAAAATTACTATGGGCTGGAGAGATGGCTCAGCAGTTAAGGCACTTGCCTGCAAAGCCTAAAGACCTGAGTTCGACTCCCCAGTACCCACGTAAAGCCAGATGCACAAAGTGGTGTGTGCATCTGGAATTCTTTTGCTGTGGCTAGAGACCCTGGCATGCCCATTCTCTCTCTCCTTGCACGTAAATAAATAATTATTTTTAAAAAGAATTTGAAAAAAAATTACTATGATGAATTTGATCTTCAACACGTGATACTGCATACATGACCCTGAGCATCCACAAAATGGTCCAAGATGTTTTGCTATCAGGCAAGATTTTCTAAAGGGTACCTTCCCATCACAAATATAAGGAGGGCCCAGGCTCCCACCGGCAGTCTGACAAATGTGCCTGTGCTTTGAAAGCAGAAGAATCCAAGCCACGGACTGACCCTCAGGGCAGCAATTCTGTGCCCCAGGCCCTGATATGCACTAGCAAGGCATAGAAAGAAGAGAAAAGCTTACAAAGCAGAATTTCCCAGTTACATGAACTTTGCCAAATTTCTTTTTTATTTATTTGAAGGCGGGTGGGGGGAGAGAAAAGGAGGGAGGTAGAGAAAGAGGCACAGAGAGGATGGGCGCGCCAGGGGCTCCAGCCACTGCAAACCAACTCTGAACACATGCGTCACCTTGTGCATCTGGCTGTATGTGGTTATTGGGGAATTGAATTTTAGTCCTTTGGCTTTGCCGGCTAGCACCTTAACCACCAAGCCATCTCTCCAGCCCACATCACTTTATTTATTTGAGTCTAGGTTTCCTCATTTGGATGATGCGCACATTAATGTCCCTTGCCTCTAAGGATGTGGTGTGAACTAAGAGGAGATTGGCAGGCTTCTTAGAGCACACTTCATACAACTGTTTTCTTTTCTACCTTGAGAAGGTTGCATTCCTACAGGGCTGTATCAGATGGATTCCTGGGACTGGGATATTTCCTTACAGAATCTGTCATGGAATTTAAAAGAAATTCTTTTTGTAGTTTATTTATTTAAGAGAAACAGAGACAGAGAGAGAGAGAGAGTGAATGGGTGTGCCAGGACCTCCAGCCATTACAAGAGAACTCCAAATGCACGTACCACCTTGCCCATCTGGCTCACATGGGAAATTGAACCTGGTTCCTTAGACTTCCCAGGCAAGCATCGTAACTGCTAAGCCATCTCTCCAACTCAGTGTGTTTCATTGGCTACGACTGTGTCTCAGTTTCTGATGGGACCATACTCACACTTACATGATGTGTATGTGTATGTCAGGTCTCACTGGTCAAGGTCTTCCTTATGCTTCAGCCATTTGGATGTCTCTACTGGATAGGCAATCTTTTGTTATAAGGGTGTCCTTGGAATTATATCAATAGCCCAATCCTCACATCACCTGTTAGTGACAATCAGAAAATGTCCCCGTACATTGCTACTGTGGAGAAGCCACAGGCCCTCCATAGCATTATTCTGTAATTTCCTTTCAGGGAGATGGCACACTCACCAAGGCTCAGGGAACATTGCAGAAGGGGCGGGTGGAAAGACTATACGAGCCACCTGGTACAAAAAGAGTATCCTGGGGCACTGTGCCCTACGCAGAGACTGGTGCATTCACGACCCCAAAGTGAATACCAATAATCCCACTGGGGAGGGCCCTCGGGGAATGGGGGTGAGGGAACACAAACGTATAATTCAACGGGAACATGACATGATGTGTTCGAACAGTAAAGCTCATAATTAATTTTTTAAAAGTTGAAGGGTGGGACAAGAAATCAAAGAGGATTATTGGCGGCAGATGGGATTGGTTTTTATCTTGATTGTGATGGTGTTTACATGATCGTGGGCATTTGCCCAAACACTTACACAACACATTATATTTCAGATATATATATTTGAAATTCATATACATACATACATATATGTATATGAAAGATGATGGTTGTTCTACCCAGTGGCAAAACTATCAGAGACAACTGTTATTAAATCTGCACAAAAGACTGGTGCTAAGTAAATTTTACTATTCACATTTTGACAAGTGATTTATTTTGACAAAGAGCATATTTACCTAAAAAAAAAGAAAATTTGTGAATTGGAGCAAATATATATATATATATATATATATATATATATATATATATATATATATTTGAGAGAGAGGCAGAGGGAGGGAGAGAGAGAGAGAGGAAGAGGGAGAGAAAGAGAGAATGGGTACACCAGGGCCTCCAGCCACTGCAAACGAACTCCAGACACATGCGCCTCCTTGTGCATCTGCTTACATGGGTCCTGGGGAATCAAACCTGGGTCCTTAGGCTTCACAGGCAAGCACCTTAACTGCTAAACCATCTTTCCAGCCCTTGTGTAAGTCTTATAAATGATAGGATACATTTTGTTCAACCATACTAGCTGAATCATGGGACTTAAGAATAAAAGAAGCCAATAGCAGCTGAGAAGTTTGGGGGAATATCTTAGGGAAGGCTAGCACTGGGATCCTGGCTTATGAAATGAGTGGGAGACAGGAGATGGTGATGCGTGGGTTCCAGTGATGAATATCTAATGAGAAGCATCCCCTGTGTGTAGGACGGGGACAGCCAATGAGCCCATCAGCATTGGAGGATCAACCAATGAGTCTCGGCCCTCCATGCGGCTAGAGTCATTAATGCACTTAACATTGAGCACTTGGGATTGGTGGTGGTGAATGGGCCTAAGTAACTGTGGTGGTTTGACTCAGGTGTCCCCCATAAACTCATGTGTTCTGAGTGCTAGGTCCCCAGCTGATGGTGATTTGGGAATTAAAGCCTCCTGGAGGAAGTGCATTGTTAGGGGGTGGGCTTATGGGTGTTATAGGCAGCTTCACCTTGCCAGTGTTTGGCACACTCTCCTGCTGCTATTGTCCACCTGATGCTGGCAATCAGATGATGTCCATTCTCTACTCATGTCATCGTTTTCTCCTGCCATCATGGAACTTCCCCTCGAGTCTGTAGGTCAAAATAAACCCTTTCCTCCTACAAGTTGCTATTGGTCTGGTGTTTTTTGCCAGCAACTCAAAACTGACCACAATATTTACCGTACGCTACTCTGAAGTATTGAGATGAGGCAAGCTGTCACAGGCTCAGATTGGACCCTTCAGCCTGATCTGAATGGTCAGTTCTCCCTGAGTACACATTTCCAATGAGAACAGAGTGAGGCTAACACCAGATATGAATCACAGTGTGTGCAGAGTGTTGAGCCACTTCACAGTGACCCACCTGGGCCAGCAGTCTTGTCAGGAGCTGCATGCCTAGCTGAGCTGTCACGGCTAAGCTCACCATTTCCAGGTCGTGGGATGATCCCTTGAATTCTCTCTGTTCTGTTCCACACTGTTTGCCAACACTGGATCAGGTTGTAGATTTCGCCCATCACTGGGTAAATCACAAGCCCACAGTGAGCTGAACCAAAGAGCAGTAAAATGCCACCACCTTCTCCTAGCTAAATAAGCCACTATAAACTAGCTGGTAAGGGGTCTGGAGAGTTGGCTGAGCAGTTATGGCGCATGCCTGAAAACCCTAAGGACCTGGGTTTGATTCCCCAGCACTCACTTAAGCCAGATGCAGAAGATGTTGCATGTATCTGGAGTTCCTTTGCAGTGGCTGGAGGCCTGGTGTGCCCATTCTCTCTAATAAATAAATAAATAAATAGCTGCTGAGACATTTATTTAACTTAAGCAGACCCATTCAAAATGGATTATTTTTGTCTTGATATTCAAAGTGATTTTCTTTTATTAAAAATTTATTTATTTATTTATTGGAGAAAGGGAGAGAGAGGCAGAGGCAGATGGAGAGAGAGAATGGGCAATCAAGGACCTCCAAGCCACTGCAAAGGAACTCCAGACACATGTGCCACCTTGTGCTTCTGGCTTTATGTGGTACTGGGAAATTGAACCTAAGTCCTTTGGCTTTGCCAGCAATTACCTAAAACGCTAAGCCATCTCTCCAGACCATGATTTTCTTTTCAGTCACAGCTCATAGGTTCAGTTAGAGTCAGGAGTGGATTTCTGGTGATCCTCAAAACCTTGCTTCAATGTTACGTGAAGAAGAAGTGAGCTCAGAAAGCAATAGGTTTCTGAGTAAGGTCCAGTTAGTCCATCCAGCCTCTGTGTGCCCTTCAGCTCACTGTTTTTCCACTGCTCTTGTGCAAATAGTTATTCAATGGGTCAAATGCTCAAATTCTAGTATGGGAGACACTCAAAAAAAAAAAAAAAGCAATCCTTTGTTGTTTTAAATTTCGTTTTATTTTTCATTCAAGACAAGGAAAAAAGTCTCAATGACAAGGATGCAGAGGAGCAGATATCTGCAGTTTGTTTTCCTTGACCGAATTTTAATAGAATTTTATAGAGCTATATTTATTTTACCTTTATCACATTAGGGAGACTGGATGCATGGAGCCAATGGAGGGTCAGTGTCATCTTGGCTGATGGATGAGGACGTAAGGGGACAGATCATTTGAGTAAACACTTGACTACAAACAGAGACAGAGTGACAGCATTAAGGAATCACCAAAGACCAGCCGGATGTTCTGTGTTTTGTGAGATCTCCAAAAAATAAAAATAAAATAAAATAACCATAATAAACACTGTACATGACTTGCCTTCCTTGAATGTTCAACTAAGTACTGTATGGTAGGAGGATCGCCATGAGTTTGAGGCCACGCTGAGATTACATAGTGAATTCCAGGTCAGCCTGAGCTACAGTGAAACCCTACCTCAAAAAACAAACAAAAAAATCTAGTTTAATAGATTTATCATTCTATGGGAGGAAATATAATCCCATGACTCCATATTGAACTACAGAGTAACACACACACACACACACACACACACACCACTTATTGCAAACCTATTTGTGGCAGAAACACAACTAGAATTGATGTGAAGCTGTAAAATATTCATCCCATCCTAGGTCATTATTCATTACAGGGTGCTATACATTATGAGAAGGAAGGTGTGTGTATAATTACTTCTCAAAACTCAGCAAAAGGGCTAGAGAGATGGCTCAGCAGTCAAGGAACTTGCCTGCAAAGTCTAAGGACCCAGGTTTGATTCCTGAGTATCCACGTAAAGCCAGATGCACAGAGTGGCACACACATCTGGAGTTTGTTTGCAGAGGCTGGAGGCTCTGGTGTGCCCATTTTCTCTCTCTCTCTCTCTCTCTCTCTCTCTCTCTCTCTCCTTGCAAATAGATAAATAATTTTTTTAAATCTCAAAAAAATAAAATAAAATCTGAAAAATGCTAAATTTTAAAATCTGTTTGGCCCCAAGGCTTATAGATGAGACTATGGGATAGGGATATTATTATCCAAACATCAAGAATGGGGCCTGGCATGGTGGCACACACCTTTAATTCTGGAGGTAGGAGGATCAATGTGAGGTTGAGGCTAGCCTGAGACCACATAGTGATTCCAGGTTAGCCTGAGGCTAGAGCAAGACCCTCCCTCAAAAAACAAACAAAAAAAGAAGAATTAGGAAATTGGCTTCCAGAAGTCAAATGTTTGTGTTTCGAGTGCTTGTAAAAGGGTGTGCTGCTTTTGGTGACTTCTGGACAGCACACATATTTTATGGGCTTTAAGTATATTTTAGGACTTACTAGTTAAGTTGCCAACTTCCCAATATGTTCCTGAGTGGCTGCTGCGGAAGAAAATCCTCCCATCACAGGAGGGTCCTAAAATTTCTGTCTAAACTGGGATCTTTGTGGGAGTGAAGACATCACTAGTAATAATTTCACCGGGGGGGGGGGGCACAAAACAGAGATTCCTGATGCCCAATATTAAAGGTGATAAAACACTGTTAGTCAAATAAGGACTCAGGAGCAAAACTGACTCTCTATAGTGAGTGAGTTAACGCTTAATTCCCGCTGTACCTACCTGCCATCCTCACCACCATCCCAGAAGTCTACCATCTTTTCTGTCACAAACATTTGCTCAGAATATATCCCCCTTATTTCTGTATAACAGAATGCTCCTCACTTTCCAAGACATGATGCCTGCTTATGGAACCCCCTGAGCTTCCTGTCCCTTAAACCCGTGGCTCCACATCGGCCACCTCCTTTAAGGGCCACTCCCATCTGCTAACAGTTTGTTCAGTTCTGTGTGTATGGGTATAATCCCCCAGATGCGTGAGGCCAATGCTGATTGGTAGATCGCCAAAGTTCCATGCTTCTCATTGGCCTTCTGAAGTGAAGAGTTGTCTTCCTCTGGTGTCTCTGGTTGAGCGTGCTGGGATCATAGTGCACCAGAATGCTTTCCGTGGGATAGGGAAAAGGGACAACGCTTGTGATGCCACCTGATTCCTCTGTCAGATTTTGGAATTAGCAACGTTGCTCCAAGAGGGGTATTTCCCTACCACGCACGTCACACCGACCAGTCCCAGGAACTGCCTTTAACCCAATGTTGCCTACATCACAAATACTAAGGTGGGCTGAAGAGAGGGTTCAGCAATTAAAGGAGCTTGCCTGCAAAGCCCGATAACTCGAGTTTGATTCCTCAATACCCACATAAAGCCAGATGCACAAGGTGGAGCAATGCATCTGGAGCTTGTTGGCAGTGGCAGGAGGCCCTGGCTACACCCATACTCTCTTTCTGGCTGCCTTTTTCTCCCTATCTCTCTTAAATAAATAAATAAATAAATAAATAAATAAATAAATAAATAAAAATGTGTTTCTTTTAAAGCAATACCTGGGCTGGAGAGGTGGCTTAGCAATCAAGGCACTTGACTGCAATGCCCAGAACCCAGGATCCACTCGCCCAGAGCCCATGTAAGCCAGATGCACAAAGTGGCATATACATCTGGTGTTAATTTGCAGTGGCTAGAGTCCCTGGTATGCCTATTCTCTTCCTCTCTCTCTCTCTTTCTCTCTCTTTCTCTCTCTCTCTCTCTCTCTTTCTCCCTCCCTCTCCTTTCTTTCTCTGACTCTCAAATAAATAAAAATAATATTTTTTAAATATAAACTCCAGATGCATGCACCCCTTTGTGCATCTGGCTTATGTGGAAACTGGGGAATCAAACCTGGGTCCTTTGGCTTTGCAGGCAAGTGCCTTAACCACTAAGACATTTCTCCAGCCCCAAATAAAATATATATATTTTTAAAAGAGATACCTAAGGCACTTGTTAAAATGCCCATCCCAACCCTACTAGTTTCAGTTGCTTTCTGGGTTTGGTCTCAGAATACTGCATTTCAAATATGGTCTCAAGACAATGATGGCACACAATCCAATAGGAAAGCAACTGCTCACATTAAATTAGATTACCACAGAAGTAAATCTTCCTTCAATTACTAGTGCAACTTTTTTCCTCCTTCCTTCTTCCCTCTCCATCCTTCACTCAAACCCCTTTCTTTCATTTACTTCTTCCTTTCTTTGCTTATTTATTGAGGAACAATTCAAGGGTGGAAAAGCTGGTAATAAATGATATGGTATAACAGAGAGAAAGTCGAGCTGCATTTTCTCCTGTGCACCTACTCCCCAACCATCAGAAAAGAACACGTAGCCAGACGCGGTGGCACGCATAGGAACTTCCAGTGCTCAGGTGGTGAAGGAAGGTAGATAAGGCAGTCATCTTCAGCTACACAGAAAGTTTAAAGCCAGCCTGGGCTCAAAAACAGCAAAGGAAACAAAAACAAGAAATAGGAATAAAGAGAGTTTAATAATAGAAATGAAACTTGAGGTTACTTTCATTTATTTCCTTATTTATAGTTTTAACTGATTTGGTCATTGTTATCTGATTGTATAGACCATCTACTGGGTTATTTATATCTGTCCTCTAGAATGGTGGCCAAGAGCAGCCAAGATGCAATGAGACTGAACTGAGATGTTTTCTGAACACAGAATAACCCCCAAATTTCAAACATTTTAAAAATAAAACTGAATTATCCCAGTAATTTGTATATTAATTACATATTGAGACACGTATGACATAGTACTTACATAAAATATGCTATTTAATTTAACTGAATTGTTGCTTTTGGGTTGTTTGAATGTGAGGCATCTAAGGAGATAGTTGATGTCATACCTCCCATGAACAGCAGTGGTGCTACAGGCAACAATATCCTCTTTTCTATGAAGTGTCCCAAGTCAGTAGTGTGGGAAATTCAAGGGTAGGCCAATGAAAGCTGGGGTAATGTGGAGCCCCTAAGATCATAACCCCATTTCTACAATCTTCATCTTGAAAAAGTTTCAGGGGGGTTCTAGTAGAAGGACACAACCCTGCCAGTACTCACCATCACATCCAATTGCAACTGACATTCTTTCCTCATTGACTATTTCTCAAAGAGTTGAGGCAGAAGAATATTATCCTATGCAATTAAGAGTTGATTGGAAGACTGGAGAAATGGCTCAGTGATTAAGGTGTTTGTCTGCAAAACGTAACAACCCTGGTTCAATCCCCAGTAATCACATAAAGCCAAATGCACAAAGTGGCACATGCATCTGGAGTTCATTTGCAGCGGTTGGAGGCCCTGGCCTGCTCTCTCTCTCTCTCTCTCTCTCCTTATCAATAAATAAATTAATTAATAAACATATTTTTAAAACAGAGTTAATTGGGAGGTTCCTGATTGGTAAAATGTGACATGGCTACCCAGCCACCATGTTATTCTTCATTGGTTTTGCCTTAGTTTTTGCAGATGCCTGCTTGGTGTACACACAGGTTCACATTGGGTAGAGACAGGGACAGGGAGTGGGCCTCAGCCTTGCCCTGTATAATTGACAGGCCCTCAGCACACGGCCACCAATCATTCCCTTATCTGAAGTCTTTTTCCTTCTAAGCAGTCATATTCTGCTGGCTCTATCAACCAAAGATTATTTGGCTTGGTGAGAAATCCTAGCCTAGTCTCATATCGGCTTGTGTAGCACTTTTAAGAGAGATAGTCAAGTAGCAGAAGCCTCTAGTGGCCTATTAAAATCTGAGGTTAGATCAGTTTTCTCCCTGAATGAGACAGATTTTGGGACATGTGTTTTCCTTAAGCAATAAATTTCACTCAGGGCATTCTAAACACCAAATCACCTCCAATCTTCTTTAGAATGGTTCTTATGGTCAGTGACCTTTGAGGGGACATCAGATAAAGTGAAAGAAAATCAAACATTAAGAACATATACATGGGACTGGAGAGATGCCTCAGCAGTTAAGGGCACTTGCTTGCATAGCCTAATGGTCTGGGTTCAATTCCCCAAGACCCACGTAAAGTCAGATACACAAAGTGGAACTACACAAAGTGGAACACGTATCTGGAGTTTGTTTGCAATAGCAGGATGCCCTGGTATTTCCATTTTTCTCTCTCTGCCTCTTTCTCTTTCTCAAATAAGTAAATAAAATATTAACAAGCTATAAATGTCAGCCTTATTAAAAGCAGACTGGGAATATGAAATGCGGGGTACCCATAGAAGGAGTACTAGGGAGAAATAAGCACAAACCTATCATAACATCCACAATACCATGGATAAACATGCACATGTAATATTAAGCCAAAGAAGCCAGATAGAAAGTAGCTGTGAACTGCATGGTTTTGCTTATGTGAAGTATGAAGCCAGAGAACGTAAGGTATGCTGTTAGAAGGATGGTTCCTCTTGGTATTGGATGGCAGTGGAGAGCACGGATCATGAAAAGGACATCTCGCATGCTGGTGGTATAATCAAGTCTGTGATAAGTGTCTGAGCTTGACACTCACCGCATGGACAAACCTGTACATCTATATTACACTATGGTAAATACAAAGAAACAGCAAGAAGCACTGGAGAGATTGCTTAGTGGTTAAGGTTCTTGCCTGCAAAACTTTAACAACCCAGGTTTGATTCCCCAGTACCCACATAAAGCCAGATGCACAAGGTGGTGCATATACCTGGAGTATGTTTTCAGCGGCTGGTGGCCCTGACGCATCCATTCTCTCTTTCCCTCTCTAGTTGCAAATAAATAAATATTATAAAAACAAGAAGAGGAGAGAGAAAGAAAATGTGAAGAAGGGAGTTGGTCAGGATCGTATTTGGTAGAAACTAGACCCTTTGTTGGCATACAATCTGTCTACTGCTACAGGAATGACAGATGTCCCAGCTCATACCCAAA
The DNA here is from genome assembly GCA_036346955.1 of Dipus sagitta. NCBI lineage: Eukaryota > Metazoa > Chordata > Mammalia > Rodentia > Dipodidae > Dipus > Dipus sagitta. The sequence goes on from CM070784.1 coordinate 54,483,860, forward strand.
TAAGAGTGAAAGCTCACATGAATTTTTAATCTGTTAGAAATCCTTTCTACCTCTCTTCCATGCCAATCTATTATTCTCATTGCCATTCAGGATTCCTTACTGCAAGCATATTCGTTGAAGAAGCGGATGACATTCCTGGATGCTATGTCAGAGGCTTAAGAGATAACAGGACACGCTGAAGTCAATTCATAAGACCCAGAGGAGGCAACGGGAACTCCATCAAGCAACGAAATATCTGACAAAATTTAGGAGACAAAAATCAGACATTGCAAAGCTTTCTTTTCCTCGCCTATCTAAATGGAGACATCAGCATGATTATTACAAACCCTCTGTTACTCTTCAAATGTAAGATTTGTTACAGAATGAAGAGTGCATTTGCCCATTTGGGTGAGCAAATATTGGCCACATGTCTGCTAAAGGTCAGACACTATGTTTGATGCTGATGACATAAAAATGAATGAGTTGTGGTCCCTGATTTGAAGATGTCATAGATGACAGGGAGAAAACTAGTCATTATAGCAGCAGATAGAAAGGAAAGAAACCTAGATTTTCACCATAGCAGAGAGATTCCCATGTACTCTCTCTACTAGGGGTATATGTAGCAGGACTTGCTTTCCGGACAAAACTCATTCAAGTGAGCATGAAAGAAATAGAAACTTCAGGAGGACAAATGGTATCACAGTTACCTTCACATTGCTGGGACAAAGAACCTGACCAAAAACAGCCAACAGGAGGTAGTTTTTTATCTTGGCTTACAGTCCCAAGGAGAGCTCCACTACGCAGGGGAAAGCACGGCACGAGCAGAGGCTGGACAGCACCTCTGCCACCGCAGGTGGACAGCAGCAACGGGAGAGTGAGTCGAACTCTAGCAAAAGGGAGCTGGCTATAACAGCCCTAAGTCCACCCCTAACAACAACTTCCTCCAGCTAGGCTCCAGCTCCAAAACTGATATCAGCTAGGGCCTCAAAAGACATGAGTTTGGGGCTGAAGAGATGGCTCAGCAGTTAATGCACTTGCCTGCAAAGCCTAATGATCCAGGTTTGATTTCCCAGTAGCCATGTAAAGCCAGATGCATGAAGTGGTGCATGTATCTGGAGTTCATATGCAGTGGCTAGAGTCCCTGGTGCACCAGTTCATTCTCTCTCTCTCTCTCTCTCTCTCTCTCTCTTCTCTCCCTTCTCCTTGCAAATAAATAAATAAAATATTTTCTTTAAAACACATGAGTTAATGTGGGACATCTAATTCAAACGACCACATTCGACTCTTTCCTTATGAACTGATGACCACCCATGACGTAAACGCAATGCATCCAGTCCAACCTCAAAAGTCCCCACAGTTTTTACAAATACCAACACTGTTCAAACGACCCCGTAGTCCAAGGTCTCTTCACTGAGCCTGTAAAACACAAAACACATAATGGCAGAGGAAGCATTCATACTGCAAAAGATGGCACTGCTAGGAAAGATTGAACCATGCATGATCTAAAGCAAACAGGACAAACAAAGAGCATGCTTCATGAAGACCAGAGCAAGAGCGTAGTAACTGCAACGCACATTCCATAAACCAATGGGAAGAGGGTAGTCGTTCAAAGTCTGCCTGTGTTCTGCAAGGCCACTGAGAACTAAGCAAAAATTCTGCCTCTGGGAAACTCTTCTTTTGACACCTGCTCAGCCAGATTTCAGTTTCTGCTTTGATCCATTGCTTCTTTCTTCCCTTTCTCTCTGGGCCACTTTCCTAGTTTATTATTTTTTCTATTTTTTTTTTTTTTGTTTTGTTTCGTATTTCAACATAGGGTCCTGCTCTAGCCCAGGCTGACCTGGAATTCACTCTGTAGTCTCAGGCTGGCCTTGAACTCACAGCAATCCTCCTACCTCTGCATTCTGTGAGTGCTGGGATTAAAGGCATGTGCCACCACACCTGGCTCATGCTTTATTTTTTTTTTCACCTAAGCAAGCATGCCCATCCTCATCCTGCGTTGGCGCTACATTGTGTCCTTCCTGCGAACACTGACACCACATTCTTTGAAGAAGCGGGTGACATTCCTGGATGCTCTGTCAGAGGCTTAAGAGATAACAGAACATGCTGAAGTCAATTCACAAGACCCAGAGGAGACAACAGGAACTCCATCAAGCAATGGAAAATCTGACAAAATTTAAGAGAAAAAGATCAGACACTTCAAAGCTTTCTTTCCCTTGCCTATCTAAGTGAAGACATTAGTCATGTCATTAATTACAAGCCTTCTGTTATTATTCTTCAAATGCAAGATTTGTTACGGAATGAAGAGTGCATTTGTCCATCTCGGCGAACAAGTATTTATCACATATTGGCTAAAGGGCAGGTACTATGTTTGATGCTGTCAGTATAAGGCTGAATGAGTTGTGGCCCTGATTTGAGGATGTCATTGATGAAAGGGAGCAAAGGCTAGGTAATTATAGCACTGGTATGGGGGTAGCTCAAATATGGCTCAATGGTTAAAGGTGCTTACTTGAAAACCCTGACGGCCTGGGTTCAATTCCCCAGTACCCATGTAAAGCTAGATTTACTAAATGATGCATTCATTTGGAGTTCATTTACAACAGTAGGAGGCCCTGGTGTGCCCATTCTCTCTCTAAATAAATAAATAAATATTAAGAAAATAAAGACTCCAGTGGGGACTATGTCCCTAGCTGAAGTTTCTGGGAAGTTTACATCCCAGCACCCCTTTTAGGAACCCGTTTAAGGTGTGGAGCAATATTTCAAAGAGGGCTTGAGAGAGAAGATGTCAACGCTGTGTTCTGAACACGGGACAGACCTCTGCCAAGCCAACAGAGAGACACACCGTTCAGTGATGCTCAGGCCAATAACCTGACCTATGCAAATCCAGAAAGAGAAATGGTTTTAAAATAGACCCTTTCATGGTCTGGAGAGATGGATCCGCAGTTAAGGCACTTGACTACAAACACTAATGACCTGGGTTTGATTCCCCAGTACCCACATAAAGCCAGATGCACAAGATGCTACATGTTTCTGGAGATGTTTGCAGTGGCTGAGGCCTTGGAGTGTCCATTTTCTCTCTCTCTCTGCTTACAAATAAATAAATAAATAAAATATTTTTAAAATAGACACGCTCGGGCTGGAGAGATGGCTTAGAGGTTAAGGCACTTGCCTGCGAAGCCTGAGGACCCAGATTCATTTCTCTAGGTCCCATGTAAGCCAGATGTACAAGGTGGGGCATGCATCTGGAGTTCACTTGCAGTGGTTGGAGGCCCTGGCTCATGCATTCTCTCTCTTTTTTCCTCTCTCTCTCTCTCTGTCTCTAATAAATAAATTTAAAAAATAAATATATTAAAAAATAGACACTCTCAAGGCAAGTAGCTTTTAAAAATATTTTATTTTAAATATTTTATCTGTGCAAGCAGACATATGTGCTACTTTGTGCATCTGGCATTTACATAGGTACTGGGGAATTGAACCCGGGTCATTAGGTTTTGCAGGCAAGCACCTTCACTGCTGAGCCATCTCTCCAGGACACAAGGAGCTTTCTAAGTCACAGCACTGGGGAGTTTTCTTGAAGAACTGACAAGTCACTTTGGCAAAACACATTTAAAGGACATCACCGTTAAGAAGCATCTAAAAGTCACCCAATGCTGTTTGACAGTGGCGAGCTACTGAGGAAACATTATCTGAAGTGAGTTAATAGGAAAGGCATTTGTAAAGACACAGGAGTCTTTGAAAGCTATAAACAGATTCTATTACACTAATAATGTTGATAATAAAAATAAATATGAAAAGGCTCTCATGCTGAAAGTAGGTTAATGTTTTTAAATAGCATGCATGTATTCAAAAGTTGGACATGAGATAGCATTCAGTGCTTGTAACTTCTCAACTTCTGGCCTCATTTAGGAATATGAGTCCTGGTGAAAATTGCCAAGTGTTTCCCCTCCCGGGACGGTCTGAGTAAATCAAATACTGCAGCACCTCTGAAGAAGAGCTCCTTGCTGCGCCTCGCATGATCATGTGAACATTTATTCTACAGTTCCTGTTTCTAATATTTTCAAAGTTTTGTTCTGACTGAGGTTTAACTCCTTCCCCTTAGGGTATCTTCATTTTCTCTTTTATGGATTCATCAGAACTTTTAGCCTATTCAAAATACTGAATATTTTTATTTATTTATTTGCAAGCAGAGAAGAGAAAGAGAAGCAAGACAGACAGAGAGAATGGATGCACCAGGGCCTCCAGCCACTGCAAGCAAACTTCAGACATGTGTGCCACTTTGTGCATCTGGCTTTCTACCGGTGCAGGGGAGTTAAACCTGCATCATTAGGCTTTGCAGGAAAGTTCCTTAATTGTTGAGCCATCTCTGTAGCCCCCATTATTTTAAAATTTTACTTTAAGTGGTATTTTGTGATTATTTTCATTTAATCATTTCCCAGTATGTGTATTTATAAAAATATCCCATAGTCTCTATTAAACATGTACAACTAACATTTGTTAATTAAAAATGCATTTTAACCAGGCATCATGGCATCTAACTCAGAAACCAGAGGCAGAAGGATTCCACGTTTGAGAACAGCCTGAATAACTTAAGAAAACTTAAGGCCAGCACAGGCTACACAGTGAGACCTTGTCTCAAAAAGTGAGTAAAGACTTCCGGTCAAGATGGCGGCATAGGAACCACGCCTAAGCAGCCTAGGGGAGAAAAAGCCAAAGAAAACCCAGCAAAATACACAAGGGAGGTGTATAAGAGATTAAAATAGCAGCGGAGAAGTAGGAGATATCCAGAGCCCACACGGGCAGGCCGAAGCAGCTCCGGCAGCGGCAGCTCGGGACCCGGTAGCGGCAGCTCGGGTTCCGGCAGCGGCAGCTCGGGACCCGGTAGCGGCGACTTGGGCTCCGGCAGCGGCACCTTGGGACCCGGTAGCGGCGATTCAGACTCTGGCAGCGGCAGCGGCAGCACGGGCACCGGCAGCTGCATATCGGGCTCCGGCAGTGGCGACTCGGGATCCAACAGCGGCGGCTCAGACCCCGGCAGCGGAAGCGGTGGTGGAAGCCGGAAGCGGCGGTGGAAGCCGTGACTCCAGCCCCAGAAACACCATCAGCTGCTCCGGTACCGGCCACAGCGGCTTCAGGGCAGCGAATCCAGCAGCGGAGGCTCCAGCGGCTTCAGCGGCAGAGGCGGATCCCGCAGCGGCAGAACCAGCGGATCAGAGGCGGAGGACCCAGCAGCGGCAGCTCCAGTGGATCAGCGGGGGCAGACCCAGCAGCGGCATCTCCAGTGGCGGATCCAGCAGCAGTGGTCCCAGCAGCGGCAGCTCCAGCGGCAGCAGTGGGGATCCAGTATCAGGGGCGCCAATCTGCAGGGCCACAATTGCCAGGCTTGGTTTGCCCCACAGGAAAAGCCAGTACCCAGTTCCAGAAAGCAGAACAGCGGCCCAACATCCCAGCCAGCAACTTGACTGAGACCAAAAGCATCCAAAGAGGTAACTGGGATTGAACCAGGGAAGGGTCTCACCTGGTCACAAGCTGACTTGGATCCCTCAACAGACCAGAAATCTTAACTTCTTTGTTGATAGAGGATCTGGTTTTTATAATACCTAATCTTGCATAAATGCTCGGTGCTGTTCTTGACTGAATGTGTATAGGGTTTAGTTAAATTTTAGAATATACCTGTATTTTATTCCACTCAACCTATTTGAATACCCCCATAGCAGGCAAACTTAACCCCTAGGACCACGTGTCTAGATACTCTGAGAGTGGTAAGAGCCACACCTAACATCTTAATCTCCTACATAGAAGATATACAATATCAGATCAATAGATACAGCAAAGGATACCCAGCTAACTGGAAAATCTAAGCAGTAACTTAATCCAAGATGCAAAAATATATACATTATAACACAAGAAACACCAAAAACCAAGGCAATATAAACCCACCAAAAAGCATCAATGCTTCAGAAATGACCTCTAGTGAAAACGAGTTAGAGAAAATGCCTGAGAAAGATTTCAAAAGAATGATTGTAAATATGTTCAATGAACTCAAAGAAGAAATCAAAGGAATCAGAGAAGATACAGGACACCAATTTAACGAAATAAAGAAATCAATACAAGACATAAATAAGGAAATAGAAATAATGAAGAAAAACCAGTCAGAATTACTAGCAATGAAGAACACAGTTAATGAAATAAAAAACTCTGTAGAAAATCTCACCAGTAGAATGGATGAAGGAGAGGACAGAATATCTAAGCTAGAAGACCAGGTGGCAGATCTAATACAATCCAACAAAGAGAAAGACAAACTAATAGAAAAGTATGAATGGGAATTTCAAGATATTCGGGACACTATGAAAAGATCAAATATAAGAATTCAGGGTATAGTAGAAGGAGAAGAATTTCAATCCAAAGGTATAGTAGGCATCTTCAACAAAATCATAGAAGAAAACTTCCCCCAAATTGGGAAAGAGGTGCCAATGCAGATACAGGAAGCATTTAGAACACCAGCCAGACAAAACCTGGAAAGAACCTCTCCTCGCCATATTATAATCAAACTACCAAACACACAATCCAAAGAAAAAATATTGAAAGCAGTTAGAGAGAAAAATCAAGTTACCTACAAAGGCAAGCCCATCAGGATCACAGCAGATTACTCAACACAAACTTTCAAAGCCAGAAGGGCTTGGAGTGATGTATTCCAAACTCTGAAAGATAACAACTGTCAACCAAGACTACTTTATCCTGCAAAACTATCCATTCAAATAGATGGAGAAATAAGGACATTCCATGACAAAAGCAGGCTAAAGGAGTATTTGAAGACAAAACCAGCTCTACACAAAATACTTGAAAGAATCCTCCATGCCGAAGAGAAAGAAAAACACACATATAAGGAACGTGGAAAACAGCAAACAACACTCAAATACTAGTTAATATAAGAGAGCAAAGGTAGAACCAGAACCACAAAAAAAAAAAAAAAAAAAAAATGGCAAGCATAAATACACATCTTTCAATAATATCTCTTAATATCAATGGCCTCAATGCTCCAACCAAAAGACATAGATTTGCAGACTGGGTTAAAAAGCAGGACCCTACAATTTGTTGTCTCCAAGAAACTCACCTTTCTACAAAGGATGGACATTATCTTAGGGTGAAAGGTTGGAAAAGGGTGTTTCAAGCAAATGGACCCAGAAAGCAAGCAGGGGTTGCTATCCTAATAGCTGACAAGGCAGACTTCACTCCAACATTAGTCAAGAAAGATAAGGAAGGTCACTTTATATTGATTAAGGGCACACTCCAACAGGAGGACATTACAATCCTAAACATATATGCACCTAACATGGGGGCTCCCAAATTCATCAAACAAACACTGTTAGAACTAAGGTCACAGATAACACCAAACACAGTGGTAGTTGGTGACTTTAACACCCCACTCTCATCAATTGACAGGTCATCCCGGGAAAAAATAAACAGAGAGGCATCTGGACTAAACGAGGTCATAGAAGGAATGGACCTAACAGACATATACAGGACATTTCATCCAAATGCTGCAGAATATACATTCTTTTCAGCAGCACATGGATCATTCTCTAAAATAGACCATATATTAGGACACAAAGCAAATCTTAACAAATTCAGGAAAATTGAAATAATTCCTTGCATTCTATCTGACCACAATGGAATCAAACTACAAATCAATAGCAAGAAAGGATATAGAGCATACACAAAATCATGGAAACTAAACAATACATTACTAAATGATGAATGGGTCAATGAAGAAATCAAGAAGGAAATCAAAAAATTTATAGAGTCAAACAATAATGAGAACACAACATACCAAAATCTCTGGGACACAATGAAGGCAGTTCTAAGAGGTAAATTTATAGCTTTAAGTGCCTATATTAAGAAGTTAGAAAGGTCGCAAATAAATGACCTAATGCTTCACCTTAAAGCCTTGGAAAAAGAAGAACAAGGCAAACCAAAAATCAGTAGACGGGAAGAAATAATAAAGATTAGGGCAGAAATTAATGAAATAGAAACCAAAAAAACAATACAAAGAATTAATGAAACAAAGAGCTGGTTCTTTGAAAGGATAAACAAGATTGATAAACCCTTAGCAAATCTGACCAAAAGAAAGAGAGAAGAGACACAAATTAATAAAATTAGAGATGAAAAAGGTAACATCACGACAGATGCCAGAGAAATTCAAAAAATCATAGGGACATATTATAAAAACATATACTCCACAAAGTATGAAAATCTGAAAGAAATGGATGATTTCCTTGATTTATATGACCTACCTAAATTAAATCAAGATGAGATTAATCACTTAAATAGACCTATAACAAGCATGGAGATCCTAACAGTTATCAAAAATCTCCCAACTAAAAAAAGCCCAGGCCCAGATGGATTCACTGCTGAATTTTACCAGACCTTCAGGGAAGAGCTAACACCATTGCTTCTTAAGCTTTTCCATGAAATAGAAAAAGAAGGAATTCTACCAAACTCCTTCTATGAAGCCAGCATCACTCTGATACCAAAACCAGGCAAAGATAGAACAAAAAAGGAAAATTACAGACCAATCTCCCTCATGAACATAGATGCAAAAATTCTCAACAAAATATTGGCAAACAGAATACAAGAATACATTAGAAAGATCATTCACCCTGACCAAGTAGGCTTTATCCCAGAGATGCAGGGATGGTTTAACATACGCAAATCTATAAATGTTATACATTATATAAATGGGTTGAAGGACAAAAATCACATGATCATCTCATTAGACGCAGAGAAAGCATTCGACAAAATCCAACATCCCTCCATGATAAAAGTCCTACAGAGACTGGGAATAGAAGGAACATATCTCAATATAATAAAGGCTATTTATGATAAGCCTACAGCCAACATATTACTAAATGGGGAAAAACTGGATGCTTTTCCACTAAAATCAGGAACAAGACAAGGGTGTCCACTGTCCCCACTTTTATTTAATATAGTTCTGGAAGTCTTAGCCATAGCAATAAGGCAAGAGACATGTATAAAAGGGATACAAATCGGAAAGGAAGAGGTCAAGTTATCATTATTTGCAGATGACATGATTCTATATATAAAGGACCCTAAAGACTCTACTAGCAAACTGTTAGAGCTGATAAAAACCTCCAGTCATGTAGCAGGATACAAAATAAATACACAGAAATCAGTAGCCTTCATATATGCTAACAACAAACACACAGAGGATGAGATCAGAGAATCACTCCCATTCACAATTGCATCAAAAAAATAAAGTACCTTGGAATAAACCTTACTAAGGAAGTAAAGAATCTATACAATGAGAACTTTAAAACACTCAAGCGAGAAATTGCAGAAGACACTAGGAAGTGGAAAAACATCCCTTGTTCCTGGATTGGAAGAATCAATATTGTGAAAATGGCAATCTTACCAAAAGCAATCTACACATTTAACGCAATCCCCATCAAAATTCCAAAGGCATTCTTCACGGAAATAGAAAAAACAATCCAAAAATTCATTTGGAATCACAAAAAACCTCGAATATCTAAAATAATACTGAGCAACAAAAATAAGGCTGGTGGTATCACCATACCTGATTTTAACCTATACTACAGAGCCGTAGTAACAAAAACAGCATGGTACTGGCACAAAAGCAGACTCGTAGATCAATGGAACAGAATAGAGGACCCAAATGTAACCCCATGTAGTTATAGCCACCTGATATTTGATAAAAATGCCAAAAATACTCATTGGAGAAAAGACAGCCTCTTCAGCAAATGGTGTTGGGAAAACTGGATATATATCTGTAGAAGGATGAAAATAGATTCTTCTCTTTCTCCGTGCACAAGAATTAAGTCCAAATGGATTAAGGACCTTAACATCAGACCTGAAACTCTGAAACTGCTAGAGGAAAAAGTAGGGGAAACCCTTCAACATATTGGTCTTGGCAAAGACTTTCTGAATACAACCCCAATTGCTCAGGCAATAAAACCACAGATTAACCACTGGGACCTCATGAAAATACAAAGATTCTACACTGCAAAGGACACGGTGAAGAAAGCAAAGAGGCAACCTACACAATGGGAAAAAATCTTCACCAGCTATACATCTGATAGAGGATTAATATCTAAGATATACAAAGAACTCAAGAAGTTAAATAATAAGGAATCAAACAAACCAATCAAAAAATGGGAAATGGAGCTAAATAGAGAATTCTCAAAGGAAGAAATACGAATGGCATATACGCATCTAAAAAAATGTTCTACATCCCTAGTCATCAGGGAAATGCAGATTAAGACTACATTGAGATTCCATCTCACTCCTGTCAGATTGGCTACCATCATGAAAACAAATGATCATAAATGTTGGCGGGGATGTGGAAAAAGAGGAACCCTTCTACATTGTTGGTGGGAATGCAATCTGGTCCAGCCATTGTGGAAATCAGTGTGGAGGTTCCTAAAACAGCTAAAGATTGATCTACCATATGACCCAGCTATAGCTCTCCTAGGCATATATCCTAAGGACTCATCTCATTACCTTAGAGATACTTGCTCAACCATGTTTATTGCTGCTCAATTTATAATAGCTGGGAAATGGAACCAGCCTAGATGTCCCTCAACTGATGAGTGGATAATGAAGATGTGGCACATTTATACAATGGAGTTTTACTCAGCAGTAAAGAGAAATGAAGTTATGAAATTTGCAGAAAAGTGGATGGATCTGGAAAGAATTATACTAAGTGAGGTAACCCAGGCCCAGAAAGCCAAGCGCCACATGTTCTCCCTCATATGTGGATCTTAGCTAGAGATGATTGGGCTTCTGTGTGAGAAGGAAAAAAACTCAGTAGCAGAGGCCAGTAAGTTAAAAAAGGAGATAGAAAGGGAAGAGAAAGAAAGGGAGGAGGGCTTTTATTAGGTTGGTATTGTATATATGTAAGTAGAAAGATTGAGATGGGGAGGGGATATGATGGAGAATGGAATTTCAAAGGGGAAAGGGGGGAGGGTAATACCATGGGATTTTTTTTGTTATCATGGAAAATATTAATAAAAATGGAGGAAAAAAAAAAGAAGTACAGATGGCATATAAACATCTAAAAAAAAAAAAGTGAGTAAATAAGGCTGGAGAGAAAGCTGGATGCTTAAAGTACTTGCTTGCAAAGCCTGCCAGCACAGGTTCAATTCCCCATTATCTATGTAAAGCCAGATACACAAAATGACACATGTATCCGGGGTTTGTTTGCAGTGGCGAGAGGCCCTGGCATGCCCATTCCCCCCCCCCCGTTCATGTAAATAAAACAAATTAATTAAAAAGTGAGTAAATAAAAAATAAATTAATGTCTTGAATGATTGGTTTAGCCATTGCTTTCTTGGTGCTAGAACAAGAAAACTGGCCAGAAGTACCTTAAAGAAGGAAAAAGTTGGTTTTAGCTTCCATTTTTAAATTTTATTTTAGTTTTATATTCATTTATTTATTTGACAGAGAAAGAGGGAGAGAGAAGGAGAGAATGGGCACACCAGGGCCTCCAGCCACTGCAAATGAACTCTAGATGAATGCACCCCCTTGTGCATCTGGCTAACATGGGTCCTAGGGAATCGAACTGGGTCCTTTGGCTTTGCAGGCAAGCACCTTAACTGCAAAGCCATCCCACCAGCCCATCAGCTTCCAATTTTGAGGAGAAGTTTCATCCTCGTGGGGAAAGCATAGCAAGAGACATCAGGGTGCCACGTGTTGTCACATCAGCTGGGAGGAAGTAGAAAATGAAGGGATAGAGTTGTATTATAAAATACAAGATCATGGCCAGACATGGTAGCGCACGCCTTTAATCCCAGCACTCAGGAGGGTCCCCATGATTTCGAGGCCTGCCTGAGACTATGTAGTGAATACCATATCAGCCTGGGCTAGAGTGAGATCCTATCTCAAAAAAACCAAAACCAAAAAAAAGGAAAGAAAAATAAATAAATAGAATATATGAATGTGTGTGTATAAGAATGGGATACATAAATCATGCACACACACACACATATCCACATATGCACATACATACATGTTTTCGTTGTAAAGGAGTGTTCATGTGGTATTAGGAACTGGGTTCTTCTGCTCCTAAAAGGTTCAGAATCTTAGCTATATGCAAGATAAATAATCACTACTTAATAGCCACTTTAGATACCATCAATAATCACATAGAAAACAGAACTTTCAATGGTCTATTCATACTTTCAAGCCAAACAAAACAAGAGATGCCTTAGAGCAAATTAATCACAAATGAGAGAAATCCACATAAAGAAAATGATGAAACTTTAATATTGAATGTGAAAGGAAGAAAATCAATGGAAAGTTAATTTCCTCAGGCATGAAAGCTCTGTGGGGCACAGCCCATGCCCACCTTGTTCACCGTAATAAGCACAGAACATCTTGTTAAAATAACGAATGAAGTATTGCATTTTATTTTAGCTCTATAACATGCGGAATAATCTAACTGATGAAATATCAGATTTATTGTCTGCACAATACTCATATAAGCATTAATAGACCCCACCTCAAATACAATATCATCATGAGTATAAATACGATGGCATTCAATATTCTGAGAAATAACGTGTGGGGAAGTAAAACAGTAAGAACAGGAGCTTATACCAACATCACTGAGTCTGGTGAAAGCACGTCACCTCGAGCTGTCTTGTCCAGCATAGAAGTCACTAGCCACATGTTTACACAGTACTTAAATTTAAAATAATTAAATTTGCCTAAGCTTCAAATTTCAAGTGCTCAATCATCATACGTTAGTCGCGGTCACACTGAACTGCTCAGATATAGCTACTTCCAATCTACTAAACAGCTCTAGAATAGGAAGGTCTTGTGGGCTAAATCTAGCCCAGGGTCTATTTCACAAAATGAGGTGTCACAGGATTTAGTTATGTTTATATGTTGCCTATGACTGCTTTCATGTTAAATGAGAGAGCTGAATTAGTGCAAAAGAGATCACAGTGTATGCAATGCCTAAAATATTTACTATCTGGGCCTACACACACACACACTCAATGTGTGTTGACCCTTTTTCTTGAGCGTGAAACATTATTCCTTTTGGGTCAGGTTTCTGTTAGGTAACTCCGTGGAAGGGTGCTTTTTCACTCACAAAGAACTTGCTCCAGAAGACTTTTATTTCTATGTCTCATCAAATATGGAAGACTGGGCATTGTACAAGGAGTTCTTGATGTTGGTTTGTGCTTGTCCTGGGCTATCTATCTCCCCTTCTCTGGGATATTGGCAAGAATTTTTAGTGTCATCTACAAACTGCAGAGCTTGTGAGGCATTGGAGATTGGCTCTGTCTAAGATGACCTTGGCTTCCACGTGGCTACTTTATTAGGCTAGTCCTTTATATGCAACTGCGGAATGAAGAAAGATTAATCTGAATAAAAGTTTCCTCTTGGGCTGGAGAGATGGCTTAGTGGTTAAGGCACTTGCTGGCAAAGCCAAAGGACCCAGGTTCTATTCCCCAGAACCCACATAAGCCAGATGTACAAGGTGGTATCCAGGCACCCATTCCTTCCCCCATCTCTCTCTTTCTCAAATAAATAACTGAATAAATAAAAATATTTTTTTAAAAAATTTCCTCTTAAAATGGTTTCTAAAATCATTTTTTTTTTATTTGCAAGCAGAGATAGACAGAAGAGAGACAAGAGAGAATCAGTGTGCCAGGGCCTCCTGATGCTGCAAATGAACTCCAGATGCATGCATCTCTTTGTGAATCTGGCTTTATGTGGGTTCTAGGGAATCAAACCTGGGTCATTAGGCTTTGCAGACAACCATTGACCCATCTCCCCAGCTCCTCCTCTTGAAATATTTGAGAGCTAGGGAGAGAACGCAGTGACTGAGTGCTTTGCCTAGCATATGTGTGAGACCCTGTAGTGAAAAGAAAAAATGTTTGAATACCTTTGATCTAATTGATGTCTCAGTTACCTTTGTTTTCCTAATAACTATAATCAGTGGTCAAGCAAAATAAGAGTGGCTTTCTTTCTCTTTTGCAGTTTCCTGCCTAGTCCAGGGGAGACAATATTATCCACTTGGCATGGTTTGTGTGTTTATAACTTCTCCAGAGCTCTTGGTTGGACACTCCAATGAAGAATATTCCAGTGCTGAAATACAAATCACATGTGCATGAGTTGAAGAACCCTACCCCCTCCTACAACCTACTAATTGGGTCTTTTTAATTGAATTATTTTTATTTATCTATTTATGAGACAGAGAGAAAGAGAAATGGTGTACCAGGGCCTCTAGCCTTCTGCAAACGAACTCCATATGCCATGTGCCACCATGTGCATCTGACTTACATGGGTACTGGGTAATCGAACTTGGGTCCTTAGGCTTCACAGGCAAGTGCTTTAACCTGTAAGCCATCTCTCCAGCCCTAACTGCGTCTTGTTTACATGACTGTCCTATGCTCAGATATCATTGCCTGAACAGTTATAATCACACTTCCAGGATTCTTTCTATTGTCGAATTATCACCAAAAAAAAAAAAAGTGGTCAGACCACTAAACCCAAACATTGACCACTGTCTCTCCTCACTGCCAGAATAGCCTGCGGTTTGTCCCTGAGATATCAGTCAGCCATTCTTAGCGTGGAACCACGGCTTGAAGCATCAGGCACATCTGGGAAGGTATTAGAAATGTGAATTCCAGCTAGGGGTGGTGGTGCACACCTTTAACCCCAGCACTCAGGAGGCTGATGTAGGAGGATTGCTCTGAGTTTGAGGCCAGCCTGAGACTACGCAGTGATTCATCCTGGGTTAGAGCAAAACCCTACCTCAAAAAACAAACAAACAAACAAAAGCAACATAAATTCTGGGGGATGTACCCCAAACTTTCTAAATCAGAAGCTCTGAGACAGGTGCCAACCAGCCCAGCTGTCTGAGTTAGCAAGCCTTCAGATAATTCCAGTGTCTATTCAAGTTTAAGACCCATGGAACTAAAAGATTTCTGCCTTTAGGACCAGTGGCAAGTATCATGACAAGTCCTATGGACTCGAAAGATGGAACCAATTTCCAAGCAAATGTTAAGCAGAAATACTTAGGTTTTCCTCTCACTCACTCTGTCTGTTTTTCCACCCAGAAAAAAAAAAAAAATCGTCGATGAGTTTTGTTTCGTTTGTTTGTATGTTAACCTTGGAGAGACTTTTGGCTTGAAGAAGTAACAGGAAGCCTGGATTTAAATGAAAGGACATCACAAGTGTCTGTGAAGTATGCGGTTCCTTCCGGTCTGTAACCACGGACACCGGTATAGTCACTGCAAATGCAATGCTCCTCACCCAGCTGTGACCTTGAACCCTCTGGACCCAGAGGTTCCCTAGCTGCCACCTTCAGGTAAAGTGAAGCCCACTGGCCACTCTGGGTCTTTTTTCTAAAAATATCTTATTAAATTTATTTGAGGGAAAGAGGCAGATAAAGAGAGAGAATGGGCGGGCCAGGGCCTCCAGCCACTGCAAATGAGCCTCAGCCACATGTGCCACCTTGTGCAGCTGGCTCACATGGGTACTGGGGAATCGAACCTGGGTCCTTTGACTCACAGGCAAGTGCCTTAACCACGAAGCCATCTCTCTAGCCACCACTCTGGGTCTTAACATTCCTGTGCCCTTCCTCTTAGATGCTAACCTGACCGCAGCCCCCAGTTTCTATCATGTAAGAAAGAAGCCCAAGGACTTTTCCCGAAAGCCCCGCACTTCTGTGAGCGCCCCTACCACCTGGGATGGGGCACGCGATGAAAGAACTGGCCCGTGTATGAGCTGGCTGCGAGCGACCTGTGCAGTTAATTTTCCAAAAAAAGGTGAAAGCCCCTGTATTTGCTCTTCTGATTGACGGTAGCCTGGGGTTTTAAACAAATGTTTCCTTAGAAAGGTAGCTACGAGAGTGATGGCAGCAGAATGACTTGGGTATGTGTCATACATAATCTATTTGCAGAAGGCTGGGAGAGATTTGGACAAAAGACAATATGTGAAGGCACAAAGAAAAGACACATTGGGGGGTCAAATTTACCTACTGAGACAATGTTTTTGTGATTATTTATGATGTCTTATCATGCTCTATAGAACTCATGAAAGACAGTCAGTCCAAGGCTTAATCCGCACTCTGAAGCCATTGAAATGTTGTGGGAGGAAGGACTTTTTTGAAAGGAAAAAAAAAAAAATGTAATAGTGGCCCCTTACCTGTTCGCCGCACAGTGTGGGTGCAAAGAGGCTTTCATGGCTCGGGAACGTAGCTCAGTGGTAGAGTCCAAGCTCAGCATGTACCAGGCCATGCCCGCCCGAAAGAAAAAGTTCTAATTTGTACACTTTTGAAATCACTTTGAAGAGAACGCAAGATGGGCATAATTAGTCTATTTTATAGATGACAAAACCGTAACTCTTGAAAATAAAAAGTCATGCCAAGTTCATCCAGACAGGAAATGATTGCATTCACGATGAGACAGAAAGCTCTCACTTAGACATACATACTGGGAGGGGAAAACCAAGACATGAGTGACAAATGCTATAAATTATGGAGAGACAAGCATGTGATGAGTTGACCTCAAATTTACTGAACGTGTACCTTAAATGTTCTCACCCGACACAAGGAATTGTGTGGTGAAATATGGCCTAATTTGACTGTGGTAATAATTTTATAATGTATATATACATCCGACCATCACACTGTACATGTTCAATATACATAATTTTCATTTATAAATTATACCTTAATAACACTAGAAAAAAAAAACCAGCAAAACAAGTGTTTCTGCTTCCCTAAATCCAGATCCTTCCTTATTGGTTAACTGAGCTATCTTGAATTCAGCCAACCCCAAGCTCCTCAGACTGAGCTCTCAGAGACATACAGCCACCCTAAGAAGTGGTATATTTCCTATCCTGTACATGGTGGTAAGCTGGACTTGTAGAGATCAAGATGACAGTAAAATCAGTTACAAATGGGGCTACAGATTGTGCATCTAGGATCTTTTTTAAGAGAGAGAAAGAGAGGGAAAATGGACATACCAGGGCATCCAGCCACTCCAAACAAACTCTAGACGCATGTGCCACCCTGTGCACCTGTCTTAGATGAGTTCTGGAAACCAAACCTGGGTACGCAGGCTTTATCAGCAAGTGTCTTAACTGTTAATCCATCTCTCTAGTCAAAGGATCTACTGTCTTAAAGGTATAAGATGGTCACCCTGCCGTGTCTTCATGGGTAATATTTCTGGAAGTCTTCTGCTATGTAGAGAACATCCAGTCATCAAGATGTTTAATAGACTTTGAACTAAATATAAATAAGACCCATTGGAACAGTTCATTCAAGAAACTTGTCTTGAACACTAAGTTTGGTGTTCCATGCCCAGCTCATCTTAAGTGGAAAGAAACACACTACTGAAGCTTACTGTGAGATATAGAAAGAGAAGTCAGTTTCACATACACTTGCTCATTTCAGTTGCAAAGTAAGCTTTTAGGTCAATGTATGACTTTCTTTTTGTATAATTTATTATTTATTCATTCATTTATTTAAGAGAGACAGGAAGAGACAGATAGGCAGAAGAAGAGAATGAGTGCATCAGGGTTTCTGCAAATGAGCTCCAGATGCATGTGCCACCTTGTGCATCTGGCTTTATATAAGTCCTGGGGAATCGAACTTGGGGGTCCTTTGGTTTTGCAGGCAAGCACCTTAACCATGTCTCCAGTCCAATGTGTGACTTTCTTGTACCTGACCCTCCAGTGTGTATGGGTCCCCAGAGAGAAGGTTGAAAAGGTGAATCTGCAGTTAGGGATCCCTTGTCTTTTACTGGGAGAGAAAATGTGCAGATAATGAGGACCCAGTAAGGCAGGACAATGACAGAAAGAAGCCAGGGTGTAAAGGGGTTGATAAATGGAGAAAGAGACAGCAACCAGCCAGACCAAATGCCAAGAGTCTTGTCTCCTTGGTACAAGACGCCCCACAATCTTGAGCCATCTGCCCAGAGATTACCCATAGCCTAAAACCTCAAACAGAAAACAAAACAAAACAAAAAACAGCCAAACAGCTTCCTTCTCCCATTCCTCACTTTTTCCTCACCTTTTCTTCTGGAAAAATGATAAATAAAAAGCTCCTCACCACCAGTCACATGCTCACCTCACATTTCCAGAGTCCCAAGACTGCTCAAATGTGGTGTGCCTCTCTCAGGCTGCTGGTTCTAAGCCTGCTCTTGCTGGAGATGTCTATCTGCTCTTTCATTTCATACTCACCTCTAAACTTTTTAAAAAATATTTTATCCTTATTTATTTATTTGAATGAGAGATAGAGAAAGAGGCAGATAAAGAGAGAGAGAGAGAGGGAGGGAGGGAGGGAGGGAGGGAGGGAGAATGGGCGTGCCAGGGCCTCCAGCTGCTGCAAATAAACTCCAGACACATGTGCCATCTTGTGCATCTAGCTTTATGTGGGTCCTGAGTAATTGATCCTGGGTTCTTTGGCTTTGCAGGCAAGTTCCTTAACCACTGAGCCATTTATCCAGTCCTAAACTTCTTTTCCTACAAGTATAATGGGCATCAGGAGAAGGATCAGCTAGCCAACCTGAGCCTGAGTAATGAACCATAAGCAAGAATAAGAGACTATCAGCAAGGGGAGAGCAGGGAATTTCAAAGATGAAATACACATCAGCCAAAGATATAGAAGAAGAAATGAGAAAGCAAGCAGAGAACACAATTTGAAAGCAGGAGAAAATCTAATCAAACCCAATGTGAAGTGGAAGAATGAGGCAGAGATATTAACTAGCACACACCATGCTAAGGAACTTGTTTTGTCTGAGTATACCAGGACACCTGGGAAACAGAAAGGGAATACAGTGAGATCAAAACGTTCAAACACTTGCTCACTGCAGTTGATATAGAGGATGGTTTTGAAGAGATCCAGTGAACAGACCAACGTGGGCAAGAGACGCTCAAAAAGTTGAAACTTGGGCTGAAGAGATGGCTTAGTGGTTAAGGTGCTTGTCTGCAAAGCCAAAGAACCCAGATTCAATTCCCCAGGATCTTCTTAAGCCAGATGCACAAGGTGGAGTATGTGTCTGGAGTTCGTTAGCAGTGGCAGATGGCCCTAGCAGGCCCATTCTCTCTATCTGCCTCTTTCTTTCTCTCTCTCTCTAAAATAAATAAATACAAATAAAATAAAAATTCTAAACTTGAAATTTAACAGTAAAAATGAGGATGAAAATGAAAGGAGAGATTTAAGAAATAACTGAAGAAAACAAAAAGAGATAAAGTTTCAGCAATCAGTGATATAAAATAACAAAATTATAAACCTTATTAAGGTTTTTTCTCCTCAGGGCAAAATAACCAGGATGATAGGTTCTGGAATTCAAACTCCATCATGCAGTAGAAGAAGAGATAAAAAGCCTCTCTTGTGAAAACATGTAGAAAATGATGAAAAAAAGGTGACATCAGCATAGAAAAGAGAGTAGTTGTAAAGAAGATATTCAATGGAGGGGGCAATTGGGAGGGAGAGAAAGGAGGGCGGTGGGAGGAGATTATGGTCATGGTGTATTTTCTATATTTACAGATCTTGTCAATAAAAAGCAACAAGAAATAGAATCTCTCTTGAGGGCTGGAGAGATGGCTCAGCAGTTGAAGGCACTTGCTTACAAAGCCTGAAAAGCCTGGGGGCTTTATTTCCCACCTACTTAAAGCCAGGTACACAAGGTGACACATGTGTCTGGAGTCATTCTCCCCTCTCTCTATCTCCCCTTGCAAATAAACAATTTTTTTAATTATCTCTCTCCGGTATAGACTGTGCACTTTATATCCAGAAAGCATAGTCAATAAACTATGTGTAATTCTATATGTATGCACTCATACATAAGTTTTAATAGGAATATTATAATATCGAGCCATAGAATTGGGAGCACAGACACATGATAAGAAAGTCTTAGTCAGAAAAGAACCATTGTTTTGGCACTGGATATTAAGATTCGGGGGAGGGGGGTGAACTTAAAAGCAGTAATAGAATAAAAACAGAAGAAAAAAAAATTAGCCAGGCGTGGTGGTGCATACCTTGAATTGCAGCACCCGGGAGGCAGAGGTAAGAGGATCACTATGAGTTCAAGGCCACCTTGGGACTACAGTGAATTTCAGGTCATCCTGAGCTAGAGTGAGACCCTAAATTGAAAAAGAAAAATGAAAATCTTAAACAGAAGGAATTCTGCGAGGCATTACTTACAAGTTTCTTTTACAAGAAGTTCAAATTCTTTTCATCTGTGGAGAAAGTCTTTGTGGTGTATATCCTCTTTGATCTTTGATTATTTTTTAATGGATTTATATTTTTATTTATTTATTTGCAAGGACAGAGAGAGAGGGAGAGAGGGAGGGAGGGAGGGAGAGAATGGGCATGCCAGGGCCTCTAGCCCCTGTAAAAGAACGCTGGACACATGTGCCACTTTGTGCATCTGGCTTTATGTGAGTACTGGGGAATCAACCTCAGGTTGTCAGGCTTTACAGACAAGCACATTAACCACTGAGCAATCTCTCCACTACTCTTTGATTCTGAAATGGCAGTCTCCGGCTACGTAATATAAAGAAAGAAGATAACTATATTTGGGGGTGGACTTCCTGTGTCTTGCAAGGCTGGTTCCGTTCATGTGTTTGGTCACCAGACAAGTACTGTAAAGCCTAACGGCCCGTTTACTACGTGGTGGATGATGAGGCCCCTGGCGGATAGAAATCCCTCCGCATTATCAGTAGTTGTAGAACCTTTTAGATAATCCTGACCGTGAAAGGGCCCCACATTCCCAAAGAGAAGGAAGACAGCATTGGATGAGAGATGACCTCGGCCTTCTCTTTAGCAATGAGTGTGTGGGACCAGCATGCAGGCTGTTAAAGGGTTAATGACTCACCAGAATTAACAAGATGTGCTGACTTCAATAGACTGACCTGACCTCACAGGCTGTGGTCACCAGATCCGCCTGAAAAACAAAGAAGCAAAGAAAAACCTGTTTCCATTTATTTTATCTTATTTATTTGCAAGGAGAGAGATTCAGAGAGAGAATGGATGCACCAGGGCCTTCAGTCTCTGCAAACGAACTTCAGACGCATGCAACACCTTGTGCATCTGGCTTTAGGTGGGTACTGGGGAATCGAACCTGGTTCCTTACACTTTGCAGACAAAGTCCTTAACCTCTGAGCCCTCTTAATCCCAGCCCGTTTCCATGTTTTACTTTTCAGTTCTTCTCCCTGTTTGCTTCTTCCCATCTCGGTTCCATTAAAAGTCCAGTCCAGCTATATCTAGACACAGCAGTCTCCCAATCCCTTGGGGAGAGAGTATTGTCCTGTGTTGTTCCTTATTATGACTGAATAAAGAACAACCCGTGCTGCAGAAGTCATCTTCTCCTCCTTTTGTTCCACATTGCCTTGGTTGGTCCCAGTCCTGGTTATGGTCCAACAACTGTGAAAAGTGAAAGGTCAAGGTTGAGTGTGGTGGTTTGATTCAGGTGTCCTCCATCAACTAAGGTGTCCTGAATGCTAGGTCCCCAGCTGATGGAGTTTTGGGAATTAATGCCTTCTGGAGGCCATGTATTGTTGGGGGCAGGCTTATGGGTGTTAAAGCCAGTTTCCGCATGCCAGTGTTTGGCACACTCTCCTGTTGCTATGGTCCACCTTATGTTGGCCAGGGTCTGATTTCCCTCATGCCATCATTTTCCTTACCATCATGGAGCTTCCCCCTCAAGTCTGTAAGCCTAAATAAGCCTCGTTTTTCCCACAAGCTGCTCTTGGTTGAGTGATTTCTACCAGCAATGCGAACCTGACTGCAACAAAGTGTTAATAGACTTCCCTGAAAACTAGAGAGAACTAAAGAGTTAATAACTATCCCTGAGACCAACAAGCCGTAGCACTTTGGAAGCATGTCTTAACAGGTCTGTCCACTCCTGAATGATAAACTAAACTTCCCTTAGCTCAGAAAACCTTGAGGGAACAGAAACCGTCTGGTGTGATATCCTCCTTAGACAATTTTTCCTAAAAATACTTATGCTGAGTAAAGACACAAATAACTATAGTTCTTTATCTTCTTCCTTGGACCTGCAGTTGGTCCAGCCTGTGTTTTCCTTAGGATCCCCCTTATAAGCTTGCACCCCAGCCTGGCTCAGTGCTTCAGCCTTCACCCTGCGGGAGAGCTGAGGCCCCTCATGGTTTCCGGAAACAGTCTGTCTGTAGGGATCAAGTCTGGTGTTTTCTTTTGCTTTTCTCTTACACTTTCCTACATTCTGGTGCTGTGACTCGGATCCCCTTTGGGGCTTTTGAGTTGCACCCTCCCCTCTTTTCCTCTTTCCATCTCCCCGCTTCCTTGCCACTGTATCATTCCCTTGGGAGCGCAGGCACTCACAGAGCTCACTATTTGGACTAAACGGTCACCAGTCTGACCTGAGACCTCCGGTCTTCCGTGGCTTTTCCCTACGTGAGCGGTGCAAGTTCCGTCCAGCCTCACAGCGCAGGAAGCTTTCTTGGTGCTCTGTGTAAACCCAGCTTGACACCAGGCAGCTTTCTCCTCTCTTCTCCCTCTCACCCTGACCCTTGGATTGCATGAGCTCAGCAGTTCATCTGTGGAGACTGAGGAATTCTGGCCAGGGCTTCTCCCTGGTGAATGTCCAAAATCCCTCTCTGAGCTCAGCCAAGTCTCCAAAAGCCCTTTGGGTAATCCACTGGGTCATATTTCTCTCTCTCTCTCTCTTCTGCTCCCCAGACTTTTGACTCCACACTAGAGGCCTCTCACCATGTGATCTGCTATATCCACACCCTCTTCAAATTGCTTCAGACAAAGTAGTTGTTCTTGGACTGCGGTGGAGGTGTTCCATTCCAGACCCCAGAAAATGCGGGAGTTCCTCATTTTTCAGTCTGTGATGACTGGAGACTCCGGGAGCCTCCCACGTGTCCTTCCCAAGCATTATGAGTGTGGGGACGCCCCCTCCTAATTCTTGGGTTTCGTTTGCCCTCCCTAAGCCTGTGAGCCATCCCTGGTGGTAGGACTGGCCACTCTAGTCCTTGTCCTCCAAAATGGGCTCTAAATTATCAGTTCCAAAAAGACACTCCATTGGCATGTCTCAAGGCTAACTTAAAGGAGCTCGAACTTCCTGAGCTCCTGTCTGACAAATGACTCTGACTCTCCATTCAAATCTGACCACAATATTCCTAGACAATAGCTACCGCTGGCCTGAATTTGGTACTTTTGATTTTAATATTCTTATTGATCTTGATAAATTCCTCAGAAGACATGGTGAGTGGTCTGAGGTTCCCGACCTTCAGGCTTCTTTGTCCTCTGTTCTTGACCTTCCCTTTGGACTTCTTGTTCTACCTGCCAAATTCTCCTCTGTCACCAAAAATCCTCCCCAAACGAAAGTCCTCACAAGACTCAGCTTCTTTCAACCCAGCAAATGAAACCCCTCCATACCATTCTCCCAACCCTCCTCCTGCTCCTCCTGCTGTTCTACATTAGCCTACTGAGAGCCCCCTTTGCCCCCTTAACCCCCTCCCATCTCCCCTTGCACCTGCTTCTCCTCAACCTTCCTCTGCGGCCCCAGTTCCCTCATCCCAGCTTCCTGAAACACCCAAACAGGATGATCCTGCTCAAACCATACACTCCCCTCCCCCTTCTCTTTCTCCTCTCTCCTCTCCACCGCACACTAGGTCATGGGGGGAACAAACAGTGGGCTTTAGGATGTTTTCTTTAAGTTAGGTAGCGGGAACAGATGGACTCCACTGAACAAAAATTAGGATCCTTCTCAGAAAATCCTCTCCAGTATAGAATTCACTTCACTAGACCACCCAAATCTACTCTCTCACTTGGAGAGATGTTTTCCACATTTTATACTCAACCCTTACCCCTGATGAAAGAGAATGCATTTGGAAGGCAGCCCAGACCCACGCTGATAGACTAAGTTAACAGGACCCCCAGTCCCCACCTGAGGCTGAGGCTGTCCCCTTACAAAAACCAAACTGGGACTATGAAGCAACAGGCACAAGCTCAAAGCGTCTCCAGCATATGGTAACCCGTCTAGCACCAGAATGCCCATGGCAGAATTAATTTTGATAAACTGAAAGAAATTACCCAGGGCTCCACTGAAAACCCAGCCCTGTTCCTCAACCACCCATCTGAGGCTAAAACCAAGTTGACTAATGCAGACATAAACTCCCGTGAAGGTGCTTTGCTCTTTCATGTTCTCTTTCCAGGACAGCCTGCCCTCGACATCAGATGCAAACTGATCTACGACCTCCCAAAATGAATTACTTGACCTGGCTTTCAAAGTCTTTAATGATAGAGAGGAGGAGTCCAAAAAAGAGAGAGAGAGAGAGAAATTGAGGACAGACTAGGAACGAGCATCAGGCAGACTTTCAATTCCTGGCTGCCACCTTACACCATTCCCAGCCATAGCCTTCAACCTCTACCTCTGGGAAGCGGGGTCAGCCCCCTAGTCCCTGTTTCCACTGTGGCCAGCCTGGCCACTGGGCAAGAGTGCCCCAACCCTCGGCTCCCTTCCAGGGCATGTCTAGTCTGTGGACAATGGGGACACTGGAAAATGGATGGTCTGACTAGCGGCCCAGGTGACTCCTGTGGCAACCGTGCCAAATCCCCTTCTCATGCCCTACTCCAATGACAGGGGCCGAGTTCCTGGCCCCCAGCTGAAGGAACACCCAGCTCACCGGAGCTCAGGGTAAAAGGCATGGTGGCTGATGAAGATAGATAGACAGTGGGGCCTCCTGTTCTCTGCTTACTTCCTGGCGGGGATAAACACTCCCCACCACAATCCTTATTACAGGGGTTTCAGGGACCCAACCATATGCCTTGCTGCACTCCACCTATTCTTTGCCAATCTGGGGACCTAACTTTAACTCACCAGTTCATTGTCATGCCTCAATGTCCGCTCCCTCTCCTTGGCAGGGATCTCCTACCCAAACTTAAAGTTTCCATTTATATCCCCTCTCTGGAAGCAACTAGCATTTTCCTCCTACACATGGATTCAAGTCCACCTGAAGTCTGCTCTCAAACCGCTACCTCTCCCCCTCCATTACCCTCAGTCAGTCCTTTAATATGGGACACTTTCCGTACTGCTGGCACCTCTCACCAACCCCTGTCCTCATAAACTTTAAAGATCCTTCTACTTCCATCTCCCAAGAACAATATCCCTTACCCCCTGCTGTTCATAGAGAACTAAAGCCCATAATTCAACGTTTGCTCTCAGCCTCTCTTCTCACCCCCATCCATTCACCCCATCACACCCCCATCCTGGGTATAAGATAACCTAATGGATCTTATCGTCCAGTACAGGACCTCCGAAAAATAAATTGTGCTATCATTATCAGATTGCAGGGAGGAGGGTAAACCAAATCGGGAAGTCTAGCAACTGTTGAGGCCCTCTTGTTCATCGTGGGGAAAGCTTCTATCCACCCTGAAAAGGTATCAAAAAGACCAAGAGATATTGGTAGCATTTGACAGATGGCATGTGAGTAAAGTCTTTCTGCCAGTCCATGGCAGGACAGGTTCCCTTCATTTGATGGGTTGGAAATTGAGGGGGACATATATTACAGTTAGGATTGGTTTTCTGACAGATAGAGTAAGAAGCAGTTACATTTTGGAGAAACTGTTTGCCTTCAGGAGTGAGTATGTAGCCACAGCCCTTCACGTACTTTGGAAGTTTCATATTTCCCACCACCCCCAGTCCTCTGGGAAAACTGAAAGGGCCAATTGCTCTCTTAAAGGAATCTTAACTAACTCTGGAATTAAAATTAGACTGGATCAAACTCTTACCCTTAGCTGTCCTCTGTGTCTGTGCCCTCTCCCGTAAACCTAAACATCAGTCCTTTTGAGTTGATGTATGGCAGACCCATCATCCCCCCTGAACTTCACTCTACAAATTCCAACCTGCCCCCTACTCTTGCCCAAGATTTTCTTTCCATCCTCAGAGCAGAACTGTGGACGACTGCTGATTCAAACCTCCCCAAGTCTATCCCTAATGCTCCCCTTCCCTCTCTTCAAGTTGGGGACCAGGTTTATATAACACCCACTCCTCCTTCCAACCTAAATGGCAAGGACCTCATAAGGTCATACTCCTTACCCCCACGGGCACCAAGCTCCAAAATCCTGTTCCTTGGTTTCATCTTTCACATCTCAAGAAAGAACCTCCCTCCTACTCCTCCACCCTCCTCAATCCCACTAAACTCAAAATTTCTTGTCTCCTGTCAATTCTTGAAGAGGCAACAGAAGCCACTATTAATCTTAGGCTTCTTTCCCAGATCCACCAAATGACCCTGAGCCTTCATCAGTTTCACCTTTTCCTGACTGACCTACTAGAGGACATTTGGTCAATACCATGGCCCATCCACACCATTGATCAGCTACTTGAAGCTACTGAAATCCTTTGGTTACAGGGCACTTTATGTCATTTCAGCCCCATCAGATTGAATCCTTCACTCTTGCGCTTCATTTTGCCCTTCATAAGGATTGCTCATGCTCTGCCCCATCCTTCCCCTTGTCCTCGCTGTCATCACAGCTGCAGTCCTTACCATTGGACTAATCACAGCCATGTCCCCTAGCTGGTCCCACACTAAAAAGACAGCTCTCACCCCTCGCATTATGGTCATATTTCATTATCATTCTGGTCATAAAATGTCACCCCTAGTTCTATTCACATTTCTCTCTCTACTATACTCTACCCTTTTCCAACTCCTCCCAAAGGTTATAACTTCTGCTTACACCTTACCTAACACATGTGTCCCCTCTGTATCCCTAGCACGAACTGTCAGTGCAGGATCTTCTTTAATGCTAAAGTGTATCTTCTCATGTCCTGACATCATAATTGGCCATATTAGGTGGTATAAGGATGATCAAGAAATATTTCATCAAGGTATCATGCAAGGGACCATGGAAAAATCTCACAGATCAATCTAAAAGAGATAACATAAACTATGATATCTATAAAACACTTGCTAACACTGAAGACTCAGGGATATACTCTTGTATTGAACTTAAAATGGGATTCCCCACAGATACAGTATATTCAAAGACTTCCTTGAATATAAGTATCCCCGTAAGCCGTCCAGGGTCCCAGAATCCTCAAAACATCTGGATGCAATTGGCTATTGACACAATGAACAAATGTTCCTTTTACCTATAAGAGGGAAATTCAGGTCCATCAGTTGTTAGCTAATAATCTTATGGGCATGTCTGTCAGATATAATGAATATGTCAATGTCACTGGGGACAGAATTTACAACACTAGACCATCCTGTGTCCATTCTGAACCAGCACTCCCAATCTCTCTAGCCATCCAACAGCATTGTTTATGCATCAACTGTACCCCTCCTAACTTTTCATAGACCCTCAACTCAGAATTGTTCTATTGAAGGGAATATTTCTTTGCCTTCTGTCAAACATTTACCCAAGGGATGGGTCTTCCTCTGTGATATTTGGCCCCATCCTACCAAGCCCTTCCTGCCAAATTCTCTGGAGTCTGTTCCATTGGATGGATCCTTCCCTTACTACCCTTTCTAACCCCTTCCCAATGAATTATCAAGAACTCGCCCTCCAATTGTGACAATAATTTACTCTTATTAGATCCAAAACAGGTAACCATCTCATCAGCCTTTGTCCTGCCTGTTTCAGGCCTTGTGACAGGCATACAAAAGGAGGTCTTAAAATTGGCCTGTGTTTTCAGTAAGACTGCTAATCTCACTTCATGAGTTCTGGCAGAAATTAGCCAAGAAATGAAAGAAGTCCGAATTTCAATATTACAAAAAGGAGCTACTATTGATTTCCTATTATTAAAACTCCATATTGGATGTCAGCATTTCCCTGGAATATACTGCTTCAATATTACAGACAATTCTAATACTATTCAACTAAAGATAGATAAAAATCAAATAAAAATTAACAAAATCCATGAGAGTACTTTTTGGTCAAATTTAGGACAATGGTTTCCATGGTTAAGCTCTTTACTGGGCCCCAATGTTATGATTCTGCTAATTCTCCTTTTTGTTCCTTGCATAGTCAGATGCCTCACTGAATTCCTCCAAGACAGAATACGTGCCTTCACTTCACAGAGTGTCACCAAATTCCTCATGACCACTGAACATCAGCCCCTGAGCCTCTAATCTCCACCGGACTGCGTGGAACACCTCAAGAGATCTACTGCCCCCACCCCAGCTTGAAATAGTTGGAAAATGAGTCACCACCCCCATTCCTACCCACATAGTCCTCCCTTAAATGCCCTCACATCCCCAATTCTCCCCAATCTTGTGTGTCTTTCTAGAGTCTGGACTGAAGGGTTAATAGACTTCCCTGAAAACTAGAGGGAACGAAAGAGTTAATAACTATCCCTAAGACCAACAAGCCATAACACTTCATAAGCATGGCCTTGGAAGGCCTGTCCACTCCCGAATGATAAACTCAACTTCCATTAGCTCAGAAGACCTTGAGGAAACAGAAACCATCTGGTGGGATATCCCCCATAGACAATTTTTCCTAAAAATGCTTATTCTGAGTAAATACACAAATAACTATAGTTCCTTATCTACTTTCTTGGACCTACTACTGGTCCATTCTGTGTTTTTCTTAGGGTCCCCCTTACAAGCTTGACTCCAGCCTGGCTCAGTGCTTCACTCTTCATCTCGCGGGAGCGCTGAGGCCCCTCGCTGTTTCAGTAAACAGTCTGTCTGTAGGGATCAAGTCTGGTGTTTTCTTTTGCTTTTCTCTTACACTTTCCTTACAAAGGTGCTTTTCATGATGCCAATGAATGAGTGCGCAGCTGGAATACCTCTAACTCTGGAAGCCCAAGTATGGGGAATGTTAAAGCTCATTTGTCACAGGAAGCCTTTTCCCCAGTGACTAACACAGGCCTTCTCCCCAGATAGGGCACAGACAACAGACCAAAGGACACCAAAACCAGTTTGGATGAACGAATGAGTTCATTGCAGTTACTTGCAGAGTGAGGGGTTGCTTACAGGAGCAAAACTCAAATGCAGCCACATCACGAGAAGTCTCACCCCATCCTGGATGACAACCTTCCATAGCTGCTTCCACTCAAAGGCAGCTGCATCACCAGAAAGCCCACCTCTGCTTAGGTGACAATTCACAGAACAGTACTACATCACTGGCAGGGAGCTCCATAGGAGAGTTGCTTCTCCAAACAGCTGTTTTTCCTTTATATAACTTTAGATCAGGGTCTTGTAACGCTTTCCCAGAATTGACTTCCTGACTCTCTGGTACTTCCTACTTCTTGCTCCTCCCAGGAAGGAATGTTTCAGTTTCTAATTAATATACCCTTGGGGAGTGGTTGAGTGACCTTTAAGGCTGACCTGGAATTTACTTTGTAGTCTTTGAGTGGCCTTGAACTCACAGCGATCCTCCTACCCCTGCCTACTGAGTGTCAGCTCACTTTTTGTTCAGGCTGGGACTCCAGCTTATAGAATGACCCCATCCACATTCAGGGTGAGTCTTCCCACCTCAGTCACACAACTTGAGTTACTTCTCTTGGGTGGATTCTAAATCCCATGAAGATGACAGTTCAGACTAACTCACAATGAGTAAGGCATGACTGCCCCAGTGTTCATCACTGCTCTCTCTGAGGAGCATTTTTAAGAGCCCCATGCAGAGCTGCCTCAGACGAAGCCGCCAGAGGGACAGATATGCTATTTCTCTTGTGTGGTGTCTTCTTCCCCACTGCGTTGAATTAGTAAGGAGGGCTTGCATGTCACTTGAGGATTGGAGAAGGTAGAGGTGTCAGGGGTTCTCAAGAGAAACTCTGGGAACACAAGTAATATTCAGAACATCAATAGTCATCCAGGGATGGAGAGGTGGCTCAGTGGTTAAGGTGCTTGCTTGTGAAGCCTAAGGACCCAGGTTTGATTCCTCAGTAGACACCTATAGTCCAATGCACAAGGTGGTGCATGTGATTGGAGTTCATTTGCATTGGTTAGAGGGCTGGCATGCCCATTCTCTCTCTCTCTCTCTTTTTTTCTCTCTCTCCCTCTCTCTCTCTCTTCCCTCTTTCTTGCTCAAATAAATAAATAAAAAATAAATAGAATATTCTTTTTAAAAAGTCATCCAAGAGGTCATAAACCCTAGGGAGGAAACTACTACTGTTGTCTGGCTAAATGAATATATGATGCCCACAAAATTGTCCTCTAAATACCTATGTTTATGCCTACATATTAATGCTACTCTCTCACATTTGGCAGAAGAAGCTTTTCTTTTCAGATGGCAGTGATCACTGGAGAGAATCAAAACTCATCAAAATGCTGAGAAGAAGTGACAGTGGAGTGTTCAGTACTAAGTGAGACATCTCTATCATACCCTCCAAGGCTCAGGGACCATTGCTGAAGGGATAATGGAAAGATCATAAGAGCGAAAGGAAGGCAAGGAGTGCTTTGTAATAATGTCTTCCAGGCACAAAGTGGCCTTGATAATCATGACCTCATGAATATCACTGTGGCTGATGCTACCTACATAAGACCTGCATAATGGCAGGGGAAAATGATGCATCAAAATAGAAGAAAGGGGGCTGGAGGGATTGCTTAGTGGTTAAGGCACTTGCCTGCAAAGCCAAAGGACCTGGGTTAATTCCCAGGACCCAAGTAAGCCAAATGCACAAAGTGGCGCATGCGTCTAGAGTTTTTTTTGCAGTGGCTGGAGGCCCTGGAATACCCATTCTCTTTCTATCTGCCTCTTTCTCAAACAAGTAAATAAACCATAAAGAAAACTGAGCTGGGGCTGGAGAGATAGTTCAGTGGTTAAGGAGCTTGCCTGCAAAGCCTTACAACCTGAGTTTGATTTCCCAGTGCCCATGTAAAGCCAGATGCACAAAGTGGCACATGCATATGGAGTTCATTTGCAGTGGCTGGAGGCCCTGACACAACCATTCTCATCTCTCTAGCTGCCTCGTTCTCTCTCTCTCAAATAAATTAATTTAAAAAATTGAAGAGAGAAGGGATTCAATGGAGGAAGACTTCAGGAGGGGGAAAGGGAGAGCGGTAAGAGGGGATTATGATCTTGACATGTCTATATTCATGGAGGTTGTCAATAAAAGGTTTTCTTTTTATGTCATCTAAAAAATATGAGTCGCTAAGCTGGAAAAGCCAAATACAGTATACTATTTAAACTTTTAAAATGATTTTCATTGTTGTATGGTTACTTTTTAAAAAAATATATTTGTTTATATGCAAGTGGAGAGAGAAAAGAGAGAGACAGAAAGAGAATGGACATGCCAGGGTCTCCAGCTGCTGCAAGTGGACTTCAGATGCCTGTGCCATCCTGTCCATGTGGCTTTTGTGGGTACTGGGGAATTGAACCTGGGTTGTTAGGTTTTGCAGGCAAGCACCTTAACCACCAAGCCATCTCTCTGGGCCATAGTTACTTCTTTTTATCTTACTTGTATTATACTGAGCGATTTATCATCCATTCAAGGTTCTTAAAAGCAATGTTAGAAGATATTCTAAAAGTTACTAGAACACCCAGTTAGGTCACAGATGAAGAAACAGTGGCATAGTTCAGACTAGGTCCTGTAATCTTAGCACTTTAAGTCTGGTCCATAGTGCCCTAAATATATTCTATTTGCCCTTCTTACTCCTGTCTTCTAACACTCCAATCTGCATAGCTGTTTGTAAATTAAAACAGAAGGCTAAATTAAAAGGCAGAGAAAGCAAGCTGTCTGGCAGTAATATTAATCCCTCTGAAATCACTGGTCTTTTCAATTAACAGCCTCTTTCTGAGACATTTATTGCTCTTGGCTTAAACTGAGGTCATTAACACACTCGTGAGAAGTGCTCTCAGAAAGGCTGTTTAAATACTCTCTACAAGGGCCTGGGTATCCCTCCTTGCTTTGCATGCGCTCAGAGAGAAGCCATCATAAAGCCAGCCCCACGGCTGTCATTTTTGCCTCTCTGCTTCTGTTTTATGACTGAAGTTCATGAGCCTGTTCTGAATTCACCCCCGGATATATACTCCATCATCCCAGTGAGAAACCTATAAGACTTTAAAATGTAGGTCTGAAGGAAAGGAAATATATAAATTAAGTTAAGCTCTACATATGGCATCAATCCCAGCTAAGCTTGGTGTGATTTTTTATTTTTACACATCCACCTGAAAGATGCCCAGCACAGAAAGCATGTTACTGGGCAAGATGAGTCACGGAGCTTTATTACCCTGCTTTGAATTAGCCTCCTCACACTGGAATATTTTACAGCATTATTTTATTGGCAGTCACTGTCACCAAATAAACTGCACAGCAGTGACTAGTGTCGAACTAGATAGCTTGACGGATCTAGATGACTTGTAAAAGAGAAGTATTTTGCCAAGCGTCGCGATGACAAAGCTATCCTGATGTGCATAAAAAGAGACCATGAACGGTGGCAAGTCTCGGTTAAAGCAGGACTGGGGACAATAACCCGGCGGGGATAAAACTGACATCAGAAATCTTCCTGTTTTCACATGCGTAGGTTTTGTTTTTATTTCTTTTATATTAGAAGGCAAAAAGTATTCCAAATGCCCTGCTTTTCTCAGTGTGCGTGTAGACACCGACACATTTGGGAGGGAAGTAACCGGACTACATAGAGGAAGTCTGAGCGTGAAGCACCAGTGTGCTGGGATCGAGTGATGCCCGTCTGCGTCCCTAGACTTTCTAATGAGTCCTTATTCCTCCATACAAGACTAGCGGACCCTTTTTCCTAGAGGAAAGGACATGAAAGATTCAATAGTTTCAGAGGCAATAAGAGTTTGGATGTTCAAGTCTTCCATGACATTTTGTTATTGTTTAGTACTTGGGCAGGATTCATTCCATCCCTATGAAGGAAAAAAAAAATCACTCTTGTGAGTGAAATTTTAATAATTGCCCATACACTGACATAAAAAAGGGAGATTTCAGGGCTGAAGAGATGGCTCAGTGGTTAAGATGCTTGTCTGCAAAGCCTAATGACCATCGTTCTATTCCCCTGGTACCCATGTAAAACCAAGATGGTGCATGCATCTGGAGTTCATTTGCAGTGGCTAGAGGCCCTGGTGCACCCATTCTCTCTCTCTCTCTCTCTCTCTCTCTCTCTCTCTCTATTTGCCTCCTTCTCACTCTCTCTTAAATAAGTTAATTAATTAAATATTTTTAAATGGAAGATTTAACTGTACAGTTATGTAAAGTAGCTATGTCTGCCCACTCCATCCCTGCATCAGCTGCAGTTAACTCTGTACTATCAGAGCTGAGGGTTTTAAGTGCCTGGTTCAAAATGCTGACCAAAAGTAGAAAAACCAAGCCATTTAAGTTGATGCAGGTGAGCAAGGTGGCATCGGGCCCCAGTGCCTTTCATCAGCATTTCTTGAATGTCTTCTTAGACTGGCCAGCTTTCCTAAGATGCTCATAGCAGCGAAAGGCATCCAGCGTTCCCCTCATCAGTATGATAGTCACATAACTTTTCTCTGGAAGGAACATCCTTTGCCTATTTATCTTCCACTCCTAGCCCCTTTTCCACAGTCTCTTCATGTTTTTGTTTTTTTAAACCTACCTTTCAAAAGATGCTTCCACAAAGCAAAGATAATTCAAAGAGTGTTAGTTTCTCCTCACGACTGAACTTTCCCTATGATAATAAGATATTCATGGGCTGGGATCTGCTTGCTTCTGTAAATCAGTTCAGAGCCTCACACACTTTATGGTATACAACAGGAATAGAGGTGGAAGATAAAAGAAGATAACATAGGGGATTATGATCAAATTATGTTTACATATTAAAATTCTCAGGGCTGCAGAAATGGCTTAGTGGTTAAGGAGCTTGCCTATGAAGCCTAACAACACAGGTTCAATTTTCTATTGCTCACGTAAGACAGATGCACAAAGTGGCACATCTGTCTGGAGTTCACTTGCAGTGGCTGGAGGCCCTGGCATGCACGTTCCCTATCTTTCTCTCAAGTAAATAAATTAAGTATATATTCTTAAAACTCTCAATAAGACGGGCCTTTAATCCCAGCACTCGAGTACTCGGGAAGCAGAGGTAGGAGGATCGCTGTGAGTTCGAGGCCACCTTGAGACTACATAGTGAATTCCAGGTCAGCCTGGGCTAGAGTGAGACCCTACAAAAAAAAAAAAAAAAAAAAAAAAAACTCTCAATAAAAAGTTCCTGAACAAATTAAGAATTGAAGGAATATATCTGAACACAGTAAAGGCAAGATTATGTTAAATGTGGAAAAATTCAAAGTATTTCCACTAAAATCAGAAACTAGACAAGGGTGTCTACTTTCTCCACTCTTGTTCAGTGTAATACCAGAAG
This sequence comes from Dipus sagitta, assembly GCA_036346955.1. Lineage (NCBI taxonomy): Eukaryota > Metazoa > Chordata > Mammalia > Rodentia > Dipodidae > Dipus > Dipus sagitta. Next base: position 54,518,108 of record CM070784.1, read on the forward strand.
TCTTAGCTAGAGCAATAAGAAAAGAGAAGGAAAGAAAAGGCAAACAGCTAGGAAAGTCAGAAGTATGTTTCCTAATATGCAGGTGATGGGATTCTATACATAAGAGGCACTAAAATCTCCAGAAAAAAACTGTAAGAAGTGATAAATACTTTCAGGAAAATGGTAGGATACAATATTAACATACAAAAAGAATCAGTAGCCTTTGTAATTACCAATAACAAACATGTTGAGGAAGAAATCAGAGAAGCAAACTCATTCACAATTGCCACCAAAAATAAAACTGAATGAAATACCTTTGTATCAAGCTAACTGAAGAAGCAAAAGACCTCTGTAATGAAAACTTTAAAATGCAAGGAGGAGGGACACTAGAAGGTTGAAAGACCTCTCATGGTCAGGAATTGGAAGAACACATATATAGAGAGATTTTTGGGGGAGGAGGGGTCCAAGGGAGGGTTCTGCACTAGCCCAGGCTGGCCTGGAATTCACTATGTAGTCTCAGGGTGGCCTTGAACTCTCATGGCAATTCTTCTACCTTTGTCTCCTGAATGCTGAGATTAAAGGAGTGAGACAACATGCACAGTGGAAGAAACAATAATATGGAAATGGCTATCTTACCAACATCAGTCTGCAGATTCAATGCAATTCCCATCAAAATTCCAATGTCAGAGCTGAAGAGCTAGCTCAGAGGTTAAGGCACTTGCCTGCAAAGCCTAATGACCTGAGTTCAATTTCCCAGTACCCACATAAAGTCAGATGTACAAGGTAGTGCATGCATCTGGAGTTTGTTTGCAGCAGGTAGAGGCTCTGGAGCACCCATTCTATATGTTTCTCTCCCTCCTCCTTTCTCTCTCTCTTCCTATGTCTCTCTCCCCACCCCACCCCAAGTGTGACGGCACGTGCCTTTAATCCCAGCAGTCGGGAGGCAGAAGTAGTAGGATCGCCATGAGTTCAAGGACAGCCTGAGACTACATAGTGAATTCCAGGTCAGCCTGGACTAGAGTGAAACCCTACCTCAAAAAACAAAAAACAGGGCTGGAAAGATGGTTTAGCAGTTAAGGTACTTGCCTATGCAACTTAAGGACCCATGTTCAACTCTCCAGACACCATGTAAGCCAGACGCACAAGGTGACACATGCACACAAGGTGGCGCACATGTCTGGAGTTCAATTTCAGTGACTGTAGGACCTGAAGTGCCAATTCTCTCTCTCTCTCTCTCTCTCTCTCTCTCTCTCTCTCTCTCTCATAAAAAAATGAATAAAAAAATAACAGTAGTTGATCAGGGTGGTATATGCTTTTAGTCCCAGCACTCTGGAGGCTGTGGCAAGAGGACTGACTAAGTTTGTGGCCATCCTGAGCCTATGAAGTGAATTCCAGATCAGCCCAAGCTAGAGTGGGACCCTACCTCAAAAAACAAACAACAAATGAACAAAAAAGTGGGGCTGGAGAGATGGCTTAGTGGTTAAACACTTGCCTGCGAAGCCTAAGGACCCTGGTTTGAGGCACGATTCCCCAGGACCCATGTAAGTCAGATGCACAAGGTGGTGCATGCATCTGGAGTTTATTTGCAGTGGCTGGAGGCTCTGACATGCCCATTCTCTATCTGCCACTTTCTCTCTGTGTTTCTCTCAAATAAATGAATAAAAATAAACAAAAAAAGAAATAGAAAATAATCTTAAAAATTCATTTAGAAGTGTAAATGACCTCAGAGAGTTAAATCAATTCTGCAAAACTGTCAGCAGATGCAATTCCTTGCTCAAGGACTACAGAAGAATGGGCCTGGCAACATTTTGTTATTAGGGGTAGGTTTCATGAGGCCCCACCACCATCGGAGAACTTATAGGCAGTTAATGGTTGCTAGGAAAAGAGAGACTTTTTTAAAGATTTATTTATATTTATTTATTTATTACAGATAGAGAGGGAGAAAAAGAGAGAGTGTGTGAGAATGGGTGTGCCAGGGCCTCTAGCCACTGAAAAGACACATGTGCTACCTTGTGCATCTGGCATATGGGTGTACTGGGTAACTGAACCTGTATCCTTAGGTTTCACAGGCAAGTACCTTAACCGCTAAGCCATCTCTCCAGTCTGACATTGTTTTAAAGATCCTGAGTTTGGGGCTGGAGAGATGGCTCTGTGGTTAAGGCAATTGCCTGAAAAGCCTAATGATCCACGTTTGATTCCCCAGTACCCATGTAAAGCTAGATGCACAAAGTGTTGTAATCATCTGGAATATGTTTGCAGTGGCTTGAGGTCCTGTCATGCCCATTCTATCTCTGTCTGTCTCTCTTATTTCTTTCTCTGCATGCAAATAAAAAATTAAGTAAAACATCAAAAATCCTAAGAGTCAAAGGTGTCCAAGTTTCCAAAGTGGTAAGTCAAGGTATAAGTAGTTCCATCGAAAGTTCCATCAAAGCCATTTCAGACTTCTGGGTGAGATGGTGGCAAAGAAGCCACACCAAAGCAGCCTGGGGGGTGGGGGGTGGGGGCAATAAGGAGAAAAATGGCAAAAAAAAAAAGCACTCTTCTACCAAAAAGTGAAGATGTATAAGAAATAATCAACCACAGCAGAGCAGTAGGAGAGACCCAGGGCTTCCAGAGACCACAGAAGCAGGCCGAAGCAGCTCCAGGCGGCAGCATGGGCCTACATGGTCGGCCAGTGCCTGAGACACAGGAGAAGCCAGGTGGAGGGATTCTCCACTCACACCAGCCTCCTCGCAAATTCAAGAAACCTGAAGGGGAAGACAGCAGGGACCGGCTGAGTAGCCCAGGAGGACCAGGATTGCGAGGAGCACCCATGCAGCTCTGGTACAATTTCAGCCACCCCTCCCCCAACCACCAGTGCTGGCAACCACTTGAGACCTGGCAAACAGAACTCAGCTACACAGCATCTACCAGCAGTGACCACAGCAGAGGCCCACGGACCCAGCCAGCCTACCTGAGCCCACAGCACAGTAAAGAGGGACCCAAGCAAACGTGCCACATAGCTGAGACCAAAGCCATCCCCAAAAGTAACAGGGTCTACTTACACCAGCTTAGTACCCACCAAAAAGCCTGGTATACAGGTCTGCCTTATAAATGCTAAAAGCATCTTCCATGTCAGAGCAAGCTAAGTGTTAAATCTGATGTAAAGTAGGATTTGCAATTCTTAAATAAGCTATATTTGGGGTTGTCCTTTGTTGCTTCCTGATGTATAGTACCTTTGTCTCTTCTGTCCTTCATGGGGGCAGGCTCTCACTCCACCACAGGTTGACCTGGAACCCTTTACAGACCAGAAATTTCAGCCTCCAGTTGACAGGATTAAGGGTGTGGGGCAACACACATCCTTAGGGACTTTGATTTTGTTAGATGATCTGTTTGTTTTTATACCCACCCTTACATAAATATCCCATGCTGGTTTTCATTGGATGTGTATATTGTTCAGTTGAATTTTAGAATTTGCCTGTAGTTTGCTCCACCGAGCCTACTAGAATACTCACATAGCAGGCAAACCCAATACCCAGAGTCACTTTTGCTATTACTCTGAGAGTCTTTTAATAGCCACACCTGGCACCTTAAGTTCCTTCCCAGAGATATATAACATCATATTTACACATCTAAGAATACTGATGATAATTAGAAAACCCAAGCATCAACTTAACCCAAGATAAAAAAATCTCTACATTACAATACAAGAAACACAAAAAATCACGACAATATAGTTTCACCAAAAAATATAAATCCATCAGAAATGACCTCCAGTGAGACTGATTTAAATAAAATGCCTGAGAAGGATTTCAAAAGAATAATTATAACTATGTTCAAAGAAATCAAAGAAGACACAGGAAACCAATTTAATGAAATAGGAGGTCAATATAAGACATGAGTAAGGAAATAGAAATGCTGAAGAAAAACCAATTGGAAATGCTACAAATGAAAAACACAGTAAGTCAAGAAAGAAAAAAAAAAAAGCAACTCTGTGGAAAGTCTCACCAGTAGAATGGATGAAGGAGAGAACAGAATGTCTAAACTAGAAGACCAGGTGGCAGATCTAATACAGTCCAACAAAGAGAAAGCCAAGCTAATAGGAAGGTATGGGTGGGAATTTCAAGATATTTGGGACACTATGAAAAGATCAAACATAAGAATCCAGGGTACAGTAGAAGGCGAAGAATTTCACATCAAAGGCATAGCAGGTGTTCTCAGCAAAATCATAGAAGAAAATTTCTCCCAAATTGGGAAAGAAAGGCAGATATAGGAAGCTTTTAGAACACCAAACAGACAAAACCTGGAAAGAACTTCTCCTCACCAGGTTATAATTAAACTACCAAACACACAAACCAAAAAAAAATATATTGAAAACAGAGAGAAAAAGCATGAACTTATAAAGGCAACCCCATCAGGATCACAGCAGATTACTCAACACAAAATTTAAAAGCCAAAAGGGATTGGAATGGTATATTCCAAGTTCTGAAAGATAATAACTGTTAACCAAGACTAGTTTATCCTACAAAGATATCCTCCCAAATTGGCAGAGAAATAAGGACATTCCACAACCAAAACAGGCTAAAGGAATATATGACCACTAAACCAGTTCTACAGAAAATACTTGAAGGAATCCTTCATGCTGAAGAGAAAGGAAAGCACACACATGAGGAAACAGGAAAAAATAAACCATACTCAAATAATGCTTAATACAAGAGAGGAAAGAGAAAACAGGAAGCACTACAAAACCAGAAGAGTGGTGAGAATAAATACAATAATAACTTGTAATATCTTTCAATAATAACTTGTAATATCAATGGACTCAATGAACCATCCAAAAGACACAGGCTTGCAGACTGGATTGAAAGGCAGGATCCTGCTGTTTATTGCCTCTAAGAAACTTACCTGTCCATAAAAAAACAGACACCACCTTAGGGTGAAAGGATGCAAAACAGTATTTCAAGCAAATGGGCCTATGAAACAAGCAGGTGTTGCCATCCTAATATCGGACAGGCTAGACTTCAAACCAACATTAGAGAGAAAAGTTAAAGAAGGTTAACTTATATATTGATTAAAGGAACACTCCAACAGGAGGACTTTACAATTCTAAACATATATGCACCTAACATGGGTGTTCCCAATTTCATCAAACAAACACTATTAGACTTAAGGTCACAGTAAACACCAAGCACAGCTGTAGTGGGTGACTTCAATATCCCATTCTCATCAATTGACAGAGAGACATCTGGATTTAATGATGTCATAGAACAAATGGACCTAACATATCTACAGAACATTTCATCCAAATGCTACAGAATATACATTTTTCTCAGTAGCACATTGAACAGTCTCTAAAATAGACCATATTTTAGGGCACCAAGCAAATCTTAACAAATATAAAAAAATTTGAAATAATTCCTTATACTCTATCTTATCCCAATAGGATTAAACTACAAATCAACAGCAAGAAGATCTATAGAGCATACACAAAATCATGGAAACTAAACAATACACTACTAAATGATGAATGACTCAATGAATAAATCAAGAAAGAAATAAAAAAATGCATAGACTCAAATGATACTGAGAACACAACACTTGCTGTGCCTAGAACTATCGTCACAAGACCCTGATAATAGGAGGAAAAGCTAATGGCATCAAAAAAAGAAAAAGAAAGATAATGGAGAGAGGGAAGAGATGTGATGAAGTGTGGATCTGTGAAAGGGAAAGTGGGGGAAGGGAGAGAATTATCATAGTTTATTGTCTATAAGTATGGAAACTGCTAATAAAAAAAGCCATTTCATTACATATAGTTTGCCAATTGATCACAGTACCTTTCAAGAAATTTCTTTAACTTTTCTAAGATATGACCATGTCTTTTTTGTTTCTTCAGATATCTTAAGGTTATCAGACTCAGACCAACTTGAATGAATAAATGCCACAGGCATATAGATTTTGGTTTATAGAAAAAGAATGTATGAGCCCTGTATGGTGGCACACGCCTTTAATCCTAGCACTCCAGAGGCAGAGGTAGGAGGATCACTGTGAGTTCTAGTACTACATACTGAGTTCCAGGTCAGCATGGGCTAGGGTAAAGAGTAACAACCTACTTTGAAAAACAAAAAATAAATAAGTAAATAAATAAAAAGAAAAGAAAAAGAAAGGAGAAAAAGACTAAAGACTTTATCTATGTGAAAAACTAAGCTTCTGCAACGATTCCCAAACAACATAATCCTAAAAAAAAAAAACAACTCATAAATATATTTTCTCTCAAAATCTCAGTCTAGAAGAAGTTGGGCATCCAACTGACAAGCATTAGGCATAACTGGTACCCAAGAGACTCAGCTCCCTCTCACCACACACTGAATCAGGGCTGCCATCCTCATCCTTCATGACATCTGCATCTTCAGCACCTGAAATTGAGTTTTCCCCACAGGAAATACCAGAGAGAGAATGCAACCTCACCTCTTCACAAATATAATGAGCAATTTGCATGTATTGTTTACAGTCAATATCTACTGGTCAAAATTTTATTGAGTGACCACAATATGCTGCAAAAAGTATCTGGCTGGGTGGCATTTCTGTGTTGTAAAATGCAGTAACGTTTCTACTACTAAAAATAAAACAAGGGGCTGGAGAGATGGCTCAGCAGTTAAAGGGTCTTGCTTGCAAAGCACAGTGGCCTGAGTTCCATTCCCCAGTACCCATGTAAAGCCAGATGCACAAAGTGCACACGTGTCTAGAGTTTGCTTGCAGTGGTAGAAGGCCCTAGCATGCCCATTCTCTCTCTCTGTTTGCAAAAAAATAAATACATAAAATGTTTAAAAATAAATAAATAAACAAAACATAACAAAAATGTGAACTGGGTACCAGAAAACAGAGCACTTTCAGACTAAGCCTCTCTCTTCTTGGTTGAGGCAACTGATCTAAAAATTCTTCCACAAGAACATATTGTTTGTTTGTTTGTTTTCTTTTAAATTGTTTTTGAGGCAAGCCCAGCAGACTGACCTTTTCTTTTAATGCAAGAGATCAAGAGTGAAAGAGAATTGGAGCTCCAGGGCCTCTAGCCAGACGCATGTACCACCCTCTGCGCATGTGCAACCTTGCGTGCTTGTATCAGTTCATGCATCTGGCTTATGTGGGACTGGGAGAGTCAAACATGGGTCCTTGGGCTTCCAAGGCAAGCACCTTAGCTGCTAAGACATCTCTCCAGACTTAGCCCCTATCTTCTTGATGGAGTAAACTCTTTATATTTTTATTTGACTTTATAAATTTCCTTTTCTAAAATTAAAATCTAGGATCCACATATGACAGAAAATGTGATATTTTTCTAAGCTTGAGTTACCTCACTTAGTATAATTGTTCCCAAATCTATCAATTTTCTTTCCAATTTCATAACTTCTCTTTTCTTTACTACTGAATGAAACTCCATTATGTATACATACTGTATCTTCTTTTCCATTCATCAGTTGGTGGGTATATAGGCTGCTCTATTTCCTAGCAGCAATAAATATGGCTGAGCAAGTAACTCTGTGGTAAAGTGTAGAGACCTTAGGGTACATGTAAGGGTTGATATAGCTTTCTAACATACTAGATCTATTTTTAGCTTTTTATGACATGCTAGTTTACAGTCCTCTTTTTCCACAATCTTGCCAGCATTTTGGATTTTTGATAGTGGCCATTCTGACTTGAGTGAGATATAACCTCAAAGTAGTTTTAATTTGCAGTTCCCTGGTGGCTAAAGTTGTTGAATATTTTTTTAAAATAATACTTAGTAGTAGAGGCTAGGAGCTAGAAAGCAACCAAGAAGAGGGAAAGACTTAGGGGCAGGGGATAGTAAAAATACAAATAGGACAGGGTACTGGGATAGGAAGTCTAAATGGGGCCAAGGGAGTGGGGTGGTAGAGAGGAGAGTGTGGGAATAAGTTTAGCCAGAAACAACGATGTTAGAATAAGTCACAGGGAAACATGCTTCCTTGTTAGCTAATTATAAAATATAATTTTAAATATTTAAAAATATTTTATTTGCCTATTTCAGAGAGAGAGAGATTGGCAGACACAGAGAAAGAATGGGTGCACAAGGGCTTCTAGCCACTGCAAACAAATCCAGATGCATGTGTCACCTTGAGCATCTCTGGCTTATGTAGGTACTGGGGAATAAAACCAAGGTCCATAGGCTTTGCAGGCAAACTGCTAATCCACCTTTCCAGCCCCATAAATATAATTTTTAAAAAGAAATATAATTTTGGCAGAAGTATCCTGTAGGGTGGGTAATACCCGATCCATAATCCACAGGACTGGCATAGGAAAGTTCTAGTACCAGGGGTGGGATACTCTTAGTGAGTTGTTAATCAGGGAGGTCCATGAGGCTCCCCAAAGGATACAGGTCATTGTCAATGCTCTTGGTCACCCACCAGAACTACATGGCAAGACCCTATTGCTGAAGACACCATATGCACAAGTTGCAGGACCCTGAGAAACCAAGTTGAAACTGAACTGGGAGCCTCCTCTCTGCTGGCTAGCTGCCATATTTCTATATTTCTGGAAAGTGTTATGCAGGCTTTGGTGAGGAGAGTTACCAACATTCTTGACCAGCAGTGGACACTATGAACTACACAAATGATCAGACAGGCAAGAAATGCCCACCAGTGCAATAACGACATGAGTGATGTAGCAGCTATGTTTTTACTGCTGGGACACAATACCCAACCAGAAGCAGCTTACGGAAGGGAAGGGTTGATTTCTGGCTTACAGTTTCAAGGAGACATTTCATGATGGCAGGGAATACATGCAAGAATAGATAGCAAGACATCCTATCTTGTCACACTGCTACATGAAACTGAGTCATGCAGAGATGACACCAGAGATAGAGTGAGGAATCATAAAATTTATTCATATCAACATGGACTCAGGGGAATAACTTCCAAGGCCTGACTACTGAGCTCCGACAGCTTAGAGGTTTTATAGACAGTATGGCAGGCTGTCTGATGTCACCTTGAATTCTTTATACTAGTGGTGGGTTACAACTTTCTAAGGTTACATGATTCTGGGGTACAAACAGAAAGTCCCTTAGCAGGGCTGGAGAGATGGCTTAGCAGTTAAGTCACTTGCCTGCAAAGTAAAGACCCAGGTTCAATTCCCCAGGACCCACGTAAGACAGATGCACATGGCACATGCATTTGAAGTTTGTTTGTAATGGCTGGAAGCCCTGGTGTGCCCATTCTCTCTCTCTCTCTCTCTCTCTCTCTCTCTCTCTCTCTCCCCCTCTCTCTCTCTCTGTCTGCGTATGTGTGTGTGTATGTGTGTGTGTGTCAAATAAATAAATAACTAAAATATAAAAACAGAAAATTCCTCAGCCATCAGTCAGTGATAAGAAAGTACAAACGTAGACTAGAAAGTTGCTTGTTTGGGTGTTTGTGTCTATGGCCGTACTGACCAGATAACATACGAGCAGGTGCGGCTCACAGACAGGGAGGAGCCTCCCAGTCATGCTGTCTCCCTGGTAAAGCTTGGACAACTGGAAACTGTGTTTTCGAGTAGCACCTGGGCCTGGTTTCCTTGTTATATTTCTTGTACCGTGACATCATCTGGGAGGAGGCAGCAAGAATGCGCTGAGCTGGCACTGGCCAGTGGGACTGGCCCATCTCCAGCAACACATCTTCTCCAACAGCACTGCACATACCAAGGTTTCCACCAGCTGGGGATCAAGTACGGGGCTTAATCAGAAACACATAAGCCCACAGGGATCATTTTATGTTCAAACCACTGTAATCAACATGGGGGATACCCAACAGCTCTTTCCCTGCTTTGAAGCCAGGTCTGTGGTAGAGAATTCATGCCTAGTTCTGAAAACTTAATCAAAAGCCTATGCTTGGCAGGCCATAGGCCCTGGGTGAGGGGAAGCCACTACTGTTGCTTGTCTAATTGGATATGTTGTGCCTCTAAATATTTATGCTTCTACCTGTAGACTAGTACTGCTCTCTGTGTTAGTCATGGAACCTTTCTTTTATTGATGGCAGTATCTACTAGGAAGACCAAAACTCATCAAAGTGCAGAGAAATGACAGTTGAATGTTCAACACGAAATGAGACATTTCTATCACATCCACCATGCTGTAGGGAACACTGCAGAAGAGGTGGAAGAAGGAACATGAGAGCTGAAGGAGTGCTTGGGAACACAGTCTTCCATGCCCACGTCAGTCCTGAACTCATAGCTGTTATTCCTTCACAAGACCTGCACCATATTGAGCCCATCACCATGTTATCATAGATCATGGGGAAACAAAGGACATCAAAATTAAGGAAGGACTATTTGAAAGAAAGGGTCCAGTGGTGGGGGCTGGGGAATAGGTGGCATAAGAAAGTAATGGGAATTCCAGGTCAAACAGAGCAAGAGTGTATCTAGCTTTAAAAAAAAATAAAAAATCAGGGCTGGAGAGATGGCTTAGCTGTTAAGGCGCTTGCCTGTGAAGCTGAAGGAGCCATGTTCGACTCTCCAGATCCCACTTATCAGACTCACAAAGGTGAGGCAAGTGCAAGGTCGCACATGCCCACTAGGGGGCACAAGCGTCTGGAGTTCAATTGCAGTGGCTGAGGCCTTGGTGGGCCAATTCTCTCTCTCTCTCTCTCTCTCTCTCTCTAAAAAATAAAAATTAAATTTTAAAAATAAAAAAGTGAAAAGGGGGCATTTGGCAGGCATCAAATCTACAAATTTCTGGTCAGATATTAGTCTTTTAATATTAATACTGATGTTATAAGGTTATAATCAAAAGCCTATGTCTGGGGGGTCATGAGCCCTAGGGGAGTAATGACTGCTATTGTCTGGCTAAAGGCATATATTATGCTCACCAAACTGCCCTCTAAGCACTTATGTTTATACTCATTTGCTAATGCTACTGTCACTTTTGGCTAGAGATACTTCTCTTTTCAAATGGCAGTGACCACTGTGCTGACTCAAAAGTCTCCATAGTGCTGAGAAGTGACAGTGGAGTTTACAGCACTAAGTGAGCCGTGTCTGCCACACCCTCGCAAAGCTCAGGGTCCATTGAGGAAAAGGTGGTGGAAAGAATGTAAGACTCAAAGGATGAAGATGAGTGCTTACAATACTCTCTTCCATACACAAAGTGGCCTTGATATTCATTACCTCACAATAGCTGATGCTACCCACCCAAGACCTGCATAACAGGAGAAAAAGATGATGACATCAAAATAGAAGAGAGACTAATAGGAAAGAAGGTATTCACTGGAAGGTGGATTTGAGAGGGGGCAAGGGGTAGGAATTTTCATGGTTTATCATCTATACTTATGGAAGCTGTCAATAAAAGGTTTAAAAATACAAAATAATAAAAGAAAGCTAAAAAAAATTCTGAGGTGACATAAAGACCAAATACAATTATGCAATGTCCCTTTGTAGTCACTGCTTATAAGTGACCTAGTTGAAAACAGGATGGAAAAGACTGTACACCCAGCTCTCCTTCTCACAGATCCCCACAGGGTGGCTGTCCTACAGGAAGAACTACAGAGTATAAAAGAATATTAATCAGCCTCCTCTTCCCAAGGGAGTCTCTGGAAGTGCCCCAGGCACAGAGCTGATTGGCAAGTCATGTCACTTCCAGGGCTATGTCACTGACCTTACAGGGTCAAACCACCAATCCTTCAAGACTCCTCTTTGTGAATTCATGATCCAAACAAAATCAAAGACAGCTTAACAATCAAGCAGTGCCTGGACTTGACCAAAGCCCTCGTTAAATATGGTCATTTTTCCTGTCTAGGAAATTCCAGGACCTTAGCCAAGTAGAGTTCAATGATTGTACAAGCCGAATCTCAACATTATAAATCTAAAGTGCTAAATATCTCCCCATCCCGGCCCTTGCTGCTGGTCCTGTAAAAGCCATGTCTCTCAAGCCTAGTTCATAGGCTGTAAAAGTGACTAATGGCCAATGAGCAGCAGTGCGGTTTGGTTGAAAGCCTGTACTCTAAATACTTCTCACTGTAGCTGAGTCCTTGTGCTGCTACTTTTAAGACATTTTTTTTTTTTAATGGCTGGAGAGCTGGCTTAGCAGTTAAGGCATTTGCCCACAAAGCCAAAGGACCTAGGTTGGATTCCCCAGAACCCACGTAAAGCCAGATGCACAAGGTGGTACATGCATCTGGCGTTCCCTTACAGTGGCTAGGGGCCCTGGTGCACCCATTCTTTCTCTCTCTCTCTCTCTCTCTCTCTCTCTCTTTGTGTGTGTGTGTGTGTGTGTATCTGTCTCTTTCTCAAATAAGTAAATAAAAATAAGTTTTAAAAAATTTAAAAATATTTTTTAAAGTTAAAAAAGTATTTATTTGCAAGCAGAGACAGAGAGAAGAGAGACAACGGGCACACCAGGGCCTCTTGCTACTTCAAATGAACTCCAGATGGATGCACCCCTCTGTTTCATCTCGCTTTACATGAGTACTGGGTCACTGGGCTTTGCAGGCAAGTGTCTTAACCACTGAGCTATTTCTCCACCCCAAATATTTTTATTTATTTGAGAGAGAAAGAATGATTATGTGTGCCCCAGGGCCTCCAGCCACTGCAAACAAACTCCAGACACATGCACCACTATTGTGCATCTGGCTTTATGTGGGTACTGGGGAATCAAACCAGGTGGTCAGACTTTGCAGGCAAGTGCCTCTAACCTCTGAGCCATCTACTCAGCCCCCAAGACATGTTTAAAAAGACAAGAGGCTAAAATTAATAGGAGACCTTCATGGATTCCTTCTATCATTACATTTTGTTTCCTGGAACCTTCTATGTGTCAGACAAAAACCAACTGGAGGCTGTTGTGATGCCACATCAGGAGAAATGAAAAAAAAACAAAGGGTAAATGGAAATGTTATTTAATGGTTTAGAGGTAACTTGCATCACACTGGCCAAATGCAGTTCTTGCAGGTCATAACCTCTCCCAGGCCATAGCCTCTCCCTGGGCTTCCATCAATAGAGCAAATGAAATCTATTTTTTACTAGTAATTTCACACCATGCAGGCAAGACGGTAGCTAATAAAGGGACAGTTTGAATGAATTTTTTATGAACAATAGCATTATTTTTTTTGCTTCCCCCACTCCAGTATACAAACGTTTTATTACAAGAAAATTTCAGTGAGAAAAATGCAGAAAACTTTGAATAGCAGCATGACTAGAGTGGGGAAAGACTAAAATGATTCCTGGTTGACTCTATATTTGTTAGCTTCTTATTGCTGGAACTAAATATGCAACCAATTTGAGTTTAAGGGAGAAAAGGCTCATTTCTGTTTATAGTTTCAGGTTAGTTACAGGCTATCCATGGTGGGAAAGGCATCACACTAAGAGCTTGAAGCAGAGCTGGTCACATTCAGCCCACGGTGAAGAAGGTCAACCAGTTGTCCTTTTTATACAGTGCAGGACCCTGGCTCATGGCATAGTACCACCTACTGCTAAAGTGGGTCTTCCCACCTCAATTAACCTAGTGGAGATAATCTCTCTCCTGCCTTCCCAGGGGCTCGCCTAATCCCTCACAAGTGATTCTAGGTCCTATCAAGTTGACAATCAATAAACCATCACAAGCCGTACCATAGCTAGGTGTCAAACTGAACAAGATTATTGTCCCTGAAAGACTTCACTGGTTAACTGAGGGCGGAATGGCTTGCTGCTCGTTCGCTCACGTACAGGAATTTTACGGTACTTTGTGTAGCAAAATGTTGAACAAAAGATTTTCCTAAGGAGCCAGAAATCAGCTGCTCTAGCCCATGTTTTATGACCACAAAGTCAGATAAAAGGAAGTATTGGCAGCAGGTCAGGAATTGAAATACAACAGCCAATTCCAACACCTGCTCAGGATTTTTTCCTGGGTGCATGATCGTATCTGCATGGACGTACACAGACAAATACCTATGGTCATGCATTTTTCACACAAGGGCACAACTAATTATTTCCCTTTCACAGTCTGTCTTTACTGTGCTGTTTCCTGCAATATCTGATAGGACAGTGGAGGAGAGAATGGCAGTCCCAAAATAATGTTGATGTTCAAGTAGTGTACTCAGTTTCCTATTTATTGGGAAGGTTTAGGCATTGACCCAGTGGCTGAGAGACCTTCTATTCTCTAAGGCCTGAACCTAACAAAACAGGTGAGTCAGACTTTGACCCTAATGATTTCATGTTAAATATATGATGGAAAAAAAAAAAAGGTCAGAGCAAATGAACCCAGTCTGAGCTTTCTCTCTAGCCTTAAGACTACATTATTTTTTTAAATATGCATGTGTTGGTACTTCATATTATATAAGCACATTAAGGATATTGGACAGAGGCAAAGCAAAATTTGCCATTATTGTCTCTAGAATGATGAATGACCGTATGAAATAGTCACAAAGCTACCAATCCTGAAGGACCATTATAACACTTGGCCATTTGGAAATTCACTAGAGACAAAAAAAGGTTACACTCCATTTAGATGCCCATCGTACAGGCAGAATTTAAACTCTACCACGTGTCTCTCTTTCTTTCTTTCTCTCTCTCTCTCTCCATATACTTTTTTTTTATTTATTTTCGAGCAAAGAGAGATACAATGGGCATGCCAGGGACACCAGCGACTACAAACAAACTCCAGGTGCATGAACCACTTTGTGTATCTAGCTTTGTGTGAGTACTGGGGAATCAAACCCGGGTTGTCAGGCTTTGCAGCCAATTGCCTTAACTGCTGAGTCATCTCTCTAGCCCCAATCTGGCTCTTAAACAGTGACAAGAAATGCAACACTTAGGGAATTGAAAGTGCCTGGAACACCTAAATGATCCAGTTTCAGGGCTTTCGAAGCTCTGAATCACAACTGTTCCTAGTGACAGTGGTTTCCTTGGGATAGAAAAACAAAAACACACCTGAATTCTGTCTCTTCCACATTAACATGTTGAAACTTTTCATATTTTTTTATTTATTTTATTTTTATTTATTTATTTGAGAGCAACAGACAGAGAGAGAGGGGGAGAGAGAGAGAGAGAGGGAGGGAGGGAGGGAGGGAGGGAGGGAGGGAGGGAGGGAGGGAGAGGAATGGGCGAGCCAGGGCTTCCGGCCACTGCAAACGAACTCCAGATGCGTGCGCCCCCTTGTGCATCTGGCTAATGTGGGTCCTGGGGAATAGAGCCTCAAACCGGGGTCCTTAGGCTTCACAGGCAAGTGCTTAACCGCTAAGCCATCTCTCCAGCCCGAAACTTTTCATATTAATAACCATGTCCTCTAGACAACCACCACTTACCAGTTTTCTCAATTTAACAGCTAATAAAATACAGGTGACAATTCTTTTTAAATTAAAACCTATATGATCTCATTGTACTTAAACTCCCAGCCCAGGCTCTATGCACAGTTGGAGTAATTGACTGGAAAGCAACCCTAACACTTCCTCCCGTCTCTAAACACCTTTGCAGTGTGAATTAAGCACTCCATTTATAAAGAAGGGAAACTTATGTAAGCTAACAGAATGCAACTGAGCTAATATCATGTAACTTCCAACCTTAAGGGGCTTTGTGTTTTTTGCCCTTCTTGGCTGGTACTTCTCTGCAGACTGGAGGCAGTCAGATCTTATGTACAGACAGGCGATCTCACTGCCAAGATTCAGATAGGAGATTGGACCACTTAACTCCAACCAAATTTCACTAAGCTTCCCAAGGATTGGGCAGGATGAGTGGTGCCAGGTAAACCCAAGAGCAGCACTTTTCAAGCTGAGCCAAAATAAATAAATAAATAAGTCGTTGCCTTAACATCACAAAAGCATGAGTCTCACATTTGTGAATACACTAGCCCCTTCTTACTTCCTCAATATTCTCTCCGAATTTTTCTCCTCAAATACTACATTCTACCCACCCACATCAAGTTACTTGCCTTTGATCTTAAACACAGGTTGTTGGCTGGAGAGATGGCTCAGTGGTTAAGACACTTGTCTATGAAGCCTAAGGACCCAGGTTCAATTTTCTGGTACCCATGTAAGCCAGATGCACAAGGTGGCACATGCATCTGGAGTTCATTTGCAGTGGCTGGATGCCTGGGCCTGCCAATTCTCTCTCCTTCTCTTTCTCTCTTCCCTGCCTCTTTCTGTCTCTCTCAAATAAATAAGTAACTAATTTTTTAAAACCATAGATTTCCTGTAGACATTTTTTAGAATTATTTATTGATATATTTGAGAGACAGAGAGAGAGAAAGAGACAGATATATAGAAAGAATGAGTATGCCAGGGCCTCTAGCCACTGCAAATTCCAAATGCTTGCATCACCTTGTGCATCTGGCTTTATGTGGGTCCTAAGAAATCGAACGTAGGTCCTTTGGATTTGCAGACAAGCACCTTAACCAGTAACCCATCCTCCAGCTTCTTGAAGACGTTTTTATTCATTTCCCTATGTCACCTCACATCCTCCCCCCACATAGATAGACATTCCCATTCATGATTCTATAATCTGAATATCACTTTTTCATAAAGGTCTTTACCAACGACCCAAAGAGGGTGTGTGTTTATTATAGTTCTCTATGATCTCATACTTTTTGGGAAGTGAGGGGCTCAGTTTTTTAAGACAGGGTATTAAATATCTTACACTGGAGCCAGGTGCTTAATAAGTAGCACAAATAGGCCTCGAAAACTCATGTCTTAATTGTTCTAAGTTCTGGGATTACAGGCATGTGCCACCACACCTGCTTACTACAAGTCGCAAACACCAATTTTCAAAACAATTAAACAACTGTCAATAGATGATTTATGAATATATATTTATTTGGATTTTTTTTTTTTTTGCTTTCTTGAGCACTCTAGGCCAGGCTGACCTGGAATTCACTATGTAGTCATTACATAGTCTCAGAATGGCCTTGAACTCAGCTATACACCTGCCTCTGCCTTCCAAGTGCTAGGATTAAAGATGTGTGCCATCACACCTGGCTTTGAAATATATTTTTAATTATTTATTTACTTATTTGTTTGCAAGGAGAGAGAGAGAGATAGATAATGGTTGCACCAGGGCCTCCAGCCACTGCAAATAGACTGCAAACAGACTCCAGATACATGTCACTTTGTGCATTTGGCTTTACATGGGTACTGGAGAATTGAGCCCAGGTCATTAGGTTTGGGAGGCAACCATCTTAACTGCTGAGCTATCTCTCTAGCCTCCTATTTGAAATAGTTAACTAACAAATATTGTGTATGTTCAAAGTATACAACATGATTTAAAACATAATTATATGTATTTGACAAAATAAATACTGCATAATGATTATGACAGACAAATGAACAAACACATCCATCATTATATGTAAGATGACCAGAACATGTTTGTTTTATAACTTGTTTGTACCATGTGGCCCAAACCATCATTTTTCTTTGTATCCCTCAGTTCTGGTAAGCACAGCTTCACTGTGATGTTTGTGTTTGACTTTTCTAGACTCCATATTACTGTGGTCAGGCAGCATTTATTGTCATCTATCCCATGTCACCTAGCACACTTCAAAAGACTTCCAGACACATGCATCACCTTGTGCATCTTGCTATACATGGGTACTGGGGAACTGAACCCCAGGACAACAGGCTTTGTAAGCAAGTGACTTTAACAGCTGAGCCGTCTCTTCAGCCCCTGACTTGATGTTGAGGATCCGAACTCAGGTTCTAATGCTTGAATGGCCATTATTTACCCATTCATTACTCAACCCCTCAATATATACAACCTTAAACACATGTTCATTTTAATATCACTATGAAATTTACAATTTCACCTCTGATGAAAATTATCAATTGTATGAAGTGCTTGATTCTAAGGGGCTAGAGAGATGGCTCAATGGTTAAGATGCTTCCCTACAAAACCTAATGACCTGGGTTCAATTCCTTAGTACCCACATGAAGCCAGATGCACAAAGTAATGCATGCACCTGGAATTTGTTTGCAGCAGCTAGAGGTCCTGATGTACCCGTTCTTTCTGTCTGTCTTCTATCACCCTCTGATTGCAAATATACAAATAAAAGTATTTAAAACAAAATAAATTGCTGGATTCTAAACGTGCATGTAGCAGGCTTGAAATGTATATTGCTGTTGCAGTCAGGTTCGCACTGCTGGCAGAAATCACCTGACCAAGAGCAGATTTTGGGAAAAAAAGGGGATTTATTTTGGCTTACAGACTTGAGGGAAAGCTTCATGATGGCAGGGGAAAACAATGGCATGAGCAGAGGGTGGACATCACCCCCTGGCCAACATCAGGTGGACAACAGGAACAGGAGAGTGTGCCCAACACTGACAAGGGGAAACTGGCTGTAATACCCATAAACCCGCCCCCAATAATACACTACCTCCATGGGGTGTTAATTCCCAAATCTCTATCAGCTGGGAACCTAGCATTCAAAACACCTAAATTTATGGGGGACACCTGAATCAAACCACCACATTCTGCCCCTGCCCCTCGCCCCAATCTGATAACCATACATGATGTAAAATTCAGTGCATTCATCTGACTTTAAAAGTTCCCCCACCTTTTTTTTCAAGGTAGGGTATCACTGCAGCTCAGGCTGACCTGCAATTCACTATGTAGGCTCAGGGAGGCCTCGAACTCATGGCAATCCTCCTACTTCTGCCTCCCAAGTGCTGGGATTAAAGGCATGCACCACCAAGCCTGGCAAGTCCCCATAGTATTTTATCACTCCCAATGATGTTCAAACATCCCCATAGTCCAAAGTCTTTTAACTGAGCCATAATGCCAAAAATAAACCAAAAATCTCATAATGACACAGAATAAACATTCACACTACAAAAGATGGCATTGGGCATAGCAAAGAAATATTCAACCAATACAAGATTTAAACCAACCAGGGCAAACATTAAACTATGTGGTTCCAAGTCCAACAACTCTAGTCAGTGAAAAGTCTCCAATTCTGATAATTCTAACCAGCACTAAGTCTCTGAAGTTCTGATTCTGCCCCTCCAGCTAGGCTACTCACAGACCTAGAAAACTTCATATGGGGCTGGCAGCTCTCCTTGGCAGCCATATCGTGGTCCTGGCATCTCCACTGGGTCTCCCCTGCAACCCATGGTTCATCCTCACAGCTCCATCGGATCTCCATGTAGGCATCCAGCAAACCTGCTTCAAACAGCCCAGGACCATTTCCAAAATATAAGACCATGTTGCAAATTCAATGACTCTCTCTTTCCTGCATTTATTATACTCTACAGTACCAGGTAGGTTGCCAATTTGTTAATCCAGGGGGGAATAAAGCAGACCCTGAAAAACAGGACACACCTTGAGCATTCAAGCCCCTTCATAAGTCTACATTCTTCCTGTTACCACAGTCTCAATCTCTTATATAATTGCAGCTGAATGGGCAGAAGTTTCAGCCCAAAGACAGCATTTCTGTGCCATATCCATCTGCTCACATCAGTCCATTTCTATGCAAAGCAATCCCACACAAGTTATCAGTACATGGGCATAACAGCAAGCCTCTCTCACAAACTGCTAGCCCAGTCCAAGCAAAGCTCTTTCTCACCCTCATAAGACAAACCTCACAGACTATAGTTCTGATTGCATTCAGGTCTTTCAACTCTGACCAGAATAATCCATCAAGCTGTATTTACAGCACTACGAGGCATCTCTTAGGCCAAGGTTTCAAATCCTTCCACATTCCTCTTAAAAATCAGCTCCACAAGGCCAAAGCCACACAGTCAAGTGTCTAGCAGCAACCCCACATTTGGCACAAACATTACTCTTGCAGTCAGGTTCGCATTGCTGGCAGAAATCATCCGACCAGGAGCAGCTTTTGGGGGAAAAGGGTTTATTTTGCCTTACAGACTTAAGTGGAAGCTCCATGATGGCAGGGGAAAATGATGGCATGAGCAGAGGGTGGACATCACCCTCTGGCCAACATAAAATGGACCATAGCAACAGGAGAGTGTGCCAAATACTGACAAGGGGACACTGGCTATAACACCCATAAGCCCACCCCCAACAATATACTCCCTCCGGGAGGCATTAATTCCCAAATCTCTATCAGCTGGAAACCTAGCATTCAGAATACCTAAGTTTAGGGGACATCTGAATCAAACCACCACAATTGCCAAAATTACTTTTGAAAACACTTGAATAGTTTGTTTTTTTGTTTTGTTTTTTGTTTTTTGTTTGCTTGTTTGTTTGTTTTTTCCTGAGGTAGGTTCTCACTTTGGCCCAGGCTAATCTGGAATTTACTATGTAGTCTCAGGCTGGCCTTGAACTCACAATGATCCTCCTACATCTGCCTCCTGAATGCTGGTATTAAAGGCATGCACCACCATGCCTGGTTTGAATAGTCTTAAAAATACACTCATTTAGTAATTTCATTCCATAGGTACTGGTACATCTTGCTGACTCTTTCTGTCTGTGGTCTTTGGGTTTGGTCGTCTGTAGTGCAGGGCTCTTGAGTGATCCACTGTATGAATTATAAAGCTAACACCAATTCATTCTCTTTGCTGACCTGTATTTCCTTATAGATCTTATTTCACACATTGTTTAAATTAATTTTTATTTATTTATTTGAGAGACAGAGATAGAGACAGAGGGAGGGGGAGAATGGTCACACCAGGGCTTTCAGCCTCAGCAAACTGACACCAGACACATCCGCCACCTTGGCCATCTGACTTATGTGGGTCCAGGGGAATCGAACGTAGGTCCTTTGGATTTGCAGACAAGCACCTTAACCAGTAACCCATCCTCCAGCTTCTTGAAGACGTTTTTATTCATTTCCCTATGTCACCTCACATCCTCCCCCCACATAGATAGACATTCCCATTCATGATTCTATAATCTGAATATCACTTTTTCATAAAGGTCTTTACCAACGACCCAAAGAGGGTGTGTGTTTATTATAGTTCTCTATGATCTCATACTTTTTGGGAAGTGAGGGGCTCAGTTTTTTAAGACAGGGTATTAAATATCTTACACTGGAGCCAGGTGCTTAATAAGTAGCACAAATAGGCCTCGAAAACTCGTGTCTTAATTGTTCTAAGTTCTGGGATTACAGGCATGTGCCACCACACCTGCTTACTACAAGTCACAAACACCAATTTTCAAAACAATTAAACAACTGTCAATAGATGATTTATGAATATATATTTATTTGGATTTTTTTTTTTTTTTGCTTTCTTGAGCACTCTAGGCCAGGCTGACCTGGAATTCACTATGTAGTCATTACATAGTCTCAGGATGGCCTTGAACTCAGCTATACACCTGCCTCTGCCTTCCAAGTGCTAGGATTAAAGATGTGTGCCATCACACCTGGCTTTGAAATATATTTTTAATTATTTATTTACTTATTTGTTTGCAAGGAGAGAGAGAGAGATAGATAATGGTTGCACCAGGGCCTCCAGCCACTGCAAATAGACTGCAAACAGACTCCAGATACATGTCACTTTGTGCATTTGGCTTTACATGGGTACTGGAGAATTGAGCCCAGGTCATTAGGTTTGGGAGGCAATCACCTTAACTGCTGAGCTATCTCTCTAGCCTCCTATTTGAAATAGTTAACTAACAAATATTGTGTATGTTCAAAGTATACAACATGATTTAAAACATAATTATATGTGTTTGACAAAATGAATACTGCATAATGATTATGACAGACAAATGAACAAACACATCCATCATTATATGTAAGATGACCAGAACATGTTTGTTTTATAACTTGTTTGTACCATGTGGCCCAAACCATCATTTTTCTTTGCATCCCTCAGTTCTGATAAGCACAGCTTCACTGTGATGTTTGTGTCTAACTTTTCTGGACTCCATATTACTGTGGTTAGGCAGCATTTATTGTCATCTATCCATGTCACCTAGCACACTTCAAATGACTTCCAGACACATGCATCACCTTGTGCATCTTGCTTTACATGGGTACTGGGGAACTGAACCCCAGGACAACAGGCTTTGTAAGCAAGTGACTTTAACAGCTGAGCCGTCTCTTCAGCCCCTGACTTGATGTTGAGGATCTGAACTCAGGTTCTAATGCTTGAATGGCCATCATTTACCCATTAATTACTCAGCCCCTCAATACATAAACCTTAAACACATGTTCACTTTAATATCACTATGAAATTTACAATTTCACCTCTGATGAAAATTATCGATTGTATGAAGTGCTTGATTCTAGGGGGCTAGAGAGATGACTCAATGGTTAAGATGCTTCCCTACAAAACCTAATGACCTGGGTTCAATTCCTTAGTACCCACAGGAAGCCAGATGCACAAAGCAATGCATGCATCTGGAATTTGTTTGCAGCAGCTAGAGGTCCTAATGTACCCATTCTTTCTGTCTGTCTTCTACCTCCCTCTGATTGCAAATATACAAATAAAAGTATTTAAAACAAAATAAATTGCTGGATTCTAAACATGCATGTAGTAGGCTTGAAATGTATATTGCTGTTGCAGTCAGGTTTTCACTGGTGGCAGAAATCACCTGACCAAGAGCAGCTTTTGGGAAAAAAAGGGGATTTATTTTGGCTTACAGACTCGAGGGAAAGTTCCATGATGGCAGGGGAAAACAATGGCATGAGCAGAGGGTGGACATCACCCCCTGGCCAACATCAGGTGGACAACAGGAACAGGAGAGTATGCCCAACACTGGCAAGGGGAAACTGGCTGTAATACCCATAAACCCGCCCCCAATAGTACACTACCTCCATGGGGTGTTAATTCCCAAATCTCCGTCAGCTGGGAACCTAGCATTCAAAACGCCTAAGTTTATGGGGGACGCCAAAATCAAACCACCACATTCTGCCCCTGCCCCCCCAATCTGATAACCATAAATGATGTAAAATGCAGTGCATTCATCTGACTTTAAAAGTTCCCCCACCTTTTTTTTAAGGTAGGGTATCACTGCAGCTCAGGATGACCTGGAATTCACTATGTAGGCTCAGGGTGGCCTCGAACTCATGGCAATCATCCTGCTTCTGCCTCCCAAGTGCTGGGATTAAAGGCATGCACCACCAAGCCTGGCAAGTCTCCATAGTATTTTATCACTCCCAATGATGTTCAAACGTCCCCATAGTCCAAAGTCTTTTAACTGAGCCATAATGCCAAAAATAAACCAAAAAAACTCATAATGACACAGAATAAACATTCACACTACAAAAGATGGCATTGGGCATAGCAAAGAAATATTCAACCAATACAAGATTTAAACAGGGCAAACATCAAACTATGTGGTTCCAAGTCCAACAACTCTAGTCAGTGAAAAGTCTCCAATTCTGATAATTCTAACCAGCCCCAAGTCTCTGAAGTTCTGATTCTGCCCCTCCAGCTAGGCTACTCACAGGCCTAGAAAATTTCATATGGGGCTGGCAGCTCTCCTTGGCAGCCATATCGTGTTCCTGGCATCCCCACTGGGTCTCCACTGCAACCCATGGTTCATCCTCACAGCTCCATCGGATCTCCGTGTAGGCATCCAGCAAACCTGCTTCACGCGGCCCAGGACCATTTCCAAAATATAAGACCATGTTGCAAATTCAATGACTCTCTCTTTCCTGCATTTATTATACTCTACAATACCAGGTAGGTTGCCAATTTGTTAATCCAGGGGGGAATAAAGCAGACCCTGAAAAACAGGACACACCTTGAGCATTCAAGCCCCTTCATAAGTCTACATTCTTCCTGTTACCACAGTCTCAATCTCTTATATAATTGCAGCTGAATGGGCAGAAGTTTCAGCCCAAAGACAGCATTTCTGTGCCATATCCATCTGCTCACATCAGTCCATTTCTATGCAAAGCAATCCCACATAAGTTATCAGTACATGGGCATAAAGCAAGCCTCACACACAAACTGCTAGCCCAGTCCAAGCAAAGCTCTTTCTCACCCTCATAAGACAAACCTCACAGACTATAGTTCTGATTGCATTCAGGTCTTTCAACTCTGACCAGAATAATCCATCAAGCTGTATTTACAGCACTACGAGGCATCTCTTAGGCCAAGCTTTCAAATCCTTCCACATTCCTCTTAAAAATCAGCTCCACAAGGCCAAAGCCACACAGTCAAGTGTCTAGCAGCAACCCCACATTTGGCACAGACATTACTCTTGCAGTCAGGTTCGCATTGCTGGCAGAAATCATCCGACCAGGAGCAGCTTTTGGGGAGAAAGGGTTTATTTTGCCTTACAGACTTAAGGGGAAGCTCCATGATGGCAGGGGAAAATGATGGCATGAGCAGAGGGTGGACATCACCCTCTGGCCAACATAAAATGGACCATAGCAACAGGAGAGTGTGCCAAATACTGGCAAGGGGACACTGGCTATAACACCCATAAGCCCACCCCCAACAATATACTCCCTCCGGGAGGCATTAATTCCCAAATCTCTATCAGCTGGAAACCTAGCATTCAGAATACCTAAGTTTAGGGGACATCTGAATCAAACCACCACAATTGCCAAAATTACTTTTGAAAACACTTGAATAGTTTGTTTTTTTGTTTTGTTTTTTGTTTTTTGTTTGCTTGTTTGTTTGTTTTTTCCTGAGGTAGGTTCTCACTTTGGCCCAGGCTAATCTGGAATTTACTATGTAGTCTCAGGCTGGCCTTGAACTCACAATGATCCTCCTACATCTGCCTCCTGAATGCTGGTATTAAAGGCATGCACCACCATGCCTGGTTTGAATAGTCTTAAAAATACACTCATTTAGTAATTTCATTCCATAGGTACTGGTACATCTTGCTGACTCTTTCTGTCTGTGGTCTTTGGGTTTGGTCGTCTGTAGTGCAGGGCTCTTTGAGTGATCCACTGTATGAATTATAAAGCTAACACCAATTCATTCTCTTTGCTGACCTGTATTTCCTTATAGATCTTATTTCACACATTGTTTAAATTAATTTTTATTTATTTATTTGAGAGACAGAGATAGAGACAGAGGGAGGGGGAGAATGGTCACACCAGGGCTTTCAGCCTCAGCAAACTGACACCAGACACATCCGCCACCTTGGCCATCTGACTTATGTGGGTCCAGGGGAATCAAACCTGGGTCTTTTGGCTTTGCAGGCAAGTGCCTTAACAGCTAAGCCAATTCTCCAGCCCTCATGATTTTTTTTTTTCCTTCAGAAATCTACCCACTTTTCTGACTGCTTAAAAATCATTTTCTTTCCTCCTTAATTTTCATTCTTCTTCCTCCCTTTCCCCCTCCTCTCTCTCTCTCTCTCTCTTTCTCTCTCTCTCTCTCTCTCTCTCTCTCTCTCTCTCTTTCTTTCTCTTTCTTTCTCTGCCTTTTTGTTTTAGTAAAAGAATGCCTTTTTAAATCTCAGGTTTGTAGAGATGACTTACTGGTTAAGGCACTTGTTGGCAAAGCCAAAAGGACCCAGGTTCGATTCCTAGGACCCATGTAAGCCAGATGCACAAGGTGGTGCATATGTCTGGAGTAACTTTGCAGAGGCCAGAAGCTCTGGTGCACCTATTCTCTCTGTGTGTGTCTCTCTCTCTTTTTCTCTCCCGCCCTTTCTCTTTCTCTCTCTGCCTTTTTCTCTCTCAAATAAATAAATAAAATATAAAAATCTCATACATCTTGACATACTTACATTCACTCCAGCATAAGTCCATGCCTAGGGGCTGGAAAGATGGCTCAGTGGTTAAAGGCTTGCTTTTAACCCCATGCCAGAAGTAACCATCTGCTGTCTCCTTCATATTATTCAAACTTGAATTTAAGACCCAAGCAACTATGATTTGACCCCTATGTGAACAGATACGGTCTTTAGGCACTTTGGTATTAAGACCCTTCGAAATGCTTCCCAAATGGTTAGAGTTGGAAAGTACAGGAGACTGGGTTGGTGCATTAGTTGGTGCATCTTTCCATCTCTGTGACTCAATACCTGAGACACTCAACTGAAAAGGAAGGAAGGGGGCTGGAGAGATGGCCCAGTGGTAATGGTGTTTGCCTGCAAAGCGTGATGGCCTGGGTTCAGTTCCCCGAACCTCACATATAGTTGGATGCACAAAGTGGTGCATGTGACTGGAGCTTGTTGGCAGTAGCTATAGCCTCCTCTCTCTCTCTCTTTCTCTCTCTCTCTTTCTCTCTCTCTCCCTCTCATCTCTGCTTGCAAATAAATAATAAAAACATTTTTTTAAAGAAAGACATATTATAAAAGGAAGGAAGGTTGCCGAGGTCTCATTCAGACCATAGGTTCATGTCCCATTTGAGCTCACTGCGACACTGTGTCAGGGACAGGTGGCAGATAGAATTGCTCACCTTATGGTGACAAGGATGCATAAAGAGATAGAGAGGAGAAGGGCTACAGTCCCCAATTCCTAGTCATGGACACACCCCTGGGGGTGTCACTTCCTTTCACTATGCCTCATCTCCTAAAGGTTCCATCACCTCCCACTGGCATCCGAGGCTGGTGACTCAGCCTTCAGAGTACCAACATTTAGGGAGCATTTGAAAACTAAAAATCATCAAAAAGTCTTCTAATCCAGACTTGGTGGTGCACTTCTTTAACTCCAGCACTAGGGAGGCAAAGGTAGGAGGATCACTGTGAGTTTGAGGCCATCCTGACACTGCATAGTCAATTCCAGGTCAGCCTGGGCTACAGTGAGACCCTGCCTCAAAAAACCAAAAATAAAAGAAAAAAATGTGTACATTATGCGACACACACACACACACACACGGGACTGGGGGAGAGAGAACATAAGAATATAACCTGGGGCTGGAGAGATGGCTTTGCAGTTAACTGAACTTGCCTCTGAATCCTTAGGACCCAGGTTCCATTCCCCCAAACCCATGTAAACTAGCTGCACAAGGTGGTGCATGTGTCTGGAATTCATTTGCAGTGGCAGCAGGCCCTGGCACACCCATTCTTTCCCTTTTTTTTTTTTCTCTCTCTCTCTCTCTCACTCAAGTAAATAAATATAAAAAATATTTTAAAAATACAATCCAATAAGAATATGACCAATTTGCAATATGTTTACATAGTAAAGCTCTCAGTTTAGAAAAAAATTAAAAGAACCAAAGCCTAGTAAGCAGGTACTACAGTGGAAGACAGGACTTCTTGAATGCTCATACAAAAAATAAACCTATGGGCTGGAGATATTTCTCAGTGGTTAAGGCATTTGCCTGCAAAGCCTAAGGTCTTGGGCTCAATTCCCAAGTACCCACATAAAGCCAGATGTACAAGAGGGTACATGCATCTAGAGTTTATTTGCAGTGGCTAGAGGCCCTGGCTTGCCCATTCTCTCTCTGTGCCTCTTTCTGTCTCTCAAATAAGCAAATTAAATATTTTTAGAAAAAGAAATCAAAATTGTACCTTTGGAAGCTTCAAACACAAGGGCATCATATTCAAAAGGCCTGTCTGAGCCCCCACCTCCCGTGACGGAACCACTGTCAGTGTTAATTTGACGAGGAAAGTGTTGGCTTCAACTGGTAAAGGGCATTGATTTCAGAGAGAATTCTACCCACATCGGAGCTGTCAGGATCAGCTCTCAGTAAGGAATATCTTGGCCTGTTGAAGCTCAGGGACACTTAACCATTCATCATAAAGTCAATGTGAATTTTTCTGTGGCTCAGCATTTTGCCAGCTAACTTTCAACTTCAGAGATTCTACATGCCCATCAAAATACCATAAGATGGTACCACCTTGCTGTATCCTGGGCAGTCATTCCACATCAATGGAATCCTCTCAAAATACAAAACTATATTTTTGAAATAGCATAGCAAGTATTTGATAATTATATATAAACTTCATAATGGCAATGTTTATATCACATTAACTACTATCTCAAAATAAGAAATGCATAATATAAGAGAATAGAGGAAAAGGATTTGAGTAATAATATCTGTTTATTTGGGGAATTATCTGCCTGGTTTATCTCCCTTTGTGCTATTTCTAGGATTTATTTATTTTTTTGCATTGCATTGCATTATTCAAATACTGACTCCTGGCACTAAGCAGGTGACATCATCCTGATGCTGAACTTGTTTGGCTTCGGTCACATCAAAGAGTTGCTTATGGTTTCAGAAAAGCAGATCTGAATTGCTAACCATCCTGAGTCTCCAGTGGAATTTGGATTAATTTTTTCATTAGGAAGATAAGCCAGGCAGCATCTCTCCTCCATGTGCCTTACACGGGTCAAACCAAGGCAATGCTTCTCTTTCCTTTTAGATAAGAAATGCTGTGACCAGATAAAATCTGCAAGTTTCAGAAAATGCATGTGCTTGTGTGTGTGTGTAATACAAAATAAATGTTCTATATTCCCATTCACAAATAACAATGAAGTCAGAGTAGTGTGTGTATCTTTTCTCTGCTACCTCCAAATTACTAGTGCGCACATGTAAACGTGCTTGTCCTCCAACGATAAGTTATTTTTTGAAATGACAAAAACCTTCTGGCTAGTCCTGGAAGATTAGTGTGGAACTATCACCATTGCTTTTCTGAAATCTTCTAAAATAAGGAAAAAAGTATTGGAGAGGAGATAAGGGTGCACAAGCAAAATTTAGATCATGAAAAGAGATGCATGAAGTAACTGACAGTAGAGTTTCTTTTTAAAATATTTTCATTTATTTACTTGTAGATAGAGTGAGGGGGAGTGGGAAATAGGCATGTCAGGGCCTCTTGCCACAGCATGTGAATTCCAGAAGCATGCACCACTTTTTGCATCTGGTTATATGTGGGTACTGGGAAATCAAACCTGGGACCATCAGGCTTTGCAAATAAATGCCTTTAACCTCTAAGCAATGTCTTCAGCCCCAGTTTCTTAAACTCTAACTGTCCATTAAAATCATCTTAGGGATATCAAACTAGGAAAGAGATGGCTTGGGTGCCAGTGGATAAAACAGGAAGCTATGACTCTTCATTTCCCCCTCAATGCAAGATCCTGACCATGTGGGCTCTGCAGACTCCAGGAGGACAATAACGCTGGATGTGATAGTCCATGGCTAACCTCAAGCCTTGAGTCTGCTCTGGTTTTTAGAGCTATGTCACACTGGTAAGTTGCCATTATTTTGCAAAGCTCCGATTTTTTAATATTTTATTTTTATTTATTTATTTAAAAGAGAGAGAGAATGGGCACACCAGGGCCTATAGCCACTGCAAACAAACTCCAAACGCATGTGCCACCATGTGCATCTGGCTTACATGGGTACTGGGGAATCAAACCTGGATCCTTAGGTTTCACAGGCAAGTGCCTAAACTGCTAAGCCATGTCTCCAGCCCAAGCTCCAATTCTTTATGGGTAAAGTTGGGAACAATATCCCAGGAATATTATGGAGACTAAACAATCTCATGTTTGCAAACATTTGGGATCTCCCTGGCACAGACTCAGTAAATGGGAAAGGTTGCTACTTTACTCTGGTCTCTGCACACATGTGCACAGGGTGCATGAATCTGCACACACATGTGCACATGCCATATGCACACACCCCTACCACGCCACATGCTGCACATACATACCCAAATTTATAATTCTTACATTGTTCTTGTTCTGTACTTACATACTGAAAATAGGAAAGTAAAAAGTATCCCAGGATGGGCTGGAGAAATGGCTCAGCAGTTAAAAGCACTTGCCTGCAAAGCCTGATGACCTGGGGGTGACCCCAGCATCCACACAAAGCCAAATGCAAAAAGTGGTGCATGCTTCTGGAGTTCATCTGCAGCAGCTGGAGGCCCTGCTGTGCCCATTCATTCCCTCTTGCTTTTATTCTGTCTCTGTCTGTCAGCTTATAAATAAAATAAAAATATTTTTCTTAAAAATTCTGGAGAAGTAAAAAAATATCCTTACTTCATCTTTTCCAGGTTTAAGAGATAGGTCTGCCCTCTCGACCTGCATTGATTTCCCTGTAATCATTGTGTGTGGTCACTGAATGGCTCTACTTGTCATGTAAATAGTTTTTATTTTCCTGTAAGGAAAGAGCAAAATCATAGGCTGCTTCTCACCCAGTATGCTCTCATTCATGAAGGTTATTAGCCATAAAAACTGACATGTGGTTTCTGAGGGCCATGTTTAGGCCAGCAATGGACAATGAGCTCTTTCCACAATGTTCTGGAGCTGGCACAGCTGGGGAGCAATCCTCAAACACAGTGTGGTTAATTTGAATTTTGAGTCAGTAACAATGTTCCCCTATCATATACCAGGCTGGATGTTTCAACCCACCCAGGAAGGACAGGACAGAAAATGAAGTACATAAGAGAAGCTAATGTGAAACGTTTTATCACCTTAATTTATTTTTTTGTGGCAGGGTCTCAGTCCAGCCCAGGCTGACCTGGAACTTACTCTGTAGCTCTAGGCTGGCCTTGAACTCATGGTGATCCTCCTACCTCAGTCTCCCAAGTGCTGGGATTAAAGGCAAGTGCCACCGTGCCCAGCTGGGAAGCATTTTAGTTGTGAAGGAGCTAGCTTCTGCATTAGCAGCTTGTTCATAAAGCCATTCATTATAGGGCAGAACTCAGGGCATCTGTTCTATATGAGAGATTAAATTAGACAATACACATTCCTCTTAAAGCTTACCATCATTAATATTGAATACTGAGACAATATGATACAGTGTCTGTGGGGAGTTCAGGAAAGCCCTTGAACCCCAAACCCTCAGTTCATGTTTGATTTTAAACAAAGAATTGGATAAAATAAGACTGAAAAGGATAATTATTAACTTATTATATTTATTTAAGGAAGTATAAAATCAAGAGAAGGAAAATAGATATAACCACATGGTCTGAGAATCCATGTGGTGGACCTGGAAGAAATGTAAAAAGAGAGATAGAAAGGAAAGAAAAGAAATTACAAAGAGCTTCTGCCATGTGGAGGGCAGGAGAGGTAAAGAGCCCATGTGGGAGTAGGGGCCGGGGCGTTCTCCCCACACCTCAGCCCAGGTGGGCTGAGACAAGGAGAAGACTCACCAGAGCCTGGAGGCTCAGGAGTGATCAACTGGCAGCCAAGAGAGCTTGTCATCTCCTAGTAAACATACTTATAACCTTATTGGGATGGGCTTTACCTTGTGGCTCCAGTAAGCCTGAGTGACTGTTGATTGGTCTGGGCTAGGGGCTGGCTCAGGAAGAGGTTACCCATGACCCCAAGTTCTGGGGCTGAACCTGACTAGCCACATATCAAGATTAGATTTAAATTCTTGAAAAGGGGACCTCCCTCCCCAAAGGGGCTCAGGTTGTTTGTAGAAAAACAGATCTGGGGAACTCTTTTAGGCCAGAGATAAGGAAAATCCAGCTTCCTCTCAATCTCTAGCAAAGCCCAAGGACATTCCTGCCGTGTACTTTCAGGGGTCCAGTCACCCTAACTGCCTAACAAAGTTATCTGACTCCCTTACAAATATATATATCATATATGTTTTGTCTAACAAAAAGAATTTACCCAATGCTCTAATCTCAAATGTGACAAATTATATAATCATAAAAGACAAATCTCTCTGCCCCGCCCCCAGGCTACCTTCATGTTATGTTTTAATGTCTCAAAATATATTCCAGGGCTAAAGAGATAGCTTAGCGGCTAAGGCACTTGCCTGCAGAGCCAAAGGACACAGGTTCAATTCCTCAGGACCCACATAAGCCAAATGCACAAGGTGTTACATGTGTCTGGAAGTCTGGAATCCTCCCTCTCTCTCTCTCTCCCTCTTTCTCTCTGTCTCTCAAATCAATAAATAAAAAAAAATATTTTAAAAATGTTTTCTAGGCTGGAGAGATGGCTTAGTGGTTATGGCACTTGTCTGTGAAGCCTAAGGACCCATGTTCAACTCTCTAAAGCCCATGTAAGCCAGACACACAAAGGTGAGGCAAGTGCAAGGTCACTTATGCCCACTAGGTGGCACAAGAATCTGGAGTTTGATTTCAGTGGCTGGAGCCCTGGCATACCAATTCTCTCTCTCTCACTCTCAAGACAATAAAAATAAAAATAATTTTCATAGTCTCATAAGCTCAGCCTTTCTTTTCTAAGACAAATCACTTTTACTTTGAAAAAAAGTTAGTTTTCTTGTCTTGCTTTTAAGATTTGTTTTTCAAATCCTTTTTCCAGTTCATTGTACTTGACTGGATTACATGAGAATCTCTGTACTTTGGCTAAGCTGGGTACTCTTATACCAGAAATGCACATGTAATAAAGGTCTGTCAAAGCAACGCAGTATTTCTCAAGATGAGTAAATCCCCGAGTTTATGTTTTTCATATGTCTGGCATCATTAACAAGTATTATCATCAAAGTTAGCTTAGACCAGCTTAGAAACTGCTGTAGATATCAGTCAGTTTTCATATTTCTGTACTTAGGAATAAAATTAAACTAGAAAAAAAAAAGGTCTCAGGAACCTGAAGACTTGATCCTTAACATTACCTAACAGTGCTTGTGTTCAAGGCATTTTATATTCTAGGCATCTTTTAGATGCCAAGTATTTTGTATTCTAGATTACAAAAGCACATGTGGAATTCATTCTGTAGAGTGGAATAGAGGCATCTTATATTCTTGGCATGTTAAGGTCCATACTGTGAGAGTGCATTTGCACTTCACTGTGAAGGGAGGAACCCGAGCTTACACCTTGGATGCAGTTTGCATCACATACAGGCTGCTGATGGCTGCTTGGTCTGTGTTCCTCTTTAGATGTGACTGAAACAGAAGCTCAGGAAGAAAGCAGGACTCAGCAGCCTTGGTCTTGGAGAGTGAGCACTCCCTGGTATACAAAGAGAATATATTTCTGGAAAAAGCAGGGTACTCCCCTGCTACCAGGGGAGCGAGGACCTTGAAATCTGGGAATAATCTCCAAACCTCCCGGCCAGAAAGGCCAGACTGAATGCTGAACGTAGCCTTTGACAGGGGGCTGGAGAGGTGGCCCAGAGGTTCAGGCACTTGCCTAGAAAGCCTAATGACCCAGTACCCATGCAGAGCCAGGTGCACAAAGTGGCACATGCATCTGGAGTTCCATTACAGTGGCTGCTGGCCCTGGCATATCAATTCTCTGTGTGTCTCTGTCGCTCTCTGCCTGTGAACAAATAAAGTAAATATTTTTTAATGCTAAGGAGAACACATGAGATGGTGGATCTTTGGGATGTTAGTCATTCTACTGTCTTCTCTCTCAAGTTGCTGGCCCTCTGAATAAAGATTCATTTTCTGGCCATTTGTCTACGTGGCAGGAAGCATAGACACTTGGAAGGAGGTCAAAGGTCTCAACCACTGACTCTATTCATGAAATGATTACGTTTTAGAATAAGATTGCTGCTGCCTACTGAGGAGACCCCTGTTCACATGTCAGCAAGGGATACTGAAGAATGGGAGAATGTCTCCGCAGAGGGCAGGTTTTTGTTCCCAACACTCCCCAGAAACTCTTTTCCTAGAAATCACCAGGATCCACCTGCTGCTGCATTTTCTGGGAGAACCCTTAGGTGATTTGTTTGTTTCATCTTTGTCTTCTTTTTTTAAAAAAATGTTTTATTTATTTATTTATTTGAAAGCTGAGACAGAAAGACAGAGAGAAAAAAATGGGTACATCAGGGCCTCTAGCAGCTGCAAATGAACTCCAGATGTATGCACCGCTTTGTGCATCCACTTTGATCTGCTTGATATGGGTACTAGGGAATCGAACTCTGGTAGTTAGGCTTTGTAGGCAAGCACCTTAACCGCTGAGCAATCTCTCCAGCCCTCCTTTGATTTTTTTTGGTGTGTGTTTTTATTGTTGTTTTTATTTTATTTATTTATTTATTTATTTGAGAGAGAGAGAATGGGCACACCAGGGCCTCTTGCCATAGCAAACAAACTCCACATACATGCACCACCTTGTGCATTTGGCTTTAAGTGGGATCTGGAAAATTGAACCTGGGTCACTAGGCTTTGCAAGCTGGTACCTTGAACTAACTTGACTGAACAACATTTGCCACTGTGGAATATACTTTTTTGTATTGCTCAAACACTGAAGTTAAAATTTTAAACTCCCAAAACGTACATATCTTCCAAGTATAGTTCAATGTCCTGACAGTTATAGACAGGCTTATAAAAATGTGCCAAACTTGGGCTGGGGAGGATTGCTCAGTGTTTAAAGTTGCTTGCTTGGAAGCCTGATGGCCTGGGTTAGAAACCCCAGTACCCTGGTAAATCCAGATGCACAAAGTGGAAAGAGACCCTGGCCATTTTCTCTCTTTCTTTTTAAAATGTTTTTATTTATTTATTTTTAAGCAGAGTGAGACAGACACACAGAGAGAATGGGCACACCAGGACCTCCAGCCACTGCAAAGGAACTCCAGACACATGTGCTACTTTGTGCATCTGACGTTATGTGGGTTTTAGGGAACTAAACCCCACTTATTAGGTTCCACAGGCAAGTGCCTTAACCGCTGAGCAATCTCTCCAGCCCTTTTGTTTGTTTGTTTTCTTCAAGGTAGGGTCTCGCTCTGGCCCAGGCTAACATGGAATTTACTATGTAATCTCAGGGTGGCCTCGAACTCACGGCAATCTTCCTACCTCTGCCTCCCAAATGCTGGGATTAAAGGTGTGCACCACCACGGCCGGTTTCCTTCTCTCTCTCTCTCCTTGCAATTGAATAAATAATTTTTTTAAATATGGCTAAGTATACATGCAATGTCTCCATCAACCCCAGGGCCCTCTGACACATTCTGCTGACACTGGTTGATGCCTCAGAGGTGGCCACTTTCTGATTTCTGTCACCACAGGTCCATTTCAGGTATCACTTGCCCTGCCATTCACATATTTCTTTTGTAATCTTTGTTTATTGCATTAAAGTGTACTTTTAACCTTAGTGTGTCTGTGCTGAACTTGGGTGGTTTCTCTTTCGGTCTCCATGACTTCAGACTTGTTGCATTCTTGACTCTCTGCATTGATATCACCCAGTCTTTAAAAAAATAGTTTTATTTACTTATTTGATACAGAAAGGGAGAGAATGAGGGTAAATAGGGGTGCATCAGGGTCTCTTGCATTGCAAATGGACTCTAGATGCATGCGCCTCTTTGTGCATTCTTTACAAAGGCACTGGGGAATTGAACCCAGGCAGAGTGCAAGAAAGTGCCTTTAACCGCTAAGCCATCTTCCCAGCCCCTCATACACTTAATAAAATGCCTTTGTCCATTTTCCTCAAATATTTTTCTGCCCTACTCTCTTTTTCTTATTTTACTGGGTCCATATAGATTATTTCATATTCATATAGAGCTCAGATTCCCTATTCTAATTATTTTCACTTTTTGCCTTTGTGCATGTTTTTATTTGGATTCAATCTACTGACCTGTTTCTCAAGTTCACTGCTGTTAGGCTGGTCAATTTATTAACTTAAATTATAGAAGCTTTGTTTTATTTTTTAATATTATTTTTATTTATTTTCAAGGAGGGGGAAATGAATGGGTATGCCAGGGTCTCTTGCCACTGCAACTGAACTCCAGATGCATGTGCCACTTTGTGCATCTGGCTTTACATGGGTACTGGGGAATCGAACCCAGGCCCTTAGGCTTTGCAGGCAAGCACCCTAACAAATGAGCAATCTCTTCAGCCCTGTCACCCATTTTTTCTAATACACTAATTTTTATGAATGATCTTAAAGTCCTGTCTGGTCATTTCAATATTTTGCTTATCCCTGGTCTATTGCTATTTACAATTTTCTCTCATGACCACGGATTGCATTTTCTTGATTTTCCTTGTGTATAAAGGGACATTAATGACTGCTGTGAATCATAGTCACCTCCACAATGGGCAGTCATCCCTCCAGTCAGCGCTGGAGTAGAAGACCAAGTCGCCACTGTGTGCCACTGTCTAGTGTCTGTAGCTTCGCTTTAGTACCGGAAAGGAGGGCGCCGCTTCGTCCTGTGATCATGGCACGCGGGAGTGTGATGGTCGGGTTTTGCTGTCAACTTGATCTGTTTAGGAATCCACAGACATTCCTCCTGGGTGGGTCTGTGAGGTTGCTTCTAGAAGGATTAACTGAAGGAGGAAGTCCTCCCCCCAGAGTAGGCAGCCCTTCTGGGAAGGGGGCTTTATCTAAAGAAGCTCTGGGAGAAAAGAATCCCTTCCTCCCACCTGGCTACCAGAGCGGCTGGCTAATTTCCAGTATGGACTGAAGTCCAGACCTGCAGCTCCTCAGGATGCCTCCAGGCCTTCAGTGCCAGATTGGGACTGCTGAGGCATCCAGCCTTGCGGACTGAGCAGCTACCGGGTTCCTTGACTCTCTAGTCTACAAACTGCTTTTGTCAGACTTCTGTAAGCTAATCCAGTAAATTCCCTCTTAATACAATTCATTCTTTTTAAAAAAAAATTATTTATTTATTTATTTATTTGAGAGAAAGAGGCAGATAAATATATAGAGTGAATGGGTGCACCAGGGCCTCTAACTGCTGCAAATGAACTCCAGACACATGTGCCACCATGTGCATCTGGCTTACGTGGGTCCTGGGGAATTGAACTTGGGTCCTTAGCTTTGCAGACAAGCACTTTAACCACTAAGCCATTTCTCCAGCCCAATACAATTCATTCTATTGGTTCTGTTCCTCTAGAGAAACCTGTGAGGTTCCTGATGTCCTCCTTCCTTCTAGAATCCCAGGTGAAGAGAAAACCTCTTATTTATAGGCTAGGTACCA
The DNA here is from genome assembly GCA_036346955.1 of Dipus sagitta. Classification (NCBI taxonomy): domain Eukaryota; kingdom Metazoa; phylum Chordata; class Mammalia; order Rodentia; family Dipodidae; genus Dipus; species Dipus sagitta. Next base: position 54,554,568 of record CM070784.1, read on the forward strand.
CACTGAGGCCTGTGGGCTTCTTTCTTTTCTAATCCTGTCCCCCAACCTTACTGTACCCCTTCAGAGGTGAGTTCATCTTCAGTGGCCTCTCAGAACGTTTCCCTTCTAGGTCCCAAAGTACACTGGCTGGAGACTCAGAATGCCTCAGATGAACTAACCTCAACTTTCCAGTAACCCTCTCTGGCTTCGTGGTCAGGGTCCAGCATGCTTGGGAAAGAGGCAGAGAAAGAAAGGATGGGCACACCAGGGCCTCCAGCCACTGCAAAGGAACTCCAGATGCATGCACCACCTTGTGCATTTGGCTTACATGGGTACTGGGGAATCAAGCCTCAAACAGGGGTCCTTAGGCATCACAGGCAAGTGAATAACTGCTAAGCCATCTCTCCAACCCTAAATAAAATATTTTGAAGATTAAAATAGTATTATAGGTGCCTTTTTAAAAAGAAAATATTAATTATGTTTTGTTATTTCTTTAATTCCTACGATTCCAATTTTTTAAAAACTATATTTTGTTAGTTTATCTAGTTTTTTATGAAAAGGACTGTATTTGCAATTTTCTAAGTTACAATTATAAATGGAGGTCATCCTCAGACACATTATACACATCCATATATGCACATTCACACACAATAAAAATAATCTCAGCATAATATGTTCACTACCATTAACACTATCACAACCATTATAACGTGTTCACTATCATTAACACTATTATAACCATGATAATTAGAGGATTTGTTGAGCAAATGAAAATATTTCATTCAAATATTTCAAAATATTTCAATTAATTTATATTCTAGCAGTGATCCTGTGGAAATGGGTGACAGGGGCAAGGACAGGGTGAACAGGAGTTTCACTCTTGCAAAGCCCTCCCAGGTGATGTCCATGTCCGCCCTGTAAGTGGCAAGACTAGATCACAGCCCTGCCTTAGCCTGGCTTCCGAGTTTAAAGCCTTCCGGGACAGAAGCAGATATTACCTCTGATCCCTGTCACAGTTTACATAAGCCTTATTCACATGACAGTACAGGTGGCCCTTTGAATCCTCAGAATGGCCTGTCCATTGCACCAGTATAACTGTCCCTTCAAGTTTCCACCCTCCAATAACTGACAAGGCACTTTACCATAGGTGGTGGTTTGCATCAGGTGTCCCCCATAAACTCATGTGTTCTGAATGCTTGGTCCCCACCTGGTGGTAATTTGGGAGGTGGAACCTTGTTGGAGGAGATGTGCTGTTGGGGTCAGGCTTAGGGGTGTTACAGCCAGCTCCCCTTTGCCAGAATTTGGCTCACTCTCATACAGCTATTTTCCACCTGCTGTGGCAGAGGTGATGTCCAGCCTCTGCTCATGCCATGCTTTCCCCTCCTATCATGGAGCGTCCACTCAAGACAGTCAACCAAAATAATAACTCTCCTCCCATCAGCTGCTTTTGGTCAGGTGCTTTGTCCTAGCAACAAGAAAGTGACTGCAACACCATAATGCCCAACATCCATGAACAAAACCCCAAACCCTGCACTCTTAACATAGTAGCATAGTAGAAAGCATCCAAAAAGCTTGATGACCTCGGGGGATTAAAATTCTTTAAAAAGAGAAATTTCTTGCAGAAGAAAAAGAGAAAATGTTAGAAGCGATTCTGACACACACACAAAATAGATGGCAAGAGCAGCAGTTTGGCTTCAGCTCTCCTGCGAGACGCACACACGGCTGGACTGTATGAAGAGTGCGGGCTGCAGCCTTGATAATACCAAACAATGCAACATTATCCCTTTTAAGCTTTTTTTTTTTTTCCCCAGTTACATTCTCCTATCAGAGCCACCAAAATGTATTTTAATCAGAGCCCTACTTTTATATAAATGAGAGATAAAATACAGGCGAGTGCCTTTGCTTTCTACACTAAGCCCATCGTCTCTTTGAGGAATGAAAGTATCAGAAAAGCACAGTGATTTCCATTAATTTTTTTTTTTTCTCATTGCAAATAAATTTAGGAAGAAGATAGTGAACAACTCTCTACCTTTCCATTTAATGTTTTGGCTCCTAATTCTATACCCAGTCTATTTCTAATAATAGCAAAGAATTTTGCTGTATAGATTAACATGAGCACACTTCTCTAGTGAATGAAATGACATTAATGTATAAATATTCGACTTCCACCTCCTATTGGAAGACAGACAGCCAGATTCCAATTTCAATGATTTGGGGTCATTGCCAACTCACAATGACATCAAATCAGTCAGAACCCTCTGGAACAAGTGGTTTCTGGAAACTACACAAGTGCATTCAAGGCAAAGAGAAGCTGGGAAGCTGACAATGTACTCAGGAGTTACGCAGAGTCACCCATGGGCAAATCGATCCTTAGGGAGTTAGCTGGCAACTAAATGGAAAAATTGACCCTTTTACTAAAGTAAATTCATAATCAGAGAGGTGAAGTATTGCAGATGTCAGCTGAACTCCAAAAGCTTTTTTCCTCCCAAGTTTTACTTCAGTTTCTTTTTTTTTTTAATTTTTAAATATTTTATTTGTTTATTTGCGATTGGGGGGGAGGGCAAATAGAGAGAGAGAGAAAATGGGCATGCCAAGGTCTCTAACTACTGAAAATGAACTCCAGATGCATGTGCCACATTGTGCATCTGGCTTTATGTGGGTACTGAGGAATCAAACCTGGGTCCAATGGCTTTGCAAGCAAGTGCAATAACTGCTAAGCCATCTCTCCAGCCTGGCTTTGTTTCTTGAGTCAGGGGTGGGGGGTGAAATGGACAGTTTGAGTCATTGGCAAGAGAACAGGCCCAGGAACACTACAGGCCTGAGAGCTCGGCCTTCACTCCCAGCCCACACCCAGCTTGCATAGGCCAAATGTCCCTAATTGTCTCTTCACTCTAGAGATTTGCAGACATAGACCCAGCACAGAAGATAGTGTTCCAGTCTCTTCCACAGAGTTGCGTACTTCCCACCCATTCCTTCCATCATGTTCCAGAATATTCTTTACAGCTCTTACTTACCCTGAGCTGTTCCTTCTTTAAGAAGAGTTGCAAAAATATTGAAGGGGGTGTCTGGAGAGATGGTGCAGCGGTTAAGGAGCTTGCCTGCAAAGCCTACTGACCCAGTTTCAATTCCCAGGGCCCACATAAGCCAGATACACAAGGTGGTGCATGCACCTGGAGTTCGTCTGCAGTGGTTAGAGGCCCTGGCATGCTCATTCTCTCTCCAGCCCCCTTTCTATCTGCACGCCCCCAGTAAATAAATAAATACATAAAACATCTTAAATTTTAAAAAAAGCTTTTGGCTGGGCATGGTGGCACATGTCTTTAATCCCAGCACTTGATGCCAGCAGTCAGGAGGCAGAGGTAGGAGAATCACTGTGAGTTTGAGGCCAGCCTGAGACTACATAGTAACTCTAGGTCAGCCTGGGCTAGAGCAAGACCTTACCTCAAAAAAAAAAAAAAACCTGAATCTGATAATGTTAAGTACCTGGACCAATGATGTGTCCAGCACTATATCATGAACTCACTGGAAAGGAAACCTCTTGCCATATGACAACAGGCAATGCCAAGCTACTTGGTAGCAGGTGCCTGAGTGGATAATGAGGTAAACAAGTTGGGACCAGTACTGTTAACTTTGAGGACAAAACACTAAAATATGACAGTGAGATGGATTGACAGGAGATACAACAGCACTTATTAGATTGGATTTACACAAAGAGAAATTCAGATTGAGTGGCTTAATAATGTTGATAGCATCATCCATCTCACCAGAAGAAAATGGCTAATCTACTTATCCCTGAGTTCATTAAAGAGTGACTGATTTTTCCTGCCCCTGTGGGAGAAGCAGGTGTGAGATAAGTCACCTTGAGCTAAGTGTGTGCACACGCTACTCCAGTGATGGGCTATGAGACAGCTGAGCAAAACGCAAAACAGACAAGCCGGGCACATTGTAGGAGTCACTACAAACAAAATGCGGACATCCCCCTGAGGACTGTTTAATGTGAGAGGCTGGGAGATGATAAGAAGGAAGGAAGGGAGGGAGGGAGGGAGAGAGGGAGGGAGAGAGGGAGGGAAGGAGGGAGGGAGGGAAAGAGACAGAGTGAAAAGGAATGCGGTATACTTCCAGAGGACCATATAGAAGAGAAAGCGAGACAGTCCAAGGCCTCCCATATACGACGAGGCATTAAAGTGGCCAAGGTCAGAAGACAATCCAGCAACTTAGAAAGTCCTCAATGAGCAATGTGCATCTCAGCCAAAAGTCATCAAAACTGACGCAAAGCTTGGTTCAAAGAACAACATCCCACTTAGATAACCTGCAAAGCAACTTCCAGGTCTGGCTCTGACAGGGCAGAGGACCATTGAACACCCAAGAAGAAAGAGGTTCATTTGGTTTTCACCCAGGTACTGCCGGGACAGACAGTACCTTAGTGGCGAATTCAGGTTAAGCTGGCCTTGCCAAGGCATTCATTTCTGCTAACGACTCTCAACCCATGAGTGTTACTGGCCCGTAAGTTTCGAGATTCAGAACTGATGTGGTCTGAATTTGCACAAACGGTTCCTCTGAGGACCTGTACAGTATAAAAGCAGGCATGTTCTTAAACAGTGTTTAATTTTTTAAATATTTTTATTTATTGATTTGCAATGGGAGGGAGAGAGGGAGGGAATGTGCATGCCAGGTCCTTCAGCCAGTGTAAGTGAACTCCAGATGCATGTGCCACTTTGCGCATCTGGCTATTTGTGGGTACTGGGGAATCAAACCCAGGCCATCAGACTTTATAAGCTTGTGAATTTGATCACTGAGCCATCTCTCCAGCCCCCAAAATTTTTTATTATTGATAAAAATCATGTACCATCTATTTCAAAAAGCTTAAAGATTTCCTGCTTTCTCCAACCAATACCACCCATCCTTAAACTTCCAACTTAAGCCTCTATTCTGCCCACTTCTTGGGACATTCTCTCCAGTCCTGACTTAATTCTTGTCCATTTGCAGAATCTTCACATCGTTTGCACTCTGGCTTTAATGGCAACGTTAGTGAGTGCAATACATTCTTGTACATTTTTTTTCAATTTTTAATTTTTTAAACGGCTCTTTCTGGTTCCTCGTTTTTTTTTCACTTAATATTTTTTTATTTATTTTATTTGAGAGAATGAGAGAAAGAGAGGGAGAAAATGAACTCCAGACACATATGCCCCTTGTGCATCTGGCTTTATATAGATAGATACTAGGGAATCAAACTTGAGTTCATAGGCTTTATAGGCAAGCGCCTTAACTACTGAGCCATCCCTCCAGCCCTGGGTGTAGCATATTCTTCATTCCATTGCTATCAAATGCTCTTTGTGATAAAATATTGTGCTACTCCAAGAAGATTCAGAACACTTTACAGATTTTGTGTTTAATCCAAGTACACATGGCCCTTCTGTGGTTATAAAGTTTGAACAAGATAAGGGCACTGTGAGTTGGAGAGTTATTCAGTAGTTTTTCAGACTGAATAAATTCTGGTTTTCTTATATATATTTTATTTACTTGAGAAAGAGAGAAAGAGAATGGGCATGCCAGGGCCTCTAGCCACTGCAAGCAAACTCCAGACACATGTGCCACCTTTTAAATGGGTACTGGGGAAGTGAACCTGGATCCTTTGGCTTTGCTGGCAAGAGCCTTAACTGCTAAGCCGTCTCTCCAGCCTGTGAATGTCTGTTTTAACACATGTGTAACTACGCTGCTGATGTGTGGGTATGACTATCAGCTTCCTATGCATGAGAACAGGACAGTTTTTTGCTCCTGGACAAAAGTATCTCGAAAAGATCAAACTCCATTTCCACCCACCACTGAAATGACTTCCCATAGTCCTCCAAGGTGTTTTCTTTGTCCCTAAGTCTAACCTTTTTACCTCATCTCCTTTCATTATCTCCTATGAGACATCTCTCCCAACCTCCCAGTGCAACTCAAGCTTTCTTGCTTCTGAACTCGCCTAGAGCTCATTCTATCATATTGCCATACGAGAGCTGTTCTCAAAGCTTACCATCTCGTTACCAGTATGACAGTCCCAAAGAAGGGCCCCATTGTCATGAGATAACTCCATCTTCCATCACAGTGCCCTGTGCAGAGACAGTGTCTGAGGGGAAAAAAAAAACCTGCCTTTGATTGACATTTTATTCATAGTTTTATTCCAAGACCTCTTGAGCTTGGAGAATATGTTACATCCTGATTAGAAAAAAAATTTTAAAGAAAGGTATGAGGACTGTAGAGATGGCTTAGCAGCTAAGGCACTTGTCTGTGAAACCTAAGGACCAAGATTCAATTCCCCAGTAACCATGTAAACCAGATGCACAAGGTGGTGCATGTGTCTGGAGTTTGTTTGCAGTGGCTGAAGGCCCTAGCACACCCGTTCTCTCTCTTTCTTTCTCTCTCTCTGTCTCTCATTCTCTCTTTCCCCTCTCTCTCTTTTCTCTCTCTCAAATAATTAACTAAATAAAAATTTTAAAAGGTATGATATCATTTTGCTCTCAAAGGCCAAACACAGCAGCATTTCACCATTCACAACTTTTAACACACAAGTGAGTTCAGAATTGATAAGAGAACATTGTTGCTGCTCATAAAAGCCAAAGGAACAATAATATTCAGAACAAATTAATCCACCTAATAAAATCCTAGGCAGGATTCACAGCCAAGAAAAGTATGACATGGAAAATTATTCATTACTATTGGTGTTTCTAATTTGCTTTTAACACCCTGGAGGTGCCATTCACCCAGATTTCTGACGAGAAAAGAGACAAAAATAATTAGTAAAGAAATAAAATTCTGATTCTATTGCAACCATGATGTAATAAGGGCACATACTGAGGTTACTAATTTTTCAAATACTTTCTTTAAATGAGTTTAGTTAAATCATACAATTCATACTGATTTTGGGGGAGGAGGGGGTTTGAGGTAGGGTCTCATTCTACCCCAGGCTGACCTGGAATTCACTATGTAGTCTCAGGCTGGCTTTGAATTCACAGTGATCCTCCTATCTACCTCTCCTTCCCAAGTACTAGAGTTAAAGGCATGCCACACCATAATATTTTTTTAAAAAAAATATTTAGATTTTTGTTACTTGTATAGCTGAAAAATGAGAGCAGAAAATAACCCTTAGGATTATTTTTAAGCCAAGAAAATTGTGTTTATTGTTTAAGATCAGGAAGAATGCATGTGGACTGGGAAGACTGCCCAGTGGTTAAGGCACTTGCTTGCAATGCATAATGGCCCGAGTTCAATTCCCCTGTACCTATGTAAAGCCAGATGCACAAAATGGCACATGCACCTGAAGTTTGTAGGAGCTAGAGGCCCTGGCACACTCATTCTCTCTCTCTCTCTCTCTCTCTTTCTCTCTCTCTCTCTTTTACTCTGCATACAAAATAAATAAATACCTTAAAATAATAAGAAGGCGTGCTCCCCCATCATGTTGTCTCTCTCCCTTCACCTGCACGTGGGTACACGGCCAGGCCCTGAGGAAACATGATGGATTATTTTCTCGTTCCAAGCCAGTATGTGCCACAGACTTCACTTATTCCTTCTGAATCTCACGAGCCTTCCAGGCAAGGGAGGAAGGTTAACTCACTCGGGGTCTTGCGTCAGAGAAGAAAACAGAAGCTTAAAGAACAATAACAATGAAGAAATAGGGCTGTACAGATGGCTCACCAGTTAAGGTACTTGCCTGCAAAGCCTAAGGAACAGGGTTAGATTCCCTAGTACCCACATAAAGCTAGATGCACAAAGGTGATGCGTGTGTTTGGAGTTCATTTGCAGTGGCTAGAGGCCCTGGCATGGCCATTTTCTCTCATAAATAGATTTTTTTAAAATTTTAAGATGAAGAAATAGAATCCCCAAGAAGGTTTGCGTAACATCTTTACCATGTAGGATCTCTCCATCCCCATGGCCTAGCAGCATAATCTGTTGAGAACATGAATGATCTCTATGCTGAGGGCTCCATTTGTCTTCAATCCATTTGTGCATTTCTTTTTTATTGTTTTTTTCTTCCCAGAGGAAGAAGCAACAAATTGAATCTAGGCGTCATTCAGCCATAAAGAACATCTGTAGTGCAAGCGAGTTGCTGGTGGATTCTTTCTCATGTTCAATTAGAGTAGCAGGTGATAGGCTAGGCCAGATTCATCAGTTAATTATCTCATGTGGGTATTCAATAATTTGCCCATTTTTTAAAGTATTTATTTATTTGCAAGCAGAGAGAGATAGGAGAGAGACAGACAGAGAGAATGGGTGTGCCAGGGCCTCCAGCCACTGCAAACAAACTCCAGATGCATGTGCCACTGTGCATCCGGCTCTAAGTGGGTGCTGGGAAACTGAATTTGGGTTGTTAGGCCTTGCGGGCAAGCTCCTTAGCCGCTGAGCCATCTGATCAGCCCTGTTCACCTATTTTTGAGTTCAGATTTTCAATCGTTTGTCCAATCGTGATCTATTAAGAATGGATACTCATAAAACAGTAGGTGAGATGTAGTGTACATACATGGTTGACTTCATGACTGTGTGGCCAGAGACAGCCACAGAGTTCCACACATGGGATTTAATTCTCTGCATTGTCTTAAAGCTCTTAGCAATTTCATCTCTTACTCTTGTCTTAGGAAAGATGTCTGCATAGATAATAAGCATGCATTAAAAACTCAGAAATTCAAGCTGGAGAGATGGCTCAGCAGTTAATGTGCTTGCTTGCAAAGCCTAAAGATCCAGGTTCGATTCTGCAGTACCCATGTAAGCCAAATGCACAAGGTGGCACCATCTGGAGTTTGTTTGCAGTGGCTAGACTAGACCCTAGTGCACAATTCTCTCTCTCTCTCTCTCCCTCTCTCTCTCTTTCTCCCTCTTTTTCTGTCTCAAATAAATAAAATATATTTTAAAATAAAAAAGAAACTCAGAAATTTAATTGATACATATGGATTGACCTTCAGAGGATGGGTTCTTGGCTATCTGCTCTCTTTCCTTCTCCTTCATGTTCATGACCACCAGCTGGTGTTCTTACTCCTAATGGAGCCTAGGTACGAGTGAAAGTGGTCAGTACTGGCCCTATACCCCACAGCTGCTCAGAGTGGGACACGCCACACACAGTCCCCAAGTTGCTTTGAAGCACTTTGTGAATGTCTGAGCACATGGGGTGTCCTGGAGTGCAGCAGCCTTAAGGATGTTTCTCTATCCATCGTGGGTTGAAGTAGCAAGCTCACAGAGGGTAGATGCTGGTTTGATTTCCACAGACACTTGTCTCACCACTAGCAAATGATAGTACCCAGCCTGATGGACCTGCACCTGAACATATGAGCATGCCAAGTCATAGCATGGAGCCCGTGGGTGCCTTTCCGAGCCTCCCTTACCCGAGTGCTCCCGTAACAGAAGGGTTGCAACACTAAAAAAATGAAACACACTAGTACAAATCTAGAAAACTGTGAAAGGAAAGAAAAGGCATCTTCTCTCTGTTTTAAAAAAAATAGTATTTATTTATTTATTTATTTATTGGAAAGAAAGAACGAGAGGGAGAAAGACAAATAGAGAGAATGGGCATGCCAGGCCCTCCAGCCACTGCAAACGAATTCCAGACACATGTGCTGCTTTGTGCATCTGGCTTACGTGGGTCCTGGGGAATTGATCCCAAGTCCTTTGGGTTTGTAGGCAAGTGCCTTAACTGCTAAGCAATTTCTCCAGCGCTTTTCTCTTTTTTGACAAAAAAGAGCCCATATATTTTCTAGTTGCATCAGAGACCCCAAAAGACACAGTCAACAATGAGCACATGAATAAGTCAGTCTTGGTTTCTAAGGCAACAGGAATTTTCCATCAACTGGTACAGGAAAGTTTATATTGAAGTGATTCCAATGATTTTTACCTCTTCTAATGTACTCCACTTCCTGAAATACCCAGAGGAAAATGCATCTAAGAGGCTGGAGAGATGGCTCAGTGGTTAAGGTGCTTGCCTGCAAAGCCTAATCACCTGGGGTTCAATTCCCCCGTACCCACATAAAGCCAGATGCACAAAGCGGTGCATGCATCTAGAGGGCATTTGCAGTGGCTGGAGGCCCTGGCCTGTCCATTATCTCTCTGTCTGTCTCCCTTCTCTCTATCTCTCTCTGCTTGTAAATAACTTTAAAAGAAAAAAAAGAAGAAGAAAGAATATTTAAATTCAGCAAACAAATTTTCTCAAAGTCACCTCTTGTCTTCCCCAATCTCTATCCTCAAAGCAAGGTCAGTTTTGTCTCCAACATATTTCCAGCTGGGTCTTGTGGAATCTATCCTTGACTATGATACTTTCTGTTGTTGGTTTAGTTTAGAGACTACAGGCACCTTTTCTAAGAAAATACCAGAAACGTGAATGGGAATAGTCTGCCATCTCCTCCAGCTCCATGTCCAGGTTTTGTCTGCATAATCCAGGCTTCTTCCTTTGAAGGGCCCTTGGGTGAAAGCTAATTTACACAATGGCCTGAAAGGTACTATTCTAATTGCTTCAGCTGAAACCCATTTATTTTATAGCCCAATAAAATTCTGTGTGCGATGGTAAATAAAACCATGTGGACGTGGCCTCAGTGCACATTTCTCCTGGCTCCATTTGCAGCCTGTGATAAATTAAGAAAGGGAATTAAAAAAAAAAACCGTCACATTGCAAATGAATGCAATTAGCTAGAATGGTATATTTTTGGCCTCTGATGATGTCTGCATACATTCAATCCCCACTTGCAAACCAACCCTGATTTGAAAGCCAGCTAGACACATCTCTCTAATACAGACGGACCTCATTTGGCAGGCAGTTGATGTGCAAGAGACACCTTTCTACGTTAAATTGCAGCGTCGACTTCTGCACTTGAAATTTCATTTTGTCATTTTTAATCACAATGAGCAAATGTCATCCTTAATAATAACCCTCTGCTTCTCCATAATGCCTCTTCAACAAAGGGCCTGAAAGCACTATTGCAAATATTAATAAACTGAGATGCACAACAGCTCCCTGAGGTGTCTATTGTAGGCTGAAAAGAAGCCCAAAGTCACGGGGTGACTTTGCTAATCACACAGGAAATTGACTCAAGGCAGTGAAACAAAGAATGTCACTCAGGGTTAAGTCAGCCCAACCTCACTCCTGTTTAGTTGTAGCCAAAACCTGAATCCCGAGGAACAAGGAATGGATGGAAAACTAGTGTTTTGGTGAGATTTATGCTACTTGTGTCTTACTTTTTCAGTCTTCTGAACCTGGCTTCTCCCGTGCTTTCTGTGCCAGCACACCTGATAGCCCCAGGTGGCTGATGTCTCAATCTTTTTAAAATTTTATTTTTATTTGTTTATTACGGACACACAGAGAGAGAATGGGCACACCAGGGCCTCCAGCCACTGTAAACAAACTCCACACACAGGCCACCCTGTGCATCTGGCTTATGTGGGTTCTGGGGAATCGAACCTGGGTTCTTAGTCTTGGCAGGCAAGCACCTTAACCACTTAACCATCTGTCCATCCCTGATGTCTCAGTCTTAACATATTCCAAACCAGATTCACAATGGCTGCTCCAGAAACCTGTTTCTCTTTCAGTCTTCCCTCGGTCTAAGCAACTCCATCCTTCTCTTTTTTGTTCCCTAAACCTTAAAGTCATCATTGACTCTTCTTTTATCATCCCACGTCAAATTATTTGGGGATCTTGTAAGATCTACTTTTAAAACAAATCAAGAGACCAACCCCTTTTCCCGCCTTCTTCCTGAGCCCAGGCCACCATCATGTGTAACCTGGGTCACCATCACCGAGATTCCCACCTTGCTTGTCTTCCTGCCTCCCCTCTTGGCTGTCTAACCTACTGCTCCACAGCACACAGATTGAATCCTGGAAGACGTGAGTCAGTTCGTGGATTTCTTTACTGAGTAACTTTCAAAGATTTCCGAGTTAAAGCCAATCGGATTCAGAGAACAGCCCAAGTCCTAGCTGTGGCAGACAAGACCATGTCACACATGGTCTGGCTTCCAGTATCTGTCCGATCTCTTACCATTTCTTCTCTCCTCCTGACTGCGGGCGCACCTGCCACTTTGATGCTTCTTGAATCATCCAAGAGTCCCACCACCTCCGAGCTTTCACACTTGCTAATCTTTCTGATGGGACGCTTCCCCCAGATACCTCGATGCTTGTTCCTTTGTTGTAATCTATTTTCTTTTTTTTTAATATTCATTTATTTGAGGAGAGAGAGAGAGCTAGGGCCTTCAGCCACTGCAAATGAACTTCAAATGCATGCTCCCCCTTGTGCATCTGGCTTATGTGGGTCCTGGGGAATTGAACCTGGGTCCTTTAGCTTCACAAGCAAACACCTTAACCGCTAAGCCATCTCTTCAGCCCCTGTAAATCTATTTTCTAACATCTTATCAAGGATGCCTTTCCCAACACGTGCATTGCACGGCACCACCATCCATGGCACTCACAACTCTATGTTAGTCACCATGTTATCACTGAGTGCCTGGCACTGAGAGGGAAACTAGCTCACATTCACCCCGTCATCTGCACAAAGTGACACATGCATCTGCAGTTCATTTGCAGTGGCCAGAAGCCCTGGCATGCTTGTTCTCTCTTTTTCACTCTCTGACTCTGTCTCACTCTGCTTTCAAATGAATAAAATAAAATTTAAAAAAAGAGAAATATGACAAGAGATATTCCTTCTGTTTTCTCTCAGCTATTGCCTTCTGCTATCAGGTAACAAGTGCTATATAGCATGTGACTTAAAAATTCAGTGCTTGGGCTGGAGAGATGGCTGATCGGTTAAGGCATTTGCCTGTGAAGCCTAAGGACCTAAGTTTCATTCCCTAGTACCCACATAAGCCAGATAATGCACAAGGTGATGCGTGTCTGGAGTTTATTTGCAGTGACTAGAGGCCCTGGCACACCCATTCTCTCTCCATATGCCTTTCTCTCTCTCTCAAATAAATAAATAAATAAATATTCAGTGGTTATTTTTACTGATGCATAATAATTCTGTACATATATTCCTGAAGTAGAACTTGATTTTTATTCGCATGTCCCTTATACTGTAGTATTGGCTTTAACAAGATAATCGAGTGTCCATGTTAACAATGTCAGATGGGCTCCTCTGGGGATGATTAGGTGGGTTTCCTTGAACACTTACAGTCTCCTGCAGGAAGTGGTGGTTGGAACCAGTTGTTCCCTATAAACTGATTGTTTTGAATGCTGGATCCCCAGCTAGTGACAGTTTGGAAGCTGGCACCTTGCTGGAAAGGTCATTTTTTTCTGGGGGTGAGCCTTGGGGTAATCGTGCCAGCTTCTCCCTTGCCAGAGCTCAGGTCACTTCTTGCTGCTTTCTGCCTGCTGCCTTGACAAGAAGTGATGTCCAGCCTCTGCTCTACCATCCTTTCCTGCTAGATACAACTTCCCCTCAACACTGTAAGCCCAATAAACCCTTTCCCCCCATCCGCTGTTTTGGGTTGTGCGTTTTGTCCAGAAATGCAAAGGTCCCTACAACAGAGAGTAACTGTGGCTATGGCCATGGGGATCAGACCCATGTCTATCATGCTATAGCATGTCTAGCCCTGGCTGGTTCATATAGCAGAGTTAGAATCCTAGTGGAAAGGGGGCTGGCGGGTGTAAGGGTCTGAAGATCGCTGAAGAAAGACCCTAGACTCAAATAGCAGGTAAAAGCAAAGAGTGTTTATTCTGCAGAATCTGCCAGCATGGGGGGGGGGGGGGATTAACCATTCATACAAAATGGCGACCAAGAGAGGAGCACCAGGCTCCTTTTAAGTACAACTAGGGAAATTCCAAGTGAGTTAGGTAATCATCTGACATGATTGGCTAGGCAAGCAGCAGTTACACTTGTACATCTGGCATGTGAAAGGGACATGTTGGGGCATGTTTGGACATGTCTCCAGGAACTGACTCAGCCCTCAAGGCACAAAATGGCGGCCATCTTCCCCTGCCACACATCAGGGTCACTGTTGATTAACAGCCTGCCCTTTGTTTGTGGTTTTTCCCAGAAGTCTTGCCTACCTCTCCAGGAAATTGAAACTTAGGCCTAGTTAGGGCAGCACCTTACTGAAGCCTGTCATGATGTCAGTTTGGTCCCTTCAGAGAGATGGCTCAGCAATTAAAGACCCTTGCCTGCAAACCCTGACATCCAGGTTCAACTCCCCAGTATCCATGTAAAGGTAGATGTACACAGTGGCACATATGTCTGGAGTTTGTTTACTCTAGGAGGCTCTAGTGCACCCAAGCTCACTCTCCCTCTTTCTTTTTTTTTTAATTTTTTTAAATAATTTTTTATTTTTATTTATTTATTTGAGAGCGACAGAGAGAAAGAGGCAGATAGAGAGAGGGAGAGAGAATGGGCGCACCAGGGCCTCCAGCCACTGCAAACGAACTCCAGACGCGTGCGCTCCCTTGTGCATCTGGCTAACGTGGGTCCTGGGGAGTCGAGCCCCGAACCGGGGTCCTTAGGCTTCACAGGCAAGTGCTTAACCACTAAGCCATCTCTCCAGCCCTCCCTCTTTCTTTTTGTCCAGATAAACAAATATTTTTTTAAAAGCTTCCAACAGAGAAAGTGGAATAGGCAAGGCCTTTTGAAGACTACCCTTGCCACAGGTACACCATGTCTCTGCCACTTCCCATTTCCAAAAATCAGTATTAATTTGCCAAACTCCAACAATGACGATCCTATGTCATCATAAGATCCTATGTCGTCACAATTGGGCCTGCAAGTCAGGTTGGGAAGGAGAGTTAAAAAGGCTCATTTTTGGCAATCTATGAAACATTCTGTATTACTCGTGATTCTCTGGAGGAACAGAACCAAAAGAATAAATTGTATTAAAAAGGGGAATTTAGGGTTGAAGAGATGTCTCAGCGGTTAAAGTGCTTGCCTGTGAAGCCTAAGAACACATGTTGGAATTGCTAGGACTCTGACGCTGCACATGCGCACGAGAAGGAGCAGGCGTCTGAAGTTCGTTCACAGTAGCTGAAAGGCCCTGGGGCACCCATTCTTTCTCTCTCTCTCTCTCTCTCTCTCTCTCTCTCTCTCTCTCTCGAAAATAAAACAATTTTAAAAAGGGGATGTATTAGATTATCTCATGGCAGTCCAACACTAGCAATCTGCAGGCCCGGAGTCAAGGAACCTGGTAGCTGCTCAGTCCACGAGTCTAGATCCCCAGCAGGCCCCATCCAGCACCGGAGGCCTGGAGGCTTCACAAGCTGCTGGTCTTCAGTGCACGCCCAGAGCCAGGCGGGAGGGAGGGGCTCTCTTCCCCCAGAGCTCCTTCCAGAAAGCCCCCAACCAGGAGGGCCGCCTGCTCTGGGGGAAGGTCTTCCGCCTTCAGTCAGTCCTTCCTGGAAGCAACGTCAGACACCCACCCAAGAGGAATGCCTGTGGATTCCAGGACAGATCAAGCTGACAACAGAACTTGACCATCACAGTTCCTTTGTCAAACTTTCTAGAGTGAGTGAGTCATTTCTTTTGATTTTTTATTTACTTTCATCAATTTTTATTTTCTTGTTTATTGATTGGTTCGTTGATTGATTGCCTTCAGAGTTGAGGCAAGGGCTCCATTTCTGAGCCACACCCAAGCTGTTCTATGGGTTTTGTTTTGGTTTGGTTTGTTTTGTTTTTTGTTTTTTGAGGTAAGTTCTTGCTCTAAGTCTCGACTGACCTGGAATTCAGTTTATAGTTTCTTCAAGCTGGTCTGGCTTGTTCTGTGCTTTTCTATTACCTTCTCCTACCCCTCTAAAAGTAAGTAGGTTTTGATTTCTTATCATTATTGTTATTTTGTTTTATTTTGTCTTCACTTCAAGAGAGTAAACTTGAAGACAAAATGAACATAGTTACAGGAACCTAATATTTATTCAACAAATGTTTCTCCCGTCTAAGTACTAACCAGGCCCGACCCTGCTTAGCTTCTGAGGTCAGACTGGATCAGGCGTGTTCGTGGTGGGATGGCCTTACACAACAAATGTTTCTCAACTTGTACTAGATAGATATGTGGTAATGAGAAACAACCTGGTTCATTAAATCACCCTACATAGAAGTTTTTGAGAAGTAATTCAGTTCCCAAGGACTGGATTAAAGATTTCCATAGAACTTAAGGCCATATTGCCACCGTACTTCAAGGAACTTCCAAACAAAGATACCAGTTTACTAATCCCCTGCTGTTTCTCAGTAAGTGATGTCTACTTTTTACTAAGCAGAAAATTTTGAGCTGGGCATGGTGGCACACGCCTTTAATCCCAGCACTCAGGAGGCTGAGGCACCAGTATCACTGTGAGTTCAAGGCCAGCTTCAGACTACAGAGTCAGTTTCAGGTCATCTTGGGCTAGAGTGAGACATTACCTTGAAGAAACAAAAACAAAAAGAGAAATTTTGGTTGTTAGTGGTCTTGAATAAACTTCTGAAGTTCTCCATCAGGGTACTCCTAAAGCAAAAATATGTACACAGTAATGAGTACATGTATTTTTCAGTTCTTCAATGCTAAGTATCTAAAAATTCAAATATCTATTTTAGTTCTGGTGTCATTACAAACATATAGATTGTTTGAAGACTTTTATTATGCCAAGTTAAATTACAGATTATTTTCTAAAATCCTTCTTGTTCTTATCTTCTATTTCTTTTCTTGTCTTAAAATCTACCATTATAAGGCATGCCTTAAATTCTAGCACTCAGAAGGCAAAGGTAGGGGGGTTGCCATGAATTCAAGGACATCTTGAGACTACATAGTGAATTCCATATCAGCCTGGGTTAGACTACTTTGAAAAAACAAACAAACAAACGAGGAAAAAAAAACTGACAAAATTGGGCTAGAGAGATTTCTCAGTGGTTAAGGCACTTGCCTAACAAGCCTAACAACCAGGGTGTAATTTCCCAGTACCCACATTAAGCCAGATGCACAAAGTGGCTCATGCATTTGGATTTTGTTTGCAGTGGCTGGAGGTTCCAGTGCACCCACTCTGTCTGTCTCCTCTTCTCTTCTCTTCTTTTCTCTTCCCTTCTCTCTCTCTTTCTCTCCTCTCTCTCTCTTCTCTCTCTCTCTCCTCTCTCTCCTCTTTCTCCTCTCTCTCTCTCCTTGCACATAAATAAAGAAATAAAGATATTTAAGAGTTCCTTTGCAGTGGCTGGAGGCCCTGGCATGCCCATTCTCTCTTTATATGCCTCGCCCCCGTCTCTTTCTCTCTCACATAAAAAATTAATTAAAATTTTTTAAATCAAACATTATAGGGGATTGGAGAGATGGCTTAGCAATTAAGGCTCTTGCCTGTAAAGCCTAAGGATCCAGGTTTGATTCCCCAGTACCCATGTAAGCCAGATGCACAAGGTGGCACATGCATCTAGGTTCATTTTCAGTGGCTGGAAGCCCTTGTGTGCCCATTCTCTCTTTATCTGCCTCTTCCTCTGTTTCTCAAATAAATGAAATACTTATTAAAAAATCGAACATTATAGTTCATATGTGAAATGTCTCCAAAATGCCTTCTGTTGCAGGCTGGGGTCCCAGCAAATGGCACTGTAAATTATTGGTGGAATGTTCAGGAGGTGAGGCTCAGTGGAAGGAAGTTAGAGCATTGGTGATGTGCCTTTCATGGATATATTGGGATCCGCTCTTCCCCCCCCCAGACCCTTCCATTCTCTGAGGCTTCCTGACTTCCATGAGGTGAGTAGCTTCACTTTACCACTGCTCCCACCGTGATATACTCTGCCCCAGCCCCAGGGCAACAGGGCAGCACAGCCATGGCCTGCTCTCTTAGAACCGATAAGTAAGTTAAACAGGCTGCAAGTTCAGCATACAAGGCACAGCTGTATGGCCGCTAATATCAATGATCAGAAACTGAAAATTAAACAATCATGCATAATATCAGAAAAGAAATGCCAAGCATAAATGAAATAAATATGCTCACTATAAAAGGCTGGATAATTTATAAAGAATAGACGGAGTTGGGCGTGGTGGTGCATGCCTTTAATCACAGTACTCGGGAGGCAGAGGTAGGAGGATCGCCATGAGTTCAAGGCCACTGTGAGACTCTATATTGAATTCCAGGTCAGCCTGAGCTAGAATGACACCCTACCTAGAAAAAAAAAAAAAAAAAAAAAAAAAAGAATAGATGGGCTGGAGCGGTGGCTTAGTGGTTAAAGCATTTGCCTGCCAAAGCCAAAGCCAAAGGATCCTGGTTTGATTCTCCAGGACCCATGTAAGTCAGATGCACAAGAGGACACATGCATCTGGAGTTCATTTGCAGTGGATGGAGGCCCTCACGTGCCTATTCTCTCTCTCTCTCAAATAAATAAATAAAATATATTCAAAAATAGACATATATTCAGTAAAATTATGTTCAAGTTTTTTATATGTTATTTCTTTATTTATTTGAGACAGAAAGAGGCAGATAGAGAGAGAATGGGTATGTCAGGGCTTCTAGCCACTGCAAATGAACCCCAGACACTTGTGCCACCTTATGCGTCTGGCTTACATGGGTACTGGGGAATTGAACCATGGTTGTTAGACATTGCAGGCAAATGCCTTAACTGTTGAACTATCTCTTCAGTCCATGTTCAAGTTTCCTATAGTAGAAATTATAAAATAAATAAAACAAAACTGACGTAAATCAAGTGAAGTGGTTGGCTTGTGAATCTGAATGTTTAATATTCCTCACTATCAATTCTTTCCAAAGTTGATATGCAGTTTCAGTGTGCCCTGATTTGTATTATATCAGCACAATTAACTGATTACTCTGCGAAAGACATAACATCATGAAACAGATACTAGGAGAAAACATTTATCATTAACATATCTGACCTGTATCTAGAATATGAAAAGACTCCTCACAGCTCAGAAATAATAACTACCCTGACACTACGAGGTGAACTTTGGGACAGCCTGGGCTAGAGTGAGACCCTACCTTGAAACACCAATAAAAAGGAAAGAAAGATGTAATAACAAATAAAAATTTGAGTCACCAGTTGTATACAAAATGCATAATTTACTGCCTGAACAACCTTGGATAAGTTTCTTTCCTTTCAAATGGCTTTTCCAGAGCTCAATTTCCTTTGACAAAACCCTAAAGAAAATATTAGAAATCAAACAATGAGATGTAAGGAATGTTCTTAGAAGAGAAATTAGCATCTAGTAAATATTCAGTACATTTTCACCAGAAGAAAAGAAGAAACCACTTCTAAAAATATGTATAAGTTAAGGTGCTTGTCAATCATTGTTGATTGGCAGGTAGGGTTGAAAAAAATATCTAATAAGTTTATAATCCCACTGACCTAAAAATGTCAGTTGTCAGGTGCTGTTTACAAACTTATGCTGTGTATAGTAGGAATTAAAGAACACATGAAGATATGTTTTACAGTTGGTAAGTTTGAAAATGCTAAATTGGAAACTCCTAACAATTAATAACTCTGAGGCTGGAGAGATAGATCAGTGGTTAAGGTGCTTGTCCGCAGAGCCTAATGACCTGGGTTTGATTCCCCAGTACCCACGTAAAGCCAGGTACACAGGAGATGCTTATGCATCTGGAGGTCGTTCACAGTGGCAGGAGGCCCTAGCGTGCCAATTCTCCCCCGTCCCTGTACTTGCAAATAAATAAAAGATCTATTTTTTAAAAAATTAGTGACTTTGTAAATAGGAAATAGGATGAGTCTTGGGCTTGGGAGCTCCATTTGAGGGAAATGATGAACTTCTGAACACTGTGCAGGCCTGTGTGACCCTGTTCAGTGCTCTCCTCATACTACCTCATTCTACAACCTCATGAAAAGCTATGCATAGATAATGGTCCAAAGTACTTGGTGAATATACACTTCTGAACAAGAAGAATTTTCATAAGGCCATGCCACTCAGCCCCACATCTCCAGAGCTCCCACTGAAATCTATTATAATATTACGTCAGCTCCAGAAGTTTAATCTTTAAGCTGGAAGAAACTTTCAAGAGCCAGGTCAAGGATAGAAATAGACAAAGGAGGATCTGGAGAGTTGACTCAGCAGTTAAGGCACTTGCTTACAAATCCAAATGACCCAGGTTTGATTCGCCAATTCCCACATAAAGCCAGATGCACAAAGTGGTGCATGTGTCTGGAGTTCATTTGCAGCAGCTAAAGGCCCTGGAGTGCCCATTCTCTCTCTTTCTCTCTCTCTCTCTCTTTCTCTCTCTCTCTCTCTCTCTCTCTCTCTCTCTCTCTATATATATATATATATATATATATATATATATATATATATATACATACACACACACGTAGGCAAAGAAGAGGTCATATTTCAGGCTTCAGAGTCCAGCATGAAAGATTTTGTGGGATAGTTCCATGTGTATTCCTTCAATTCTCAGAACAATAGCTAAGGAAAGGTCCCTGTTTTTCACTAAAGGAGAAATCAAAAGGGGTTTAATTTGATTTCTATTCAATATATATATATATATATATATATACACCCAGGTTCAACTCTCCAGGACCCATGCAAGCCAGATGCACAAGGTTACGCATGCACACAAGGTGACACACATGTCTGGAGTTCGATTGCAGTGGCTGGAGGCCCTGGTGTGCTAATTCTCTCTCATAAAAATAACAAAATAATAAATGTCATCTTAAAAATGTTTAAAAAGAAAAGAAAGACAGCTTCCATTGGCTCTGGAATCTTCTTCCATCTTACTAAATTAATCCACTCACAACAATTGAACTCACATCTTTAAACTGTTTTATTGTTCATAGAATCTTAGAAATTCTCTTATTACTTTTTCTTAATATTTTATTTATTTATTTGCAAGCAGAGAGAGAGAGAGAGAAAGAGAGAGAGACAGAGAGAGTAAGTGCCCCAGGGCCATTAGCTGCAGCATACGAACTCCAGACACATGTGTCACATTGTGCATCCGACTTTACGTGGGTACTAGGGAATCAAACCCAGGTCATTACCTTTGCAGGCAAGCACCTTAACTACTGAGCCATATCTCTAGCCCATATTTTCTTATAGTATGATCTGAATTTGAAATGGTCCCCACAGGCTCCTGCTTGAACACTGGTCTTCAGAGTGTGACTCTTGTCTTAAAGGCTGTAGAGCCTTTAGAAGACGGGGCCTGGCTGGAGGTGGTAGGTCATGGGGTGACATCTTTGATGTCATACCCACCGTTGGGTCCAAACTTCCTGTTCTGCCATACGAAGACCACCCACCACACACTCCTGCTGCCTGGCCCTCCCTACCATGATGCCCTAAGACCTCTGTAACTAGGAGCCAACAGACACCTTTCCTTCCTTAAATTGCTTCTGTCAGGATTATGTGACTGCAGTAGCAAGGGTAAGTAAAATGTCAGGGCAGTTCTTCTTTTTAAATATTTTTATTAGCTGGGTGTGGTGGTGCACGCCTTTAATCCCAGCACTCAGGAGACAGAGGTAGGAGGATCTCTGTGAGTTTGAGGCCACCCTGAGACTACATAGTGAATTCCAGGTCAGCCTGGGCTAGAGTAAGACCCTTCCTCCAAAAAAAAGAAACAAATTATTTATGTATTTATTAGAGAGAGAGGCAGACAGAGAGAATGGGACATTCCAGGGCCTCCTATTACTGCAACTGAATTCCAGCCACATGTGTCACTTTGTGCAAATGACTTTATGTGCGTACTAGGGTATCTAACCCAGGTCATCAGATTTTTCAAGCAAGTGCCTTTAACTGCTAAGCCATCTCTCCAGTCCTATCAGGTTAGTTCTTGTTTAACTAAAATGGCACTGAAGAAATGGCTTAGCAGTTAAGATGATTGCCTTTGTAGCCTGTGTAGCCTAAAGATCCAGGTTCAATTCCTTAGCACCCATGTAAGCCAGATGCACAGAGTTGCACATGCATCTGGAGTTCATTTGCAGTGCCCACTTTCTCTCCCTCTCTCATAACTAAATAAAAACAAAATATTTAAAATGTATGATTCCCCATATATGACACCCCCTCTTCCAGTGTTCCCGGAGCCATAGCAGGCCTATTAGAAATCTGATTTAGTGATGAATTAGTTCTCTATAACCTCTGGATTTCTGTTTTGATGGACTCGAATTTTTATCTTCACTTTCTAAGCTTTACATTCTTTTCCCCCAGAGCTTTCACTACAACTTCCGCTGAGGGGCCGTGTGGAGGTCTGCCCATGGTGAGTGCTGTCCACTTAACTCTGGAGTTCGCTCAGTATCTGTCATGTTTCCAATCACTTTACATTTTGTTCAGAAGATTCTGTTTCCCTGTGAATGTCTTATAAATTATTTCTAAATCCTCACTTGTTCAACTTTCTAAATAAAATTCTGAGTAAAATGAGCACACCAAGACACACCCATGGACATGACACACCAACATCTTATATTTGCTGGCTGTTCTGTATCCTGGTTTTAGAATTGCAGTCAGAACATGTTGGCTTAAAATAGTATGGGTTTTAGCATGGCCGTATTGGCCCATGCCTTTAACCCCAGCGTTTGGAAGGCAGATTGCTGTGAGTTTGAGGCCACTCTGAGACGATATAGTGAATTCTAGGTCAGCCTGGGCTAGAGAAATATCCTACCTTGAAAAACTAACTAAATAAATAAATAGATAAATAAGTAATCAATATTTTTCTAGAACTGTAGTAGACCACTACATAACCCTTTATATTCTTTATACGGCTATATGTGAATACTGATCATAAATATTTTTCTTCCCACTAAGTGAAAAGGAAGTGGACCGGAAGAGTTTGGTACCCTGTGCAAGTTGACCCTGCAGAGTGGGTGCCAGGCACAAGTCCACTTCTCTCTGGGGCTGCTCCAAGACAAGCCTTAGTTTTGCACACGATGGTTTTGATTTTATGGAGGTAAAGAAGTGTATTGCACTGCATTTAGAGGCTAGAGGAGAAAACAAATAGATTATGGATAGAAGCAAGGGACCCTTTCCCCCTTCTTTCATTATTTTTATTTTTGAGCCTAGTAGAGCTAGAATATCCCACAATCCCACAGCGAGCATTTTTGATGGATGGTGTTTAACATCAACATTCCTGTGAGGGCCCAAGGGCATCATTTGCTTATAACACTTTCATTTTTCACTGGTTGAAAACATGCATACAGATAGTTTTGCAGCTTTGGTCTTGGATGCTTAATTTGTAATAGTGATGATGGGGAATACGTGGCTCCTTGACATGACAAGAGGTAATTCTAAACACTGAAAGACAGGAAAGACAATGTAAAAATAACCTTACATCCTTGAGCAATTTCATAACATGGAAGGTTTCCAGAATTCTCGGTATATTCTTCAAAATCCGGGGTTTCACTGGACTTATAGAGATCTGTGATAGCAAAGTGACATTGTTTTAAATAGCATTCTCCTTTTCCAGTATGCAATGGTACAAGTCAAAGGAAAGTCCTTAAATGGGGCTGGGGAGATGGATCGGCTGTTAAAGCTGCTGGCCTGGGTTATGCATGCATCTGGAGCACATTTGCAGCAGCAGGAAGTTCTGGTGCACCCATTCTCTCGGTCTCTCTTCCTCTCTCTCTCCCTGTCTTGCTCTTTCTCTCTCCCTCCCTCATTCTCCCTCTCTTGCTCTTGCTCTCATATTTCTGTCTCTCTTTCAAATAAATAAATATTTTTAAAAAGAATTTTTTAAATAAATCATACTTTGTAAGCAGTGACCCCTAACTACTGAGCCATCTTCTCCACTCCTACCTCTGCCTCCCAAAAGCTGGGATTACAGGCATGGGCCAACACGCCCTGCTAAGACCCTTACTATTTTAAACCAACATGTTCTGACTCTGTATTTATTTATACAAAGCATGGTTATACAAAATCATGCTTTCTATAAATAAATAAATACATTTCTAACCTTTCTTTGTCTCCATTTCTCTGAGACAAACACCTCCTTTGGTGTTTTCTGGAGAGTATAATTTTTATACATTTCAATTCTAAGTTTCCAATAACCTGTAGGCTTGTAAAGGGACCAATACCAACATTTTCAGTGGATCTAAAATATGTCAGCTCCTTCCATACATGTCCTTATCTGGTCCTCACAAAAAGTCATTATGAGGTAAAGATTGATTTATCAAAGTGAGGGACATATAGCGTATTATTTCCAAAGTAGCATCTGGTAGAATTGATTCTCAAGGGTCTCCATTTTGTTTAGAAGCAGTAGATCATCAGCCTGCTTTTCACATTTATGAATAAAGTTTTATTAGGAAACAGCCACACCTGTTGGTTTACATATTACCCATGGTATAAATGAGTAAACGCAAAGCCAAAGGACCCAGGTTCAAGTCCCCAAAACCCACATAAGCCAGCTGCACAGGGTGGCACATGCACCTGGAGTTCATTTACAGCAGCTGGGGGCTCTGATGTGCCCATTCTCTCCCTCTCTCTCTCAAATAAATAAATAAAATAAAATAATTTTAAAGGCTATAGATGAAAACTTTTGTTTTCAGAAACTATATCCCCCTTTCATACACTGATTACCCATTGCATTCTGTCAATACCTATAAGCAGTTTCTAAATAACTGTCACTAGGTGTCAATAACATAACGATTTGCAGAGCAGAGACAGAAGTCTGGTCTTGTACAGCAGACTGTAACTTTTCATTACTGTCTGGTACAATAATGTATCCTCTACATTGCATTTTTTAGATTCATTAATTAATTGATTAATTTGCAAGCAGAAAGAGAGGTAGAGAGAAAGGCAAAGAGAATGGGCATGCCAGGACCTCCAATCACTGCAAACCAACTCCAGAGGCATGCACCACTTTGTGCATCTGGCTTTACCTGGGTATTAGGGAATCAAATCCAGGTCATTACACTTTGTAAGTAAGCACCCTAACTGCTGAGCCATCTCTCCAGCCCTCCTCTGAAATTTTTTAAATATCTTATTTTTATTTATTTAATTGAGAAAGATGGGGAGAGAGAGAGAATAGGAACACCAGGGCCTCTAGCCACTGCAAAGAACTCTAAACACATGTGCCATCTTGTGCATCTGGCTAATGTGAGTCCTGGGGAATTGAACCTGGGTCCTTTGGCTTTGCAGGTAAGTGCCTTAACTATTAAGCCATCTCTCCAGCTACCTCCATTGAAATTTTGATAAGCTCCTTCAACAATATATAAAGCCTGACCTAGATCACATATTGATAAGTTCACTCAAAAAGATAAAATGTTGGGGGCACATGTGTCTGGAATTTGTTTGTACTGGCTAGAGGCCCTGGCGCACCCATTATCTCTATCTGCACCTCTCTCTCGAATAAATAAATAAATATTTAAAAAATAAATAAATAAAAATACAAATTCAGTTCAACGAATCACACAGCATCAGAGAGTAAAAGAGAGCTGTGATCTCACTGCTAAATCCCCTAGCCCAGGTGTCCTCCACGCGCCGTGACTTGCCATCTGAAATGTGCTCTGTGACCGCTTATCTCACCCAGAAAGGCCGTCTTGATTGACAGCACATTTCCCACGTGAAATGAAAGCTGGTGCCAAGCCCAGATGCCCAGCCAAAGGAAAGGGTGCATTTGGCAGCAGAACATGTGTTAGATGTCAGTCTTGTGGAGGAAGAATTCTAGCCACAGGGGAAGGCTGGCATTCTTCAGAAGAAATAGGAACGTGGCATGGTCCCAGGTTGACAATATGCTAGAAAAGGCTGTCTGCGCGAGAACCACAGAACACGGTTGCTATTGTGAGCCTGCACCATTATAGAAATGAGCAGCACAAGGTGGCTTTGGCCAGATTTGAGCTGTAGTCCACGGCCAGGAGGCTTTTTTTTTTTTTTTAACCCGAAGTGCCTCTATTTATTACCTAAAGCTGAAGAAAATACTTAGCTGATAAAAACCTAGATGCTACCATGGTTTTTCAAGGCAGAAATAGAAGGAAAACATAATATTTTATGTAACAATTCATATATAGTACTGAGTACATTATAAATGCTGGTCACAAATACTAGTGCAATTAGCTTTTTTTGTTTGCAAAGAAGTAGGGGGAGGGAGAGAATGGGTACAGCAGAGCCTCCAGCCACTACAAACAAACTCCAGACATTTTATTTATTTATTTCTTAAATATTTATTTATTCGAGAGAGAGGTGCAGATAGAGATAATGGGCAATGTCGTGCATCTGGCTTTACGTGGGTACTGGGGAACTGAACCCGAGTCATTAGCCTTTGCAGGAAAGCACCTTAACTGCTGAGCCATCTCTCTAGCCCCTCAATTAACTTCTTAAACACCTTGTGTGCAAGAGTAGTTACCCTCCTTATTCATACAGACATGGAAACAGAAGCTAACACAAGACTAAGAGTTGGTGTATGCTCTTATCCACTTTCTCGGAGTGACCATGCTGTCCAACATAGCTATTCCAGCAAGTTAATTGATATCATTCCTGATTTTATTTCCTCCTATACAAAAGGATGGTAAGAATCCTTATCAAACAGTTATGGACATCGAAGATTAAAAAAACAAAATTATCCAGGGCTGGGGAGGTGCCGCAATGGTTAAAGGTGTTTTCTTGAAAAGTCTGCTGACTCAGGTTCAATTCCCCAGTATCCACATAAAGCCAGAAGCACAAAGTGGTACATGCATCTAGAGGGTTTTTTTTTTTTCAGTAACAGGAGGCCCTGAGGTACCCATCTATGTCCCCCTTTTTCCCTCTCTTTCTTTCTCTATTTCTATCTCTTTCTCTCACTTGTCTTTCTCTATCTCCCCTCCCACTCCATGCAAATAAATAAAAATAATACTTATAAAACCATAAAAATAAATTTAAAAAAAAACAAATTATCCATCAGGCATGATGACACAAACTTATAACCCCAGTAATTATAATGGTAGGCAAAGGCAAAGGGCCACATGACCAGCCATCCTAGGACTATGTCACAAAACCCTATCTCAAAAACAGGAGGCCAGGGAAATGGCTCCGTCAGTAAAATACTTGCTGTTCAAGCAGTTTAAGGATGAGGACCTGAGTTCAAATCCTAAAACAAAACACATGAAATAGCCAAGCCTGGTGGTACATGCCTTTTATCCCAGCACTCAGGGGACAGAGACAGGAGGATCACTGTGGGTCTAAGGCCAGCCTGAGACTGCAGAGTGAGTTCCCAGTCAGCCAGTGATAAAGTGAGACCCTACCTCAAAAAAAATTTTTTTAAGGGTTGGAGAAATGACTTAATGGTTAAGGCGTTTGCCTGCAAAGCCAAAGGACTCAGGTTCAATTCCACAGGACCCATGTAAACCACATGCACAAGGTGGTGCATGCGTCTGGAGTTTGTTTGCACTGGCTGGAAACCCTGGTGCACCCATTCTCTCCCTTTCTCTCTCTCTCTCTCTCTCTCTGTCTCTCTCCCAAATAAATAAATAGAATACAAAAAGATGAAGAAAACATGGAAAAAATAAAAAAGTTAATTAATTTAAAAAAATAAAATGCCAGGTGTTGTGACATGTGCCTGTTAATCCCTCTGCTGGGAAGGTGGGGATGCACCATGTCTGGGGTTCACTGGCTAGCTAGTCCAGTTGAACCAGTGAGCTCTAGATTCTGCAACAGACGTCATATCAAATAAGTGGAGAGCAACCTGAGAAGACACTCAACATCTGCCTCTTAGCTCCATGCACATGTCCATACATGTACACACGTGCACAATGGCATAGACGTGTGCACCCACCCACACATGCAAAATGACCAAATTTTCAGTGGATGTGTAAGAAATCACACTTACAGAACAGTGACACCTGGGGAGCTGTCTTATCACAATGTTAAGCACTGTGATATAAAAAGTTTGCACAAGGGGGCTGGGGAGATGCCTTAGCAGTTAAGGTACTTACCTGCAAAGCCTAAGGACCCAGGTTAAATTCCCTAATAGCCAAGTAAGCCAGAGGCACAAAGTGGCACATGCATCTGGAGCTTATTTGCACTGGCTAAAGGGCCTGGCGTACCTATTCTCACTCTTTCTCTATCTGCCTCTCTCTCCCTCACTCTCTCTCATCTCTCTCAAATAAATAAATAAAATATTAAAGAATAAAAGAAAATTCTTATTTTAAAAATGTTGCACAGGGGCTGGAGAGATGGCTTGGTGTTTAAGGTGCTTGCCTGCAAAGCCTAATGACCTGAGTTTGATTCCCCAGCCCCCATGGAAAGACAGACACACAGTGGCCCATACATCTGGAGTTCATTTGCAGTGGAGGAGGCCCTGGCACGCCCATTCTCTCTATCTCTCTATCTCTCTGTCTCTTCTCTCTATCTCACTGATTGCAAATAAGTAAATGAAATTTCAAATAAAAAGAAGGTTGCACATACCATCTCATCAGGAAATCCTTATGACATACAAACTAATGGTACCCTTGCACACAAGGAAAGTGAGGACACGGTTGTGAGGGTGCTGTGCTTAGTCACCCACATCATAAAGAGAAAGGCAGGTCTCAGATCCCAGAAACCACAGTAAGCTCAGCTGGTGCTCATTCTCTTCTCCTTATGAGAAAGAGATTATCACTGGCAAAGAACTGGAGAGATGCAGGTTGTTTGATACGATATGGCAGGAGCATTCGGGTTCTCAAGTCCCTTGACCCAGGGACTAGCTACTTAGAAACTCAGCTTTCGAAATCCAAGCTGAGGCACTAAGGGGCTTTAGGAAGCACACAGAACGTGGGAAAGAGGGGCTGAAGAGATGACTCAGGGGTTACTGTGCTTGCCTGCAAAGCCTAACAACCGTGGTTTGATTCCCCAGTACACACATAAGCCAAATATGCAAGGTGGCATATGCATCTGGAGTTCATTTGCAGTGGCCAGAGGCCCTAGTGCACCCATTCTCATTCCCTCTGTCTCTCTCTTTCTCTCCCTGTCTCTACTCCCATCTCTCTCTCTCCCTCTCTCAAATAAATAAATAAAAATAATTCAAAAGTTCATTTCCAGGCTGGAGAGATTGCTCAGTGATTAAGGCACTTGCCTGCAAAGCCCAACAACCCAGGTTTATTTCCCTAGTACCCATGTAATGCTAGATGCACAAAGTAGTGCATGCATCTGGAGTTGGTTTGCAGTGGCTGGAGGCCCTGGTGTGCCCATTCTCTCTCTGCTTGCAAATAAATAAATAAATATTTTATGAAAAATTCACTTCCTCTATCACTTTAGTCATGTTTTATTTG